>CM019153.1:50045834-50173334 GCA_009733165.1 Naja naja | reverse complement strand
CCAACCCCTGTGCATGCAATCTCCCCCGCCACCCCCTTACCTGCACTGCACATGTGGATACCTCCCAGCTGATTTTCAGGCCTTTTTTGGCCTACCAGAGGCTCGAGGGAAGCCTCTGCAGCCTTTGGAGGCCGAAAAATGGGCCTGTTTAGTCACTTCCGGTATTTCCGGAAATACAGGAAGTGATGAAACGGGCCTGTTTTTTGGCCTTCAAGGCTGCAGAGACTTCCTTCGAGCCTCCAGGAGGCCGAAAAAGGCCCGAAAATCAGTTGGGAGGTGCGCGCATGCGCAGTGAGGTAAGTTTGCTTGGGGCTCGCGTGCCTGCACAAATGGTTCTGCATGCCACCTGTGGCATGCGTGCCATAGGTTTACCATCATGGGGATAGGGCAAGGGTGTCAAACTCAATCTCATCGAGGGCCATTGGTTGACCTCGGGGGGCTGGGCAGACATGGCCAAATGGGTGGGTGTGGCCAGCTTGATGTCAGTCACTGGGTGTGGCCAATTGGGTGGGTGTGGCCAGCTGGGTGGGCGTGACTAGCTTGACACCACTCTCAAATTGCTGGCATGTTTCCTCTTTGCATTGGGTAGACCAGGCCGAAGCCACATTGGCTGGCCCCTTACATTTTCCAGGACAGCCCTGTGGGCCAGATCCAACCACATCATGGCCCGAATCCAGCCCATGGGCCTTGAGTTTGACACCCCCTTGGTATAGGATTTCCTGCTTCAGCAGCGGGTTGGACTAGAAAACCTCCAAGGTCCCTTTGAACTCCATTATTCTGGATGTGCACAACAGTAATGTTTGCAGAAAGCAGGCGTGAATGTAGTCGACTTGGCCAATTTCCCTCCCCCCCCTGTTCTCTTCCTCCCTCTGTTCGCTTTGCCTCAGTTTATGAGAGCTGAAGATTAAAAGTAAGTTTGTGTACGTGTGTCTGTATGAAAAAAAAATAGGAAGGTAGGTATTCTAGACAGAAAGTTATGACTAATGTTCTCCAGCTGTGGATAATTGCTTTCTGTAGTGCTTTGAAAATTGCAATGGCTTCTGCACCACCAGCATAAACAACTCAAGATACTGAAGAGAAAAATCAAGGCCCCCCACCCAGAAGACTAATTTCATGACTTTTCTGAAGCATTTTGGAAGACACTCTGGAAATAACACACACACACACACATACACACACACACACACACACACACACACACACCCAACATGGTGACACCAGTCTGTCGGTGTTTTAAGGATGAGTGCAAGCCCAGCTGATATGTACTCACTTCCACCCACAATTCAAGTGCATATAGAAGTTGATAGAGTCATAGGGCTGAAAGGAAGTGCTGTGCTTAGTTGGCAGCAGGTGCGGACGGCTGAGGAGAGCGAGGACTCAGATGAGGGGCCAGGACCATTAGGGAGTAGACTGCTGCCTTCAGAGATTGTGGGGGCTGGCAGCAGCGATGAGGAGGTTCCCGAGAAGCCTGGGCCCAGTGCACATGCACGAAGGATTGCTCGCAGGAAAGAGCAGCTGCAACAGCATGGGCGACTCGGGAGTAAGGCTGCAAGGTAATGGCCCCTCCTTCAAGAAGATAAAAGCCAGCTGTGAAGCGAACGTTCTTTGCAGGAAGCAAAGACGTTTTGAAACTCAGCCTCATGGACATTCCAGTATCTTAAGTTGGTTTTTGAAGACTCTTGTGTTGTGAAATATTTCTTATCTGTGATTCTTGGCAGTCTCACACAGTTTTGGCGAGGCTTGTGCTTATTGAAGTTAATTAGTTTGCAGCAGCCTTTTAACTGGGGATCCGTAAGACTCATTAAAAGGTTTCTGTTCTCTTTGATTATTGTTTGTCTTATGGGAAAAGGGTTTGGGTCAGAACAGGAAGGGACCTTGGAGGTCTTCTAATCCAACCCTCTCCCAAGACAGGAGACCTTATTCCATCCTGGTCAAATAGCTATCCAATCTTTTCTTGAAGACCTCCAGTGATGGAGCACCCTCAACGTCTGGAGGAGAGTACCCATTCCCAAATTCCAACCACTCAAGATAGCTATTACTTCATCTTGGCTCCTAATAATTACTGAATAACAGAATAAGAGAGCTAGAAGGGTCTTGAAGGTCTTCTAGTTCATTCCCTGCTCAAGAAAGAGACTGTATACCATTTTAGACTAATGATGGTCCAATCTCTTCTTAAAACCCTCCAGTGTTGGAGCACCACAACTTCTGGAGGCAAATTGTTTCACTGGTTAATTGTCCTCACTGTGAGGAAATTTCTCCTTAGTTCTAGATCGCTTTTCTCCTTGATTGGTTTCCATCCATGGCTTCTTGTCTTGCCTTCAGGTGCTTTGGAAAATAATTTAACCTCCTCTTCCCCATGGCAGCGCCTCAAGTATTGGAAGACAGTTATCATGACCCTCTACTCCAGGGGTGGGATTCTACCAGTTGCATCTGGTTTGCCGAACTGGTATTTGAACTGACCGGCTGGCCCTGCCCATCCCACCCAGCTCCTCCCAGGAGTCTCCACACGGCCCATTTTTGATGGAGGTAAGTGCAGGGTCTGCGTGGAGGCTCTGGGAGGGGGAAAAACGGGCCTTCTGGAAGTTGCAAAATGGGCCTGTGCACGGCTTCAGGAGGGCCTCCAGAGCCTGGGGGATGCCATTTTCACCCTCCCAGAGGCCCGAGGGAAGCCTCTGGACCCTTGGGAAGGCAAAAAAATGGCCCTACCGGAAGTACCGGAAGTCGCAAAACGGGCCTGTGTCCGGCTTCCGGAGGGCCTTCAGAGCCCATGGGAGGCCATTTTCCTCCTCCCAGAGGCCTGAGGGAAGCCTCCGGACCCTTGGGAAGATGAAAAATGGCCCTCCCAGAAGTTCTGCTAGGCCATGCCCACCATGGCCATGCCCATCCAGCAACTGGGCAGTGAACCAGTTGCTGGGATATTTGAATCCCACCCCTGCTCTACTCCTTCTCTTCATTAGACTAGACGTACCTAGTTCCTTTAACTGTTCATTGTATGATTTAGCCTTATCATCTTTGTTTCTCTTCTCCCCACACTCTTTCTAGAGCAGGGCTGTCAAACTCCCAGTCCACGGGCCGGATGCATCATGCGCTGGCCACACCCATGCCCAGTTTAGCAAAAGGGGGAAAAAAAGTCCCGGTAGGTCACATGACGCCGCCATGATGATGTCAGTTTGACACCCCTGTTCTAGGACCTCAGCATATTTTGACAAATAGGGAACTGAGTTCAAGATTGTCAGAGTATATTCATGAACTGGAATAGAGCATGGTAACAAGGTCAGCCAATGAATAGGCATAGCAACTAAGTCAGCCAATGAGGACTGTTTTGGAAACTGAAACTAGAAGGAGGCTGGAAACTGAAACTAAAAGTAGGCGTGCTGTATATTAAGCTCTGAAGCTCTGAAGCTATGTGAAGCTCTGAGTCTGTCTATTGAAAATGAAATTGCTTCTCTCCTCTGCTTGCCTGCTGAACTAAAGTGAAACTGATGTGTGAGTTTCTGCTGAAGCTCTGAACTTGTAACATGTCTACACTTCTGTCTGAGTTGGAGATATCTACAACTGGTTTGTAAAATCTACTTATTATGTTTATAAAGATGTTAAATGAAGCATCAGCCATCTGTGTTTATTTTCTGGAGCTGAATTCACGCTGCAAAAACTCTGAATGAAGATCCAGCACCTTCTGGATGGGGTTGAGCTCTTCCTAAGCAACAGAAGAACAGAGCTGTCACCTGTAGTGTTCTTCAGACCACAACCACCACTGCATTCTCAGGTGACAGTTGTGGCAAAGAACACATTTGCAGAACTATGTTGAATTAACATGGTTCAGCCTCCAAACACTCTAACATTTTTATTGCTCTTATCTTTCTAGGGTCTCAGAATCTTTTTTTTTTACTGTGGTAATCAGAACTGGATGCAATATTCTAAATATGGTCTCACTAGCTAGTGGGATTATCACTTCTCGTGATCTTGATGCTGTCCCTCTGTTAGCAGCATAACAGAATTGGAAAGGATCTTGAAGACCTTCTAGTCCAGCCTCCTGCTTAGGCATTTCATCTCTATCATTTCAGACAAATAGTTTCCAAGCTTTTCTTTAAAAACTCCAATGTTGAATCATTCACAACTTTTGGACGCAAGTTGTCCCACTGGTTAATTGTTCTAACTGTCAGGAGATTTCTTCTTAGTTTTAGGCTGCTTCTCTCCTTGATGAGTTTCCATCCATTGCTTCTTGTCCTGCCTTCTGGTGCTTTGGAGAATAGCTTGACTCCCTCTTCTGTGTGGCAGCCCCTCAAATACTGGAAGACTGCTATCATGTCACCCTCTAGTCCCCTACAACTGTTCTTTGTATATTTTAGCCTCCCGTCCCCTAATCATTTTTGTTGCTCTTCTCTGCACTCTTTCCAGAGTCTCAACATCTTTTTTTACATTGTGGTATCCAAAACTGAATGCACTATTCCAAGTGTGGCCTTACCGGGGCATTAGAAAGTGGTATTAACACTTCATGTTAATGTGATACCGCCTAGGACTGCATTGGCTTTTGTGGCTGATGTAATGGGATTCAGATTTGAAAGTTTTAGACCCAAACCTCCTTCTCACTGATCTCTTCACGGAGAAACCATTGGGGGAACTGTCGGAGGAGAGATTGCCAAGAGAGAATTCCAAGCAACCTCCTTTTTCTTTGCACAATGAACTGGAAGGGCCAGGGTGGATTCGGTTAACAGATTTCCTTTCTGAAGTCAACTTCTCTTTTCAACTGTCTTTTACAAGAGTTTTATGAGGGCTTTGAATGGATGCTCATGTGTCGGTTAACCTTTCTTCAGGGCGATGGGAGGTTTTATCTTTCTGACCTCCACCTTTGCCAGATGGTAGGGGAAACTGTTCAATTCAAAGGCTAGTGAGCTAAGAAAAGGAGGGAGCTCCATTGCTGAATGGCTGGGAATTCATTCTTCCAAGTCATGTTGGCTTATAATTCCTAGTTGGTTGGTTTGGAGAGGGTGTTTTTTTGGGGTGGGTGGGTGAGCTAAGTGTGAGAAAGAGAGAGATCAGATGTAAACACATTCCTTGCTCCAAGGTGGATCTCTATTTCCATCAGAAATAGAGCTGGAAGGGACCTTGGAGGTCCACCCCCCCTACTCAAGCAGGAGACCCTATACAACTAGAACTACTGTCTGGTACTTGCTAATTGAAGACTGTCCCTGTGGTTCTTGACAATCACTCTTGCATCTGTCTGTCTGCCAGCCACACCTTGCTTATTTTATAATTGTGTAATTATAATTATTGAGAGCTTAGATATCTTTATGACTTAATAGTTGAATTCAATTGGCGTTGCTGACGGTTGAAGTTTGCTTCTGTTTCAACCAAGCATTGTTTTCTGAATGCACCTATAAGAAAAGAAGAGCCAGATCATACTACATTAATCAACCAACCAACCAACCAACCCAACCAACCAACCAATCAGAATAGACCTGGAAGGGACCTCAGAGGTCTTCTAGTCCAACCCCCTGCTCAAATAGGAGACCCTAGACCATTTCAGACAATTGGCTGTCCAGTCTCCTCTTATAAACCTCCAGTGATGGAGCACCCCCAACTTCTGAAGTCCAGCTGTTCCTCTGGTTAATTGTCCTCACTGTTTGGAAGTTTCCCCTTAATTCCAGGTTGCTTCTCTCCTTGATTAGTTCCCATCCATTGTTCCTTGTCTTGCCTTCTGGTGCTTTGGAAAATAATTTGACCCCCTCTTCTTTGTGGCAGCACCTCAAATACTGGAAGACTGCTCTCATATCACCCCAAGTCCTCCTTTTGTCTAGACAAGCCAAAGCCAAATCCTGCAACCGTTCTTCATATGTTTTAGACTCCAGGCCCTGAATCATCTTAGTTGCTCTTCTTTGCACTTTTCCAAAATCTCAACATCTTTTTTGTAAAGTAGTGGCCAAAACTGGATGCAGGTATGGTCTTACTAAGGTTGTATACAGTGGCATTGATATTTCACATGCTAGTTGTTTCTGAAAAAGTTCTAAGAAGAGCTTTTATCTCAAAGGCGAGGTCCATAATTTTGTATATTGTAATTGTCTCAGGTAAAAACTGGCCCGTGAAAGCAATCCATTGAGGGCTTACAGTACTAGATGGACTACTTTCTTTGATGGGCTTGCAAGAGGACCATGCGGTGGGCAGGAACTGAAAGGCTGAATCAAAATCCTTCAATCAAAATAGCTGGAAAAGGGTCCAAGGAAAAAAAAGAGACATTACCCCCTCTTCTGGACCTTTAACCTTCCAGTTCCTCTAAAATTGACTGAAAACTTGCCTCATGGTGTGACTGGAACAATCTGGAACTGAACACACTCAAAACCATAGAAATGATGGTAGATTTTAGGAGAAACCCTCCCATACTACCACCTCTTACAATATTTATTTATTTATTATTTTATTATTTGGTCTTATATGCCGCCCTCTCTCCCGAGGGACTCAGGGCAGCTCACATAAAAACAACCATACAAATTACAAAAGTTAAAAAAGAATTAAACCAAATTTGACCAAATAATCATTAAAACCTACTAACAAACATTTAAAATATTAAAACAACGCCCCCTCAGTCCAGGCCGGCCTGTTCGAATAACCAAGTCTTTAGGCCGCGGCAAAAGGAGCGAAGGTTGGGGGCCAGTCGCAGCTCCAGGGGAAGCTGGTTCCACAAAGTGGGTGCCCCCACAAAGAAGGCTCTCCCCCTAGGGACCCCCAGCCAACATTGTCTAGCTGACAGTACCCCAAGGAGGCCCTGTCTGTGGGCGCGCACCGGGCGATTGGTATTCGATGCTGGCAGGAGACGTACCCACAAGTACCCCGCAAGCAATACTAGACAACACAGTATCACCAGTAGAGACCCTCAAATTTCTAGGTTCTATCATATCATAAGACTTAAAATGGACACCTAACATCAAAAACGTCATCAAAAAAGCACAACAAAGAATGTTCTTTCTGTGCCAAATCAGGAAGCTCAAACTGCCCAAGGAGCTGCTGATCCAGTTCTACAGAGGAATGATGGAGTCTGTCATCTGCACCTCTATAACTGTCTGGTTTGGTTCTGCAACCCAACAGGACAGACACAGACTTCAGAGGATAATTAGGACTGCAGAAAAAACAATGGCTACCAACCTGCCTTCCATGGAGGACCTGTATACTTCATGAGTCAAAAAGAGGGCTGTGAAAATACTTAAAGACCCCTCACATCTTGAACACAAACTGTTTCAAGTCCTACCCTCAAAACGATGCTATGCACACCAGAACAGCTAGACACAAGGACACAACTAGACACAAGGAGACAAGGACAGTATCCCTCTGAATGCCATTTATTTACAAAGTCTGCACTACTATTACTATTAATCTTCACATCACTCCTTATCACCCATCCTCTCCCAATTGTGATTATATGACTGTAACTTTGTTGCTTGTATCCTAACAATTTTTATGGACTGTTTCCTAGTATGATTTGATTGCTTATTGTACCCTCTGACTATTATTAAGTGTTGTACCTGATGATTCCTGACGAATGTATCTTTTCTTTAATGTACACTGAAAGCATTTGCACCAAGACAAATACCTTGTGTGTCCAATCACACTTGACCAATAAAGAATTCTATTCTATTCTATTCTATTCTATTCTATTCTGTTCTGTTCTGTTCTGTTCTGTTCTGTTCTATTCTATTCTATTCTATTCTATTCTATTCTATTCTATCTCATCCCATCCCTCTGGGGAATCTCACCAGCTGGTGAAACAGATCCTGAGGGAAAAGGTTTTGTCCCCCTTCCCCCAAAGAAGATTGTTTTACATGCCTTTCACTTTTCATCCACCACAGTGTGGAAATGTGACATCCTTGGCGCTCCCTGAGCTTAGTCGCTTGCTTGCCGATATGTTTCATTACTCAACTCAGCGACGTGATCAGTGCAAGCAAGTGTGGGATTTGCTCCCTCTTTGCCTCTAGAAAATCAAAAAGCCTAAAAATAGAAGAAAAATTAAATTACGGTTTTGTTTCCTATCAGAGTACTCTTGACATACGTAGATTCGGTACGAGCGCAGAGATTTTAATACAATGTCTGGAAACTATAGCATCCCACACATATAAACAGGAGTATGGATCTGGTATGTGGTTGACACCTTTGTCATAATAAAAATAAAAGAACAACTAGAGAAGAGACATGAAACTATCAACAATGGCTTCAAAGGAATAACATTCTCAAGGGAAGAAGAAAAGAAGAAAAATGTATTAATTTTCCTGGATATGCTCATCAGCAAAAATGATGGCAAATTAGAAGTCAAGTTCTCCTAAACATCTTAAGTAAGGAGTTACCTACAACATACAGGATTTAACAGCCATTATGTAGGCCAGACAGATAGTAGAAGGTACCCATGAACATCAACTAGCAGGAGACATGGAGAAGACTCCCTAATCTCACAACCCATGGACAGACTCAACCATAACACAACTGGGAAACTGCAAGCATCGTAGACCAAGATAAATCCAAAAAGGTTAGGGAATTCCTAGAAGACATTGAAACAAATCAGCCAATGATGGACACACAGAAATAAACTATATTTATACACCATTTAAAGAGACATGTCTATGGAGATTCTCAGTCATCCAGGTCATGATTGTCCCCAAGGTGCTTTTTCAAAAAGCAACTGGACTTTGTTTTTCCTTGAAGATGCTTCATCAGAACTGAAGGAGCTCCTTCGATGAGAAATGTCTTCAAGGAAAAACAAAGTCCAGTTGCCTTTTGAAAAAGCATGGGGCATTCTTTTGGGACAATCATGATTGGATGACTGAGAAACTCCATAGACATGGGACAAAAGAATGTCCATTCTTGGGACAATCAAAGAGAAAATAAGAGATAAGAAGGAAATGAAAATGATCTGAACACATTTTCTCCAGCAGTCAACATCTAGGGTGTTGTGGTACATCTATTGTATATTATATTTGTCTCAAGTACCTGGGCTATGAAAGTAATATCTGGACGGCTTACAGTACTAGATAGAGTACTTTTCTTGATGGGTGGGTTTTCAAGGAAACAAAGCTGTGGCAAGGAATTGAAGGAATATCCAAAGCTGAATGAAAATCTTTCCAACAAAATATCGGAAAAGTATCCAAGGAAGAATGAGACTTTATCCACTTACTTTGGACCTTTAACCTAACAACTCCCTTGAGGTTGAGATCTCAAAATTTGTTGAAATAGTTCCTGAGGGACAAGGTCTTCCGCCCTCTAAGAAGATGTGGGTGCTCCATCACTGGAGGCTTTCATTTATCTGAAACAGTATGGGGTTTCCTGCTCAACAAGAGGTTGGACTAGAAGACCTCCGAGGTCCCAATTCTCTTATTCTATGTTCTAAGATTGTTTTGCATGCCTTTCATTTCTTGGACTTGGCTGGTCATGCTAACCCAACTGTTTTATGAGAATCTGTGCGGTGAGTTGATTCATGCTAAAGGATGTTGTACGGGCACACCAGTGAACCCCCAGAACAGGTGAATTTCTGTGGGAAATCTCTGTAAATTTCCAAACTATTGCTCTGATCCAGTGGTATCCATTCACTTTGACCAGGGGCATCTGCAGGGAAAGTTAAAAAAGAAAAGTCAAGACGTATAAGGCAGGGATGTATAACACTCAACTGTATAAGGCAGGAATATGATTGTATCATTTTTTTTCCAATTCTCACTTCAGTTACCCATTAATAGATGAATAACACATCATGAAAAGAATGCAAATTTTCATTGGCATTGGGTATATAATTAGCGTTGTCTACTCTAGCGAAAAGAAAGGCTAAGGGAGACATGATAGCAGTCTTCCAATATTTGAGGGGCTGCCATAAAGAAAAGGAGGTCAAGCTATTCTCCAAAGCACCTGAAGGCTGGACAAGAAGCAATGGATGGAAAGTCATCAAGGAGAGAAGCAACTTGGAATTAAGGAGAAACTTCCTGACAGCTAGAACAATAAATCAATGGAATGATTTGCCTCTGGAAGTTGTGGATGCTCCATCACTGGAGGTTTTCAAGAATAGGTTGCACAGTCTAGGGCAGCGGTTGCCAACTACTGGTGGTCTAGGAGAAACTTTTGGTGGTCTGCAGAGAAATGTCACCACCAGAGCATCCCGCAAAGCAATTAATCCAGGCTGTGCAGGAACACAAGGCTGTGCCACCCACATGGCCCGCGGGAACCCTCCCCACCCACTAACTCCTTACCTGGCAAACTTGCCTGCTAAGTTGTTAATTTTCCTTCCCTCCCCCCAAGCATCAGCTGTTCTGCTGTGCCGGGAGATTTAGATTAGCTAGAAAGCAGGAAATTGTTGCATTTCTTGCTTTCTAGCTAATCTTTAGATCTTCGGCTCTGCTTTTAAGCAGAGCCAAACCTCCCTTAGGACTGAAGCTTCTATGATTCAGTGCAGACTCACTGCAAGCGAATTTTATGTGACAGACTCAGGTAGCCGATGGCAGATAGATAGATAGATCTCTGAATGATTCTGTGAGCAGCTCAATCTGCCTGCCTGCTTTTGCCTGATTTTGGGTAAAAGTTGCTCTTTTTTAATAAAAAAATCAATGTTTATGTAAATTTTTATAATATTTACATACAAGCCATGCCCAGCCAGTCACATGACCACCAAGCCCCACCCACAAATTAGGCCATGCCCACAGAACCAATTGTTAAGAAATTTGAATCCTACCCCTGCCTCTGTGTTTGTGTTTGTGTGTGTGTATGTGTGTGTGTGTGTGTGAGAGAGACAGGGAGAGAAAGAGGTTAGATCAGATCTCTTTCTTTCTCTTTCTCTTTCTCTTTCTCTTTCTCTTTCTCTTTCTCTTTCTCTTTCTCTTTCTCTTTCTCTTTCTCTTTCTCTTTCTCTCCCTCTCTCTTTCTCTCCCTCCCTGCCTCCCTCCCTCTCTCTCTCTCTCCCTCCCACCAATGTCAGCAAGCCACCATCAGTCAAAATTCATATTAGCGGTCCCCAGGATTTAAAATTATGAGTTTGCTGGTTCCTGAGGTCCAAAAGGTTGGCGACCCCTGATCTAGGGTTTCCTGCCTAAACAAGGGGTTGGACTAGAGGACCTCCAAGGACCCTTCCAACTCTGTCATTCTGTTATTCTGTTATCTTTTTCACACCAAGTTCTGCTGCATAGATACATCTGCAGTCCATAAGAGTGACAGCACAAGAAAGATCTGGAATAGACTTATTAGAAAACCTAGGCTGTAGGAGGTCTTGATATCAAGCTGGATACTTACAATTAGAATAGTCCTGAATCAGAAAAAATGAAACTATGCCTGCTGTGGGAAAGAGCAGGTAAGCCTTTTGGCTTGTTGGAAACTGACAAAAAAACCCCAAAACCAAGAACATTATTTATTTTGCTAATTTCGTTTCGTTTTTTTTTTTTTTTTTAGCGTGGAGGAATTTCAGGATGGCATGCAGTGCAGCTCCAACATCAGGCGCTTCCTTCTCCACAAGTAATTTTCTCACAAAATGGCTTGAAAGTCTTCTACTCCAGCGCCAGATTGGAGCTGAAGTGCGGAGGAGACGGTGAAGTGCCTCAGAGTGACTCAAAGTGTTTGGAAGCCTCATTAGTGATTTCGAAGCAAATGCCGGCACAAGCTGTACGTTTGCTGACATGGAAACATCTGTGCCCAAATTCTGCAATAAAAAAAAAACTCCCCAAAAACCCAGGATCAGGATGGTGTAGAGAGTAGGCTATACCTTGGATTTTTCTCTCCTGACACCCAGGGGTGGGATTCTACCAGTTCGCACCTATTTGCTAGAATCGGTTATTAACATTCTAAGCAGTTCGGAGAACCCGTTGTTAGAAGAAATTACTGGCCTAATCCTGTAAGGAAGGCAGGAAGGAAACATTCTGGTGTTGCTTACAGAAACTGCCTCTCCGTTAACCCTTATTACATTCTTGGCAGGACTAAACTTCCTGTCTCAGGAACTTCTCTGGAGTTTTTTCCCCCTCCTTTGCTGGTACTTTGCTTGTGTGGAGTGACCATTCAAAGTTACAATGGCACTGAAAAAGTGACTTATGACCATTTTTCACACTTACGACTGTTGCAGCATCCCCAGTCACGAGAGGCCAGGCGAGGAGATGCGTGCCTCGATGTGAGTGATATTGAGTTGGCCACACCCAGCCAATAACATGACCACCAAGCCATGTCCACCCAGTCACATGACCACCAAGCCACGCCCACCAACTAAGCCACTCCCACAGAACCGGTTGTTAAAAAATTTGAATCCCACCCCTGCTGACACCTCTAATCCAGCAATAATTTCACCACAGCTCTCCTTTTTAAAAATGTGGAACACAGAATAAGAGGATTGCAAGGGACCCTGGAGGTGTTCTAGTCCAGCCCCCTGCTCAAGCAATACCATTCAGTCAGCTCAAGGTTGACTCAGCCTTCCATCCTCTCAGGGTAGGTAAATTGAGGACCCAAGATTGTTGGGGGCAATAAGCTGACTTTGTAAAAATGTCGCTTAGTAATAAGCAGGCATATACAATGGAATGAAGGCTATTGTTGAGCACACTGGGTTGTATCCCAAAAAATTGTAAGCCGCCCTGAGTCTTTGGAGAAGGGCGGCATATAAATGTAATTAAAAAAAAAATTCTGGACAAAGGGTTGTCCAGTCTTTTCTTGAAAACCTCCAGCGATGGAGCATTCACAACTTCTGGAGGCAAGTTGTTCCACTGATTAATTGTTCTCAATGTGATGAAATTTCTTAGTTCTAGATTGGATCTCTCTTTGATAAGCTTCCATCTGTTAGTAGCAACAAAAAAAAATCAAAACAATTAAAAAAAATTTTTTTGAACCCTAAGCTCATCCAGAAAATGGTGTTTGTTGTAACTATTGAAGCAACAACGCTAACTGTGTTTAGCATTGTGGCTGAAATGTTAAGTTCTTAACTGATTATCGTAGACATATAACCATGTTGGGTTGCATTAAACCTTCTCCGCCTACTTTAATTGGAGGCCAGGAAGCTGTGTCCTTGTCTATGAACTTTGTGGCTCCTATGGACAATGGGCAAAATGAAATTCAATACCTTTTGTCATAGATAAATAAATAGATGATAGATAGATAGATAGATAGATAGATAGATAGATAGATAGAGTAGATGTAGATAGATGATAGAGAGAGAGAGAGACAGATAGGATGATAGATTATGGATCGATGATAAATAGATGTAGATAGAGAGCTAGAGAGCTAGATAGCTATAGATAGATAGATAGATAGATAGATAGATAGATAGATGGGATAGGATAGAGATAGAGATAGAGATAGAGAGATAGAGAGATGATAGACAGGATGACAGATTATAGATAGACGATAGATAAATAGATATAGATAGAGCGGATGATAGAGATGATAGAGATAGATAGATAGATAAAGAGAGAGAAAGAAAGATAGAAGAAAGATAGGATAATAGGTAGATACAGATAGGATGATAGCTAGATGAAAGGTATATCTATAACTATATCTATCATCATCTCATCTATCTATATCTATCTATCTACTATCTATCTATCTATCTATCTATCTATCTATCTATCTATCTATCATCTCTCTCTCTCTTCCTATCTATCTATCTATCATCTATCTATCTATCTATCTATCTATCTATCTATCTATCTATCTATCTATCATCTAGAGATGGAAGGCAAACAGAGGGTGTAAATTTTAGTTGGATAGGGAGGGAACCAATTATGGCAGAGTCACCTCAGCAGGGCCTTACACATGAAAGACTGCCCTAGAATGGAAACAGTGGCTTGATTGGTTCTCTCTTTCTCTCTCTGCATCTTGATAAACACTTGCTCAATCTTGGTAGGGCCTCAGAACAATTTATAACTAAAACCCATAACCTGCCTAATACACACTCAGGATCTATGTGGTGTCTTTCCAGCAGGTGGCAGAACTCAGCTGATGTTGTCAAGTAGGCTTGGAAGCTGAGCAGGATTGTGTGCTGCTCCAAAGTTAAAACAGGATTGGCTGGGCACTTCTCGGACTGGACATCTCCAGGGTATCAATGCTGTGGTCAAAGTTGGAAAATCTACCCCAAAAAGAAGACCAACCAATAGGAGACACTAGCAAACCACTTCCACTGTGGCTTCAGAAGGATGGCCGGGATGTATCTGTGAAGTCACTACCAGCTCAAGTCAGAAAATCGACTTTATAATGCGGGGTCCTTGGTGCTCTCTGAGCCTGGTTGTTTTCTGGCAGGTGTTTCATTACCCAACCATGGAACATCATCAATGCTAGAAGGGAGGAGGGAGTTGCAGAGAGGAGGAGGAGGAGGAAAAAGAAGGAGAGGAGAGGAGGAGGAGAGGACAGGAGGAGGAGAAGAGGAGGAGGAGGAGAGGAAGAAGAGGAGGAGGAGAAGGAGAAGAAAAAGAGGAGGAGAAGAGAAGGAGGAGAAGAAGAAGAGGAGGAGGAGGATGCAGTAGTGTAGGACTGTGGGATCCTTGGGGATCTCTGAGCTTGGTTGTTTTATTGCAGACATTTCATTATCCAGCTAGGGAACATCATCAGTGCTGAAAAGGTCTGGGGTTTGCGGAGAAGAGGATGAGAATGAGGAGGATTCTGGGGTCCTTGGTCCTCTCTGAGTTTGTTGATTTTTTTGCAGATGTTTCATTACTCAACTTGGGAACATCATCAGTGCTAGAAGAATCTGTGATTTGCAGAGAAGAAGAAGAAGAAGAAGAAGAAGAAGAAGAAGAAGAAGAAGAAGAAGAAGAAGAAGAAGAAGAAGAAGAAGAGGAGGAGGAGGAGGAGGAGGAGGAGGAGGAGGAGGAGGAGGAGGAGGAGGAGGAGGAGGAGGAGGAGGAGGAGGAGGAGGAGGATGATTGTGGGGTCCTTGGTGCTCTCTGAGCTTGGTTGTTTTCTTGCAGACATTTCATTCCCCAAACTAGGTACCTCATCAGTGACTGGCAAATATTCTCCTTTATCGATGACTTCGTAATCAGTGAGCTGATTTGAGTGTCCTGAACTAACCATGGAAGTGAGAGTTTAGATGTCCACCATTTTTCATCTTTTAAAAAAAACATCATTCCTGTTTCCATGAATCAAAGAAACTCTCTGAATGCTTTTGGAGGGAAAACACACATTTTTATTCCTATTCAAATATGAAAGCTAGACTTTCAGATTTGAATAGGAATAATACATCAATGTAAGTTTGGAGGAGAAGCTGAAAATAACTCCAATTAATCTAGAAATAAGGCAGGGTCAGATATGCAAAGCCAACAATATAGACAGAATACATATCCTTATTGCAGGCAACCAATATTACTACCTAGGAGCAATTGGTAAGACCATATTTGGAATATTGCATCTAATTTTGGTTGCCACAATATTAAAAAAAAATATTGTGCAGAGAAGAGCAACCAAGATGATTAGGGGACTGGAGGCTAAAACATGTAAAGAACATTTGCTGGAGCTGGGTATGTCTAGTCTAATAAACAGGGATGATGTGGTGACCCAGAGTGTAACACAAATGTAACAAAATCCAAAACGTAAATAAATTTCCTTTAATGCCTCCAACTTGGCCCCACTGTTCAATAATTCTCAGCTGGAGACAAAACGTACTCAAGAATAGTTTTCAAAAGAAAGCAATACTGTCCAAACTTAATGAGCAGATAGAGGTGAAATAAAAAACCAAAACAAACTACACTGACAAAATTTCCACAATGGACTAGGATAAATAATTACCAACTGCAAGGACATAACAAGGCACAGTCTGTTGGATGGACGCCAACCAAGATAACATCAGCCCAAAATAGCACACACTTTGCTTCTGGCAACGCTGTGTTTTAACCGTCTCTCTTATATACTGTTCTCCCCAGCTGCAACCAATGAGGGGGATCATGGCCACTTCCTGTCTCATAAGCCAAGTTGTTTCCTTCTCCACTTCTCCCTCTGTGTCCTAGGATGAAGAGGGGATGGGCCTGGTTCTTCCTCGGACTGCTCAGCCGGCCTCTGCCCTTCCCCAGCCTCCTCCACAACCTCCGGAGCCACACCTCCACTCCCTGTTGGCTGTTCCTCCTCTCCCTCAGAGTCCGACTCTAACAAGGGCATGACAGATGATATGATAGCAGTCTTCCAATATTAGAAGGGCTGCCAGAAAGAAGAGGGGGGCCAACCTATTATCTAAAGCACTTGAAGGCAGGACAAGAAGCAATGGATGGAGAAGCAACCTAGAAATATGAAAAAAAAAATTCCTTACAGTTAGAACCATTAATCAGTGGCATAGCTTGCCTCCAGAAGTTGTGGGTACTCGAACTCTGGAGGTTTTTAAGGAGAGACTGGACAACCACTTGTCTGAAATGGTGCAGGGTTTCCTGCTTGAACAGGGGGTTGGACTAGATGACCTCCAAGATCCCTTCCAACTCTGTTATTCTGTTATTGATACTTGATCCTACAAATGAATCAACACAATGATGCCCATACTCAAACAGCTTTGTCCTATCTGTTTGAAAAGTTATGGAGGTCTCGTGTTTGAGCTGGGGGTTTGGACTAGAAGACCTTTAAGGTCCCTTCCAGTGCTATCCTGATATTGCAAATGTTGTTTGAGAGCCTCTTTGGTTAAAAAGAGCTTTGGTGGCTCAGGCTGTTAAATGCCTGCTCTTAAGATCCAGCTGTCTACAATTACTGTAGGCTCGAATCCCACCAGGCTCAAGGTTGACTCAGCCTTCCATCCTCTCGGGGTAGGTAAATTGAGGACCCAAGATTGTTGGGGCAATTAGCTGACCTTGTAAAATGCCACTTAGTAATAAGCAGGCATATACAATGGAATGAAGGCTATTGCTGAGCGCATTGGGTTGTGCTCCAAAATTGTAAGCGCCCTGAGTCTTCGGAGAAGGGCTGGCATATAAATGTAATTAAAAAAAAAAAACCCCTTACAGAAGCCCCTCAACACCTCCGAGAAACTGGCGTCTTCCCTCCCTGCTCCAAACCCTCCCTCTCTTTACGATTGCAGAAATTCTGCAGAAATAAATTCTTTCTTCCCCTTCTTTCCATCCATTTGTCGCAGTGCCAGTGGTGGAACAGCAGCAAAATTAACCTCATTCATATCGTGTTTGCTTATCATTAGAACTCTTGTTCAGCCCTATTAGCCCCCGAAATGAATCATAAGCCTGATTTTTTTCCCCCCAACTCGGCGGCCGAATGCATCTGGAGAGACAAACACAACTGTCATTGCACGAAGCGGTTTTTCAGAGCAGCCGAAGAGATGGTGAAGGTTGGTGCGTAGCTTCCATCTTGGTTGCTGTAGCAGCTGTGGCTTTGACCTCTGAGTAGTGCTGCTAAATCTAATCGGCAGCTGGAGGTAATTCAGTTGAGGTAAATGAGTAGTTACTGCAGCTCGGTGGATTGCCTGGGGTGCAGCACTGGGACAAAAAACGCAGCTACCTTGGGAACATGTTAACTTGTTAGCGAGAGTGGTAAGGAGGAAAAACCCAACGGATGCAGAAACTCTCTGTTGTAAATCAGGGCTCCGAGAAAGAGTTAACAGCAGTGTTTTCATGTTGAAGCCTTCCAGATACATTGGGTTACAAGATTTCTCTTTACTGCTGTAAAGCTGTGATGGCGCAGTGGTTGGAATGCAACATTGCAGGCTAATTCTGCCAACGGCCAGCAGTTCGATTCTCACTGGCTGAAGGTTGTCTCAGCCTTCCATCCTTCCGAGGTGGATAAAATGAGGACCCAGATTGTTGGGGGAAAGAGGCTGACTCTGTAAACCACTTAGAGAGGGCTGTAAAGCACTCTGAAGCGGTATCTAAGTCTAAGTGCTAATGCTATTGCTATAAAAACCATTCCCACTGCCAGGAGTTCGATTGTGACCAGTTCAAGGTTGACTCAGCCTCCCATCCTTCTCAGGTCAGTAAAATGAGAACCGAGGGTGTTGGGGGAAAGATGCTGACTCTGTAAACTGCTTAGAGAGGGCTGTAAAGCACTGTGAAGTGCTAAATAAGTCTAAGTGCTATTCTATTCTATTCTATTCTATTCTATTCTATTCCATTCCATTCCATTCCATTCCATTCCATTCCATTCCATTCCACTCCACTCCACTCCACTCCACTCCACTCCATTCCATTCCATTCCATTCCATTCCATTCTATTCTATTCTATTCTATTCTATTCTATTCTATTCTTCATTCCAATATTCTATTCTATTCTATTCTATTCTATCTTTAGGAGGACCAGAAGGAATGCCTTTGTTTTCATTAATTGGATTGTCTCCAGATCCCAAACAGCTTCGGAAATGCAGACTGTGCATTTGGGAATTAAAGCAGATACTCCTGCACAGATAGAAGATACAAGGTTTGGAAAGAGCAGTGTGGTGAGTATACCTTGGAGGAGATTTGGGAGAAGAAAAACAAGTCCAAGCTAATTGGGCTTTTCAGCATAGGTTTCGGTGGCCTTCTGCCAACTGTTCTGAATCCAGGAGTGATTAAAAGGTAGCCAATATCCTTCCAGACAACCAGCTGGGTGGCTACACGCATGGTAAGTGGCCATCTGTACAAAATTATAATTCAGGATGGACCCATTGGGTAGCTAAGTTCTACCTCCCATGTCATAAAGAATATTAAGCCCAATCTGGGTGGAGAAGGGAGGTAGAGGGTCTCTTTTTAATAAAAGGCCATTTCCAGTTCGGAGCTGCCAGCATGGTAGTAACCACCTAGAAATGCAAACATTAATATGAAGATCAGAGTAGCATGAAGAGAACAAGGCTTCAGTAAATAGCGTGTTGAATCTTAGTGAAGAATTAGATTGTTATGGGAATTGACAGCGTTGGTTATAAAAAGGAACAACTCTTGGCTAAATGGAATTTGTCATCATATTGCAGCTTTAGTCTGATTATTCAACCCAGTGAACAATGTGCTGAGCGTTCATGGCTGGGGGTGCAGGGTTTTTGGTAAAGAGCCACTCTGGAAGAGAAATGGATCAAATCAATTGACGATAGAGAACATTCTTAATCCCAAGAATGACCCTAACTAACATCTTAATCTTCAGGGCCTGGGAGAAGTTTTTCACAATGCTTGCCAATCCTTTGAGGTGAAGCAGGTCAGGGAAATAAATTTTACAAGAATAGCTGGAACTCAACTTTATTGATATACTGTAGGCCGTAGTAACACAATCTTTGAAAGGCTGACATGTTTTCCTACTTTCCATCTTATACTCAAGAGAGTTAAGCTGGAGGTAGTTTGAATTTGTTTCTTATGTTCTCTTCCTGTTCTGGGTTTAAATCATGTGAATAGAATAGAATAGAATAGAAATTACAGAATAGAATATAGAATAGAATATAGAATAGAACAGATATTGGAATGAAGAATAGAATGAACAGAACAGAATAAAATAGGAATAGGAATGGAATGAAGAATAGAATGGAATGAATGGAATGGAACAGAATAAAATAGAAGAGAAGAGAATATTGGAATGAAGAATGGAATAGAATAGAATAGAATAGGATAGGATAGGATAGAATAGAATAGAATAGAATAGAATAGAATAGAACTGAGCAGAACAGAACATAATAGAATAATTTATTGGCCAAGTGTGATTGGACATACAAGGAATTTGTCTCCAGTGCAGAAACTCTCAGTGTACATAAAAACAACAAAGTAACACGATCATAAGATAGCAATAGGAAGAGGTAATAGGAAAGATGAGAAGGACAATAGTTGTACAGACCTACTACACAGGGTAAATATCCTTAGGCATAAGGCAGCATTGTGGGAATTAGGTGTTCAGCAGTCTTTGTGTCTAGTTGTTTTGGTATGTGGTGTCCAGAGGGGAGGAATTGAATCAATTTATGTCCAGGATGTGAGGGGTCGTGTGAGCCCTCTTTCTGGTCTGTGCAGCATATGGGTCCTCAATGGAAGGCAGGCTGGTTGCAATTATTTTTTTCAGCAGTCCTTACCATCCATTGCAGTCTGTGTCTATCCTCCTTGGTTGCTGTATGAAACCAGACAGTTATAGAGTTACTGCCTGGTACTTGCTAAATGAAGACTGTCTCTAAGGTGCTTGGAAATATCAGCATCACTTTTGCATCTGTCTGCCTGCCAACCAGACCTTGCCAATTTTATAATTGTGTAATTATAATTATTGGGGGGTTTAGGTATTTAGGAATTAACAACTGAATTCAGTTGGCACAGTTGACTGTTGACTTTTGCTGATGTTTCTACTGAGCATTGTTTTCTGAACTCACTTAGAAGAAGAGTCAGATCATACTATATCAATCAATCAATCAATCAATCAATCAATCAATCAACCAGAATAGAGCTGGAAGAGACCTTGGAGGTCATCTATTCCAACCCCCTGCTCAAGCAGGAGACCCTATACAATTTCAGGCAAGTGGCTGCCCTGTGACTTCTTAAAAACTTCCAGTCTTGGAGCATTCACAACTTCTGGAGGCCAGTTGTTCCACTGATTAATTGTCCTCACTGTGAGGAAATTTCTCCTTAGTTCTAAGTTGCTTCTCTCCTTGATCAGTTTCCACCCGTTGTTTCTTGTCTTGCCTACAGATGCTTTGGAGAATCTGGTACTTAGAGTTCCACAAACCAGGAAGCCACCAGGTCACTGGTAGTTTCAAGGAAGACGTACCTTCAAATGTCACACCAGTTTTCTTCCAGGTTTTGTTGCTTGCTTATTAAGAACTTTGTGCAAGCAAGGAGATTCCACCAAGTTCTCAACATAAAAAATATCCTCAGGAGAAAAGTAATAGCAAATCACTTTGGTATGGTGGCAAGGCCACGCTCATAAAAATCTCAGGGCATTGACCTTGACTTGAAGGAAACTTCATCTTATATAAGAGAAAGATGGTGGGAGATTTTATGTCACAGAATAATGGCTCTTGGATATTATATTGGTGAGGTAATCTGTCTCAACAATACTTTGACACAGATTGTTTCGCCTAGACACATGTGGGGTAGCTCACCACTTGTTGATTGGCTTGCTTTTTCAACTCCGAAGATTGAACGTTATCAAATCTGATCCACTTAAAAGATTCTTCACAATTTAAGGTCAATTAGAATTCTGAAGATCCATTGTCAAGAGTTGAGTTAGATATGTATTTCTCCCCCAAAATACCAACTTAAACTAGAAAAAAATACAGTAGGTTTCTGACAGATAAAGGTACAGGAGGGTATTGTATATTGTTCTAAATAAGAAATGGTTCAGTGGCTGGATTTCTTGTAACAAAGGAGTCCAACATTCCGTATGCTGTATAAATGTTAAGTAGCCTGTTCTTCTCAATAAATCTTGCTAAAAGGGAATGTGTGAAAAACCATGCTCGGAAAGAATCCAAGCAGCTACTAAACCAGGATCAGTGTTTCTAAAATGTTATATGAAACAAGCAAGCACATTGGGTCTCATTTCTACAGGCTTGACCTCTGCTGGAAGAAAAATTTGGTGTGGTTCCAAGCTGGAAGAAAGATGCTGGAAATAAAATGGAGGCAGGCTGCAGGAAAGGAAGTTTCTGTTTATTTGGTTGCCGGAAACCAAGTGACAGCAACATTTTTCTGGGGTGGCTGACAAAGGGATTGAGAGTAGGTGAGTTTTTATACATTCACCAAGATAAATTCCTTCTGTGTCCAATCACACTTGGCCAATAAAGAATTCTGTCTGTCTGTCTGTCTGTCTGTCTGTCTGTCTGTCTGTCTGTCTGTCTGTCTATTCATTCTTTGGGGCTTTGTGATTGAGATGCTTGTTCCTGTGTAAGAATGTATCCTTCAATATTTTAATGGATGTTGCCAGATTCCTATGGGGGTCATGTAAGGGTCATGGCTGACTCTACAGGCAAAAGGAGAAGTGCAAATCCTAGGTGTTTGTCTGAGCTAATCTTGTCAGCTTTGGCTTGCCTAATTGTGTTGCTTATTTGGAGTCTCTTTGTTTAGATTGGCCCAGTCTTTCCAAATGAATACAAAATCTCCATTCCTAAAGACCAAGCCTCTTCAAGTTTCTGTTTGAGGTTGTTTTCCTGGGAGAGGAAGGCTGGGGCTGCTTTCTGCCTTTGTTAAGGTTTTTTTTCCTCTTCTCCTTTAGGGGAAATATTCTATCCTGCCCTTTAAAAAAATATTAAGAATGTAGAATATTTTAATCTGGAGAGGGAGCAACCTTCCTATACCTTTGTACTGGTAAAATATCACTGAAATTCAGGATAGAATTTACTATTAGTAGGAAGAAAAGCCTTTTGTTTCCAAACCACGGTGCACTGTTTCCAAGAGCCAAGAGGTTGTGGTTACCTTTTCACTTCATGTTCTTCTTTAATTGATCCTCTCCTCCCTTTAAAATTAAAAGGTTCAGGGTGTTTTCCTGGGGGATGTGAAAGAGATGACAATTTTTCTGACTTCTTGGAGGCTGAAAATTCAGAGCAATCAGGAACAGAGTAATGGTATGACCCTTCCCGGCTCCCTTTTCTAATCCCTTTCTCTTTGAAGTATTTTTTTTAATACACACACACACACACACATGCACACACATATATATGGACAGTCGTGAGCTGGAAAAAGGCATTGGAAAGAGCTCCACTAATGGAAACAATTTGTTTTAGAAACAGTTCAGAGATTGCTAATTTCCAAATAATAAGGAACGGCTTGCATGACAGAGTTTTACTTGAGAGATTTCTGCTGCATACCAAGTAGAAGAGAGCAGTGAATGGAAGGAAAAGAAAGAAAGAAAAGAAGAAGAAAAAAGAGAGAAAGATTAAAAACAACAACAGCAACACAGGGAGAACATGCCCTGCTGAAAAATTGAAAAAGCTCGCTCCCAAAGCTGCATGGAAGTGAGGAGGTTAGCAAAATGATTGGCATAATAAAACAAAATAAAAAAATAAAATAATGAAATCCTGGCTGGTATATTTTCATAAGCTGCATGGTTATTGTCAGCGAGTGACTGCAGAAGGGGGATATTTATGAGGTGCTCAGCCGAATGGCTTGGGTAAGAGTTGAGTTGTGCAAAAGCCCTCTGTGTAACTGGCAAGGCGGTTGTGGTTTGCTAGATAAGGTTTCAAGGCATGGAAGGTCCTTCTCTGATTTGGAGCCAAACAGTTTCCTTCCGTTCTATGAGAGTAATGGGGTTGGAGAAGAAATGGAGGAAAGAATGGTGGAATGGAATGGAATGCTACCAAGCTTGAAATTTTGAACTTGGACAACCTAGAACTACGCTGCCTACAGTCTGATCTAAGCATAGTGCACAAAATTGTCTGCTACAACATTCTGCTTGTCAACGACTACTTCAGCTTCAACCACTGTAATACATGAGCAAATAAAAGATGCAAATTCAAAGCAAACCGCTCCAAACTCGATTGCAGAAAATATGACTTTGACAGAGTGGTCAATGCCTGGAACTCACTACCTGACTCTATTGTTACATCCTCAACGCCCCAAAACTTTAACCTTAAACTGTCTACCATGGACCATTCCTAAGAGGCCTGTAAGGGGGCGTGCATAAGCGCACCAGCGTGCCTACTGTCTCTGTCCTACTGTTCCCATTTATTCGTACTCATTTACTATTGTTCTGACCCAACCCTGTTACCAGCAATAAAATCTCAAACAAACTCAGTAACTCAAACCTTCACAGCTTTAATCTACAAATAAACTCCTTTGTAGATAAAAGATGGCTTGCAGCCAATTAATCCAACCAGAAAAGCCTTGACAGAATTCTTCAGATAAGCCGGAGTCACTACACACAATGCTGGGTCCTTTGAGCATTTTTTGCCTTCTGCAAAAGCAAAACCCCTTTGAAACCTTGGTGGTGCAGGCTTAAAAAAAGAGGCTCTTAAAAGAGCCTTGGTGGTGCAGGCTGTTAAATGCCTAGCACTTAATTCCAGCTGCCTGCAATTAGTGCAGGCTCGAATCCCACCAGGCTCAAGGTTGACTCAGCCTTCCATCCTCTCGGGGTAGGTAAATTGAGGACCCAAGATTGTTGGGGGCAATAAGCTGACTTTGTAAAAATGCCGCTTAGTAATAAGCAGGCATATACAATGGAAGGAAGGCTATTGCTGAGCACACTGGGTTGTATCCCTAAAAATTGTAAGTCACCTGAGTCTTTGAGAAGGCGGTATATAAATGTAATTTAAAAACCACCAGGCTTATATTCCCTGAAGGGAGGGGCCATTACGTTGCATTCTTACTCCCGAGTCGCCTGTGCTGCTCCAGCTGTTCTCTTCTACGAATCATCCTGCTCTCACGCGCACTTACCACAGGCTCCTTGGGAACCTCCTCCTCACTGTTGCCGGCTAACCACAACAACTATGTATATACTTATACCTGCTTATACTTATAAGTTTATATGTTATGTTCATACATGTATATCTAATACATGCTTGATAATGGTGGGATTCAAATGCAGTGGTGGGATTCAATTTTTTTTACTACCGGTTCTGTGGGCATGGCTTGGAGGGCATGGCAGGAGATGGATACTGTAAAATCTCCAGTCAGAGGTGGTATTTGCCGGTTCTCCACACTACTCAAAATTTCCGCTACCGGTTCTCCAGAACTGCTCAGAACCTGCTGAATATCACCTCTGAAGCTGTTCCATTAGTTGATTGTTCTCACTGTCGGGAAATTTCTCCTTCATTCTAGGTTGGTTTTACTTGGTGAGCTTTTGCTGGGTTTTCGTTCTTGGAGGGCTTCCAGTTTTGGTCCTTCACTAGTTTCCAGTTTGCTAATTGCACCTCCCCTGCTGCTTCCATGACCAACATTCTCCTGCAGCTCGATTCTGCAGCTGCAGTCTCCTCTGTAGTGAGTTGCAAAGGTGACCAGTGGGAAATGCAGGATCCCTGCAGTTTGACCATTCCACCTGAAAGCGTTTCCTGATGCCCACTTGTATGTGTGAAAGGGGAAGGTCCTGTAGATTCAGAGTAGGGTACCTGATCTGGACAGCTTCCAGAGATGATCCCTGGCATTTCCAACCCAAGGGAGGAAAGATCCCGAGGAACCATTGCCGGTCGGCGTCACGAATAGAAGTGTGCTAAGTGGACCCATGTTCTAATTTGGAATAAGCTAACACCTTATCTTTGGGATACCTGCTGAAATGAGCAAAACGGATCCTAGATAGTTTTGGCCAGTGGTGAAGGCAAAATTGCAAAACTGCCTCTCACTTACTTTGGCCATGTCATGCTGGAGAATTTGCTGGAGAAGGCAATTCTGTCTGGGAGAGTAGAAGCAATCCAGGCTGCCAAAGATCATGGTGGCTGGACACCATCCAAAGTGACACCAGCCAGAGCATAGAACAACTCAAAGAAGCAGTGTAAGTTATTTGTCCATAGAATTGGCAAGAGTCAGACACAACTGAATCCCTCCTTCTCTCCTGCTCCTCCTCCTCTTCCCTCCTCCTTCCTCCCTCCTCCTCTCCTCCTTCCTTCCTTCTCTTCCTCCTCCTCCTCCTGCAAACCCCACTTTTCTAGCACTGATGATGTCCTAGAAGGTAATGAAACATCTACAAGAAAACAACCAAGCTTCTTCCTCCTCCTCCTCCTCCTTCCTCCTCCCTCCTCCTCCTCCTCCTCCTCCTCCTTCCTCCTCCTCCTCCTCCCTTCCTTCTTCTTCCTCCTCCTCTTCCTCCTCCTCTACAGTTCTTCCTTTGTGACTGTTATCTTTCTAGAAATGGTGACTTCTCCATGGCCTGCAACCCTACCATTCTCCAATCCAGTTCAGTCAATCCAGTAACAGCTTGAAGTTCACTGAGTAATTGTTATCTCAGCAGGCTTTGGAAGATCTGAAAGGACTCTCAAGAAATGCCCTTTGGCCATGCTTGCAAAGGTGACAAGATGCTTCTGGAGGCAGGGGGTTCATTTTTGTCTTTCAGTGGAGGTGGACAGAGGACCTGACCGTAATCTCTGATAAGGCAATGATTATGCTGATGCTTCTTCCTCTTCTCCAGAAAGAATGTTTCACCACCGTTCAAACAAAATAGAGACCACTGGAATCATGCAAAGTTTTCTTTCTCTCTCTCTTGTATTTTCCCTTCTCCCACCTCTGTTCAATTCTGCAGCAAGCATCCAGAAGATCAAGGCACAGATGGGGGAAGAAGGGAAAAAGCAACACAGAAACAGAAGTTGAAGGCATTTTGACGGTAGCACACATAAAAAAAGAACAAAGCTTTCCCAGCAGAATGAGATGGAATATGTTCAAGTGACCTTGGGCCAGACAGCTGTAGGAGTTGTCGATTGCAATCCTCTCTTGCCTACCGAACGGGGAATTGTGGGCAGCTTCAGATGGAATAGAGAAGTGCTGACAAATGAGCTACGGGTGTTTCTACTTTGTGCACAGCCATGGTGATGTGAGAACGGGCGCGGGGGCCTAAGCTAGCTCCCAAGGTTGAAGGACTTCGCATCTGCCCAGAGGAGCGAGAACAATGGTGGACAATTAAAGATGGTGCAACTGGAATTTCAAACTGGCATGATGCTCAGGGGTTCTCCAGATCAAAATATGTGGGTTCTATCGGTCTCCTTTTTCTCCCCTCCTCTTTTCCCTGCCCCCCCCCTGCAAAAGCCAGAGTAATTGTGTAGCTGAACGTTGGTGAAGAGCAACTCTGGCTATAGAATAATTTGCAGTATTGATAGAATCTCTGGTTGGGTTCCCTTATTATAAACCTTGCAATCCGCTGGTTTCTGGTCCCCCACTTTATATAAACTTTGTTAGAATAGCAGAGTTGGAAGAAGTGGTGGGGTTCAAGTTTTTCAATACCAGTTCTGTGGGTGTGGCTTGGTGGGCATGGCTTGGTGGGCATGGCAGGGGAAGGATACTGTAAAATCTCCATTCCCTCCCCACCCCACTAACCTGCTTTCTCCGCCCATTCTCTCTGTGCAGGGAAACCAAAGAAGACCCAGATGATCAGCTGGGACTCAATGGGAGGCAGAGAAGAGATTGGGGTGGGGCCAGTCAGTGCAGGGGTGGGATTCAAAATTTTTAACAACTGGTTCTGTGGGCGTGGCTTAGGTGGTGGGCATGGCTTGGTGGTCATGTGACTGGCTGGGTGTGGCCAACTCAATATCACTCACATCGAGGCATGCATCTCCTCGCCTGGCCTCTCATGACTGTGGGATGCTGCAACAGTCGTAAGTGTGAAAAATGGTCACAAGTCACTTTTTTCAGTGCCATAACTTTGAATGGTCACTCCACACAAGCAAAGTACCAGCAAAGAAGGGGGAAAAAACTCCAGAGAAGTTCCTGAGACAGGAAGTCTAGTCCTGCCAAGAATGTAATAAGGGTTAACGGAGGCAGTTTCTTAAGCAACACCAGAATGTTTCCTTCCTGCCTTCCTTACAGGATTAGGCCAGTAATTTCTTCTAACAACTGGCTCTCTGAACTGCTTAGAATGTTAACAACTGGTTCTAGTGAATAGGTGCGAACTGGTAGAATCCCACCCCTGGGTCAGTGATGGTATTTGCCATTTCTCCAAACTACTCAAAATTTCCGCTTCCCTTTCTCCAGAACTGGTCAATACCAGCTGAATACCACCTCTGGTTGGAAGGTGCCGTGGAGGTCTTCTAGTCCAACCCCCAGCTCAGGCAGGAACCCCTAGATCATTTCAGTCAAATGGTTGTCCAATCTCTTCTTAAAAACCTCCATCTTGATTTTGCTCTTCACCCATGACCACAGATGCCTTACGTTCTTCTGAATTATTGCAGCCTTGAGAAGAGCTTTTCCACTCATTCCAACCTTGTTCAAGGGGAGACTTGGGGTGCAGAGAATTGGCTGGGCTTTATCAGCCATTACCTGTGGTGATTTGAAGTTGAGGCGACAGATGCCAAATTCAGATTGGTGACACTCAAAGCCCAGTTTAGGTCAACAGAGTTGTTGGTCAGCCTGAGGAAGGATGAAGGGTACTTTGACTCCATAGGTGGAGAAAAGGCCACAGATCCTTGCTCTTCTGAATGTGTTCATCTTAAAGGGTGAAATTCTAAAGCATGAATATTCATCTAGAATATTCTAGATACTAGGCCTCTTCACCATCATGTAATATAGATAGAAAGATGATAGAAAGAAAGATAGTTATAGATAAATAGGGAGACAGGTAGATAGATGGAGAGACAGACAGACAGATAGATAGATAGATAGACAGACAGACAGATGGATAGGCAGACAGATAGATGGATAGACAGAGAGACAGGCATAGATAGATATAGATAGATAATAGATAGAAAGATTGATGGATAGATAGATAGAGACAAACAGATGAATAGACAGATAAATAGATGGATAGATAGAGAGACAGACATAGATATAGATAGACAGGTGGATAGATGGATAGAGAGACAGACAGTTAGATGGATAGACAGATAATAGACAGATGGATGGATGATAAAGGTGAACACCTGTTTCAGGAGGAGGTAGAGAAGAAGGTTATTGTTATCTCTGCATTTCCCTCAGAGAAACTGGGAAGGTAATAATCACCTCATAGGAAAAAGAAAAGAAAAAAGAAAAAAATGCAGTCACATTCTTTCTTTCCTCTATTTCTCTCTAAGAGGCCCCAAGCAGTTTCCAAGACAGCAATCAAAACAATCTTAAATAAAGCTATCACAATAAAACCAACAGTCCCTAAAAGAAATGCTTGCCACAATTAAACAAACTTAATTTAAAAATATAGATAAATAAAAGAAAGTAATATAACAGGCCACCAAAAAGACAGGTCCCCGGCGCTGAACCTCACCAATCTCAAACACGGTTAGTCCTCAACTTACGGCCACAATTGGCCCCCAAATTCCTGCCGCTAAATGAGACATCCCTGAAGTGAATTTTGCCCCTTCTTCACAGCCTTTTTTGCCATAGTTGTCCAGTGAATCAGAGCAGTTGTTAAATTAGGAACCCAGTCGTTAAGTGAATCTGGACCCTGCTCCTTGACTTTGATTGCAAGAAGGTTGCAAAAGGAGATTGTGGGACACGGCGTCCATCATAAATGTGAGTCAGTTGTCAAGCATCTGAATGTAAATCACATGACTTTGGGGATAATGGTGATAAGTGCAAAAAACAGTCATAAGTCACTATTTTCTATGCCGTTTGAACAGTCACTAATAAATGGATGTGAGTCCAGGACTACGTGTAGTCTCAAGCTACTTTTAGGGAGCTGTGGGAAAAGATTAAACTCGACAAAATCCAGGTTACAGTTTAACAGAGTTGGAAGGGACCTTGGAGGTCATCTAGTCCAACCCTCCCCTGCCCAAGTAGGAGACCCGCCAACACCATTTCTGACAAATGGCAGTCCAGTCTCTTCTTGAAAGCCTCCAGGGATGATGAAGCTCCCACAACTTCCGAAGACAAGGTTGTTCTTTGCTTTCCATCTTACTGAGTCTGTCATCTGCACCTCTATAACTGTCTGTTGGCTCTGCAACCCAACAAGACAGACACAGACTCCAGTGAGTAATTAGGACTGCAGAAAAAGACAATGGCTACCAACCTGCCTTCCATGGAGGACCTGTATACTGCACGAGTCAAAAAGGGCTGTGAAAATACCTACAGACCCCTCACATCCTGGACATAAACTGTTCAATTCCTACCCTGAAAACGACACTATTGGGCACCGCACACCAGAGCAACTAGACAGAAGGGGAGTTTTTTCCCCCAAATGCCATCCCTCTGCTAAACAAATAATTCCCTCAACACTGTCCAACTATTTGCAAAGTCTGCACTGCTATTACTATTAATCTTCTCATCGCTTCTTATCACCCATCCCCTCCCACTTGTGACTGTGTGACTGTAACTTTGTTGGTTGTATCCTAACGATTTATATTGACCGTTTCCTAATATGATTTGATTGCTTATTGTACCCTATGACTATCATTAAGTGTTGCACCTGATGATTCTTGACTCTTGACGAATGTATCTTTTCTTTTTATGTACACTGAGAGCATCTGCACCAAGACAAATTCCTTGTGTGTCCAATTCTGTCGCGGCCCCTGACCTCTGGAACCAACTGCCCCTGGGGCTCCGCCTGGCCCCTGACCTCCGCACCTTCCGCCATGATTTGAAGACCTGGTTGTTCGACCAGTCCGGGCTGTGACCCCTCCTTGGGAGGGGGATGGGTTTCTTAATTATTTTAACCACTGTAAATTTTAGTTTTTGTATTTTTGGGCTTGTGAAATTAGTTTAATTTCTTTTTAAGTATTTATTGTTGTTGTTTTTAGTTGTGCTTGAGTCTTGGAGATGGGGCAGCATACAAGTCCAATAAATAAATAAATAAATAAATAAATAAATAAATAAATAAATAAATAAATAAATCACACTTGGCCAATAAAGAATTTTATTCTATCTATCATCTGTCTGTCTGTCTGTCTGTCTGTCTGTCTGTCTGTCTGTCTGTCTGTCTATCTATCTATCTATCTATCTATCTATCTATCTATCTATCTATCTATCTTTTTCCTTTTCCAAAGTTGATCCGCTGTCCTTTTGTTTTAAAAAAATCATATATTTATTTTGCCAACACAATGTCCTGCAAGAACTGGTTTAAGCCAGCATCTCAGGTATTCAGGGGACGAAGAGGAAGTTTGGTCTCTCTCAATTTCAAAGAGAGCTGCCGTGAGTGACTGGTATTTTGCAATCTTGACTAATGAGATTGCTCAAGTTTCCATTCCCTGGCTCTCCGTTCCAGGGGATGCAAATCAGTCCCTACCAGGTTGATGGAGTAGATTACCTGAGCTATAAATCTACAGGAGTGGTCTGTTTTGACTCACTGGGTAGAAATATTCAAAAATTCCCCAATTATGTTTTACAGGTATTAACCAAGATCTAAAATTCGTAACAGGAGTGGGTGGAGAAAACGAAGAGAAGGAAGTTGAAGTAACATCTCAATAAACTCAATAAATATTCCCTTGACCAATTCTGTACTGGTAGTTATTAAAAAACCAGGATCCACGAATGCCGGCTGGCAGTCAAACGGCATGATTCCAAATCTTTACCCACACCGACACCAAACAGCACCAGTTCGATTGGAACAACTTTGCTTTTATCAAATTTTAGTATTAATTTGTTTCTGGAACTCTGCATTTTGATGTGGCCCAAGGGTAAACAAACAAACAAACAAATAAATAAATGAGGGATGCGGTGGCTCAGTGGCCGGCAGAAAGGTTGGCAGTTCGGTGGTTTGAATCCCTAGCATCCAGTCATGGAGTGAGTTCCCGTTCCTTGTCCCAGCTTCTGCCAACCTAGCAGTTCGAAAGCATGTAAAAAATGCAAGTAGAAAAATAGGGACCAACTTTCGTGGGAACGTAACAGTGTTCCGTAAGCCTTCGGCATTTAGTCCTGCTGGTCACATGACCACGGAGACGTCTTCAGACAATGCTGGCTCTTCAGCTTTGTGACGGAGATGAGCATCGCCCCCTAGAGACAGAAATGACTAGCACATATGTGCATGGGGAACCTTTTTACCTTATACATACATACATACATACATACATACATACATACATACATACAATAAATAGATTGGAACAACACAAATATAATTGGCCATGCTACTCCCCTCTCTCCATGCTCATGACTTCATCAAAGCCTGGCACTCCACAAGCCATTCCACCAACAGACATAATGGCCTACAACCAGCCTACGAACCCCTCAGAATCCAAATCAATCACACAGCCAACCAGAGACGGCACCAACCCTCAACCAAACCATGCAAGACCCCCCAACCAGCAGTTCACCTCCCAACGACCCTCACCTGATGTAACTTTCCCATCATAAGAACCTCACCTGATGTGACCCACACCTGACCCATCACAAGACCCTCACTTGACACACAACCAGGGGTGGGATTCCAAAATCCCAGCAATTGGTTCACTGCCCGGTTGCTGGGTGGGTGTGGTCATGGTGGGCATGGTCTACTGGAACTTCTGGGAGGGCCACTTTTTGCCTTCCCCAGGGTCTGTAGTCTTCTCTCGGGCCTCTGGGAGGGTGAAAATGGCCTCTCCCAGGCTCTGGAGGCCCTCTGGATGAACATCCAGGTCACCTGAACCGGTCCGAACAGACTGAATCCCACGTGACCCATCTCAAGACTCATCGCAAGACTCCCACTGATGACTCCCACCTGACCCATCTCAAGACCCATTACAAGAACCTCACTTGACACACCCACACCTGTCCCATCACAAGACTTGACCCATCACAAAGCCCTTGCAAACAGAAGTACACTAACACTCTGTCATGCCCCTGGTGGAGACTGACTCCAAGGAAGAGGAGGAACAGCCAACAGGGAGTGGGAGTGTGGCTCCAGATGTGGTGGAGGAGACTGGGGAAGGGCAGAGGCCGGCTGAGCAGTCAGAGGAGGATCCAGGCCCATCTCCTATCCATCCCAGAGCACGCAGAGAGAGGATGAGGGAAAAGTGTGGTCTCCTCAGGAGGAGAGGGCCATGATCCTCCTCAGGGTTTACAGCTGGGAGCTATGTATATAGTGTGTAACTGCGCAGTCAGAATTGCTGGAGTCAAAGTTTGTGTTTCCTTTGAAGTAGGTTTATCTTTGTTGGAGTTCTTCCCAAGGACTTTCCCTGGTTATCTGTTTGGAACATATAATTACCTATCTTGGTTTGCTTTGGAACTTTCACTGAGACAGTTGTTTCTTGTTTTTCCTTTTGCCTCCTTTTTTACTTTTGGGACTTTAAACTGTGATTAATAAAACAGTTAAGTTGAAGGCATTGCCGGATTTTAATTCATGTTTTGGGTTTTGGGTTATTTTGAGAGACTACGGGTCATCACATTCTCACATAAAATTCACTGAAGATGTTACCTACCCTGGTAATGCAACGTTTGGAAACCAACCCACAAGCTGGGAGAATGAACCATCACCTCCTATACCTTACACCCATCCTACACCTGAGCTAGAGATATTCCCCACTATTGCAAATAGGTAATCCTTAACTTACAACAGTTCATTTAGTGATGGTTCAAAGGCACAACAGCACTGAAAAAGTAACTTATGACCACTTTTCAGACTTAAAAAGATTGCAGCATCCCATGGACACGTGATCAAAATTCAGACCCTTGACAACTGATTCACACTTATGACAGTTGCAGTGTTCTGGGGTCATCTGATCCCCTTTTGCGACCTTCAGGCGAGCAAAGTCCAGGAGGAAGCCAGATTCACTTAACCACCAAATTGCTAACTTACCAATTGCAGTGATTCACTAAACAACAGTGGCAAGAAGGCTATTAGTGTAAAATGGAGCAAAATTCACTCAGAAGACTTAGACTTAAGACCAGGGGCGGGATTCAAAAATCCCAGCAACCGGTTCGCTGCCCAGTGGCTGGGTGGGTGTGGCCTACTGGAACTTTCAGGAGGGCTGTTTTTTTTGCCTTTCCCAGAGTTCGGAGGCTTCCCTCAGGCCTCTGGGAAGGCAAAAATGGCCTTTACCGGGCTCCGGAAGGCCTCTGGAAGCTGAAACAGGCCCATTTTTAGAGTTCCGGAACTTCCAGTTCGGGCTGTTTTTCACCCTTACCTGCATCCAAAATGGGCCATATGGAGATTCCTGGGAGGGGTGGGGCGGGGCTGGCAGGGCCAGCTGGTTGGTTCAACTGCCAGTTCTGCAAACCAGATATAAATTTAACTTCCAGTTCACCTGAACTGGTGTGAACCAGTAGAATCCCACCCCTGCTTAAGACTTAGACTTAGAATAAATTTACTGTCACGTTGAATGTACCCTAATCGGCATACATTAAAATAAAATTCCACTGCATATGGCGCTCCAAGGGTCACCACCTCCAATTCTACACTACACAAACACGACAAAATAAATATATAAAGAAATGTCGCACTTAGCAACAGAAATTTGGCATTTAATTGTGATTGTAATTTGAGGATTACCTGTACTGGTGATGACCCTGTGGTTGAAAAGCCACCAGCTTAAGCCCCACCTCCCCGGTAGAGTTTTAACACAAATGAGACAAGCTGAAATATTCAGTAGGTGAATTTTTTTGAAACAAGGTGTAATTCCTGACTACAATTTCACAAGTAGGTCAGGCTGTGTTATAGACGACACCACTGAAATTTTGCTAGGAGGATTCAAGCGTAAGATTATAACGGAGGAAGAATGCCCAGCCTCTTATTTCCCTCCCCCAAAAACATTAATTAGATGCTTTGAGAACTCTGAAAATAGCGCATAATCTCCACATTTCTTTCCCAGGAGCGTGTATGGGTAAACCCTTTGCTGTAACCCAGTATCCTTAGCTAATTCATAGGGTTTTTAAAAAAATATTTTATTAGATTTTTTTCTTTTTACGTATCTCAATCACTTAATAAACAGTACTATGACCTTTTTTATACATTTACATATCCTATCCTATACAATCTATACATTCTATTTCTACTAAGCTTAGACTTGCAGTCTCTAATTCAGAGGCCTTTCCAATATTTGATCCAGTTATAAGTACTCATAAATATTAGGGCTGTGTATCTTACATGTTTTGAAGAACTAATTTGGACTTTGAATGTGCAGAAATGTGCAGAATGTGCAGAAATGAATAGGTTAACACTTGCAATTAAAGAGAAGGAAGAAACTGAATATTATATTGTTGAAAGAAATATCCTTCTGGGTTCAGTTCCAAGTGGGGAAAAAGACACTGGAAACATGGAGGCTGTTTGGAAGGTTTTAATGGTGGACAGGACCACATGGCTTGGAGCTCCAGAGTGAAAAGGAAGGATGATCACATGCTTCAAGACGAAGGAAGAGATCAAGAAAGGGCTGAGGTGCTGAGAGTGCCTGGGTTTTATAAACTTTGTTGGGATTTGAATTGGAGCTCGTATTCTGATTGGTTGTCAGACTCCCAGTGGGCCATGCAGGAGCAACTCTGTAGGCTGTCCTGGTTGCCAGGCTTGGTTGAGCCTTGCTAGATGATGATGTAATGAAAGGGCTTTTGGGCAATTTCTATTATGGCTCTACCTGGAGTAGAGCTTTGTTATGTAGGAAAGACTGGCCCAGGCCAGAGTAATGGCCCATTAACAAAGGTGTGTGTGTGTGTGTGTGTGTGTGTGTGTATATGAGAGAGAGAGAGAGAGAGAGAGAGAGTTTCTGCCTCTTTGAGTTTCTACTTTTCTTTTTAGGAGAAATATTCTGCCTTTTTAATATTTCCTAGGATAACAGATAATCAGAGTTGGAAGGGACCTTATAGGTCATCTAGTCCAACCCATTGCCCAAGCGAGAACCCTACACCGTTTCTGACAGATGGCAGTCCAGTCTCTTCTTGAAGGTCTCAAGTGATGGCGCTCCCACAACCTCTGACGGCAACTTCTGTTCCATGGGTTGACTGTTCTCACTGTCAGAAAGTTTCTCCTTATTTCCAGGTTAAATCTCTCCTTGTTCAGTTTCCATCCATTATTCCTTGTCTGGCCTACAGGCACTTTAGAAAATAGCTTGACCACTTCCTCCTTGCGGCAGCCCCTTAAATATTGGAAGACTGATATCCTGTCTTTCCTGGTCCTTCTCTTTACTAGACTAACCAAGCCCAGTTCCTGTAACTGTTCTTCGTATATTTTAGTCTCCAGTCCCTTAATCATCCTGGTTGCTCTTCTCTGCACTTTTTCTAGAATCTCAACATCTATATTTCATTTTTCTAGGAGAGGGGTGGGTGCTAACTTCCTACAATACGACGTATCCAGGGATTGGATACGTCTAATCTAGTGAAGAAAAGGACTAAGGGAGACATGATAGCAGCCTTCTAATATTTGAGGGGCTTCCATAAAGAAGAGGGGGTCCACCTATTTTCTAAAGCTGGACAAGAAGCAACAGATGGAAACTAATCAAAGAGAGAAGCAACCTAGAAATAAGAAGAAATTTCCCGACAGTGAGAACAATTCATCAGCGGAACGAATTGTCTTCAGAAATAATAGGCGCTCCATCAGTGGAGATCTTCAAGATGAGATGGGACAACCATTTGTCTAAAAGGCACTAGGATTTCCTGCATCAGCAGGAGTCCTTTCCAACTCTGTCATTCTGTTATTCAGAATGCAGCACATGCCCAAAGTGCAGAGATAGGTAGCAGTGTAGCTGAAAATCTACTCTGTCTTCCTGTAGTCTTCCTTTGTCGCCTTAATGCAGCAATTCTTCCCTGCCTTCATCCAGCAAAGGGAAGACGGCCGTGGATGAATAGAGGCCTGATGGCTTTGAGTGTGTGTATTTTTGTTCTCCCTCTTTTGAAAAGGGGAAAAAAAACTATTTTGGACTGTTTGTTTTCTTCTTCTTCTTCTTCTTCTTCTTCTTCTTTAACTCCGAGCTCGCAGAGTTGCTGCGCACTGCAGCAAAAAAACAAAACAACAAAACCCTTTTCATTCTGCAGATGCGATGGCAAATTTTGAGTGCAATCCAATTTAGTTTCCCCCCTCTTTCTCTCTCTCTCCCAGAGTGCGAACACATTGTGTGTCTTTCCAGCAGAAGTTAATTCAGCCCAGCTGCAAACCGCTGGGAAAGAGAGCTCAGTTTGGCAACACGGAGACCGCTGCTGCCTCCGAGAACTTCTTCGTTCCAAATGCTACAGTGCTAACAAAAGGATACTTTGCTTGTTCAGATGTAATGATTCCTGATTCCCTCTTACTGCAGAAAGCCAATTAGCAAATGGTTGCTGGAACATGCAGGAAAGAAAGAGGGAGGAAGCCCTATAAAAGTGGAGGAGGAGAAGGAGGACTCTGAACAAGATTTGCTAATGAGAGGAAAATGTGATTTAGAAATTGCTCAGCTGAAAATTCCTAAAGGGTGTTACTTTCATGGGAATTGACAGCCAACATCGATGCACGGAGGTTGACTGTGGATGTCTGCTTAGAAGCAGAAACTCTTCTGACCCAAACCCTTGTCCAATAAAACAAACACGAACTGAAGGAAACAGAAACCTTTTAATGATTCTTACGAATCCCCAGTTAAAAGGGTGCTGCAAACTCATTAACTTTGATAAGCACAAGCCTCACCAAAACTGTGCAAGGCTGCCAAGAATAACAGATAAGGTTACCTAGAAATATTTCACAACACAAGAGTCTTCAAATACCAACTTAAGATACTGCAATGTCCATGAGGCTTGAGTTTCAAAACGTCTTTGCTTCCTGCAAAGAACGTCCTATTCACAGCTGGCTTTTATCTTCTTCAAGGAGGGGCCATTACCTTTCAGCCTTACTCCCGAGTCGCCTGTGCTGCTGCAGCTGCTCTTTCCTGCGAGCAGCCCTGCACGCAAATGCATTGTGCACAGGATCCTCTGGAACCTCTTCATCACTGCTGCCAGCCCCCCCCCCCAATCTCTGAAGGCAGCAGCCCACTCCCTAATGGTCCTGGCCCCTCACCTGAGTCCTCGCTCTCCTCAGCCATCCACACCTGCTGCCAGCTAACCACAACAGAAGCATGCTACCAGCTTGCTTTGCTAAGTAGTGGGAAATCCATCCAATTGCCTTTTTTCTTCCCACCACTTGGCAGTTTGGGGAAAATGCATTAGGTCTTTGTTGGCAGGTGAAATTTTGCTTCTGCACCTGCTTTTGCCATTTTTTGGGGTTCTTCCTTTGCATCTTTGGAAAAGCAACCCAGAAATAGATTTTTGGGGGAAAAACAAGCGAACAAGCTGGATTTTTTTTAGAAAACAGAATCGCCAGTGCCAGGAGAGGAGAAGGATCTTGAAGATTTAACAGATAATCAGAGTTGGAAGGGACCTTTTAGGTCATCTAGTCCATCCCCCGCCCAAGCAGGGGACCCTACACCATTTCTGACAAATGACAGTCCAATCTCTTCTTGAAAGTCTCAAGTGATGACGCTCCCACAACTTCCGAGGGCAAGGTGTTCCATTGGTTGATTGTTCTCACTGTCAGAAAGTTTCTCCTTATTTCCAAGTTAAATCTCTCCTTGTTGAGTTTCCATCCATTATTCCTTGTCTGGCCTTTGGGTGCTTTAGAGAATAGCTTGATCCCTTCCTCTCTGTGGCAGCCCCTCAAATATTGGAAGACTGCTATCCTGTCTCCCCTGGTCCTTCTGTTCCCTAGACTAGCCAGGCCCAGTTCCTGTAACTGTTCTTCATATGTTTTAGCCTCCAGTCACCTATTCATCCTGGTTGCTCTTCTCTGCACTTTTTCTAGAGTCTCAACATCTTTTTTATAGTGTGGTGACCAAAACTGGATGCAGTACTCTAGGTGTGATCTTACTAAGGCTTTATAGAGTGGTATTAGTACCTCACCTGATCTTGATTGTATCCCTCTGTTAATGCAATGTAGGATTGCATTGGCTTTTTTGGCTGCTGCTGCACATGGCTGGCTCCTATTTAGCTGGTTGTCCACTCAGACTCCAAGATCCCTCTCACAGTATTGAGCCTGGTTTCCCCAGTCTATATGCATCCTTTTGGTTTTTCTTGCCTAAATGTAGGACTTTCCTTTTCTCTACATTGAATTTCATTTTGTTAGATACGGCCCAGTGTTCCAGTCTGTCAAGATCCATCTGGATCTGGAGCCGATCTTCTTGAGTGTTAGCTGTTCCTGCCAGCTTAGTATCATCTTTCAAATTTCATAGTCCTACAGAGAAGGAGTTGAAACCAAGAATATCAGAGCATCTAAAATAATACAAAAATAACAGAATAAGGTGAGTCCAATAATGAGAGAAGATGGCAAGGAAATAACGGGCAGTAGAGAGAAAGCAGAGCTGCATGTGTCTTCATACAAGAAGATACTGGATAGCTACTGCTATAGAATGGTTTGGATAGGGTCTCTTGTTTGAGCAGCAGGATGGACTAGAAGATCTCCAAGGTCCCTTCCAACTCTATTATTATTCTGAAGAGAAATGTCAAGAGGAACAACATCTTTCCTTGCAGGACATGCTGTATTCCAGGGGGTGTCCAACCTTGGCAACTTTATGACTGGTGGACTTCAATGCCCAGAATCCCTCAGCCAGCCAATTCTGGGAATTGAAGTCCACCATTCCTAAAGTTGCCAAGCTTGGAGACCCCCTGCAATATTCTACTTCATTCTACTGTATTCTGTGTCAGGATTCCAAGTAATAAATCCATTGCAAGCAAAACTTGATAGAAGTGTTCCAATGTTTGAGGGGCTGTCACAGAGAGGAAGGGGTCAAGTTAGTTTCCAAGGCCCCCCCTCAGAAGGCCAGACAAGGAATAATGGAAACTGAACAAGGAGAGATTCAACCTGGAAATAAGGAGGAATTTTCCTGACAGTGAGAACAATCAACCCCTGGAACAGCTTTCCTTTGGAAGTTGTGGGAGCTTCATCCCTGGAAGCTTTCAAAAAGAGCTTGGACTGCCATTTGTCAGAAATAGTGTAGGGTCTCCTGCTTAGGTGGGGGGTTGGACTAGATGACCTACAAGTTCCCTTCCAACTCTGTTATACTATTACCTGTTAAAACTCTGAGGCAGGTGAATTCCTCAAAGAATAGCTTTATCGGAAAGATCAAATTGGCACAAATCTGGTGAAAACTAATGCTGAAAGGTCCCGTGGACAACCGGCTAAATATGAGCCAGCAGTGCGGCAACAGCCAAAGCCAATGCAATCCTACATTGCATTAACAGAGGGATACAATTAAGATCCAGTGAGGTACTAATACCATTCTATAAAGCCTTAGTAAGACCACACCTAGAGTACTGCATCCAGTTTTGGTCACCACACTATAAAAAAGATGTTGAGATTCTAGAAAAAGTGCAGAGAAGAGCAACCAGGATGATGAGGGGACTGGAGGCTAAAACATACGAAGAACGGTTACAGGAACTGGGCCTGGCTAGTCTAGGGAAGAGAAGGACCAGGGGTGACAGGATAGCTGTCTTCCAATATTTAAGGGGCTGTCAAAGAGAGGAGGAAGGGGGTCAAGCTATTTTCCAAAGCACCCGAAGGCCAGACAAGGAATAATAGATGGAAACTGAACCAGGAGAGGTTCAGCCTAGAAATAAGGAGAAATTTTCTGACAGTGAGAACAATCAACCCATGGAACAGAAGTTGCTTTCAGAAGTTATGGGAGCTTCATCGCTTGAGACTTTCAAGAAGAGACTGGACTGCCATTTGTCAGAAATAGTATAGGGTTTCCTGCTTGGGCAGGGTTGGACTAGATGACCTATAAGGTCCCTTCCAACTCTGTTAATCTGTAAAAACAATGTCCCAGGATCATATGATTCCCCTTTTGTGACTTTCTGAGAAGTCAATGGGGAACTATACTCACCTAACTATGGTGTTGCTAGCTTAACGCCTGCAGAGATTCACTTAGCAACGGTGTCAAGAAAGATCGTAAAATGTGTCAAACCTCTCTTTATCACTGTCTCAGGTGTCTAATAAGCATCGTGTCTATTAAGCTGGGATGTATGGTTTATACATGTGTAGATTGCTATTATTTCAGCATTAAAATGCTAGATTTGTACATGGTTTTCCATTCAGTCCCTGATTTTCTTAGCTTTGGGAATTTGGGTTCAGGATAAGGACCAGAGGTGGTATTCAGCCAGTTCTGACCAGTTCTGCAGAGCCGGTAGCAGAAATTTTGAGTAGTTTGGAGAACCAGACAATACCCCCTCTGACTGTCCCCGCCCCCTTCTATTCTCTGCCTCCCAAGTCCCAGCTGATTGGCTGGGTCTCCTTTGGTTGCCCTGCACAGGAGAACGGAGCTGGAAAGCAGGTTAGTGGGGTGGGGAGGGAATGGGATTTTGCAGTAATCTTTCCCCAAGGGTGGGAATTTACAGTAACCTTCCCTTGGGTGGTAATGGAGATTTTACACTATCCTTCCCCTGCCATGCCCACCAAGCCATGCCCCACCAAGCCATGCCCATAGAACTGGTAGTACAAAAATTTGGAATCCCACCACTGATAAGGAAGAATAATTTTCTGCATCTACCCAACGTGGAGGGGGGGAATTATCAGCAAATATTGACAAACATTCTTGTTCTTATTGGTCAAATAGACTTTCTGTGAGATGTGAGAAGAGGACAAGTACAAGGAAGTTGTGATCACACCTGTAGCATTTACTCTTTGACTCAGTAAACTCTCTCTCTCTATATATAAAGATAATCCCATAAGTACTTTGATTAATGGATTTATTTCTGAACAGGTTATGTAGAGAAGGAACTTTGAACTCAACCAGTTTATTTCTGCACTGGTTCTTTGTCAGGAAGTCATGGTAGGGTCCTATGCTGATTGTATTGGAACCTTGATTTCAACTTAGTTTAATTTAATTTTAATCTGGTTTCGTTCCTTTGGCAATCTTTTACTTGCATACATTTCCTTAACTGGTTCTTTATGTCTTCTATTTTGTAAACTGCTGAGTCTCCTTCGGGATTTGGTATTCTGTAAATGCAGCTGATAATAGTGTGTTATGATTAATATATATATATTTATTATACTTATTATATTTTATATTGTATTATATTATATTACATTACACTACATTACTTTACATTACATTACATTATATTTATATTAATTGTGATTGAACTTTCCAGAGCAATACCTAATGAACTTATTTCATATCTGCAGGTATTGAATTTATCAGACCTGAGCACCCTAATGTTACCAAAAAACCCCCAACCCCAACCAGTTTTGGAATTGTCTATGTTCTTGGATGGCATCTTAATAATCCTCAAGAAGCCTTCCCTGGACCCGGCTGCTTTAAATAACTTCTGTCCTGTCTCCAACCTTCCCTTTTTGGGGAAGGTTGTTAAGAAGGTGGTGATGCTCCAGGTCCTTCGGGCCTTGAATGAAGCTGATTATCTGGATTCCTTGCAGTCTGGTTTCAGGCCTGGGTACAGCACCGAGATGGCTTTGATCGCACTAGTGGATGATCTCTGGCGGGCCCGTGATGGAGGGTCTCCCTCCATCCTGGTGCTTCTTGACCTCTCAGCGGCTTTCGATACCATCGATCATGGTATCCTTCTGGGTCAGCACAGGGGGCTGGGAGTGGGGGGCACTGTTTTACAGTGGTTCTCCTCCTATCTGTCTGACCGGACTCAGTCGGTGTTGGTGGGGGGGCAGAGATCGAACCCTAGGGCCCTGCCATGTGGGGTCCCTCAGGGTTCCATTCTCTCCCCCCTCCTATTTAATATCTACATGAAACCGCTGGGTGAGATCATCCGTCGACATGGGGTCGGGTATCATCAGTATGCTGATGATACCCAGTTGTACATCTCTGTCCCCGGTCAATCTAGTGACACCATGGAGGTGATGTCCCGGTGCTTGGAGGCTGTGAGGGTCTGGATGGGGACTAATCGGCTCAGACTCAACCCTGACAAGACCGAGTGGCTGTGGGTCCTGCCCCCTTGGGCTTCAGTTGATTATCCAACTTTGGTACTGTGGGGAGAGAAATTGCTCCCCTCAGAACGAGTTCGCAACTTGGGGGTCCTTCTGGATCCACAGCTACAATTTGACCACCATCTTATGGCTGTGACCAGAGGGGCCTTTGCACAGGTTCACCTGTTGCACCAGTTGCGGCCTTTCCTGGACCGAGGGGCTTTACACATGGTCACTCATGCCCTTATCACCTCTCGATTGGATTACTGCAATGCGCTCTACATGGGCCTGCCCATGAAGAGCACTTGGAGACTTCAGCTGGTGCAAAATGCGGCTGTGCGAGTGATTATGGGGGCACCTAGGTGCACCCATATAACACCTATCCTCTGCAAGCTGCACTGGTTACCAGTGGTCTTCCAGGTGCAATTCAAGGTGCTAGTGACAACTTTTAAAGCCCTTCATGGCTTAGGAGCAGGATATCTTTGAGACCGCCTACTGCTACCTTATGCCTCCCAGCATCCGGTTAGATCCCACAGGGAAGGCTTGCTCCAGATACCGTCAGCCAAACAATGTCGGCTGGCAGGCCCGCGGGCTAGGGCCTTCTCTGTGGTGGCACAATCCCTTTGGAACATGCTCCCTGTGGAGATTAGAACCATCCCCAATCTACCTGCTTTCCGCAAAGCTGTTAAGACCTGGCTTTGTCAGAAGGCATGGAATTGAGACTTCTGTTCTTTCCCTCTTGTATGTGTGGACAATATGAATGAGCTTTTTGATTTTTATATTGTATAGGAAACTGTTTTTTACTTTGTTGTACGCAGCCTCGAGTTCCCCGATGGGGGAAGAGAGGCAGGATATAAATCTAATAAATGAAATAATACCTAGAACCAAGGTTAGAATGGGAATTATTACGTTTCTACCAGTCTTAGACTGTGAATCTACTCAACTTCATCATAATAATACAAGGAGGAAGAGGAGAAGAAGCAAGACGAGGAAGAAGTGAGAAGATATCAAAGGGTAACCATGTTAGAATTAGAATTGTGTGGTGGAACAGCTTTGCCTTCAGAAGTTGTGGGTGCTCCATCACTGCAGGTTTTCAAGAAGAGATTGGACAGCCATTTGTCTGAAATGGTATAAGGTTTCCTGATTGAGCACATACTAGAAAATTCCCAAGGTCCATTCCAACTTTATTATTTGGTTGAGCAGCGGGTTGGTCCAAGGTCCTCCCAACACTATCATTTTATCTATATATAAAGAAGCCAAGTACCACTCACTCATCACAAAATCTCCAGAACCGTAAAGCCTACACACTTCAAATTTGGCACCTATGTTCCTCTTGGCTTCTAGGGGCTCACTAAGAAAGGATTTTTCAAAATGACCATCTGATCATTTAGAGTATTTCCTATATTATTATTATTAACATGCTCTGATGCTAAGGAGTTCTATTCCCCCATCCCCACCTGAAAAAGACTCTGTTCCAACAGCCAGTTGCCTCACATTCCATTATCTCAGTTCAAACTGGCAGATGTTTCACTCCTTCACTCAGGAGTGGCCTGGAGCTCCTTATAATACTAACCATCGGTACCTCACCAAAATGTCTACACTTTCCACCTATGGAACTGTTTCCGGACTCAAGGCAGTGGAAGCAATATTCCCTTATGTGTTTCAATCACCGGGGACCTCTGAGCCAATGGATTGTGAACTGGATTTCTCCTGCATAGCTTGATCACATAGTTTTGTCATGAAGAACGGGTGTAGTATTTCTTCTATAGTAATTAACACGCTCTGATGCTAAGGAGTTTTACTCCCCCCTCCCCTCCTGAAAAGAACTCTGTTCCAACTGCCAGTTGCCTCACATTCCGTTACCTCAGTTCAAACTGGCAGATGTTTCACTCCACTCAGGAGCAGCCTGGGGCTCCTTACAATACTAAACATAGGTACCTCACCAAAATGTCTACGCCTTCCACCTATAGCATTGCTTCCGGACTCAAGGTGGCGGGAGCGATATTCCCTTATATGCTTCAATCACCAACCACCACTGAACCAACAGATTGTGAACTGAATTTCTCCTGCATAGCCCAATCACAATGTTTCATCGCGAAGCATGGGTATCCAGCTAGTGTCCTATATTCTATTCAGATGAAGTAAAGAGGTTGGATTATAAGATATCAAAGGTCCTTTCCAACTGTGTTACTCTGAATATTTGCAATTGGCAGAACTTTTTGGTGGGGATCAGCAAAACCAAAACGAACAGACACATTCTTACATAAAACCCCATATTAGAGACTAAGATATAATGCTTTTAGAGAGACAATCATAATGCCTTGGTAAGGCCACACTTGGAATACTGCATTCAGTTTTGGTCACCACGATGTAAAAAAGATGTTGAGACTCTAGAAAGAGTGCAGAGAAGAGCAACCAGGATGATTAGGGGACTGGAGACTAAAACATATGAAGAATGGTTACAGAAACAGGGCCTGGCTAGTCTAGTGAAGAGAAGGACCAGGGGAGACAGGATAGCAGTCTTCCAATATTTGAGAGGTTGCCACAGAGAGGAGGAAGGGGTCAAGCTATTTTCCAAGGCACCTGAAGGCCAGACAAGGAATAATGGATGGAAACTCAACAAGGAGAGATTCAACCTGGAAATAAGGAGAAAATTTCTAACAGTGAGAACAATCAACCAATGGAACAGAAGTTGCCTTCAGAAGTTGCAAATGCTCCAACACTGGAAGTTTTAAAAAAGATGTTGGACAACCATTTGTCTGAAGTGGTGTAGGGTTTCCTGCCTAGGCAGGGGGATGGACTAGAAGACCTCCAAGGTCCCTTCCAACCCTGTTATTCTCTTCTCTTCTATCTTCATATAATGCAAAAGATGTCTCAGTGTTTCTAGACACATCAGCCAAGAGAGGTCCTTGCCCATATTGTTGCAAGAAAGGAGAAGGCCAAAGACGAAACCCACCAGCTGACCACCAGTGTGCTAAGAAGCAACTTCAAATGAGGGATGAAGAAACCAAGTGCTTTAGCAGAAATCTTTTTTTTGTTTGTTTGGCAAAAGATTGCCCAAAAATGCCTTGTACTTGCTTAAAACGAAGCAAGGTTATTTCTGCAATTTAGGCTTAGCCACATGCGATAAGAAGGGAAAAAAAAGAACATGTTTGATTTGTGCAACGGGCTCACACAAAAACATGAAATGATTGTATTTTAGGCTGCGAGGTAGTTCTCTCTCTCTCTCTTTCCAACCTCCCTGGAGAAGTTCTCCTGATTTTTATCATAAAATATTGATTTGTCAACCAGTTCTGAGCTTTTAATTTTGTGTTTTTTGAAGGTTGTAGTATGAGAGATAAGGGGAACTTAGGTATATCAGCGGAAGATCTTGGATTTTCTTATCAATAAACTCCTGACTGCTTCAGAGTATAAGAATTTTTTTCCTGACGTCTGGTTCAGACGCCAGATAAACTCTCTAGGCTTAGTATATAAAGATGCCTTATTTCTTCTTAAACCATTTCTCATTGGGAAGCTGGAATCAAAATTTTGTATCATGATTTACAGCGGATGGTGAAGGGCTTTCCATCTTTATATGCCACTTTATAATGCTTTGGTAAGGCCACACTTGGAATACTGCATCCAGTTTTGGTAGCAATGATGTAAAAAGGATTTTGAGCCCCTGGAAAGAGCACAGAGAAGAGCAACAAAGAGGATTAGGGGACTGGAGGCTGAAACAAAGGAAGAATGGTTGCTGGAATTAGGTGGGTCTAGTTTAATGAAAAAAAAAAAGACTTGGGGTGACATGATAGCAGCGTTCCAATATCTTGGGGCTGCCCCAAAGAAGAGGGAGTCAAGCTATTCTCCAAAGCACCTGAAGGCAGGACAAGAAGCAATGGGTGGAAGCTAATCAAGGAGAGAAGCAACTTAGAACTAAGGAGAAATTTCCTGACAGTTAGAACCATAAATCAGTGGAACAACTTGCCTCCAGAAGTTGTGAATGCTCCAACTCTGGAAGTTTTTAAGAAGAGATTGGACAACCATTTGCCTGAAATGGTACAGGGTTTCCTACCTGAGCAGGGGGTTGGACTAGAAGACCTCCAAGGTCCCTTCCAATTCTGTTATTCCCTTCCCTTCCCTTCCCTTCCCTTCCCTTCCCTTCCCTTCCCTTCCCTTCCATTCCATTCCATTCCATTCCATTCCATTCTATTCTATTCTATTCTATTCTATTCTATTCTATTCTATTCTTCATTCCAGTATCTATTCTATTCTATTCTTTGATTTCTATTCTATTCTATTCTATTCTATTCTATTCTATTCTATTCTGATTTCTGTTCTATTCTATTCTATTCTATTCTATTCTATTCTATTCTATTCTATTCTATTCTAACAAAAAGGTTTTACCAAGGAAAGATTACATTAGATCACATTTACATTTTTTCTAGATGCTAAATCCTTGAAAATGTCTGTTCTGCATGGAGAAGCAGGGGGCACATTTAATTATTTTCACTTCCATAGTCTTACAGAGTCTCCTGACGACCATTTTCTGTTAAATTTGTGATAGGTTGTCATGGGGAAAAAAACCCTATTTGAGGATGATTAGAGTTCTCTAAAACCATTAGAGATACTGTAGTTTTACCTTCCTGCAGAAAAGGTAGACATGACAAAATGGCAGATTCTTTGAGAATCAGACCTATACACACATTTTACATAAGCTTAGAACATAGAATAATAGAGTTGGAAGGGACCTCAGAGGTTTTCTAGTCCAACCTCTTTCTCTAGGAGGAGACCCTACACCAGTGGTGGCTAACCTTTTTGGCAATGAGAGTCAAAACCAGAGCGCATGGGCACCTGAAACTGGAAGAGCTGCTCCTCAACACACATGCACTGGAAACCAGAAGCTTAGCTTCCTGGTGTGCGCATGCGTGCTGGATACCTGGTCTTCCAGTTTTTAATGCTCATGCGTATTCGAAGACCAGCTGGTGGTGCGCGCATGTGCCTGGGGAGTTGCTCTCAGTTTCTGGTGCTCTCACATGCATGAAGACCAGCTGGCCAGCCTGCATGCATGCGCTTTGGGGAGCTGCTCTTCCCTTTCGATGCTCCCACGAGAAGACCAGCTAGCTGGCATGCATGTGCACTCTGGAACCCAGAGGAGCTGGCATCAGGTGGCGTGCCCAAAGAGATGGCTCTGTGTGCCACTTCCGGCATGTGTGGCATAGGTCCTCCATCACAGCCCTATACCATTCCAGACAAACGGTTGTTCAGTGTCTTTTTGAAAGCCTACAACAATGGAGCATCCACAACTTCTGAAGGCAAGCTGTTCCATTAATTGATTGTTCTCGCTGTTCTCATTGTTCTTCTTTCTAATGCCATTCCTATGTGCTATGGCAAGGCCCACTTATTTGGGGTAAAATTGGTGCGACTGAATGGAATTGAGCATTTACAGACTGGATACCCTTCCTGATGCCTACACAGAGTTTGCAGCAGATATTTTCTCTTTGCACCAGAGGTGATATTCAGTAGGTTTTGACCAGTTCTGGAGAACCGGTAGTGGAAATTTTGAGTAGTTCAGAGAACCGGCAATACTACCTCTGACTGGCCCCATCCCCATCTATTCTCTGCCTCCCAAGTCCCAGCTGATTGGCTCGGTCTTCTTTGGTTGCCCTGCACAGGAGAACGGAGCTGGAAAGCAGGTTAGTGGGGTGGGGAGGGAATGGGGATTTTGCAGTAATCTTCCCCCAGGAGTGGGGAGGGAATGGAGATTTTGCAGTATCTTTCCCCTGCCATGCCCCCCAAGCCATGACCACCAAGCCACGCCATGCTCACCAAGCCACACCCACAGAACCGGTAGTAAAATTTTTGAATCCCACCACCGCTTTTGTGCCCTAGCACAGAAACATCTGCTACTACCTAAAATTGAACTCTCAACCTTCCTAGAGGAAGGCAAGCGTCTTCACCCCTTGGCCACCCACCACTCTCTTAAAGAGATAATTGATGTCATTAAAAGAGCATCTCCATCTGTCTTCATATTCAGATGTCGAACAAGATCATTTATCCAGAAAATAACTCAAGATACACTTTAAAGGATGTTTCTAATTGTATTATAAATTACAGCATCACTAACCCTCACAGTAAGATGTATGTTGACAAAATTACTTGAGCACTGAAGAAGAGATTATTGAGCAGGTATTGAAAATCAAACATGCAAAAATGGATACATTTTGGGTGAATCATTTCATGCCCATCTCTTTCTTGGAGCAATAGATTTACTGTTCTGGAGGCAGTCAAGCCCCCATTATTTATTAGAGTCCATTTGGACGGCAGGAAAAAAAAATCATTATCCACTGAATTCAGGTAGCCTCAAAGAGAATTCATATTTACCATGAAGTTTTGAAAGTTTGCTCACCAAACAACCTGAAATGGATCTCTACCATAAATTTATGGTATTAGGTCTTGGAAGCGCATTCCAAGAAGATGAAAGAAGATGAAAGAGAAATGTATTTGTGAAAGGTGGTTATAAACTCAAGGTTGAGATATTTTATTATTTTTAAAAGATAAATATGCCAGCTGGGAGACGGGAGAAGAAGGCAATTAGACCAATTATATAAAAAATGTTGGCATCGGGACGATTATGTTTACTATTTCATTGTGTAAATGCTAGATAAGATGTTATCGCATGCACTTTATGGATTTATTTCTGAAAATTTTGCCTACAAAGTGAATGTTGAATTTGGCCGGCGTGTAATAAAGGAAAGAGAGAATGTGTTTGCTTTATTAGATAAGAGCTTTATCAGCAATATGAAGGAAACAAGTTTATTGCCATAGAGGCAGCTTTGTTGCAAATCTTAAGATCTTTATTTTTTCTTAAGTGTTCTATTGGCACAGCTGTTTGATGGTTATTCTTGCCTTTCTCGAAGAATTTCTTTCTCTGTTAACCAGCCTTACTGGAAATTAAGAAGGAAATGACTAAACTGTTTCAAGAAACCAAAAATCAGGCCAAGCTGTTTTGCTTTCTTGTTACTTTTCAGGAATTTTAACGTAGAGTCTTTCGGTGTATGTGAATGCCTGAGGAGGTGGAAGTTAGATGGAGATATGGTGGTGGCAGCTGACCTGTCTGAACTACTTACACATTGTCCGGTTCAAGGTTGACTCAGCCTTCCATCTTTCTGAGGTCGGTAAAATGAGGACCCAGATTGTTGGGGGCAATATGTTGATTCTGCAAAGTGTCCAGATAATTCTGTAAAGCATTGTGGGGTGATATATAATGTAATTTAAAGTGTCATTGCTATCTTTTCTACTGCTAGTAGCTAACGGTTAACTTTCTTTCTTTGCAAGTAGATGTCCTCCTTGTGCATTCTGAAATTCTTGCTGCCCTGCTCGCACCCCTCATATTTAGCAAGAGTTCTACAGGTGTTTATTCAACCCCCCAAAAAAGCAGGCCCTCAGAGAACACCCCCATCACACAGGTCTGCATTCTGAGCTCAGCACAGCAAGAGTCCCTGGGTAACCAAATCCAATGGGCACACCCAAAGTCCAGGAAGAATAGTCCATGATTCAGACAGGTCAGGATACATGACATGAGCACACAAAGCACAGAACTGGGCACATTGCTCCAGCAACACCATTAAGTTCTTGATGCAATCAAGATCAAGTGAGGTATTAATGCCACTCTATATAGCCTTAGACTACACCTAGAATCCTGCATCCAGTTTTGGTCACCACTCTATAAAAAAGATGTTGAGATACTAGAAGGAGTGCAGAGAAGAGCAAGAAAGAGGATTAGGGGACTGGAGGCTAAAATATACAATAAACAGTTGCAGGAACTGGGCATGGCTAGTCTAGTGAAGAGAAGGACCAGGGGAGACAGGATAGCAGTCTTCCAATATTTGAAGGGATTGTCACAGAAAGGAGAGGATCAAGCTATTTTACCAAAGCACATGACAACCAGACAAGGAATAATGGATGGAAACTGATCCAGCTCAGCTTAGATGAGAAACTGAGGTGCTCCATGGACTAGAATCTGAGCCCGATCCTGACCAAGACTTTCCTCTGTTGATTCAAACCCACCCTCCTCCTCTCAACTCATATCTGGAAAGGGGTCCAGGGATGGTTCCATAGCAACTTCTAATAAACCGTGATGGTGCAGTGGTTAGAAGGCAGTACTGCAGGCTACTTCTGCTGACTGTCAGCTGCCTACAATTTGGCAGTTCGAATCTCACCAGGATCAAGGTTGACTAAGCCTTCCGTCCTTCCAAGGAAGGTAAAACGAGGACCCAGATTGTTGGGGGCAAAAGGCTGACTCTGTAAACTGCTTAGAGAAGGCTGGAAAGCACCATGAAGTGGTATATAAGTCTATAAGTGCTATTGCTATTGTCCTTCCTTCCTTCCTTCCTTCCTTCCTTCCTTCCTTCCTTCCTTCCTTCCTTCCTTCCTTCCTTCCTTCCTTCCTTCCTCCCTTCCCCTTCCTTCCTCCTTCCTTCCCCTTCCCTTCCTTCCCTCCCTCCCTCCCTCCTCCTTCCCTCTAGTGGTTAGAGTGCAGTACTGCAGGCTACTTCTGCTGACTGTCAGCTGCCTACAATTTGGCAGTTCAAATCCCACCAGGCTCAAGGTTCACTCAGCCTCCCATCCTTCCAAGGTGGGTAAAACGAGGACCCAGATTGTTGGGGGGCAAGAGGCTGACTCTGTAAACTGCTTAGAGGGGGCTGTAAAAGCACTGTGAAGCACAGTATAAAAGTCTAAGTGCTATTGCTAATATTTAAGCAGCCTACTTGAGAGGAGGAGGCCTTCTTGGAAACCTTGAAGATCTTCCAAAGTGGTTTAGCGATGGCTTTGGAAGGTGGCTGGGGTGATGTCTGTTATGACCTTGAGCACTGGTGGGTTTCCAATTTTTTTTCTACCAGTTGTATGAGCAGTTCTATGCACATGTGCTTTGCACCTGCATACAGGGGTTGAAGACCGATCTCTGTCCAAATGCCGGTGAATAAGCTGAGCTAAGCTGAGCTAAAAAAAAGAGGGGAATGTAGGAAAGGTAACGGCAGGGCCAGCCAGAGGTGATATTTGCCAGTTCTCTGAACTAGTCAAATTTTCTCCTACCGGTACACGAGAACCGGTCTGAACCGGCTGAATACCCCTCTGACCTTGAGGCTACCATAGCACCATGCACTGTTTTTGTACCAATTGTTTTTCACTGCTCTCCATTCCAGCTTCTTTATTAATGCAATAATGTTCTCAGATTTGCTCCTGCAGGTTTTTCTGCTGCTCTCGGGTTAATAAATTGCATTATTGGTAAAATAATGCAAAAGGACACCGGCACGGGGAAAATACAAATGTAATATTGTGCAATGGTTATTACAACATCAGAGCTGCTGTAATAGATTTCTGTTCTTTCCTAATGTCTCTAGGAAAGTCTCCCCTCCCACCTTATTAATTCATTCCTAGAACTCTTTTGTTCCTCTTCTGGCTGCAGTTATTATTGTTTTTTTCCTTCTTCCAATTCTGCACATTTACTGGTTAGGTTTTCACATCTTCACCCCTCATGATTGCGATGCCTTTTAGAACATTTGAATTGCTATCATCATCATCATTATCATCATCATTATCTCTATTTTAATATCCCGTTCCCTACAAAATCATACCAAATGTTTACAGAACACTGTGCAGCATAAAGCAAAACATTCATACAGAAAGGTCTGTAGGAAAAGAGGTCGCAAAAAATGTAGGCACCTGAAAATGTAAATCGGTGAAAGTATTCCAGAATAACAGACTTGGAAAGGACCTTGGAGGTCTTCTAGTCCAGGGGTCACCAACCTTTTGGACCTGAGGGACCACCAAACTCATAATTTTAACTCCCGTGGACCAGAGACCCTGGGAAAATCCCCCAAAAAGTCTGCAGGAGAATTCCCCACCTCGTTTTCCTACCGATCAATTGTTCTTTATTTGGGATCACAGGATACCGTTTCCAGCTCCGTTCTCAGGGGAAGAGAGAGAGAGAGAGAGAGAGAGACTTTTGGCTTCATGCAAGGAAAGCAGCAGAAGCAGCAGAAGTCTTTCTTTCTCTCCCCCAAACTCTGCCAGAAATGAGTCTTTGCCGGTGCAACCTCTTGGAGGAGGAGGTCTTGCAGGGTCCCAAAGACTCATTTCTGGCAGAGTTTGGGGGAGAGAAAGACTTTGGCTGCTTTCCTTGCATGCAGCCAAAAGCAGAAGAAGGAAAGCAGCCTGGTGGCCAGGCAAGGCGTGTGGGGGGAGTGGGGCAAGTTCCCCCCCCTGTCCTTTCCCCCCTCCCCTCACTACCTCGTGTTGTTTGCAATGCAAGTGACACAAGCCTTGGGTTCCCACAGGTCATATGGGTGGTGCAGCCTTGTGTTCCTGCCTGGATTAATTCATTTGGGGTCTGCTTTGGGGGTGACACTTCTTTGCGGACCACCAAAATTTTCTTGTGGATCATCAGTGGTCCCCAGCCCACTAGTTGGCGACCACTGTTCTAGTCCAACCCCTTTCTGAAGCAGGAAACCTTATACCGTTTCAGACAAATGGCTGTCCAATCTCTTCTTGAAAGCCTCCAGTGATGGCGCTCCCACAACTTCTGAAGGCAACTTCTGTTCCATTGGTTGATTGTTCTCACTGTTAGAAAGTTTGTCCTTATTTCCAGGTTGAATCTCTCCTTGTTGAGTTTCCATCCATTGTTCCTTATCTGGCCTTTGGGTGCTTGGAAAATACCTTGACCCCTTCCTCTCTGCGGCAGCCCCTCAAATATCGGAAGACTGCTATCATGTCTCTCCTGGTCCTTCTTTTCACGGGACTAGCCACGTCCAGTTTCTGTAACCATTCTTCATATGTTTTAGTCTCCAGTCCCCTAATCATCCTGGTTGCTCTTCTCTGCACTTTTTCTAGAGTCTCAACATCTTTTTTATGGTGTGGTGACCAAAACTGGATGCAGTACTCTAGGTGTGGTCTTACTAAGGCTTTATAGAGTGGTATCAGTCCCTACCTTGATCTCGATTGTATCCCTCTGTTAATGCAATTTAGGATTGCATTAGCTTTTTTGGCTGCTGCTGCACACGGCTGGCTCATATTTAGCTGGTTGTCCACTAAGACTCCAAGATCCCCCTCACAGTTACTGCTATTGAGCCTGGTTTCACCCAGTCTATATGTGTCCTTTTGGTTTTTCTTGCCTAAATGTAGGACTTTCCTTTTCTCTACATTGAATTTCATTTGGTTAGATACGGCCCAGTGTTCTAGTCTGCCAAGATCCATCAGTTTGGTGGGCGCGGCTTAGTGGGCGTGGCAGGAGAAGGATCCTGTAAAATCTCCATTCCCTCCCCACCCCACTAACCTGCTTTCCAGCTCCTTTCTCCTGTGCAGGGCAAAGAAGACCCAGCTGATCAGCTGGGACTCGAGAGGCAGAGAGTAGATGGGGGAGGGGCCAGTCAGAGGTGGTATTTGCCGGTTCTCCAAGTTACTCAAAATTTATGCTACCGGTTCTCTAGAACTGGTCAGAACCTGCTGAATACCACCTGTGAACCTATTGTATTTCCCATCCCTACCTTATAATTTGTGGGTTTTTTTTTCAGATGACACAATTTCAAAGTGAAATCATTCTTTAACACCTTGGAAGAAGCCTCACTGGGTTTGTTAAGAGAGGCCCTCAATATTTTGCTAGGTAGTGGAAAAATCACACGCTGACCTCTTTTTCAAGCCACTTTCTCTCACCAGCCAAATCGCATGTGATTATTAGGAGCTGTCATTTCCCCTCTAAATGGATGAAAAGAAAAACTGAGTTGAATATAAAGTCCTGATCTGAAACAGCCCCAATGAAGTCATAAATATGGAAACCTTCAAGGGCGCATTTCTTCCTGATATTAGAGGATAGATGAAGCAATATGAGATTAATCGCGTAATCCAGCTGGGCATTTCTAACACCGTTTCTTATGAGAACACAGTACAAATGGCCTCAAATTGTGTTAAGAAGTTTACAGAGCTTGGATGCATTTGCTTAATGAGCTCCTGTTGAAATTAACAACCGCTTGAAGAAATGTAAGTTGTACGTAACCCTTAGGTTGTTTGCTTTTGTAGCCCTCTTTTCCTAACGTGATTCCATAAACTGAGTTAATTAATTTGAAACCAGCTATTTGTATGTAGGGGCTTATGAGTCCATTTAGTTGATAGAAACATCTGGGTCATCTTAGCTGATATTGGAAAGTCACGCGGGCTAGTATGTAGAATACTAATATACTAAATATTACTATTTAAAATCCTTAATAGAATGAATATTTAGAATAGAATGGAACGGAATGGAATAGAATAGAATAGGATAGAAATCAAAGAATAGAATAACAAAGTTGGAAGGGACCTTGTGGGTCTTCTAGTCCACCCCTGCTTAGGCAGGAAACCCTATAGCATTTCATACAAATGGTTATCTGATCTTTTCTTAAAAACTTCCAGTGTTGGAGCATTCACAACAGCTATACAAAATTTTTGCACAGTCTGTTTACCAAATATTAATATTTAACTAGCTGTCCCTTGGACTGCAAGGCCATCCAACTGGTCAGTCCTAGAGGAGATCAACCCTGACTGCTCTTTAGAAGGCCAAATCCTGAAGATGAAACTCAAATACTTTGGCCACCTCATGGGAAGGAAGGACCCCCCGGAGAAGAGCTGAATGCTGGGAATGATGGAGGGCAAAAGAAGAAGAAGGGGACGGCAGAGAATGAGGGGGCTGGATGGAGTCATTGAAGCAGTCAGTGTGAGCTTCAATGGACTCCAGAAGATGGTAGAGGACAGGAAGGCCTGGAGGAACATTGTCCATGGGGTCGCAATGGGTCGGACATCGGACACGACTTTGCAACTAACAACAACAACAAAATTAAATGAATCCTGGCTGATAGGTTCCGATAGCACACCAAAGCTTTGATTAATCACACTGACAACTTGGATTCACACAACGATCCGTTCAATAGGATTAAGTCTCTGGCACATGGGTTAGTCCTTAGTTGCAGAGGCTTCCTTGCCATTTGTGGGAGAAAAAACACACACCACCCCTCCAGTGATTACTCCCAACCTTTTAAAGGATTTATTGCAGTAAGCCTAACCCAGCGGTGGGATTCAACTTTTTTTTACTACCAGGGAAGGATACCGTAAAATCTCCAGTCAGAGGTGGTATTTGCCGGTTCTCTGAATTACTCAAAATTTCTGCTACCAGTTCCCAGAACTGGTCAGAACCTGCTGAAGACCACCTCTGGTCTCACCTAAGTAGAATTCCGTGCCAAGGAGATTCTGCCAGTCCAGGTGATTTCCACAGCCTTTTAAAGTATTTATTGCAAGAAATCTTCCGCAGTGATTGAATGGTTTTGTTCTCTCTCTCCTTTTAGCTGCTGCAAAAAAGATGTTTGTTACAAAATGCAAATAAGTGCAGCTCTGTTCACTTGATGAACTCGATAAATGACAATTAAAAATGCGTGATTTCCCTGATTACCTTGGTTTGCTTTCCTTATTTTGACCCTTCTCCAAATTAATGTGAGTGAAAGAAGGCAGCCACGCCGTCTTGCTTTAATAAATCAGTGAGTAATCTTTTTTCTCTGACTATTCGGTTTAGCAATTAGCCAGAAATAAAAAAAAAATGTCTGAGCAATAGACAGTAAAAATGACTGTCTTGGAAACTTGGGTGTTTTGTTAAAAACTGGGTGAAACCTCTCAGCTTTTAAAAGTACATTCTTCTGATGTGGAAAGATAGCTTGTTGGGAAATACCTTGCTTGAACTCTTTGTTAATGGATCTTCCTTGACAAGGTTTTCTTTGAAACGTGAAAATTACAGATCAAGAGTAAGCAGGGATTGAATAAGAGTAAGAAGAGATTGGACTGCCATCTGTCAGAAATAGTGTAGGGTCTCCTGCTTGGGCAGGGGGTTGGACTAGATGACCTACAAGGTCCCTTCCAACCCTGAATATCTGTTATCTGTTAAGAGATCTGTATCAACCTGTCCTAGGCCATAAGACATGTCACATAGCCCTCATCATCATCATCATCACCACGATCACCACCATCACCATCATCACCATCACCATCATCCTCTCTCTCTCTCTCTATCTATCACCTATCTATCATCCATCCATCTTCTCTATCTATCTCTGTCTCTTTTTTCTTCTCTTTCTTTCATCTTTTCTTCTCTATCTATTTTATCTACTCCTTCGTTCATCTTTCTTTTGCGATCTGTCATTGTCGTCTTTCTTATCATTTTCGTCTGTTCGATAATCGACCAACGACGAAGCGCCGCTACGCGACTGATTTGATCGTATCGACTTTGTATCTGTATGCGTCACGCAATCTGATGTCTGATCTATCGCTATCTTATCTCGACGACGATCTGCGATCTATCGCCTTGTCTCTTCTTTTTATCCATTATCTATCTATCCATCTATCTATCTTCTATCTATCTATCTATCTATCTATCTATCTATCATCTCTGTCTCTCTATTATTTCTCTATCTTATCCTATCTTCTCTCTCTCTCTCTATCTATCTATCTATCTATCTATCTATCTATCTATCTATCTATCTATCTATCTCTATCATCTATCTATTTATCTATTTATAAGGAAGGGCTATAAATGGAAAGATAAAATGCAGTAAAAATGAAATCGGTTGTATTGTGTCAGAGATTGGGAACCTGGATCTCTTGTTCCAAGCATTGGGAAATAGTTGGCTATGTACAGCTTTGATAAGGCCACAGCTTCTCTCATTTCAGGGAAATGCATATGAAAAAAAATGATTAAAATCCTTTAATCGATATAGATATATTGTACTCTCCTTTATGGGAAATAAAGTGGAAGTTTGAGAAGTGATGCTCATATCTGAGACTTTTGCTGAGACACTAATCAAACAAAAGGCATACACACACACACACACACACAAAATGAGAGAGAGAGAGAGAACAGAAGAGAAGAAAGAAGAGAGAGAAGGAGAGAGAGAAGTGGGAGAGAGAGTGCCAAACAGACTGATAAAGCATAGATTGAGAGATAGATAGATAGATAGATAGATAGATAGATAGATAGATAGATGGATGAATGGATGGATGGATGTCTTGGACAAAAAGAAAAAAAAAAAAAAAAAAAAAAAGAAAAGAGGAGAGACAGAAGGAGGGAGAGGGAGACAGACAGATAAAGAGATAAACTGAGAGCTAGATAGAGAGATAAAGATAGACAGACAGATGGGTGAATGAAGGGATGTCTCAATAGGTAAAGAGATAGATATATGATAGATAGATGACAGATAGATAGATAGATAGATAGATAGATAGATAGATAGATAGAGACAGAAAGAGAGACAGAGAGAGATAACAGAGAGAAAGAGAGAGGGGGTATTGTTTGTACCATTGGCTCATCGCCAGTTGAAGAGAGGAATGATGCTATTTTTCTCAGGCACTTACAAAAAACAGTCAGTTCTACTTTGTCGGTTCCTAATTAACTTGGGTCTCTTCCATTTTCTTTTCTTTTTTCTTTTTGCTTGCTTTGCCCATATGCTCGGAAGGACATGTGCAAGGAATGGAAGACACATGAAGAACCCTGGTCGGTCACATGTGTGTGTGTTTCACGCCGGAATGGTAGGTTCACCCTCTAGAAATACAAGGAGTCCTTCCCTTAACCCTCATTCAAAGTTACAACGATGCTGGAGGGAAAAAATGGGACTTACAATTCCCTACCACCTCACGATAAAAATTCAATCTGTATTTATGATGGTTGCTTAGCACCCCAGGGCTCGTGATCCCATTTGCAACCTTCCAACAAGCAAAGCTTATGAAGGAAAGCCAAATTTGCTTAACGACTGTACAATTCTCTGAACTGCAGTGATTTGCCTAACAACTGTAGCAAAAATGGTGGTAAAATCAGGCGTGACTCACTCACTTACTAACCATCTTGCTTAGCAATGGAAATGCTAGACCCAATTCTGGCCGTAGGTAGAGAACTACAGTCTCTGTATCACCACTTGCCACATTTTTTTTCCACTGCTGCTTATTTACTTATCTACCGGTTATATACAACCGGTAGCATCCTTTTTTTTACTACCCTGTGTAAGAAAGATTGAATATTATGGGGAGGGAAGAACCTGTTAAGTGGAGGAAATCAGAGTCCAGGACATTCAAATGAATATCATCATCTCCTTTTAATGACCGCATAATGGAGTCTGGGCAACTGAATGGAATTAGCAGAGTGTTTACTGGCCAGCTGCCTTTCCTGTCACCAATGTGGAGTTTTGTTCAGCAGATATATTCTCATTGTGCCCAGAGAGAGAAATATCTGCCTCTACCTAGGATCAAACTCACAGCCTCCTGATTGTGAGGTGAGGGCTCCACCTCTAGGTCACTGCATCTCCTTCCCCCTATTAGAGCAGGTCATATTGTCCAATTGAATCTCTTTGTATTGTTATGAGAAAAGGTTTTTGGATTTGGCAAACACCTGCTGAAGGGGCCTTGGCTCTCACTCTTGTCTTCTTGATGTCTGGAGCAAGCTGAGGAGTGATAATGGATGCAACCATAAAACCATGGTTTGAACTTGACACCACTCTTGTTTTAGGTCATGCTCTGGTTTCTCTTTAGTTAGGATAAATCTTTTATTCTACTTTGTTGCTGGTTGGCGTTGTGAAGTCTGAAAAAAATAAAATAAAATGTGGGTCTGAAAATGGGACAAGGACAATGTCGGGGGAGACAGAAGGAAGTTTCCAGCTCTTTTGGAGGCTGCACATTGGCAGATAGGAAAGGCTCTATGTCCCCATAATCAAAGTTTACTTTTCTATCTCTCTTTGTTCGGGAGCGTAATTTTTCCTTGTTTTCTGAGAAAACAAACCACTAAGGAAATGACCTGATTAGCTTCAGAAAAAGAAGCACTTTGCATTCAGATGAGGTGGAGAGAAAAAAAAAACACCGAGGAACCCTCGATGTTGTGCCTTGTGGGAGATGAGAACTTAACTTTTCTTTGCCTTTTGGTCTTGATTGAAAACAACGCAAAGGGAAAGTGTGGGTGTGTGTTTCTGTGTGTCGCTACTTGTGCAATAGTGGATGGGACCTGCTAAAATCTTCAAGGTGGAATGAAGACTCCAGCGCAATGGAAAGGAAACGTTGACTTAACAAAGTTCGAAAGGTCTATCCAGGGGCGGGATGCTGCCGGAATAACAACCGGTTCAGTGATAGTTCATGTCATGCCCCTGTCGGAATCTGATTCTGAGGGGGAGGCTGAGCAGCTGACAGGGAATGGGAGTGTGGCTCCGTTGGCTGTGGAAGAAACTGGGGGAGGGCAAAGTCCAGCTGGACAGAGTAGGGGAGAGGCAAAGCAAGGGAGAGGGAGTTCGGAGGAAAATCCAGGCCCACCCCCACTTCATCCTAGGGCACGCAGGGAGGAATGGAGAAGGGAGCAACATGGATTGTGCGGCTTATGGGAGAGGAAAGGGCCCTGATTCCCTTCATTAGCTGCAGCTGGGAACACAGTGTCTAAAAAGGGAGGTTGCGCACAGCAAATTGTTGGGAGCAAATCATGAATTATCTGGTATCGTTGAGGCTTATCTGGGTTCCTGACATCTTCCTAACTGTGTGTGCTTTGCTGGGCTTTCAAGTCTGAAATTCCTTCTCCTGCTCTGTCCAGTTAATTGATGCATCGTGGTTTGTGTGGATTTTTATTTACAGTTTGTATGTACTTCGTTTTCGGACTGAATTTCCTCCACTTAAAGACTGTTCTTGGGAGAGTTTTTTCTCCAGCTGAAGGTAACCTGGACATTGAGGGCAAAGTTGGAGGCACTTAAGGGACTCTTCTTACTTATGTGACTGTGTTGCCTTTGTGCCACTCCCGGGGTCATCACAGTTCATGTGCCTCACGCACACTGTGCATGCATGAACAGCAATGCAAAAATCCTTACCTGTTATGTTACTTTGGGGAAGTAACACAGCTAAGGAGTGGCAATGCGCTCCTCCACGCTGATAAAAGTCAGTGCAATGCAGGGGTGGGCAGGCATGATTGCTGGAGGGAATCGCTTTGCTCCCAGGTGATCTTCAGAGCTAGGGGTTTGCCAGAACTGGTATAAACCAGCAGAATCCCACCCCTGGGTCTATCCAATAAGCAAAAGACTGGTTTTGCCAGAAGCAAGGCCAATGTGATGACCCAGGGCATGACACAAAAATGACCAAATCACAAAAATAGAAGAAAGTCCCTTTAATGCCTCCAACTTGGCCCCAATGTCCAATTATCCTCGGCTGGATATCAAACTTTTAAAGAAAGCAGTTTGCGGAGGGAGTAAATGCAGTCTGCACCCAAAGTAAAGTTAATTCAAAATAAAGAATCCAACACACCACACTGAAGCTCAAATGCTTTGGCCACCAAAGGAGAAGAGAGGACTGCTTGGAGAAGACCCTGATGTTCAAGGTTTTGGTGTTAACATTCAAAGTCCTGCAAGGCATGGGTCCGGGATACTTACAGGAGCGTCTCCTGCCGGCGTCGAGTGCCAACTGCCCTGTACGAGCACATAGGCAAGGGCTCCTTGGGGTGCCATCTGCAAGCCAGTGCCATCTCGCAGTGCCCTGGGGAAGGGCCTACTCTGTGGCGGTTCCCACCTTATGGAACCAGTTAACCCTGGGACTCCGTTTGGCCCCTGACCTTCGCACCTTCCGTCATGATTTGAAAACCTGGCTATTTGAACAGGCCGGGCTGTGCTGACCTCTTGGGGGGGTGGTGGTTTAAATGTTTTTAATTTAGTAACTGTATTAGGATTTTAGATCAATTGGCTTGTAATTGTTTAATAGTGTTTTAAGTAATTAACTTATTGTTTGTTCTTAGTTGTGAGCCGCTCCGAGTCCTTTCGGAGAGGGGGTGGCATACAAGTCAAACAAATAATAATAATAATAATAATAATAATAATAATAATAATAATAATAACATCAACAACAATAATAATGTTGGGAAAGATGGAAGGTCAACGGAGAAGGGGATGGCAGAAGATGAGATGGTTAGATTGTGTGATCAAGGCAATAAATTTGGCAAACTCCAACAGAGCATGGAGGATCAGGGCTTGGCAGGCTACGGTTCACAAGGTCATGAAGAGTTGGACACAACCAATCAGAATGGAGCTTAAAGGGACCTTGGAGGTCTTCTAGACCAGCCCCCTGTTCAAGCAGGAAACCCTATACCAAATGCTTGTCCAATCTGTTCTTAAAAACCTCCAGTGATGGAGCACCTACAACTTCTGAAGGCAACTTCTGTTCCACTGGTTAATTGTTCTCCATGTAGCAACTGAACAACAAAATTGTGTGCGTTACTGATTTAATTCCAGTGCAGATTGCTGATTTGTCTCAAGGCTCTATCCTTAGATTATTCTTGAAGGTGTACTTTCAGGGACTGAGTCTACTATAACTGAGTTGCCATAAAGAAACCGATAGACTGACTGTGATTTCAAAAGAAGGTTCCTGCATTTACATCTAACATTCAAGAGCAGACAACTGTCCCACTAGCTCTAGGGGCACATCACACACTAGGCAACATGCTGAGAAATGCACAGAACCATATTTTAGGAATATTGTAGGGGACTTTTCCAGGTTCTTAAGGAACGGAATAATGCCTGTGAGCCATAGATTTAAAACCACAAGTAGCAAGGTTGTGAAAGGATGCCGAAAAAGGCAGAGTGTGCATAAGTGTGCTGGATGTGGAAAGCCTGAGCAGGGTGTGGTGGGTTTTGTGGTTTTGTTGGTGGGGGGACATGGTGGCTTGCTTCTCTCTCCCAAGAATGTCCCAAGAACATACAAGATACTTAAGGAAAATTGCCTTTGTCTAACATTTTGTCAATTTCCTCATCAGTAGGAAGAGGAACTACTCTTGGCAAGCCATATATTTTCAGTCCACTTCTTACAGAAATTGAATCTGAGATTCTTTAACTGAACTTACAATTCCATCATGTTGCTTATTGTGGCATAGTTTGAGAAGAGAAGCAAAAAGGATTAGGAGAGTGAAGGCTAAAACATATGAAAAACGGTTGCAAGAATTGGTATTGTCTAGTCTAGGTATGACACGCAGCAGCCAATATAATGAGGGGCTGCCCCAAAGAAGAGGGAGTCAAGCTATTCTCCAAAGCACCAGGAAGGCAGGACAAGAAGCAATGGGTGGAAACCAATCAAGGAGAGAAGCAACCTAGAACTAAGGAGAAATTTCCTGATGGTGAGAACAACTAATCAGAAGATGTGGGTGCTCCAACACTGGAGGTTTTAAAGAAGAAATTGGATGACCATTTGTCTGAAGTAGTATTGGGTCTCCTGCTTGAGCAAGGGGTTGGACTAGAAGACCTCCAAGGTCCCTTCCAGCTCTACAGGGAGGACAATTAACCAGTGGAACAGCTTGCCTTCAGAAGTTGTAGGTGCTCCATCACTGGAGGTTTGTAAGAAGAGACACTGGATAGTCACTTGTCTGAAATGGTACAGGGCCTCCTGATTGAGGAGTGGGTTGGACTATAAGGCCTCCAAGGTCTCTTCAAGCTGCATTCTGATTGGTTATGTCAAACTCTTCACGACCTCATGGACCATAGCATGCCAGGTGTTCCATCCTCCACTACTAACCATCGCATCCTTTGCTGTCCCCTTCTTCTTTGGCCTTCCATCTTTCCCAACATTTCCTTTCTCCAAGGAGACCTCTCTTCTAGCTTGGTGGCCAGGGGAGGACAGATCTCCTATCCTCCATTGTCTCTTGGAGTTTGCCCATTGCGTTGATGACCCCATCTAACCATCTCATCTTCTCCTCTCCTCTTCTCCTTTGGCCTTCCATCTTTCTCAACATCAGGGTCTTCACCAAGGAGTCGTCTCTTCTCCTTTGATGACCAAAGTGTCTGAGCTTCAGCTTCAACATCTGTCTCTTCCAACTCTGTTATTCCATTATTCATGTAACGGCCTTTAGCATGCTGGTCAATGCATCCTAAACTATGATTCAGAGATACGCATTTCCCAAGTGGCGATACAAATTTGGAAGGGTGAAGGGCCAACAAACCAATCTTGATTATTCCCACTAAGTACATATTCTTTTTTGGGGGGAGGGGGAGGTAGAGAATATTATTATTTTTTCTTTCTTGACTTGGCTCAGTCCACATTGCAATCTTTGTCTGCTGATCAATGGGGTCCAATGAGAAGTTTTTTTTCCGTTACTAAAGCTTAATTTTAATCAAGATGTCTATGTTTCGCGATCGCTATCACAATTAGTTAATTCACACAGGAACCTCACCTTTCAGTTTAGAATGTGATTAGCAAAAGTATTATTACTGTTGCAACAAATGGATTTTGCCCACAAGAGTGAGCTGCAGCAAATGCACAGTGTTGCCCTTTTGAGTAGAATTTGACTGATGTATTGTACTTTTTAATTAAAAAAAGACCCCCTGTATTACTCTTTTTTTTAAAAAAAAATGCTTTTTTCTCTCTTGACTCTGCACCAATTTAATCTGGTTTTGATGCACCGTAAATAATGCTCCCATAGAAAATATGGAAAGAAAAACCCATACTTCCTGCCATAATGATTTTTTTTTGCACATTATGGACATAGCTTCTGAAATAGGATAATCCATAAAAAATATGAAATATAGGCAAGGTCCTAGGTATAATTCTGGAGACCGGCAAGAATAGTTAATAACTTTAAGATGCGGTTTTGCAATCTGTGGAGGATGTTTTTAATTTGTTTACAGAAATGAATGCCCGGTCTAAACAAATGGGAAATTATGTTATATGTGTTGTATTGATATCTCTCTCTTTTTCTTTCTCTCTCTCTCTCTCTCTCCTCTCTCTCTCTCTTTTCTCTCTCTCCTCTCATCTCTGCCTGCCTCTTCTCTCTTCTTCATCTGTCTTCTATCTTCTATCCATCGACTCTGCGCCTTTTCTGTCATCATCTGTCTGTCTGTCCTGTCTCCTGTCTCTGTCTGTCCTGTATCTGTCTGTCTGTCTATCATCTATCCGACTGTCTATCTGCGTTTGCTGCCAGCGCGCGCGCGCGCGCGCGCCATCTGTCTGTCATCATCTGTCTATCTATCATCTGTCTATCTGTCATCATCATCTCTGTCATCATCTGTCATCTATCTATCTATCTATCTCTGTCTATCTATCTGTCTCACCATCTATCTATCTATCATCGCCTATTAGCGCGCAGCATCATCTATCTATCTATCTATCATCATCATCTCTCATATCTATCTCTATCTCTATCTATCTCTCTGTCTACCTCTCTATCTCTCTATCATTAAGTTTATATGCCATGGAAGACTTTGCCAGTATTGAAAATCTCTCTCTCTCACACCCACCCACACGCTCCCCAACCTCATCTCTATATTGCATAAAATGATGGATCTTCCATTTCCTGCATTTTATTATCTTTTAGAAGCACTTGGCTAAAATTCCAACCACCGTGACTGGCCTTGATCAATAAGGAACATGGAACAAGGAACTAAGTGGTTTTTGTACAGTTTGTGGTGGAATGTGACTCATTGGGCAAGTGTTGTCACCCACCTGTATAGGCACCACTGTGAATAGGAGTTGGGTAACTTCCTCCTTCTGACTTGAGCTTCTGGCGGGGAAATACCCTGCCGGTCCTATAAATAGGCCTCCTTCTCGCAGCTTTCTTCACACCTGCCGGGATTGAGAAGATGAAGTTCCTTGCAGCTGCTGCACTGCTGCTGCTGCTGCTTATGCAGAATGTGATTGCTGACATTCCACCTACAGCAAGGGTAGAGGAAGTGGTAAGAAAAGTTTGTAGCCTGGTGCTGGTGAATTATAGTCCTAGAATGGCATCCAGTTTAAGCTAATGAAGGTCAAATTGGGCTCTGAATTTTGCAAAAGACCAGGAGCTCTGATTTGCGAGTTTATTATTCTGCAACCATATGCTGCAGAATAGAGAAGAATACAACCTGTTGCCTTTTTTTAAAATCAACCCACCAGTGTGCCTCGTGCACAATACTAGAGGCAGTCTCTCCAGCAAGAGTTCTTAATCCATAAATCAATGCAGGGAAGGTGAGAGTGGGATCAACGGTGGAAAAATATGTCTTTATTTCAGTTACACGCATTGATTGTTTTTTAAGCGAATAGAGCAGCCTGCCTCAAAGGGGCTCTTAGCAAAGTGACGAGAATCTTCCCATGAATGGTTATGGCAGCCGGGATGATCAAAAACAGGAGATGAAATCTACAGCAGTTCTTGATGTCATCTGCAGGCAGAAAGGTCAACTTTCCCAGTGTATTCAGAAACAACGAAGGGAAGATGAACAGAGTTGGAAGGGATCTTGTAGGTCATCTAGTCCAACCCCCTGCCTTCAAGCAGGAGAGCCTACACCATTTCTGACAAATGGCAGTCCAGTCTCTTCTTGAAAGCTTCCAGTGATGAAGCTGCCACAACTTCAGAAGGCAACTTCTGTTCCATCAGTTGATTGTTTTCACTGTCAGAAAATTTCTCCTTATTTCTAGGTTGAATCTCTCCTTGATCAGTTTCCATCCATTATTCCTTGTCTGGCCTTCAGTTGCTTTGGAGAATAGCTTGAAATGTTCCTCTCTGTGGCAGCTGCTCAAATATTGGAAGACTGCTATCATGTCTCCCCTAGTCCTTCTCTTCACTAGACTAGAATAGACTTCTTGAAAGCCACCAGTGACAAAGCTCCCATGACTTCTGAAGGCAACTTCTGTTCCATGGGTTGATTGCTCTCACTGTCAGGAAATTTCTTCTTATTTCTAGTTTGAATCTCTCCTTGTTCACTTTCCATCCATTATTCCTTGTCTGGCCTTTGGGTGCTTTGGAAATAGGTTGACCCCTTCCTCTCTGGGGCAGCCCCTCAAATATTGGAAGATGCTATCAGGTCTCCACTGGTCCTTCTCTTCACTAGACTAGCCATGCTCAGTTCCTGCAACTGTTCTTCATATGTTTGATCCTCCAGTCCCCTAATCATCCTGGTTGCTCTTCTCTGCACTTTTTCTAGAATCTCAACATCCTTTTTATAGTGTGGTGACCAAAACTGGATGCAGTATTCCAAGTGTGGTCTTACTAAGGTTTATGGAGTGGTATTAGAACCTCCCTTGAACTTCCTTGTATCCCTCTGTTAATGCAAACTTAGGATGAGAAGGACAACATAAAAGTCCTGTGATATGAATGTTTTGGAGTCTTTTCTAGAAGAATTTATATGCAATATTGGAATGAGGAGTTGGAGAAGAGATAAGTTTCTTTCTCTGCTTAGGAATCAGCTTTGCAGGAGGCATTACATTTTGGCTGGCATGATCGCCTCTGTCTTAATACCCAGTCCACCCACCAAGGACTGACTGACTGACTTTCTTTCTTTCTTTCTTTCTTTCTTTCTTTCTTTCTTTCTTTCTTTCTTTCCTTCCTTCCTTCCTTCCTTCCTTCCTTCCTTCCTTCCTTCCTTCCTTCCTTCCTTTCCTTTGGAAACTGCATTAAAACTATAGATTTATTAGATTTATTAGATGCAGAGGGGGCACCATCGGATACTCTCAAACTGTAAACAAAGAGGTCAGAAAAGTTCACGCTCAGGGCAAACTTCTGAATTGCAGAACGTCTTAGAAAGAAGAGGTCCCCTACTTTAGATGGAGATGAGAAGATGGACAGAGGTCACATTCTTGCCTGCTTTCATCCTTCTAAGTTCTTGAACATCTCAAGATGTTTTCCTAACAGTGCTTTGATTTGCACCAGAGACTGTACGAAGGCAATGCATTTTTTAAAATTTCCCACCATGCATTTGAGGGACTGTGGACTTTCTCAACCATGTTATGGCCTGTTGCCACATGTATTTTCCGCAAGGTAGTAAAGAGCTGCTCATCAGGTAGGAAAGGGCTCATAAAAGAACTGTTTCCATCCTTGAATTGCTCCCGTAAAACATCACATACATGCTGCTTGATTACATCTTCTTCCCTCTCTATCAGAAAGTGCCATTGTAGAAATTGTGCTTAGAATTCCAGCATCTCAACTGGGAAACTAAGTTCTTGGATGCTTAGGGCTCGAATGGAAGGGAACTCACAATTCCCAAGGAATTACAAGGTTGTCCCAAACCCTGCAAGGATATGTCTCTGATGTGCCAAAGAATGCAACTCAATTCAAAGATGCTTCTTTTTCATGTTTCTCCAGGAAACTGAACATTGATAGAGCTGCTTTAAAGAGCTGACCCATCCTTTGTGTTGTATAAGCTAGAGAAGCATGGGGTTCCTCATAAGTGGAAAGATTAGCATCGAATTATTTAAATTTGAGGATGGGAATAGAGTAGAGTAGAGTAGAATAGAGCAGAGCTGGAAGGGAACTTGGAGGTCTTCTAGTCCAGCCCTCAGTTCAAGCAGGAAATCCTCTACCATTTCATCCAAGTGACTGTCTAGACTCTTCTTCAAAACCTCCAGTGATAGAGCACCCACAACTTCTGGTGGCCAGCTGTTCCACTGGTTAATTGTCCACGTTGTTAGGAAGTTTCCCCTTAATTCCGGGTTGCTTCTCTCCTTGTTTAGTTTCCATCCATTGTTTCTTGTCCTGCCCCCTGCTTTGGAATATAAGCTGACTCCCTCTTCTCTGTGGCAGCCCCTCAAATGCTGGAACACTGCTATCATCTCACTCCTAATTCTTCATTCCTTCAGACTAGCCAAACCCAAATCGTGCAGCAGCCGTTCCTCGTGTGCTTTAGTCTCCAGGCCTTTGATTATCTTAGTTGCTCTTCTCTGAAGTTTTCCTCAACATCTTTTTTTGTAGCAAGGTGACCAAAAGCGGTTGCACTATTCCAGAGGTGGTCTTACTAGGGTTTAGTAATGTAACTGTAGTAATTTAGTTTAGTACTAGGGTTTAGGATGTGGACAAGTTAAGACCAGAGACCTCTCCAGGGGTGGGCTTAAATTTTTTTCAGCAAAGGGTTCTCTGCCCAGTTGCTGGGTGGGTGTGGCCATGGTGAACATGGCCTACTTGGCCTCCTCCACCCTGGTGGTGTGTGTGTGGGGGGGAATTTTTGCTGTCTCTGAGCCTCCCCAGGCTCTGGAGGCTCTCTGGAGCCTGGAAACAGGCCCATTTCTGGCCTTCCCAAACTTCCATGAGACCTGTTTTTCACCCTCCCTGAACCTCCGTGTGCATCCTGCACTTACCTGCATCCAAAATGGGCCTTGTGGGGACTCCTGGGAGGGGTGGGGTGGGCCAGGAGTGGGATTTTAGGGTTCTCTGAACTGCACTGAATCTTAGCTAGGGGCTCACCCGAACCCCCAGCAGTGCCACCCCTGGACCTGTCTGTAAGGGAAACACTCTCCCAAGCTCCAGTGCAAACATCACATAGGAAATGAGAGAGATGGATCACCTTAGCTCTGCTCCAAGGATATTAAAAATGCATGGCATTATCTTTTCTCTTTCTCTCACTTCACGTAAACACCCAGCAAACTCTCAGAGGAAAGGTAACACCCAACGCTTGCAGTCTTTTCTCCATCAGATCATCGAACAGCCCAGCCCTTGCCAGTAGGAACACTTTATCTGTGCTCATCGCTGGGTGGAGGTAGCGTTGTTATGCCCAGGATACACAGAGATAGTCACTCTGGTGTAGAGCTTAAAGGCAGTGAGGTAGAAACTGGGAAACTATGAATTTTAGTCTGCTGTGAGACACAATGCCATCTGTGTAAGCTTGAACAAGTCTCTGTCTCTTTCCCAGCCCTGGGGAGAAAGAGGTCAGGGGGTCCTGGGTGCTCTCTGAGCTTGGTTGTTTCCTTGCAGGGATTCCATGACCCAGACTAGGTAACATCATCAGTTCTGCCATAGAAGGGAATGGGGTTTGCAGAGAAGAAGAGAAAGAAGAAGAAGAATAAGGAGGAGGGGGAGGAGGAGGAGAAGGAGAAGAAGAGGAGGAGGAGGAAGAGGAAGAAGAGGAGGAGGAGGAGAGGAAGAAGAAGAAGAGGAAGAAGAAGAAGAAAAAGGAGGAGGAGGATATTTAAAATGTTGGAAGATAGATGGATAGAGAGAGAGAGAGATGATAGAGAAATAATTGATATCTAGATAAATCAATAAGATATTGATGCAGAAGAAGAAGAAGAAGAAGAAGAAGAAGAAGAAGAAGAAGAAGAAGAAGAAGAAGAAGAAGAAGAAGAAGAAGAAGAAGAAGAATGGTTGTTTTCTTGCAGACGTTTCATTACCCAACTAAGGAACATCATCAGTGCTAGAAGGGAGTGGGGTTTTCAAGGAAGAGGAAGAGGAAGAGGAGGAGTAGGAGTGTGGGGTCCTTGGTGCTCTCTGAGCTTGCTTGTTTTCTTGAAGTCATTTCATTACCCAAACTAGGTAACATCATCAGTGTCAACAGAAGGAGGTCACTTCCAAAACCAATAGCCAAGAAAAAATTGCACGGATTTGACCAAGCGGCTGCCAGGAATCACAAGTAACACAAACATACAAAAACCATAAAAACAAACAAACAACCTTCCCAGAGATAAGTGCATCACTCCTGGCTGGGTTTGAAATGCAGAAATTCGATACTCAATGTTCCACACTGTGCTGGTCATCAATTAAAAACAGATCAATAACGACACTTGTATCTATCTATCTATCTGTCTTCTAGTATCCAGCTACTGTGCGGTATCTGCCTCCCGTATTTCGAGAGCCAATTGGTCCTGCAGAGGTAAATGGTTTTAAGATTCTCTTTCTTTTAAAAATTGCAGTTTTTGCAATGAAACGGAACACTGAATGTATTAAAACTAGTCAGAGGAGGGCAAAATAAGCAAGACTTTGCCAGGATTAAATCTGTCTGTCGGTCTGTCTCTCTACCTATCTACCTGTCTACCTCTCTGTCTCTATCTATCTCTATCATAGCTATCATCACTATCATCTCTATCATCTCTACCTCTACCTCTCTGTCTCTCTCATCTCTCTCATCTCTATCCCTGTGTCTCTGCCTTTGTCTCTGTCTCTCTCTCCCTTCCTCCTTCCCTCCCTCTCTCTGCCTCCCCCCCTCTCTCTGTGTGTGTGTATGTGTGTGTGTGTATGTGTGTGTGTGTATGTGAAGCAACAGGCACCTTGCAATCTCCGGAAATAAAATTATATTTATTATACTTAGTAAGCTTTTGTCAACCTCTACTGACAATGTCAGAATATTAAACTACCATTATAGAGATCCATGACTTTATATATAATTAACTAATTTAACCCTTGCACACATAATAGGCCCTTCCAAGTGCCTCCCACCTGTAATTAACTCTGTTGTTTTATATATATGTATGTATGTTTGTGTGTGCGTGTATGTATATATGTATGTATGTATGTATGTATGTATATCCATCATCCATCATCTATCTATCTATCTATCTATCTATCTATCTATCTATCTATCTATCTCTATCTATCTATCTATCCATCTATCCATCTATCCATCCATCTATCTATGGTATAGGGTTTCCTACTTGAGCAATGGAATGGACTAGAAGACCACCAAGGTTATTCTTTCAGTGATGATGGCTTAAACCTTTGATGGCCTCAACGGCATTGTCTAATTTTATTTTTAAATGCGTCTAAAAGGCAATCCACAGCACTGATTTATAGCACCATCCAGCAACCACTGTGCTGATATATCACTAATGTGTAGAGTCTTAATAGTGCCACCATAAAGGTGAGGCCCCTTGATAAATCACTAATACGGAGGACAGCTAAGCAAGTAACCTGTTGCAGAAACTCTTGCGCTGCTTGTCCCAAAGAAGTTCTTTTTCTTTCCTTAAAAAACATGAGAGGGAACTGAAGAAGCTTCTTGGATGACAAGTACGATGTTTTCAAGGAAAAGAACCCCAAGAAAAAAGCACCTTCTCTTGGAAAAAAGCACCTTCAGGACAACCATGACCTGGATCTCTCAGAATCTCCATCAACTCTTTTACTAGTTAGTTCCAAAATCCACCGGAGAGAACAAAGTCATCCCCTGATTGCAATCTTGTGCACCCCAAAGACATATATATTTATTTAACAAGGTCTATTTTTTATTTGCTTATGGAGATTCCCCACCATCCAGATCATTGCTGTCCCCAAAGTGCTTTTTCCAACTGGATTTTCTTGGTATTCCCCACCATCAGATCATTGCTGTCCCCAAAGTGCTTTTTCCAACTGGATTTTCTTGTTTTTCTCTTTCAAAACATTTCACTTCTCATCCAAGAAGCTTCTTCACTTCTCTCTTATTTTTTGAAGGAGGAAAAAAAAAGAACTCGAGTAGGTAGTGCATAGGACCGAGTAAAAATTTAGGTGACCAGTAGAAATCCCGTTCATTGTAGGCAGGGGTGGGATTCAAATTTCTTAACAACCGGTTCTGTGGGCGTGGCTTAATGTGTGGGTGTGGCTTGGTGGTCACATGACTGGGTGGATGTGGATTGCTGACCGGGCATGGCTTGGTGGTCATGTGATTGGCTGGGCATGGCTTGTATGTAAATATTGTAAATATTTATGTAAATAATTTTTTTTATTAAAAAAGAGCAACTTTTACCCAAAATCAGGCAAAGCAGGCAGGCAGATTGAGTTGCTCAAAGAAACACAGAGTCACTCACAGATCTACCTTTCTGCAATCTGCTGCCTGAGTCAGTGGTGATTTGCGGTTCTCGAACTGCTCCACCCCAGATTGTAGGAGTTTAGAGCTTGAAATATTTTGAATTTGAAGTGTTTTACACATCATAATCCATGTTTAGAAAAGAGCCACAAGGAAACCTAGGAAAATATAAGTGAGAGTGAGAACAATCAACCAGTGGAACGACTTGTCTCCAGAAGTTGTGGGTGCTCCAACACTGGAAATTTCTAAGGAGAGATTGGACAACCATTAGTCTGGGATGCTGTAGGGGAGGGGTGTCAAACTCAATTTCATTGAGGGCTGCATCAGGGTGGTGTTTGACCTTCGGGGGCCAGGGTGGGTGTGGCCAGGATGGCCGTGGCCAGCTCAACATCACTCATGTCGGGGGCGCTTGTAGTGGTCTGAGTGTTCTGCCAGTGAAATCAGGCTCCCGAGCTCTGTTTTCGGCTGCTACAGCCTCCTGCAACTCTGCCAGCAAAAATGGAGCTCAGCAGGGCTGAATGTGCTCCTCCCGAGCTCCATTTGGCAGAGGGTTGTAGGAGGCTGTGGCAGCCGAAAATGAAGCTTGGAAGCCTGTTTTTGCTGGTGGAAGCACTGCAGGCTGGTCCTCCACTGTTTCCACAGTGGCCCCACGGGCCAGATCTAAGTACCTCATGGGCCAGATCTGGCCCCCGGGTGTTGAGTTTGACACCCCTGCTATAGGGTTTTTTTCTGGCTGAGCAGGTGGGTTGGATTAGAAGATTTCCAAGGTCCCTTTGAAGTTGGTTATTCTGTTAAGTGTTGGTGGCTTTAGGCTAACAAGAAATTACCTTTTGCTATCAGCTCTTCTGTCCCAAGGACTGGCCCACGGATTTCCACTGCTCTCCTCTCCTCTGCCTTCTGCACATCTATGTGTCAGGCACTGGACCCATCTGTTCGGCCTCTTCCTCATCAGCCACCTCCAGACCTGCGGGTTGTTGACTCTCCATCTGAGGGCTGACAGACAGCCCACGCTCCACCTCTCTCTGCCAGCTCTATTCTCTCTTCCCCCTCGGAGCTCCCAGGTTGCCTTCATGCTGTGTGCAGCCCTCCTGAGCTCCATTTTCACTGGCAGAGGTTTGTAGGAAGCCCTGGCAGCTGAAAACAGAGCTTGGGAGCCCCTATTTGCTGGCAGAAGTGTCATGGGCTGTTTCCAAGGCAGCCCCGTGGGCCAGATCTAAGTACTCCACAGGCTGGATCTGACCCACAGGCGTTGAGTTTGACACCCCTGCTATAGGGTTTTTCCTGCCTGAGCAAAGGGGGTTGGACTAGAAGACCTCCAAGGTCCCTTCCAACTCTGTTCAACATTGGTGGCTTTAGGCACAACTGGCGAATGAGAAATTACGCGTAGCCAGACCAAGGAAACATGTGGCCATTTAGACCCATTCACGAAGCTATTTCGATGCAAACTTTCAAGGACTGTTTTTCTTGGCAGGCCAAAAAACTGCTGAGCTGAGCAGAAGCAATAGATTTGCAGGGAAGCAGGGAAATCAACTCTATAGGAAGAACGATCAGGATCTTAGGCCCCCAAGTGGCAGCTGAGTTCAGCTAGATGCTCTCCCTCCGTCAATTGTAATGGATTAAAGTCCCCTCCGTTCTTCTCTGCCTGCTTGGTATTGACTGCCTAAGTGAGACCACGGTGCACTAAATCAACGTAGATATATGATACCAAGTTGCTTTCAATTAAAACTCAAGATTCTCCAGTCTGGAGGAACAGCCTTTTTAAAAAATAAATAAATAAAAACAACATTAAAAAACTAGTAAACGAACTACTGTAGATTCCATTATAATCTTTCGGTTTGGGAAATAGATCATTTGAAAAACATTATTCGTGGGAAAAGGGCTTTTTGCTTCGTGATTTTTATTGAGTTATTCCGCAAAGCATTAATCTTTGAGCCGCTTCAGATCAGAGACAGTTTGCGATATAACAACGGCTCTAATTATTCTAGCCAAGTTGGGTGTTCTTTTTTATTTTATTTTATGAACAGCATTTATTTATGTCTCAATAAGTTTCTAGGATTCATGGTTGTGTTTTCCCAGGGTGAACATCAACAAAGAGAAATGCCCCCGACTAGGTAGATTACTGAATTTTCCCTCTTTTAAATCTTTTGCCCTACAGCCATTTACCAATGTGACCGGTGTTGTGGATGATCGTGGAATGTGCCAGTGCTCGGTTTACCTGCCCGATACAACATTTCCTGTACAGAAAGTGGAAAACCTTGAAATTCTGGCTAAGCAGCTCTCCGCAAAATTTGACAGCGAACTTTCAAAAGTAAGTGGTTTTAGCCTTTATCATTAGGAGACCAAGCCGAAGGATAGCAGATCTGGTAGGAAGTCCTTGATGTTTAAGTAGACCTTAGCAGGGGCTTCAAGGTCTTGTTTCACAGGTAGCTTCCTGGTTGTTGGAGGAATTCCTTACAGAGGGAATTGGAGAAGGAACGTGGTCTCTTCATTTCTTGTGCTATTGGGAGTGGGGGTGGGGACATGGCTAATTTGCATGGCATCACAATGAGCGTGTGGAGAACTTTGCGTGTGAGTCATGACAACGTCAAGGAAAACCAAGTTTGGAAGCTGCCCAGAGTCACCTACTGAGGGAGATGGGCGGCATAAAAGTTTAATAGAGATAGATAGATAGATAGATAGATAGATAGATAGATAGATATAGATAGATAGATAGATAGATAGATAGAAAGATAGGTAGATAGATAGATAGATAGATATAGAGATAAACAGCTGTATAGCTGTATAAATAGATGGATGGATAGATGCATAGATAGATGACTGGATACATAGATAAGATAGATAGAAGATAGAGAGATAGATAGACAGACAGATAGATAAACAGATAGAGATAAATGGATAGATGTAGATAGATGGATAGCTAGATGATAGATAGCTAGATGATAGATAGCTAGATAGACAGAAACTGATAGAGATAGATGGATAGATAGATGTAGATGGATAGTTGGATGGTGGATAGGTGGATGGCTGCAAAGACAGACAGACAGATAGATAACAGTCAGAGAGATGGATAATTGGATAGGTGGATGAGTGGATGGGTGGATAGGTGAATGGATGGATAGATAGATAGATAGATAGAAAGATAGATGACAGAATCAAAGAACCCAAGAATTGCCACTTTAGAATGCATTTTCTAGAAAAGACCTGGACATTGCAACAGTGACCATTAGCTGTGTACCTTCATTTGTCCACCTCTGAGGTTCTTCCATAGGAAAGACATGAGGAAAATGAAGCCAGCTCATGTCATACTATCTTCCTCTACTGTAGCAGTTGGAGGAACTACAAAAGGGTTGAGAACACTTTGGAAAGGAGCCCCCCACCCAGAAGTCCTGACCTCAAATCTGGCTGCATTATCTGTGTTATTTATGTGAGATGAAGGATGTCAGAGAGAAGCACTTAAGCCTTTTCAATTATCCATCACTCTTCTCTCTCTAAGATACCGCAGGTATCTTAAGTTGAACTTACCATGTTCTTAGTTTTCCCCTGAACGGTAAACATTTCCCAAGTGAGGGAACTTACCATACAGTTGTTGCAGGATGTCAACACTGAGTAGTCTCAGCCAGCTTGGTCAATAATGAAGAATGTCAGTGGTTGCCACCCAACAACATCTGGAGAGATCTTTGAAAAGTCACATTGACCATCAATTTCTAGAACAATACAATGCTGTTAACCCTTTCTAGGAAAGAATGAAAACATGTTTTGACTTGTTCCATTGTCATCCAACCTTTTGGGTTGTTTTTCAAAATCTCAAAAAGGCATTTAATCAATTAGTAGTCTGTTGTGGACCTCCAGTTGCCAGCAGAGCTGGAAGCAGAATCGGACCATGAGGAGGTTGGGGAAGAACTTGGGCCAGGTCTGAAGTCTAGGGAAGGCTCTGATGGATACTCTGTGTCAGACGCAGAGATAGAGCCAGGGCTGTCTGACCTTTCACAGCCACCAGAGAGGCAGCTGCCTTCAGAGACTGGTATCAGTGGGGAGGAGGAGCAGCTGGTGCCCGTTCCAGTTGCACGTATGCACAGAGCTGTTAGGAGAGAGGAACAGTGGAGGTCAAGGAGACAACTCCAGAAGCAAAGCATACATGGATGCTGAATGGCCCCTCCCTGGCTGGGGGAATAAATAGAAGGAAAGGGGAGTGGTTGTCGTAGGAGACACCAGTTTGTCTTTCTGAAGATTTTGCTCATTGTGTTTTGTGCCACAGAGACTGCTGGCCAGAATTTAATTTGCAGTCTTTCGGCTGGGAGCTCCCGGCCTTGCAATTATCACAAGGAACTGATAAGATCTGTTGCTGCCATTAACTCTTTGGAGGACCATTGCCTGGACTTTTCAGTGGGTGAATGCAATTCATTCACAAGAGGTAAATAAAGAGGGGCTTTTTGTGACAAGGAATCTGTTCCTTGCTTCTGCTGAGGCTGGGTCAGAATATAGTATACACTTTGCTTTCTACACCACTGTGCACACACTGCTCAAGTGGCTGCCACTACACCATGTGCTGTTTTTCTGAAGCCATTCTGACCAATGTGATCTTTGCCTTCAGTTGATACTGGTGAGCCAGCTGCCACTCACCAGGCCTGTTGGTCCATGGGAGGTATTTGATTCCCTCCAACCCACCATAACAGCATAAAAGCCATACTGGGTAGGGCCCCCAAATCCACCACCTGGGGACGTGCTTTGTGGGGTTTTCAGGCTCCCCTAAGAAAATATTCCTCAGCCTTTGCTAAAAAATGTTTTAGCAGGGTGGGAAAACAGACTCTCCACCATTATCTCTGAAGCTGGGTGATGGCGAGACGGTTTTCCTAATGCCTTTTTAATTAAAACTAAGCTCCTTAGTTAGATGTTGCGTTGTGGAGTCGGCTGTTGTTTTCTTTGCAAAAATTCAAGGAAGGAAACCCACCATCAACAATTCCCCAGCTCTTCAATCTCCAGAAAACCCGGGGTGAGAAGATGGGGAGGGCCCCCTTCCCAGAATATTTGAAATTGTCTGCTTGATGAAAAAATATGCAGGGTTTCAATTAGGTGTCCAGGAGAAGAGATTTGTGCCTCTGCTCCGGCAACCTGGCATCACTGGCAAGGAATGAAGTGTCCTTGAATTAATCAAAAGGAAAAGACAGAGCACTCAATTATAAATTCCCGGCCATAAATATTCATAATTTTCTCTCCTGGTATAATCAGAGAGACGTTTACCCCATTTCGAAAGGAAAACACACACACAAGCATGCGTACAAGAAGGAAGGGGCTGGAGGAGTTGGAGGCTCCTGGACCCCTAACTGAAACACTGCATATTTTTCATCAAAATATGGAAATTAAACTGGAAATTAAAAAAAAAAAGGTTTTTGTTTGGATCCTTAGCTCAGAAGCAGAGATGGTATTCAGCCGGTTCGGACCGGTTCTAGCATACCGGTAGCGATCTTTGAACTTTTTTTGAAACCCACCACTGATCGGAAGTGACAGGAAGGGTGTGTGACACAGGGTGACACCCTGATTTTGGGAGCTAACTGGGCCTTTGTTATAGATTCCCCCAAACACAGTTGTTAGTCATGCTTCCTTGCTTGTATTATGCGGTAAGGAATGGCCTTGGTTGAATAGAACAGCATTCAGATACAAGTGCATTCAATTTGGAGGTGCATTGTGTTGCTTATAAAGGAAATGAATGGAGCCAAAGTGGGAAGCAGCTTACCAAGGTAGATTGATGAGTTTATCTGGGATCTTCAAATCAAAACCACAAACATGGTGCTTCCTTTTTTTAGTCAATGACTGCCCTGGCCATTCGTTTTCCACAACAGTTCCTTCAAGAATAAAGAGAACATTCTATTTTGCAACATATCTCTGATAAATCTTCCCTTATAAATCAGGAGCCAGGTGAGTATGGGCCTGGAATCAAACTCAGAGATACTTTTCTAAAACGATAACTTTATTTCAGGAATAGGAATAGGGTGACCAAAGACCATAATTCCTCTCCTTCTGCTATCCCCAGAAGTCAGAATCAGAATAGGGATCTTGGAGGTCTTCTAGTCCAGCCCTCTGCTCAAGAGAACACCCTATCCCAGTGGTGGCTAATCTTTTTGGGCTCCTGTGCCAAAAAATGTGTGCGCTATACAGCAGCCAGGCGAAAACTAGGCCCATTTCATCACTTCCGGTATTTCCGGAAAAACGGGAAGTGAGGGAACGGGCCTAGTTTTCGGCCTGCAAAGCCTGCAGAAGCCTGCAGAAGCCTTCCTCAAGCTTCTGGGAGGCCGAAAAAGACCTCAAACTGGCCGAAAATTAGCTGTGAGGCACGCGCATGAGCAGTGAGGTAAGTTTGCCTGCAGCTCGCGTGCCGGCACAAATGGCTCTGCGTGCCACATAGATTTGCCATCATGGCGCTGTCTCTCCTTCTGCTATCCCCAGAGGTCAGAATCAGAATAGAACTGGAAGGGACCTTGGAGGTCTTCTAGTCCAGCCCCCTGCTCAAGCAGGAGACCCTACACCATTTCAGTCTCTTCTTAAAAACCTCCAGTGATGAAGCACCCACAATTTCTGCAGACAAGCTGTTCCACTGCTTAATTGTCCTCACTATTAGGAAATTTTTCCTTAATTCCAGGTTGCTACTCTCTCCTTGCTTAGTTTCCATCCATTGTTTCTTGTCTTGTTCTCAGGTGCTTTGGAGAATAAGTTGACCCCCTCTTCTCTGTGGCAGCCTCTGAAATACTGGAAGGCTGCTATCAGGTGGTCATTTGTAGAGGCAGATGAAAGCTATTTCCCAAAGCCCAACCGAGTTTGATGTCAACGATCTTCCAATAATTTGTAGAAAGGCGTCAATCAAGCCACAAAAAAAGTACCTTCCAAGCTTATATAAATCACATACAGGTAGTTCTAGATTTACGACTATTCTAGGCAAAAGTGAGTTGTGACTATTTTTCACACTTACAACCTGTTGCGAAATCCCCATGGTCAAGTGATCAAAATTCAGAGGCTTGTCAACTGGCATGGACTTATGACAGTTGCAGTGTTCTGGATGTCACGCAATCCCCTTTTGCAACCTTCTGACGAGCCAAGTCAACGGGGAAGTCAGATTCAGGGAACAACTGCATTACTAGCTTAACAGCTGCAGTGATTCACTTAACAATGGTGGCAGGAAAGGTTGTAAAACGGGGCAAAAACCCCACTTAGTAACTGTCTTGCTTCACAACAGAAATTACCTGTATAGCACTACAAATGATACAATCGCATAATGCTATTATTATATGTAGATGTAGTCAGGGAAAGCATTTTCTCAGTTGATGGGAATTTCCAGAAGTTGTGCCAGTGAAAACAAGCTTATTCTTTTCCCCACTTTTCAGCCGGCTTTTGCTTAAACAGACTGGACCATTGCTTAACTGACAGAATAGAATAGAATAGAATAGAATAGAATAGAATAGAATAAGGAATGGAATGGAATGGAATGGAATGGAATGGAATGGAATGGAATGGAATGGAACTGAACGGAACGGAACAGAACAGAACAGAATAGAATAGAATAAGGAATGGAATAAGGAATGGAATAAGGAATAGAATAGACTGGAATAGAGAATAGAATAGAATAAGGAATGGAATAGAATAGAATAGAATAGAATAGAATAGAATAGAATAAGGAACAGAATGGAATGGAAGAGAATAGAATAGAATAAAAAGAATAGAGTAGAGTAGAGTAGAATAGAATAGAATAGAATAGAATAAGGAATGGAATGGAATGGGAATAGAATAGAATAGAATAAGGAACAGAATGGAATGGAAGAGAATAGAATAGAATAAAATAGAATAGAGTAGAGTAGAGTAGAGTAGAATAGAATAGAATAGAATAAGGAATGGAATGGAATGGAATAGAATAGAATAAGGAACAGAATGGAATGGAAGAGAATAGAATAGAACAAAATAGAATAGAGTAGAGTAGAGAAGAATAGAATAGAATAGAATAGAATAGAATAGAATAGAATAGAATAGAATAGAATTCTTTATTGGCCAAGTGTGATTAGACACACAAGGAATTTTTATTCAGTGCATAAGTTCTCAGTCTACATTAAAAAATACATTCATCAAGAATCATAAGATATAACAGTGATAGTCATGGGTTACTAAATAAGCAATCAAATCATACTAGGAAACTAAATAAAACAATATAAATTGTAAAGATACAAGCAACAAGGTTACAGTCATGAGTGGGAAGAGAAAGGTACTAGGAAGGATGAGAAGAATAATAGTAATACAGCCTTAGTAAATAATTTGACAGTGTCGTGGGAATTCGTTGTTTAGCAGAGTGATGGCAAGGGGGATAAAATGTCCTTGTGCCTAGTTGTTCTGGTGTGCAATGCTCTATAATGTCATTTTGAGGGAAGGAGTTGAAACGCTTTATGTCCAGGATGTGAGAGGGTCTGTAGATATTTTCACAGCCCTCTTTTTGACTCATGCAGTATACAGGTCCTCCATGGAAGGCAGGTTGGTGGTTATTGTTTTTTCTGCAGTTCTAACTATCTGTGTCTGCTTTGTTGGGTTGCAGAGTCAAACCAGACAGCTATAGAGGTGCAGATGACAGGCTCAATCATTCCTCTGCAGAACTGAATGGAAAAAACCCCCAGCTTTTTTGTTTTTCAAATCTGTTGGGGCCAGTTGTGTGGCAAACACACCAGCCTGATGCAGAACGATGCATTATCCAATGTGAGCTGGTCAAGGAAATGCATTTGGTTGCTTCGCTACGGGGAGACTGATTTAGTTTTGACAGATTTTTGATATGGAGAGGAAAAAAAAACAAGAGAATGTTTCAGGGTTGCTCATTGTATCTCAGGGTTAAGACCATTTTGGAAGTGGTGTTTAATGCACATTTCTTCTGAATGAACATGCCATTCAAGCGGCTCTTTGCCAGATTCAAGTGATTGATGTCTTTCATAAATGCATCACTCTTCTTGAAAATGGCTCGGAGACAAAAGAAGGAGAGGACACAGCTTTTATCCAAAGGGGTGTGTGTGTGTGTGTGTGTGTGTGTCTTTTCAACCACCACAGCACAACCATCATGTGCGGTGTTTTTACAACTTGTCCTATATTGCTTTTGCAATCTCTCACCGGAGTCCCTTTTACCGAGGATTTGCTTAATGCTATTTGTTATCTTGACACGGCCATCCATTAAAATACTTCAGTTTCTGCTGTTTGATTCTGTGCTCGAATCGCTTAGAAGGGAAGTAAACTGCAACATAGGAAAAACTAGACTTTAGGGTTTAGTCCAAAGTAGATGCCCAGATGAGATTTTAGGCATGAAGTATCAGGATCCCACACGGGCTTCCGATTGAGATAGCAATAGAACTTTAGACTTATATACCGCTTTACAGTGTTTTTACAGCCCTCTCTAAGTGGTTTACAGAGTCAGCCTTTCGCCCCCAACAATCTGGGCCCTCGTTTTACCCACCTCGGAAGGATGGAAGGCTGAGTCAACCTTTGAGCCTGGTGAGATTTGAATTGCCGAATTGCAGGCAGTCGGCAGTCAACAGAAGTAGCCTCCAGTACTGCACTCTAACCAGTGCGCCACCACGATCAAGCCTATATACATGAATCTAGTCAACTAATGGTTAGCACTAAACTGGCACTGGATAAGGGTCAATGGAATTCAAGAGGAGTTCGACGTGGACTGTTTGTGGGAACGTAATGGTTCCAGGCTGATTCCTCACTTGACTCTGCCCCCAAGCTCCGCCTGCTCTTCTCCTATATGAAGTTTGCTCATGGTACAGAGGTGGCATTCAGCAAGTTCTGACCAATTCTGGAGAACTGGTAGTGGAAATTTTTGAGTAATTCAGAGAACCACCAAATCCCACCTCCCACTGGAGATTTTTCAGTACCTTTCCCCTGCCACGCCTACCAAGCCACGCCCACAGAACCGGTAGTAAAAAAAAAATTGAATCCCATCACTGTCACGGTATAAAGCAAGCCGTGGGCGTGTATCTCCGTGTGCATGGGAAAACTGAAATAGAAAACTGTGATAGCGGTAAATGTATAGGGTTTGTTCAGATTTTTCTGTTTTTAGTGGTAGAAGATTGTAGAAGATCCTGGGTGCTCTCCCCCTTTTTTCTTGAAGAAATTTCATTACCCAACTAGGTAACATCATCAGTACAAGAAAGGTGTGGGGTTTGCAGAGAAGGAGAAAGGAGGGAGGAAGAGGAGGAAGAAGAGGAGAAGGAAAACACTGTGGGGTCCCTGGTGCTCTCTGAGCTTGCTTGTTTTCTTGCAGACATTTCATTACCCAACTAGGTAACTTCATCAGTGCTGGTAAGGAGTGGGGCTCATTGTCAGTTTATATTCTAGTGTCTTGCCCTGTTGGTGGGGGCGGTCTCAGAGGTTCTTTGGCTGGACTGTTTACTGTTGGCTTCTTTGGCAGTTTCTTTCTTAAGGAATTGTTTGCTTCTTGATTGTTGGTCTGAGGTTCATCTTGCAGTTAATCTATGCTGATCTGGGTGCTAACTGCTGATGGAGAGGTACTTAGGTCTTTTTAAATTGTTGTTCCCTTTTTGGCTAGTTGATTGTTTCAAATTGTAACTTTTCTCTTTTTTTCAAAAAAGAAAACCATAAGTTTACAACTTATATAGCACTTTTTATGTGGGTTTCTTCCCCTCAAATTTCAAGAACCTACCCAGCCCGGATTTGTTGCTGTCACCGGAGGGGATTTGACAGTAGGAGGTTATCTACATCTTCATGAATTCAAACAAAGTGTTTAGCTTGTTTTTGGCTTCAGGGGATGGGTCAGTGAATAAACGGGGATATAATCTTAGGATACTAAATCTCAGTTTGGTTTTTATTGACTTCTTGGTTGCAACTGCGGCTTGGGCTGAGTTCACTGGTGCCCACAGAAAGGCAGGGGATTAAAATGTGAGCCATGGCAGAGCAATGAAAGTATATAAAAAAAGAGGAAATCTTGCATTGTGGTGTCAAAATGCACTTTTATCATAGTCCCAAAGGTGCTTTCTTCAAGGGGCAACCGGACTTTCTGGTTTTTCTTTAAAGAGGTTTCACTTCTCATTCAAGAAGCTTCTTGAGTTCTGAAGAAGTTTTTTGGATGAGAAGCGAAACGGGGCAGGGAGGGAATGCTACCTAAAAGGGGGGAGGATGGAGAAGATGAGGACATTTCCAGAGCATCAAAGAGTGGGCTGAAGTTTAAAGAGGGGGCAACATTGACAGATCAGGGAAGACTCTCAGATCTTAGAATCTTGCAAGATGTGCTTATAACTCTGGTCCATAAAACTGGCAAAGAGCGAAGTTCTGGATTTCGGCCAGCTTTAAGATTAGGTCTAATGGGACAGTTGTCCAAGGCAGCAGATGCTGAGAGGTATCTCAGCGGGCTTTTGGAGGACGGAGATCTACACTATGCAGACTGCTCTTTATTTCTAAGATAGCTGCTGGACTTTAGTTGGAGTAGATGAAGCTGGCCCTCAGTGGAACTGAAAAATGGTTCGGCTCCCATGCCCGCCAGTTTCTGAGCACAGACTACAGGCACCTATCATTCAGTTCCTGATCTCAGTCAGGAAGAGCTCTTGAACCAGCTGTGTGCTTTGGGTGGTTTCTTTGATCCATTGCACGACGGCGTACCTGCAGCTTACCATCCTTCAGGCGGCGTGTCAAGCTGTTGACCTGAAAGTCGTGAAGATGCCGAGCTGTAGATTTCATGGCCAATTACCCGTGTGTAATCCATCATGACATCATTAGGTAGAGGTAGTTCTTCTCAAAAGCTCCAGTCTGTTTCATCTGATTAACTTAAAAAGAAGAAAGAAGAAGAAATAAAACAGAGGAGGGCTTGGGTTAAAAAAAAACATCTGTGACATTTTATTTATTTATTTAATTTATATTGCTGCCTATTCGCTCATGGCGACTCAAGGCGGCTTACACAATGTAAAACTGTATTGTCATGCCCCTGGTGGAGACTGACTCTGAGGGAGAGGAGGGACAGCCCACAGGGAGTGGAGATGTGGCTCTGGAGGTTGGGGAGGAGTCTGGGGAAGGGCAGAGGTGGCTGAGCAGTCAGAGGAGGACCCAGGCCCATTGCCTATCCATCCTAGGGTACACAGGGAGAAGAGGATAAAGGAGAGATGTGGTCTACTTGGGAGGAGAGGGCCTTGATCCTCTTCATGGACTGCAGGTGTGAGAACTGAATAAGAGTTTGGACCTGCATATTGGCAAACGCTGGAAACAAAGTGTGTTTTATTTTGGTCTGAAGTTATCTTGGTTGGCGTCCTTCCAACAGACTGTGCCTTGTTATCTCCTTGAATTTGGTAAATACTTCTCCTGTTCTGTTGTGGAAATTTCATCATTGTAGTTTGTTGGGTTTTTTTTTAATTTCACCTCTATCTGCTCATTAAGTTCAGACTGTATTGCTTTCTTTTGAAGACTATTTTTGAGTACGTTTTATCTCCAACTGAGTATTATTGAACAGTGGGGCCAAGTTGGAGGCATTAAAGGACATTTTTTTTATGTTTTGGATTTTGTTATGTTTGTATCCCACCCTGGGTCATCACATGTATTTAAAACAAAAAATAAAAATAAAAAAACAATAAAAACTAACAAAAAGAATCAAATAAAATAATAAAGTACAATAGAACAAAATCTGGGGAAGGGAATCACCCCCCAACTCCCACTCCCCGCCCCGATGACAGCAGATCACATGAGTCATTTGATGGGCTTCATCCCGCTCTGGGTTCCCCAGGCCCGCTGGCAGAACCAGGTCTTCAGCACCTTGTGGAAGAGAGCTAGAGTGGGGGCCATTCTAATCTCTGGGGGAATGATGTTCCAGAGAGAAGGAGCCACCACAGAGAAGGCCCTTTTCTGGGTCCCACCAAGTGTGTCTCCCTCAGGGATGGGACCCACCTTCATTCCCTGCCTCCTCGCTCTGTTGGGTTTGGTGGATGTGACCGGCAAGAGACATTCCCTCAGATAACCTGGTCCCAAGCCTTGAAGGGCTTTAAAGGGGACAACCAGCACCTTGAATTGCACCCGAAAGCAAATCGGCAACCAATGCAGCTCCTGCAGGAGAGGTGACACATGTGCACACTGGGCTCTGCACACAACCATGCAGGCCGCTGCATTTTGCACCAACTGCAGCTTCCGGATGCTCTTCAAGGGCAGTCCCATGTAGAGCACATTGCAATAATCAAGATGGGAAGTGACCAGGGCCTGGGTAACTGTGAGTAGGGACCATTGGTCCAGGAAAGGGCATAACTGGTGCACAACCCGCATATTTTTTTGGGCTGCACTTTTTGTAGTCTTTGGTTACAAAAAGCGGGAAGAATGTTTCTGATCAGCGATAACGCTTTTTTCCCCCTATTCTACAGATTATTTACTTTATCGGGAGCCTTTCATCTGTAATCTTAGCTATGAGTTTTAGTCTATAAATAAAGAGGGCATTAAATAAGCTTCTGTGCTCAGTTGCTGCAAATCGTCTTTTGATCTCGGTGAGACTCCAAATAGATGACAGGGGCAAAACTTTTGTCTTCTAAAAAGTATCCTTTGAGCCATGAACTCCAATGGAATGCCTTTCTTCACCTATTTACAGGTGAGGCAGTACACCCAATTAATTGCGCTGTATGAAGAAAAGATTCTAAATGTAACCATCAGGATCGAGCACATGGAGAAGTCCAGCATATCTTACACATCGTTGGATTTCGAATTAATCAGACTGGAAATCACAGAGATGGAGAGGCTGATCACTCAGCTGAAGACGTCGCTTACTGGAAGCAATGTGTTTGTGGAACAGTTGTATGTCGAGGTAAAATCATTTCTTGGACTTCCTCTTTTGATTTGTTCGAACCTCCCATGTCTCTAATGGGATTGCCTGTTGCTTCTGAAACAATAATCAGGAATGAAGCTATAATTCTTTCTTTTCAGTCACTCTAGGCCAGTTTTATACTGGCCTTCCAAGAAGACAATGATTGGAAGTCCTACCTGGGCAATAGCAGATACTAAAGAGAAGAGTAAAAATAAGTGAGACAATGGAATGAATTAAAATCTGGGCCACATTTTGGTACAGAGAAGTTCCCTGAGGATGGGATTCAGCGTAAATCTAAAAGTTTGGGAGTCTAAACCTCTGGTCCCAGTGCCTGACCCAGATTAGATCCTGAAACATTATCCAGGGACAATCTGTAGAGATTCTCAGTCCTTCGGGTCATGGTTGTCCCAAAGGTGCTTTTTTCAGGAGGCAACTGGACTTTCTTTTTTTTCTTTCTTTTGAAGACCTTTTGCTTCTCATCCAAGATGCTTCCTCAGCTCTGACTGGATAGTGGGGAATGGAACAAATTACACTCCTTGCAGACAGCTGGTGATTTGCATCCTTTTAGAGGGTCGTTGAGGCCACTTGGAGGTTTCTCTGTGTCCTTAGGGTCCCCTGAGTGGTGCGAATGGTTCCTGCAGTCTGTCATACATCCCCCTCTGGAAATCCATTCCTACTCCCACACCATTTAACAAATCCACACAATTCAACAAATAATAGAATAAAATAGAATAGAATTCTTTATTGGCCAAGTGTGATTGGACACACAAGGAATTTGTCTTGGTGCAAATGCTCTCAGTGTACATAAAAGAAAAGATACATTCATCAAGAGTCAAGAATCATCAGGTACACTTACTTATAGACTTAATAAACACAACGATTTGCAAAAAAACCCGAAAGGAACTTCCTCAGCAGCTGCCAAACGTCTGCAACCTTGAAAATAATCCAAATAACCATTGTTATTATACCCAGATTAGGAATTTGAGCATCATGGTGAATGAACTGGAAGTGTTGGATAAGAATAACATCCTGGCGGTTCGCCGGGAAGTCGCCATTCTGCGGGCTAAGTTGCAAGAGTGTGAAAAGGATCGAAACCAGACCATCAAACATCCCTACTTCCCACCTGGTAAGCAGTCCTTAAATTGGTTGAAATTTGTTGAAGTGGAAATGTGAGGAGCAGGGCATGGATCCAGGAAAGGAAGTTGTCCTGGGTTCTGTTAGAGTTTGCAGCACATCCGACCAGCGCATGAGTAAATAATTCAGCAGGATTTGTTTGATGTAAGAAACTTCTTTATATACGATACCGTACAGCAGAAATCAGCATACAAAATCAGAAACACGGAAGTAATATTCACAGAACCAAGTCATTTCAGAGGAGTGAGGCATTTCATAGAAGGGACTAAATTTTCAGAGGAGGCACACACTCTTATATACAGTCCAGCAAGCTTAAGCCACGCCCAGGTTCCAAATTGTCACTTATGGCTCCATACAACAAATACTATGTTTCAGTTTCCAAACAGTCCCCATTGGCTGACCTGTTACCATGTCTAATCCAAACAGTCCTCATTGGCTGACCTGTTACCATGTCTAATCCAAACAGTCCCCATTGGCTGACCTGTTACCATGTCTATTCCAAACAGTCCCCATTGGCTGACCTGTTACCATGTCTAATCCAAACAGTCCCCATTGGCTGACCTGTTTCCATGTCTAATCCAAACAGTCCCCATTGGCTGACCTGTTACCATGTCTATTCCAAATCATAATTACTTATATACTGACAGGTTCCTCGCTCAAAGTGCCTACTGTCTGTCATCGACCCCCATTTAAATCATGAGTCTCTAGCCGCATCTCTCACTGTTTAAAGAAGATTTATTAGGAGTGAACATGCCAGTGTTACCTGGATGTAGCTGACTCTGAGACACATCATTCATTTCACCCTTGACCCTGGTCTTCCCCCCACCCCCTGGATGTATATTCACATTCATAGCCAACAGTCATCAATCATGCTCTCCAGTAATAATCTTGTGCACCAGAAGCTTTGGTCACCTAGAGATTATCTATGAAAGCATTTAAGGAATGCACTACTTCCCCTGCTCCCACAGATAACAGATAATCAGAGTTGGAAGGGACCTTATAGGTCAACTAATCCAACTTGCTGCCCAAGCGGGAGACCTTACACCATTTCTGACAAATGACAGTCCAATCTCTTCTTGAAGGTCTCAAGTGATGGTGCTCCCACAACTTCGGAGGGCAAGCTGTTCCATTGGTTGATTATTCTCACTGTCAGAAAGTTTCTCCTTATTTCCAGGTTGAATCTCTCCTTGTTCGGTTTCCATCCATTATTCCTTGTCTGGCCTTCAGATGCTTTAGGAAATACCTTGACCCCCTCATCTCTGTGGCAGCTCCTCAAATATTGGAAGACTACTTTCCTGTCTCCCCTGGTCCTTCTCTTCACTAGACTAGCCAGGCCCAGTTCCTGCATGATGATTAGGGGACTGGAGGTTCAAACATACGTTCATCGTATGTTTGAACCACCAGTCCCCTAATCATCCTGGTTGCTCTTCTCTGTACTTTTTCTAGAGTCTCAACATCTTTTTTATAATGTGGTGACCAAAACTCGATGCAGTACTCTAGGTGTGGTCTTACTAGGGCTTTATAGAGTGGTATTAATCCCTCACTTGAACTTGATTGTATGCTCCCTTTCTGCTGGCAACTCTAAAAGACCAGAGAAATATTTTTTGAGTTGACACCTAGTAAAAATCAACAAAGGATAGTTCCTTAAATCCATATTTAAGGATCTGCGTTATGATGTTGCCCCTAAGCCCATCAGTTCAAGCCGTGGTCTTCCCCAGGTTGCTCTGCAGTGACTAAGAAAAAAGATCATTAAAGATCAGAATAGAATAATAGATTTGGAAGGGATATTGAAGGTCTTGTAGTCCAACCCCTGCACAAGCAGAAGATCCTATACCATTTCAGACAGATGGTTGTCCAATCTCTTATTAAAAACCTCCAATGTTGGAGCATTCACAACTTCTGGAGGCAGCTTGTTCCACTGATTAATTGTTCTCACTGTCAGGAAATTTCTCCTTAGTTCTAGGTTGCTTCTCTCTTGATTAGTTTCCACCAATTGCTTCTTGTCCTGCTCTCAGGTGCTTTGGAGAATAGCTTGACTCCCTCTTCTTTGAGGCAGCCCCTCAAATATTGGAATGCTGCTATCATGTCTTCCCTAGTGCTTCTTTTCATTAAACTAGACATATCCAATCAATCAGTTTGATTGAACAGAGCCTCCTCCAGTCTGTCTGCTTTTTGGCATGCTGAAATTCAGAATTTGGTGCCAACAAGGTCCTTGGTTGTAATGCCTGCCAATTGACAAGGTGTTTGCAAGTGGCCAGATTGAAGTTGCCTATGGGTGGCTTTGTAAATTGAATGAATAAATTAATACGCACTAAAGAAATAAATCTTAATGAAATCCGAGGCGTAGATTAGAACCAAGAAAAAGAATGAAACTCACATGCCCATTACATCAGAAAATAATTTGGCATGAAAGCCATTAAAAAAGGCTGAATAAACAAATACAACCAGCGTTAAATTGAGACGTTCCATTTCTCCCCGGCCTGACAATTTTTGAAGTTATATATGGGCCTCCTGACACTAATAGCTATTGACAGGCTATTTCCTTTATGAATTTGTTTCATCTGCTTTTAAAGCTATTAAAGTCAGCCATTATTCCTTCTTTTGGAAGCAAATACTGTAATTCATGTATGCGCTGTGTGATAAAGTAGTTCCTTTTGTCTTTCCCGAATCAACATCCATTTAGCAACATTGGGTGACCCGCGATGTTGCTATTATGACAAAAGAATAATAAAAAGAAGCTTTTGTCTATTTTATTTTTTTTGACACGATGCATAATTTTATACATCTCTATCAAGTTGTCTCTTTAGACGCACTGTTTCCCCACCCCCACCCCCCAGCTTAAAAGTGCTACTGGTTATAACCCTGGGGAATTGTTCCAAATTATTCATCATTTTGATGGTCCTTTTAGGCATCTCTTATGCATCTTCTCCAACACTACAATGGTTTCTCGGAGACACCAGCGATAAGAACAGTGCAGAATTCTGAGTGTGTAACATTCAGTAATCACAAGCTTAAGAACTCATGCTGGCAGCTTCCCAGAAATGTAGACTCAAAATAGAATAGAATAGAATAGAATAGAAAAGAATAGAATAGAATAGAATAGAATAGAATAGAACAGAATAGAATTCTTTATTGCTCCTAGTGTACATAAAAGAAAAGATACATTCGTCAAGAGTCAAGAATCATCAGGTATAACACTTAATGATAGTCATAGGGTACAACAAGCAATCAAATCATAATAGGAAACAGTCAATATAAATCGTAAGGATACAAGCGACAAAGTTACAGTCATACAGTCACAAGTGGGAGGGGATGGGTGATAAGGAGTGATGAGAAGATTGATAGTAATAGTAGTGCAGACTTTGTAAATATTTGGACAGTGTTGAGGGAATGAGTTGTTTAGCAGAGGAATGGCTTTTGGGAAAAAAACGTCCTCGTGTCTAGTTGTTTTGATGTGCAGTGCTCTATAGTGCCGTTTTGAGGGAAGGAGTTGAAACACTTTATGTCCGGGATGTGAGGGGTCTGTAAAAAGTTTCACAGCCCTCTTTTTGACTCGTGCAGTATACAGGTCCTTGATTGAAGGCAGGTTGGTAGTAATTGTTTTTTCTGCAGTCCTAATTACTCTCTGGAGTCTGTGTCTGTCCTGTTGGGTTGCAGAACCAAGCCAGACAGTTATAGAGGTGCAGATGACAGACTCAATCATTCCTCTGTAGAACTGGATCAGCAGCTCCTTGGGCAGTTTGAGCTTCCTGAGTTGGTGCAGAAAGAACATTCTTTGTTGTGCTTTTTTGATGACGTTTTTGATGTTAGGTGTCCATGTGTGTGAAATTACTATCTGAGAGAGAACTGATTGACTGATTGATCATATCCCACCAAGTCCATGTTGACTTTCAGGGGCAATGGAAATAGATTTTATCCAGATCTATTTCTAGCCTGGCCTTTCAGGTCTTCCAAAGGTGGAGAAGGATACATTTGCAGAATCGATTCCTCTTATCGCAACTGGGAGATAAACGAATCTATGGAGATTCTCAGTTGCACTTGTCCCAAAGGTGTTTTTTCAAGAGGCAGCTGGACTTCCTTTGTTTTTCTTAAAGATGTTTCGCTTCTCATCCGAGAAGCTTCTTCAGCTCTGACTGAATGGTGGAGAATGGAAGGATTTCAAAAGAGTACTAACGACCAGATGACTGCAAGGAATATGAATTCTTCCATCCTCTACCATTCAGCCAGAACTGAGGAAGCTTCTAAGATGAGAAGTGAAATGTCTTCAAAGAAAAACAAGAAAGTCCAGTTACCTCTTGAAAAAACACACACCTAGGAGATGGTGTCCTTTCTCTTCCTGTTCATAATTCTGAGAGTAAAGCAAGCTTTGTCTTACTTGCAACTAAGCTATAGCTCAAACATGGCCTGGATGCTTCTTATTTCTGCCATGGTTCCATGATGTTGCCTTCATCAGAACAAGGCACGGTTAAGACATTTTTTTAGCTCTACTAGTATTAACAAAGTCTTCCTTTCCTTTTTTGACACTATACAAACAAATGTGTGTCCTTGGAGGAAATCAGAGATTGCAATGACTGGAAACAGAAGCTATAGAGGCAGGGTAGGGTTTACTGGAAAAAATGTAAGTCTCCACTGACTCAAGTCTTACAGGAAACAGCATATAAAATGCTGAATATAAAACAAACAAACTTGGTGCCAAGCCATGAAGACCTTTAAAGGTGACAACCAGATTGTCAATTGGCTCAGTGCATTTCATGTTATTGGTACTCCAGGACTTATGGAGAACATGTTAACTCAACATTGAAGAAGTGGCTATTTGGTGTCACAAATTACTGGCTTCTTCTCTGTCTATTCTTTGACCTAGGTAATTAATGAATATTTTAAAAAAGCATTTGCTTTAATACACATCTTTGGAGCAATGTACTATTATATTTGTGGGGTTCCCAGTGCACTCTGAGCTTGGTTGTTTTGTGGTAGATGTTTCATTACCCAACTAATCAGTCATCAATGCTGGACATTTTTTTAGCACTGGTGATGTTACCCAGTTGAGCAATGAAATGTCTGTGAGAAAACAACCAAGTTCAGAGACACCAAAGACCAAGTTTCATTACCCAACTAATCAATCATCACTGCTAGAAGCTTTTAGCACTGATGATGTTACCCAGTTGGGTAATGAAATGTCTGCAAGAAAACCATCAAGCTCAGAGAGCACCAAGGACCTCACAATTCAACTCTGTGCTATAAATATTCTCTTCTATTATACCTCTCCATTGTGAGCATGCCTTCCAATTACCCATAATTGACTCCAGGATTCATTGGACTTCATCAAAAGGGGTGCAGAACAACAGGTCATTCCTATCTACCTTTGTTGAACCTCTCAAAGAGCCGTATGTTTACTTTTCACCAAAGAAATGAATCCTAGACGAAAGTGGGGGCTGTAGAAAGAATTTTAGTTAGGAACCTCACTTATTTCCAGGTTGAATCTCTCCTTGTTCGGTTTCCATCCATTATTCCTTGACTGGCCTTAAGGTGCCTTGGAAAATAGCTTGACCCTCTCCTCTCTTTGGCAGCCCCTCAAATATTGGAAGACTGCTATCATGTCTCCCCTGGTCCTTCTCTTCCCTAGACTAGTCATGCCCAGTTCCTGTAACCATTCTTCATATATTTTAGTTTTAGTATTAGTTTCTGTATGAGAAGATGTAGATTGTGTGTGTCTTCCACCCACCTTCTGCTCAACTACCATCTATATTATTCTGCTCAACTACCATCTATATTATGTCCTTTCTGGAGAGTGGCGGCATACAAGTCAAAACAAATAAAATTTATATATTTTATTAGATTTATATGTCTTCCCATCTCCAATGCTTGACTCTGGGTGGCTAACAATATTAAGAATAATAAAAACATAAAAACACACACACAGCAAGCAGGGAAAATATATAAAACTACCAATCCCGCTGCACAAGTAAGATGAAGGCTTTGTCACATACCTAGGTCCCAGGCTTAAACATAGAGCCCTGTCTTTGAGGCCTTATGGAAGGCCAAAGGGATGGGGCCAAATTAATCTCCAAAGAGATGATAGGCCAAATATCAGCAGAAAGGGGTCTCATTTTGGCTCCTGCTAACCAATGTTCCTTAAAGCCCTTGGAATATGTCTCTTCTGCTAGATTGGAGGACATGTGTAGAAATAACCATGGTGGGAAGGACTCATACATATCCAGACCCAAGTCATTTCCTTGTTCTGGAGAACTTAAGGGGTAACACATCAATGGATCTTCTTCTACTCTAAAGCTCTCAATAGCCCCATCCCCAAATTCCAACTACTCAAGATAGCTATTACTACATCGTGGCTCCTAATAATTACTGAATAACAGAGTGAGAAGGGACTTCAGAGGTCTTGCTGCTCAAGCAGGAAATATCATTTCAGACAAATGGCTGCCCAATCTCTTCCTGAAAACCTCCACTGATGGAGCACCCTCAACTTCTGCAGGCAAGTTGTTCCACTAATTAATTGTTCTTGCTGTCAAGAAATTTCTCCTTAGTTCTCCTTAGTTCTAGGTTGATTCTCTCCTTGATTAGTTTCCATCCATTGCTTCTGGTTGTTTGGAGAATAAGTTGACCCCTTCTTCTTTGTGGCAACCACTCAAATATTGGAAGACTGCTATCATGTCTCCCGTAGTTCTCCAAACCCAATTCCTGCAACCATTCTTCATGTGTTTTAGCTTCCAGTTCCTTAATCATCGTTGTTGCTCCTCATTGCACTGTTTCTAGACTCTCAACATCTTTTTTTATATCGGGGCGGCCAAAACTGAATATGTGGTATTCCAAGCATGGTCTTACCAAGACATATGATATGAATTGGATCCTAGATTTATTCCCTTATGTCTATAAAAGAGAGCCCTTTTGAAGGAATTGCTTTCTAAGGGAATATTTCTCTGGAATCCAAAAGTCATATGCCACATTTTCTCCCTCCAAGGACTTCAGTTCTTTTGCTAGCAGGAAAAAAAGAGACAAGAAACGGGGGGTAGAGACCCTTTCCTTTTTCAAACACAGCTTTAAACGACTTGCTTTCCAGGTGATTGTTTTATTTTCTCTTTGAAAGATGGCAAACCTTTTGCCTGTGGGTCAAAAGTGTGTAGGGGAAAAAAAAGAAGACACGCAGGCACACAAAATAGAGGCGCGCCACCTCTAAAGGCTTAGAAAAGGACACTTCATTCTTTCAAAGAATGGCTAAGAAGTTTGTCAAAAACATTTGAAAGCCACCGTTTGAGTTCTTGTGAGGGGTGACAACATGTCAGAGAAGACTTTCTGTAACTTCTTAAACATCCCCTCCTGTCTTAAAATATTTCAAATTTAACGTTACAAAACAGTTACTCAGGGAGGAAAGTGGTAGTTTTATTACAGCAATTGTCCAGAATGCCATACACATTTTGTAAGACGTTGCAGCGCTCAAATTGAGCTACAGAACCATTTTTTTTCTAGAAGATTCATAGAAGCAGACGAATGCTTCAGGGCACGAAAGACTATAAATAGCGGAATACTAAACATCTGAATACTTAAGCCTAAGTAATTAGATTATAAACAATGTTATGAATAAAATACCACATACCAAGTGCTAAACGAATAATACTCACTAATAACACATAGATAAACTTGCAGTCATCCGAGAAAACAGGAAAACAAAACGGCACAGAAAGCACAAAAGGGTATTGAGGATGAAATGAAAAGGATTAGGGGGTGACATGACAGCAGTCTTCCAGTATTTAAGGTTGAATGGGGGTCAAGCTATTCTGCACCAGATGGCAGGACAAGAAGCAATGGATGGAAATGAATCAAGGGAGAAGCAACATAGAATGGAGGAGAAATTTCCTGACTGTGAGAACAATTTATCAGTGGAACGACTTGTCTTCAGAACTTGTTGGTGCTCCGACACTGGAGGCTTTCAAGAATTTTCTTTTCAAGAAAAGATGGAACAGCCATTTGTCTGGAATGATATAGGGTCTCCTGCTTGATCAGGGAATGGTAGACCTCCAAGGTTCCTTCCAACTCTGTTTATCTATCTATCTATCTATCTATCTATCTATCTATCTATCTATCTATCTATCTATCTATCTATCAAAAGCAAAATACCACTCACACATCATCACAAAATCTCCAGGACCGTAAAGTCTACACACAATTTGGCACATAAGTTCCTCTTGGCTTCTAGGGGCTCACTAAGAAAGGATTTTTCGAAGTGACCATCAGAGCATTTAGAATATTTCCTGTATTATTGTTATTAACATGCTCTGATGCTAAGGAGTTGTACTCCCCCTCCCCACCTGAAAAGAAATTCTTTCAAAGGCAAAACACAAGCAGAGGAGAGGAGGCTCAGTTTCAGTTTCACAGCAGCACCAAGCAGCTTTAGTACAGAACAGTAGAGCTAAGCCACGCCCAGGCTCCTTGGTGTCTCCTTCTTGCTCACACAGCAAATATTGTTTTAGTTTCCAGACAGCTCTCAGCTCTCTCACACACTGACAGGACGCTAGCCAGATGAATACCAATGGATGCTGGTAGGCAGAGGCAGAATTCCCCCCCCCCCTTATTTTCCTCCCCAAAAACTAAGCCCGACCACATAGTTTTGTAGCGAAGCGTGGATGTAGAGCTAGTTCTGTATAGGTGAGACCAGAGGTGGTATTCAGCAGGTTCTGACCAGTTCTGGAGAACCGGTAGTTGAAATTTTGAGTAGTTCAGAGAACCAGCAAATACCACCTCTGACTGGAGATTTTACAGTATCCTTCCCCTGCCATGCCCACCAAGCCATGCCCAGAGAACGGGTAGTAAAAAAAAATGTGAATCCCACCACTGGGTGAGAGTGAGACCCTATTTATTTATTTATTTGATTTGATTTGTCAATTGCTTACAAGATAATAGGTATAAGTATAAACATAGTTATAAATACATGGATACATATAAGAAAATAAAAGAAACGATAGGACAGGGATGGTAGGCACTTTGGTGTGCTTATGCACACCCCCTACAGACCTCTTAGGAAAGACCCTAACATTAGTAGAATATGTTTCTGGGTAAAGCAAGGATAGATAAAAGAAAGGCTGTGACTCTCTTCGCGATTGTCCTCATAACATGTGGAACTTCTGTTAGCAAGCCAACTTATGATGGTAGGTCACAAGCTGCTGTAGAAAGGACATAGAAGGAAACGTGTGGGATGCAGGCCCAGGTTTCTCCAGGCCAAAAAATCAGGTTCGTGCTGCAAAGGGAGGTTTTGTTATACCTGCCCCCCAAACAGATGGTAGAGAGGAAGACATAAATGTGGGCTTGACCAAAGGTTTCTACCTTATGTTGGGCAGATAATCCTGAAGAGGTAATTCACAGGGATGAAGGCTTTCCAGTTTATATCATGCTGATAGAGATGATCTAGTTTTCCCCTACTGAACACCTGCAGTTGGATTGTGACTCTTTATAACATCACGCCAGGAGAGTTGAACCCAAGATGACCTAGATAATTTTGCATCTGACTTTTTAGAAATTAGGGGGGGTGGGTTTGAAATCACCCAGCTGGACCAAGACCTTCAAGGAGATGCCGTAAAAGTAAAGCTTGAATCAGGAAGAGAGGCAGCGTAGATTCCAGAGGGATCACCCCCAGTTTCTAAATAAAGTCCCGCATTAAAAATGCAGGAAGGTACTCAGAATAGCTCTGTTAGGAATATGGACGGGATAATATCTTAGGGCTTTAAGAGCCGCGGAACATCTGGGAATTGCATCGGCTTTAAAAAGTTTGATGGCCACGGGGATGTTCTCTCCACCTCTGCTATAAAAAAGGCTCTGTTTTCCACCTTGTCAGAAACAAATTCAATTTGTCGGTGACCGATTCAAGTCTGTTGGGTGACATTCAGTGGTGGTATTCAATTTCTTTTACTACCGATTCTATGGGCATAGCTTGGTGGACGTGGCTTGGTTGGCGAGGCAGGGGAAGGATATACTGCAAAATCTCCATTCCCTCCCCATCCCACTAACCTGCTTTCCAGCTCCGTTCTCCTGTGCAGGGCAACCAAAGAAGACCCAGCCAATCAGCTGGGACTCAATGGGAGGCAGAGAATAGATGGGGGCAGAGCCAGTCAGAGGTGGTTTTGACCGGTTCTCCAAACTACTCCAAATTTCGGCTACTGGTTCTCCAGAACCTGTCAGAACTGGCTGAATACCACCTCTGGTGACATTGCCAAGAAATTTAAAGGAAATACCTTAGTTCTATTGTTATTGTTCTTCATCTACCAATGATGTTTGTGGGATCTAAGCTCCTTTGAAAAATGCACACTTTGGGTTTCATAGTAGTAGAATAATCCCAAAGGTGTTTTTTCAAAAGCAATTGTACTTTGTTTTTTCCTTGAAGAAGTTTCACTTCTCATCCAAGAGGCTTCTTCAGTTCTGACTGAATGGTGGGGGATGGAAGGATTTATATTTAAATGACTGCAAGGAATATAAATCCTTCCATCCTCCACCAGTCAGTCAGAACTGAAGATGTTTCTTGGATGAGAAGCAAAATGTCTTCAAGGAAAAACAAAGTCCAGTTGCCCAAATCACCTTTGGGTCAACCATAACCTGGATGACTGAGAATCTCCATAGACCAGGGCTCCCCAAACTTAGCAACTTTAAGACTTGTGGACTTCAACTCCCAGAATTCCTCAGCCAGTTATGCTGGCTGGAGAATTCTGGGAGTTGAAGTCTACAAGTCTTAAAGTTGCCAACTTGGGAGACCTCTGCCATAGACAATAGTAGGGTAATTCCCCTACCCTAATCCACAAAGACCCATAGCCATCTTTGAAGGCCAACCTGGAACAGGAAACGTACAGAACCACAGCCTGCTGTCTATGGATAGAGGGTTTGAATTCTGTTTTGGTGATCATTGGGTTGCCTAGCTGTGGAACAGAAGTGCGTGGATTCTGTTTTATTCCTTTCTGAATTGAGATATCTGCAGATTCAGAAGGATTAAAAAAAGGAGAAACATAAGGCTTTGTTAGACTTATTAATAACACATGAAAATGCTTCCCTGCACTGGGAGGGATTTTGCATAGATAGTATTCTGTCTTTGTGAAGGGTTTGTTTATCTGTGTGAAGCAAGAACCTCATGCAGACAGAGAAGAAAAAATTTCCGGCAATGGTGATGAGATGAGCTTTGCGCTGATTTTAGCAAACAGATTTTCTGCATCCCACCCACCAACCCACCCACTGACTTCTTCTAGTTTGAAAATCAGTGCATATATACACAAACCCCCTCTTTCTCTCCCTCCCCTTATTTACAGCTGACTGGAGAATAAATTAAAGGTGACACCCAGCCATATTGTCCATTTTCTGTCCTGGAACCAGACAGCTCCAGCCAAATGTTTGGAGTGCGTTTTTTTCTTCTTCTTCTTTCTACTCTGTCCTTAGGAAAATTATTTTTGCTAAATTTCTTCCCTTGGAGAATCAGAGGGGGTGGGGAGATGGTTGCACCTGGTTGTTTTGCATTCTAAGTAAGCAGCTCTGAATCCTCTCCTGGCTGTTTTGCATTCTTCCTTTGAACAGGTGAGCAGGTAGTTAAGGACGCTCTCCAAATAGCCATAAACCTTTCCCACTGCCAGCTGATTTTTGGCTGCTGTTGGCTTTAGGTTCGTGGAATGTTTATTATTCCTGAGCCATGCTGAGTCTTTATGCTTTGTCCTACTTCCAAGGCATTTCTTTTGTTCCTCTTTCTTTTCTTTGACATTCAGTGGTGGGCACAAAAGGTGCCAGGTCACCCCAGCGCCACCTAAGCTGAGAAATCTAATGAGAATATTTGAAGCTAATGACTATGGAAGAGCTTTAGAAAGGCCAGTTTGTGAGAAACAGCCAAACTTCTCCCGTGGTTCTCTTCCATATCGGTGCTCATTCAGAGAGGGAAACAGACTTTGGCAGATGCCAAATTACATTTGCTTTCTTGCAGTGTCTTTTGGCCATTCCTTGACACTTCCATCTGTTTAATGAAGGCAGCTCCACAAAGCAGAACAACCTTTTGCTATGATAATGGATGATTGCCACCATTCCGACATCAAAGCTTTTGCCTGTTTCCATTCTTAATGGTCATTGGTTTCTATGCCCCCTACACAACTGTGCATCTGTGGGTCCTTTCAGAAGTAGAGGTCCTGTGAAAGCAATATTCTACAGGTTGTGGTTCAGCCCCTAAACCATGTCTGACTCTTTGCAAGTCCATGGACCATATCATACCATATCACACCTCCACTATCTCCTGGAGTTTGTCCAAATTCATGTGCATTGCGTTGACGATACTATCTAGCCATCTCATCCTCTCTTGTCCCTTTCATCTTCAGCCTTCCATCTTTCCCAACATCAGGGTCTTCTCCAAGGAATCCTCTCTTCTCATTTGGTGGAGGACAGCTCTGACTATCCTCCACTGTCTCCTGGAGTTTGCCCATTGCATTGATGACACTATCTATCTCATCCTCTGCCGTATCCTTCTCCTTTGGCCTTCCATCTTTCTCAAGTTCAGGGTCTTTTCCAAGGAGTCCTCTCTTCTCATTTGATGGCTAATGGAGGACAGATCTCCTATCCTCCATTGACTTCAAGATTTTGCCCATTGCATTGATGACCCCATCTAACCATCTCATCTTCTGTCATCCACTTCTCCTTTGGCCCTTCATCTTTTCCAACATCAAGGTCTTCTCCAAGGAGTCCTCTCTTCTCATTTGGTGGCCAGTGGAGGACAGGCTTCCTTGTCCTCCATTGTCTCCTGGAGTTTGCCCATTGCATTGATGACCCCATCTAACCATCTCAACTTCTGTCATCCTTTTCTCCTTTGGCCTTCCATCTTTCTCAACTTCAGGGTCTTCTCCAAGGAGTCCTCTCTTCTCATTTGGTGGCCAGTGTTATGCTCTTGCTATAAAAACCATTCCTACTGCCAAGAGTTCGATCCTGACCAGCTCAAGGTAGACGCAGCCTTCCATCATTCTGAGGTCGGTAAAACAAGGACCCAGATTTTGGGGGGCAATGTGCTGACTCTGTAAACTGCTGAGAGAGTGCTATAAAGTGGCATATAAATCTCCAGAGCTATTTCTATTGTTATTGCTGTGATGGGGTTCTCCAAACTATGAACCATACTCATCCTTTTCTACATACTGATATATCTACTCTGGGTTAACCATGCATGAAAACATGGATAGAGAAGTCTACATATTTAGGGAACATTCTTGATTTATGCTGTGGAGGTTCAGTTCTTGGTTATTGACCCTTGTGCATGAAATTTTCCCACTATTTCTGTGTCAGCATTTGAGCTATCTTGTATTTGGATTTTGAGCTACAGCAGGGTGGACATCAACACGCTGGTTACAATAAACAGAAAATTGAAGAGTGAAAAGAAATGAGAAATGTTGACATTCATGTCATAAGCATTTGGCTATTTCCTATTGAATTGGTGCTTTTATTGAATTCCTCAACCTGAAGTTTCACTTCATTAAAGGTAAAAGTTCCCCTTGCACATATGTGCTAGTCGTTTCTGGCTCTAGGGAGCGGTGCTCATCTCTGTTACAAAGCCAAAGAGCCAACACTGTCTGAAGATGTCTTCATGGTCATGTGACCGGCATGAATAAATGCCGAAGGCGCACGGAACGCTGTTACCTTCCCACCAAAGCGGTCCCTATTTTTCCACTTGCATTTTCTACATGCTTTCGAACTGCTAGGTTGGCAGAAGCTGAAACAAGTAACAGGAGCTCACTCCATTATGCGGTGCTAGGGATTCGAACTGCCAAACTGTCGACTTTTCTGATCGACAAGCTCAGCATCTTTGCCACTGAGCCACCGCGTCCACTTCATTAGGCTTACATTTAACAAAATTAATCATCATACAAACTTTAAAACCTGTACAGGAAATAGTGGCTTCCCCTGACTAGCATATTCTTTTTCCGTTTAGGATAAAGGCTGTTTCCTAAAGTAGTTATTATTTCTGTTAATGAAAGGAAAGTCTAAATTAGATATTAAAACTTACACCGTGCCTGATACTAAATCAAATAAATTTATCGCTTTAATCATTCATGGATTATTTCATAATTTAAAAAAAAATCATCCAGAAGTGTTTAGGTGTGAGATCACTTTAAAAAAAAGAATTCTTGTTACTTTAATGTAATAAAAAATCTCATGGCTAAATAGATGATATATATATATATTAATTTATGAAACAAGGCATGAATTATTAAACCGAAGCCAAGCCAACGCTTAGCTTAGTGACATGAAAAATCGTGCCAGACTAAATCTATGTGACTGGCTGTGACATTTTCTTTTTTACCTTAACAGCAGGATACAGGTGTTTCCTTTTAAGTATATTTTCAGATTTATGCAAGTCATTAATAAGCCTTTAATTTGAAAAGAACGTTCCTGATTTAGGAATATTAATTCAGTCAATGTGTTGACAGTTAAGGACAAACTATAAATTATGGCGGCAATATTACCTTATATCTCGGCTGTCTGAAAGGCTGCTATTGATTTAAAAGCTGGTAAGCTTCAAGGCATTTAGCCATAAACCTGGCTCATAAAATGACTGTAATCTGTATTGGCTTTTTTATTGTGCTGATGGAGGTATATTCAGAAAGGTATGTATGCCAAAAGCTAATGTTGATTACATAGCGATTCAGAAGTGTGAGGAATATGAATTTGGAAGATCCCTGTTCAAGTCTCTCACCCATGAATTTACTAGGTGACCCTAATTCCTTTACATTACTACCGTATATCCCCAAAAATAAGACCCTGTCTTATATATTTTTTGCCACCAAAAAAGGCATTAGATCTTATTTTCAGGGGATGTTGTCCACTGACTAACCTCACTTATGTGCATGGCCCCCGGCTTCTTTTCACTGTCAGAGGCCTTCAGGAACTTCTGTGGCTGGCAAGGCTTTCCTGAGGCCTCTGCAGCTGATAACGAAGCTCTGGATCGATCCTGAGCTTTGTTCTCAGCTACAGAGGCCTTCAGGAAAGCCTTGCCAGCCTTACTGGCTGCAGAAGAAATGGGCCGGCAAGGCAGGTGTTGGTGTATTTGAGGCCTGGCTGAAACTATTTGAAGATAAGTAGTAGGGCAGTTCCACCCCTATATCCCTACCCTAGCTTAATTTTTACCCATCCACTCTGGAGTGGGCAGGGTCTTAATTAGGGCTTATTTTGGGGAGGTAGGACTTGTATTGGGCACACACGTAAAAATCAAGCTAGGACTTATTTTCAGGGTAGGTTGTATTTTTGGGAAAACAGGTGGTTTTCAACTTACAGTTGAGCCCCAAATTTTCTCTCACTAAGCCAGACTGTTGTTAAGGGAGCTCGGGTCACATTTTATGACATTTCTTGCTCCGGAGATTAAGTGAATGGCTGCAGGTTTTTTTTTTTTTAAGTTAGTTACACGATTGTGGTGTGAATCTGGACTCCCTGTGGACTTTGCTGGTCAGAAAGTAACAGAGGTGGATCATGTGATCCGGGGACATTGCAACGGTCTTTTTTTTTTGAAGATGTTTCACTTCTCATCCAAGAAGCTTCTTCAGTTCTGAACTGAAGAAGCTTCTTGGATGAGAAAAAGCATCTTTGGGGAAATTTGCCAACAGGCATTAAATCCTTACTCAGATTCCCCCTCCCCCCCTGAATTTTGTATTTATATTTGGGTTTCAACCTATCCTCTTCCTCCTCTTCCTCTTCCTCCTCCTTTTCCTTTCTCTTTGATTCTCCTTCTCATCTTCCAACTCCTCCTCCTCCTTACAGAATAACTTGAGTTGGAAGGGACCCTGGAGGTTTCCTAAGTCCAACCTCCTGCTGAACACCAGGAGAACTTAGAGCATGCCAAACAAATGGTTGTCCAATCTCTTCTTCAAAAGCTTCAGTGATGGAGCACCCACAACTTCTGGAGGTTAATTGTTCTCATTATCAGGAAATTTCTTCTTAGTTCTAGGTTGCTGCTCTCCTTGATTAGTTTTCCACCCATTGCTTCTTGTCCTGCCCTCAGGTGCTCTCTCTCTCTCTCCCTCCCTCCCCCTGTGTGTGTTTGTGTTTGTATGTGTTAGTTCCATTGTTTCCCCTCCTCGTCCTCCTCCTCCTTGCCATTGTCTATCCATTGCAGGATGAAGGCCTCTTCTGCATATTTCCAACCCATACGGTCCTGAGCTTTCATTTGCAATTTGGCACGCCATCCTTGCTGTTGTCCTCTCTCCATCTTATTTTAGGTCTCTTCCATGGATGCTTTTGATCAAGTGGGATCCATTCCATGACTGCCTTGGTCCACCTGCCATCCATCAGTTCTGCTCTCTCTGTGACCCGCCCTTTTTCATTTCAATTCTTTCCCTCTTTTGATGGCATTGTATACTTTCCTTTGTCCTCTGATCCAGGCAGGCGTCTTTCTATCTTGTCTTGTGGTGCCAAGCATGGATCTTTATTGATTGTGAGGTTATTCAACCTATAAAACTGAGATAAATATCTGTTAAAAACGTGCATTCCACAGATACCTACCGAAACTGAAGAAAAGCCTAGAGCTAATTCCCTTATAATTCATGGATGCTTTTTTACATATCAAGCCTCTCTTGATTTCCCTCACCTGCTACGCAGAATACTGTAGTGCACGCCAATTGTAGAGAGAGGGGAGAATGAAATGAATCACAGTTCAATTGCTTATTATAAAAGCACTCAACAGAGAATACGCATTTGACTCTCATCGTTCCCAAAGGTGAATTCTGATCGATATATAAGAAAAAAGATACCTCAGGTCTATTTCTTAACTGCAATAGATCCACAAACTAGGAAGCCTCTGAGATATAAATTGACAGTTTTGGTCATGGTGCTTCTTATAAGCATCAAAATCCAGTAATGTGCTCATCCATTGGATGTCACGCCAGTGTAAAGTCAGACAATTCCTGTGGTTCTTCCTGTAGTTCCAGCAGAAAAATCAATGTCAGAGCTTCTCTGTTTTTGGCTGGCATTATAAAGCCAGATCAGATGCATTGGATGTATTGAGAGAAGGCAACAGAGACCATTACGATAGCTTCATCCCAGGATTCATTGAGACAAGACAAGAGAGACCATTACGATAGCTTCATTCTAGGATTCATTGAGAGAAGACAAGAATGACCATTATAATAGCTTCATTCCTGGATTCATTAAGACAACACAAGAGAGATCATTGCAATAGCTTTATTTGACCAACCCGGGCTGTGACCCACCCGGGTGAGGGATGTTTTTAAGGGTTTTATAGTGCTTATATTTGGACTTATAATTTAATTTAATTGTTTTTTAAGTATTTATTGTCTCATGTTTTAGTTGTAAGCCGCCCCGAGTCTTCGGAGATGGGGCGGCATATAAGTTCAAATAAATAAATAAATAAATAAATAATTCTCGGATTCATTCAGACAAGACAAGAGAGACCATTATGATAGCTTCATCCCCGGATTCATTCCAATAATTGGAACTACATCCAATGTCTTTGCTTCATTTTTGTTATAGTGATAGTGATTGTCTTTTTGATTGTCTTCTCATCTGTTTTGCTTGGAATTATTAATTTATTATTGAAGTAGCTTTTCTTTAGATCTATTGCAACCTAACTGACCAACAGATAAGACACCTCATAGGTAGATATATTGTGACCCTGGGCTGCATGTGGTCTTGACATCTTTTTAAAAGCCAGTGAAGCTTCTTCTGCTAAAAATCTCTCCTCAGGCAGGGAAACACAGACACGTTCTATGATAGTCAATAGAGTTTTTTCTTTAAAAAAAAATCAAAGAAATTCTCAGAATCCCACAAACGAGGAGTAGGGGAAAAACACCATGCCTACCATCTAATTTATATCTCTGTTCTGTCCACTATGGTCTTTGCATGCCTAAAAAAAATTCAAGATTTTGGAAGTAAAAAGAAAAAGTCCTTTGTACGTTTGACAGGGGAAAATCACAGCGAGAGAAATTGTTAAGTTTGCATGAAGAGTCAGACGCGAAGAGCTTCAGTGAAGCCATCTCGCTCTTCTGCTTGTCTTCCACGTCGTCTCTTCTTCAGGGGAATCCCATCCTCGTCACCAGTGTTAAGTTTGCATGAAGAGTCAGACGTGAAGAGCTTCAGTGAAGAGTTTATTAAGTGACTACAGCTCGAATGGACCCAACTTGGCTGGGCTACGGCTGCTACATATAGCCAGCAGCCGTAGTTGCCAGCCAATCAGAGTGCAGGGTTTTCCCGCACTTTTTAAACCAATCATATTTGACATTTTACAAGAACAATTCAAACTAAACCAATAACATTCAAACCTACATACATAACAGAAATGATGGTAAATGGGAGAAAAATAGTTAATAAATGGCACAAGATTAGAGGGAAGCTTTGACGATAATGATGATGATGTTATCCATTCAGTTGTGTCTAACCCTTGGCAATTCTATGGGCCGGGTCTCTCCATGTCTTCCAATCTTGCACTACTTCTTGGAATTGTTCTGTGCCATTGTGTTCTGGGTGGTTGATGGTCACTTTTGCATAGTCTGTAGATCAGGGGTGGGCTTCAAAAAAATTAGCAACCGGTTCTCTGCCCAGTTGCTGGGTGGGCATGGCCATGGTGGGCATGGCCTAGTTGACCTCCTGCACCACCCTGGCCCGGGGAGTGAAAACAAGCCACGGGACAGCCGTTTTCACCCTCCTCGGGATCAGGAGGCTTTCTTTGAGCCTTTGGGAGGGCGAAAACAGGCTCCCCAGGTTCCGGAGGTTCTCTGGAGGCTGGAAATGGGCCCGTATCCGGCATTCCAGAACTTCCAGGAGGCCAGTTTTTTGCCCTCCCCAATCCTCCACACGGGCCCTGCACTTACCTGAGATCCAAAACAGGCCACACTGGGACTCCTGGGGGGGGGGCAAGGCAGGGTGGGCAGGGCCAACCAAGGGTGAGACTTGCTGGTTCACTGAACTGGCCATAAAATTAACAACCGGTTCACCTGAACCATTGCAAACCGGTAGCACCCCTGCTGTAGATGTTGTTCATGTCTATGTGTCTATTGATGGCTGATTTGTCAGAGTGCCAGGCTTCTAGAAATTCCCTGGCTTTTTTGGACTTGGCCTGGTCTAGGATGGTCACATTTTCCCAACTGAAACTAGGTCCAATCTATCTATAGGTTGTGAAATTAAAGAATTTTCATCAAGTCTTCTTTGGTGGCCTGGTTTTCTTTTACCACTGACTCTTCCCAACATAATTGTGTTCTCCAGTAAATTCCCCTATATCACATGGCCAAAGTAAGTGTGACACTGTTTCATGATGTTCTTCCAGTGATGTGTCTGGTGTTATTCTTTCTTTGTTAGTCACCTTTGCGGTCCAAGGAACTCATAGGAGACTTCTCCATCACTACAGCTCAAATGAATCAATTTTCTTCTCGTTTTCTGTTTTTAAGGTCCAACTTTTGCAACCATAGGTAGCTACTTCTTGTTCTTCTGCCATAATCATCATGTCAACTCATGAAACATTTTGTATACATGTTTTATAGTTGTCAACAGAAAGAAGAGGGGGGAGTTTCAAAGTGCAGGCTGCAGTGTGGAATCGAAAGTACATTCCATTCATATTTTCTTCAGAGACTGATTAGATGACTGAAGCTTCCGCCGTGCAAAAATGCAATTGGAGAGCATGATTGATGACTCTTGGCTATGGATGTGTTTTGTTGGATGATACACCCAGAGGGGTGGAGGGAAAAGCAGGATCAATGGTGACAGTGAATTACGTATCTCAGAGTTGGCTATGCCCAGGCTAATGCTGGACGTAGAAAGTTCATTTCTAATAAATCATTTTTAGTTTTGGGAATGTGGCTCGAGGCTCATGATTTAATTGGAGTAACTGCCAGAATCCTGACACATCATTGGAGGTTGGCGACCATGGTGGCAATCCTATTTTTATCAACAGCCGCATGAAAAAGTGCTGCTGAGTTTTGTCCAAACCAGTGCCTTAGATTTTGAAGCCATAATGTTCTTCTACTACCTGAACTTCATTTGTCTTCAATCTTTCCTTGGAAGATTAAGTGAAGTATGCCATATATTTCCAGGTGTCCCATCACATATCCACAATATTCTAACTTTCGCTCTTTTATGGTTTTGATGATTTCCCCTGGCTTTCGCAGATGGCTTATTACCTCCTTATTTCTGATTTTGTCAACCCAATTTATATGTAACAGCCGCCTGTAAATCCACATTTCAGATGCTTTTAGTGGCTTTCTGTCAGTGACCAACTCTCCACTTCGTAGAGCAGGACACAAAAGATGTAACATTTGACAAGCCTGATTTTCAGCCTTATGCTTAGGCATAGGTAGCTACAGGGAATGTCAGATATTCTGGAGACATGAATTTGTTTGGAATCTCCCACGTGTAAACATTCTGGATTTTTTCTTCTTCTTGATTATAGGAAACTGTGGTCATGGCCCAATTATGAATATCAGTCAACCCTACGTGATCCAGCTGAATTGGAGAGGGTTTTCTTACAAATACGGAGCCTGGGGAATATATTCCTCTCCTCTTAACCCTGGAAAAGAGATGTATTGGGTTGCACCTCTAAACACCGATGGAAGATACCTGGAATATTATCGACTCCACGATTCCTATGATGACTTATTGCTCTTCAAATTCTCCAAGCAATACCAAGTTCTGTACGGCGAAGGCAGTGGAATGGCTATGTATAATAATTATATGTACTATAATATACATGGCTCAAGAGATATGGGTAAAATAGATTTGGCCACCAATAGGCTGGAGTTGAGGAAGCCTCTTCCAAATGCCGTTTCTAACAATCGGTTCTCCTATGCAGGGGTAGCTTGGCAAGACATAGATTTTGCCGTGGATGAGAGTGGGTTGTGGGTGATTTACTCCACTGAAGCCAGTCAAGGTAACATTGTCATTAGCAGGATTAATGAAACATCTCTAAATGTGATTAACACATGGCAAACGAAGCAATATAAGCCCGCGGTCTCTAATGCTTTTATTGTATGTGGGGTGCTCTATGCTACCAGGCCTCTCAACACTAGGAAAGAAGAGATATTTTACTCCTTTGACATCAACACTGGGAAAGAAGGGAAACTAAGCATTATTCTAGATAAAGTGCTGGAAACCATTCAGAGCATCAACTACAGCCCTATAGATCGGAGGCTGTACATCTACAACGATGGATACCTGGTTCGCTACAACTTAAATTTCGCGCCCCAACAATTAGTGTAATTTTCCAGGGAGATTAAAAGCTTCAGTCTCCAAATCCTCCAAAATATTGACTCCACCCCACAAGGGATTATGGGGCCATTAAATGATGCTGATGATGATCAAGCATAGCAAAGAAAATTGGCTGATCACTTCATTAAAAATATTATTTTTAAAAAATCCCAAAACAGGTTTTGGGTAGAGTAGAGGGAACACAACAAATGTATCAGGAGGGAGTTGAAAAAATTGGTGTCTCCCCCACTCCCAAATGTGTGTTTTTAAGCATGGGTTATACGCTTCTGCTTTCTGAAAGAAAAGTCCAAATTTTTCTTCTTTGGGGCCAAATTTGCCGCAGGTTTTGGTGAGAACTGTTTTTTGTGAAAAGAGGCTTAGGGTTACATTTATATCCAACCCGACAGACCTAACCAGGTTCAGATCCAGCATTTTCCTAATTTTGTTGGTCTTCGTTCTTCGATTATGTTTTTTTTTAATACCATAATGTTTTATGCAAACACATAACAGTTGGGTTACTTTATGGTCCAGGGTGTGGTGTGAACCTATAAAAAAGGTTAAACCAGCTTCAGTATGTTGGGTTTAACTCTTTAACCCCAATACCGTATATTTTGGGTAGATAGGACAATCCATTTTAGTAGACTTTGGGTCACAAAAAAGAACAGACCAGTTTCATTAAAAACTGGTAGTTCTAGACTTACGGCCACAATTGCTCATCAAAAGGTCGCAAAGGGGCATATGATGACCCAGAGTGGGATACAAAACAAACACAGTCACAGAAAACAGGTGAAGCCCCTTTTATTCCTTCAGTTTGCTTCCAAGCTCCGAATATCTTTGATGGAAGACAAAAAAACTCCCACACAGTTACACAAAAGGAAAAAAAGCAACACAAACCAGGCAAGATAAGGGCTGGAGGATGTCCACAGATAACACATACTGGGAAGGATGCCAAACTCAGAAAGGAACTATAAACTAGAGATATTAACATGCTTTGTTTCCAGCGTTCGCCAGTACGCAGGTCCAAACTCTTATTCAGCTGTCACAGCTGCAGCCCATGAAGAGGATCAAGGCCCTCTCCTCCCAAGTAGACCACGTCTCTCCCTTATCTTCTCCTCCCTGCGTGCCCTAGGATGGAGAGGAGATGGGCCTGGGTCCTCCTCTGACTGCCCAGCTGGCCTCTGCCCTTCCCCAGCCTCCTCCACAACATCTGGAGCCACACTTCCACTCCCTGTCGGCTGTTCCTCCTCTTCCTCAGAGTCAGTCTCCACCAGGGGCATGACAGCAACCATCATAAATATGAATCAGTGGCCAAGCATCTTAATTTTGATCACAGGATCATGGGGATGCTTCAGTGGTTGTAAGTGTGGAAAATGGCCACATGTCACTTTTTTCAGTGCCATTGTAACAGTCATTAAATGAACTTAGGATAGTTGCCTTGAATGGCATTGATTGATTGGTGTGGGGATTAAGATGGCAGTATGAAGGGTTCAAAGGCTTCGATCATGCTGCCATGACAACCATTTTGAACCTGATGCATTTTGGTCCCATTCAGTTGTATCGACATCTATCTGTCTAGATCAGGGGTCTTAAGACTTACAGACTTCAACTCTCAGAATTCCCTATGGCTGGCTGGGGAATTCTGGGAGTTGAAGTTCACAAGTCTTAAAGTCTAGATCCACCAATTTTCAGCAATTGTTGTGTATATTTGCTAATGCATGAAATGTAATGTTTGTATATTTTTGGGGACTGAATAAAAATAAAAACAATGCCTTAATCTCCTGGATTTCTCTCTCTCTCTCTCTCTCTCTTTTTTACTCTATTCCGCCATCCAAATAAATGGATATTTTCTTTGTGGGCTTAACATTTCTCCTCATGAGGCAAAAACTTGCTTTTCTCCATTGCTCCAACATTCAGGCTGCAATCATTGCTTGCTGAGAAAATGTGTTTTCTATTGCAATGTGTGTGCTGTCTGAATGTGTGTCAGGGGTTCCGACTGGGTGGAATTTACAACTCTTCTTTGCCGTGGAGTAAAAAGGCCTCCTGGGGCGATCTTGAAACATTCCTGTGGAATTAAGGCGACCGGCACTGCATGCTCATTCATTTCAGTGGGGTTTGCTTAAGAAACCTCTCAGGGAGTGTGCATCATGTTGTTTGCAAAATGTCAGTCCCGGCATAGGTTTGTGGGAAGCTATTTCTTCCCCCGTGCTTCTCTGTTTTGCTGAGAACGTAAAAAAATAATGGCAACTGGAATGTTTAATTGGGGATTCACTTATCGTTTCTTCTGGCCAATCCATTTATCAAAGCGTCTTAACAGAATAACAGAGTTGGAAGGGACCTTGGAGGTCTTCTAGCCCAACCTTCTTCTCAAGCAGGAGACCCTAGACCATTTTAGACAACATGATTGGGTCAGGGTTCCAAGTAACAGCCCAAGCCAGGGTTCCTTAAAGCAGTGATCGCCAACTGGTGGGCTGCAAGAAAATTTTGGTGGGCCACAGAGATATGTCACCCCCAGAGAACCCCCAAAGCAATTAATCCAGGCTGTGCAGAAACACAAGACTGTGCCGCCCACATGGCCCGTGGGTACCCTCCCTGCCCACTTACTCCTTACTTGGCAAACTTGCCTCCTAAGTTGCTATTTTTCCTCCCCCCCAACCATCATCTGTTCTGCTGTGCTGGGAGATTTAGATAAGCTAGGAAGCATAGCAGAACCTCCCTTAGGACTGAAGCTTCTATTATTCAGTGCAGACTCATGGCAAGCAAATTTTATGTGAGAGACTCAGGTAGCCGATGGCAGATAGATAGATCAATGAATGAATCTGTGATTCTGTGAGAAACTCAATCTGCCTGCCTGCTTTGCCTGATTTTGGGTAAAAGTTACCCTTTTTAAATAAAAAAATCAATATTTATATAAATATTTATAATATTTACATACAAGCCATGCCCAGCCAATCACATGACCACCAAGCCACATCCACAAATTAGACCATGCCCACAGAATTAGTTAGTGGTCCCTGGGATTTAAAATTATGAGTTTGGTGGTCCCTGAGGTCCAAAAGGTTGGCGACCCCTACCTTAAAGTATAGATTTATAGGCATGTCATATTGGCACAGCTGGTGAAAACCCAAATCTGAAGTCCCCTGGGTTTCCCCCCACCCAGTTCAAAATCCAAAGTTCCTCCCCTCACTACACACAACCATCAGATACTCCAATCAGGTCTCTCTCCCTATCCCAGATGCCCTCCCATCTATGCCCCTCCAGGCGCTGGTGAGAGTGTCCTTGGTTCCCAGAAGAAGGAATGTTATTTCAGCTACATACTCCCCTCAGCTATCTCTACTCCACACTCCCTTTCCCACAACTCCAGCCAGCCTCGCTGTGGCAACCCTGATGTCAGCCTTGAAAGCCATTTTTTACTTGGTAGCTTCAAGGCTGCCACTGTCAACTCATAAAACATTTCGTATACACGTTTTATAGTTGACAACAGAAAGAAGGGGGGGAGTTTCAAAGAGTAGGCAGCAGTGTGGAATTGAAAGTACATTCCTTTCATATTTTCTTCAGAGACTGATTAGATGACTGAAGCTTCTGCCACACAAAAATCTAATTGGAGAACATGATTGATGACTCTGGGCTATGGTCGTGTTTCATTGGATGATACATCCAGAGGGGTGGAGGGAAAAGCATGGTCAAGGGTGACAGTGAATTAGGTATCTCAGAGTCGGGTATGCCCAGGCAAATGCCAGCATGTTAACTTCCAATAAATCCTTTGAAGATTTGGAAGCGTGGCTCGAGGCTCATGATTTAATTGGAGTAGCTGCCTGACAGCTACATTCAGTGCCTGGGAATTTGGGAGGGGGGATTTCATAGTGAGGTAGAAGATTAGACACAACAACATTCCTTTCTCAGAGAGTCAAGGACAGGTTGCCCTGCACCTGGAGAGGAGTGTCTGGAGGAATGTCTCCAGTGGGGATGAAGATTTGATTGGGTCATGTGATGGACTAATGGGTGCAAAGAATGAATCTTTGATTTCTTTTTTGGGAAGGGAAATCCCCGAACTTTCAGATTTGGGTTTTCCCAGATGTGCCAATATGACAACTCTAATAAAATGGAACTTTGAGGAAATGCTTGTCTCAGAGTTTATTGGTTTGGAGTTGGTTAGTTGGAATGCTGACACTTGAAGGTGCTCCAAGACGGCTCCAGGATTGACAGTTGTCCAAACTCTTCTTAGAAACCTCCAGTGAAGGAGAAGCCACAACTTCTGAAAGCAAGCTGTACCACTGGTTAATTTGTTCTCACAATTAATTGTTCTCACAATTAATCAGGAAATTTCTCCTTCGTTCTAGCTTGGATCTCTCTTTAATGAATAACAGAATACAGGGTTGGAGGGACCTTGGGGATCTTCTATCCAATCTTCTTCTTCTCAAGCAGGAGACCTTCTACCAAAAATGATTGTCCAATCCCTTCTTAAAAAGCTCTAGTGTTGGACAACTTTTGAAGGGAAGCTTTCCACTGGTTAGTTGTGCTTACAATTAGTTGTTCTCACTGAGTTGGAGGGGACCTTGGAGGTCTTCTAGTCCAACCCTCTGCTCATACCATTTCAGATAGGTGGCTGTCTAGAGAAGCATGGAGTCCCCCATAAGAGGAAAGATTAGCATCAAATTATTTAAATTCTGGGATGGGAATAGGATAGGATAGGATAGGATAGGATAGGATAGGATAGGATAGAATAGAATTCTTTATTGGCCAAGTGTGATTTGACACACAAGGAATTTGTCTTGGTTCAAATGCTCTCAGTGTACATAAAAGAACATTAGTCAAGAATCAAGAATCATAAGGTACAACTCTTAATGATAGTCATTGGGTATAATAGAATAGAATAGAAGGATATAGGAATAGAATTTAAATAGAATGGGATGGAACAGGATAGAAAATAGAATAGAATAGAGTAGAATAGAATAGAATAGAATAGAATAGAATAGAATAGAAGAACAATAGGATAGGATAGGATAGGACAGGATAGAATAGAAGAACAATAGAATAGAATAGAAGAACAATAAAATAGGATAGGATAAGATAGAATAGAATAGAATAGAATATTGGAATAAAGAATAGAATAGAATAGAATAGAATAGAATAAAATAGAATAGAATAGAAGCTGGAAGGGATCTAGGAGATCTTCTAGTCCAGCCCCCTGCTCAAGCAGGAGATCCTACACTATTTCAGATAAGTGACTGTCTAGTCTCTTCTTTACAACCTCCAGTGAATGAGCACCAAGAACTTCTAGTGGCAAGCTGTTCCGCTGGTTAATTGTCCTCACTGTTAGGAAGTTTCTCTTTAATTCCAGGTTGCTTCTCTTCTTGTTTAGTTTCCATCCATTGTTTCTTGTCTCACTTTCACTGGTGCTTCGGAAAATCGGTTGACCCCCTATTTTTTTTGACCCCTACTCAAAATAAATAATAAATATTCATGATTTCATTAGGATCCCTAGTCTTGCTCAGAAGAATCTCACAAACATGCTACAAGTCTCCTCTAACATTCAGTCTCGAAATGGGACTTGCATCCCCCACGTCCATTTTGACGTGCTAAGACCTTTGCAATGCCGTGTTAGCTTTCATCCTGCCCCTGGGACGAAAGGGCCAATCCTTTTAAATTGCCAGCCTGGAGAATGCTTGTGTTGCACAACATTTGGTCCTAAGAAATGGGCTTCCCACCATTTGCATTTTTCTCTTTGACAGTTAGCAAGGTGATGTAATCTGATTTGCAAGGAGAGTTATTGCCATCCTTCTCGTGTTCTTCACTTAGAGCATGTTCAAAAGTGATTTAGTTGTACCAGGAATCTTAGAGCATTACCGGCATTGGAATATTTGTTTCGTGCCTATTTTATTTTTAACCATTTAGCCGTATCTGACTCTTGGTGATTTGATAGGCAAGTGTTTTCCATACCAATCTGTCAATTGTTGTATGTTCAGCTTTTTTTCTACAAACTTTTTGCTTTAATCCAAACATTATTTCTGATAGGCTCCTTTCCTTTCCATTCTCATCAATAGAATAGAATAGAATAGGATAGAATAGAATAGAATAGAATAGAAAAAAGAGCCTTGGTGGCTCAGGCTGTTAATTGCCTGCACTTAAGTTCCAGCTGCCTACAACTGCTGTAGGCTCGAATCCCACCAGGCTCAAGATTGACTCAGCCTTCCATCCTCTCAGGGTAGGTAAATTGAGGACCCAAGATTTTTGGGGGCAATTAGCTGACCTTGTAAAAATGCCGCTTAGTAATAAGCAGGCATATACAATGGAATGAAGGCTATTGCTGAGCATTGGGTTGCTCCAAAATTGTAAGCCACCCTGAGTCTCCGGAGAAGGGCAGCATATAAATGTAATTTAAAAAAAAATAGAATAGAATAGAATATAGCAATAGATTAGGATATAGCAATAGAATAGGATAGGATCAGGGGTGGGACTCTACTGGCTTGCACCTATTCACTAGAACCAGTTGTTAACATTCTAAGAAGTTCAGAGAACCGGTTGTTAGAAGAAATGACTGGCCTAATCCTGTAAGGAAGGCAGGAAGGAAACATTCTGGTGTTGCTTACAGAAACTGCCTCTCTGTTAACCCTTATTACATTCTTGGCAGGACTAGACTTCCTGTCTCAGGAACTTCTCTGGAGTTTTTTTCCCCTCCTTTGCTGGTACTTTGCTTGTGTGGAGTGACCATTCAAAGTTACAATGGCACTGAAAAAAGTGACTTATGACCGTTTTTCACACTTACGACTGTTGCAGCATCCCCACAGTCATGAGAGGCCAGGCGAGGAGATGCGTGCCTCAATATGAGTGATGTTGAGTTGGCCACGCCCAGCCAATAACATGACCACAAGCCACGCCCACCACCTAAGCCACGCCCACTGAACAGGTTGTTAAAAAATTTGAATCCCACCCCTGGATAGGATAGAATATAATAGGGTATAATTAGAATAGAAGAATAGAAATAGGATAGGATAGGATAGGATAGAATGCAATAGGATATATAGAAAGTGAATAGAATAGAATGAAATAGAATATAGAAAGAATAGGATAGAATAAGATGGAATGGATAGAATTGAATGGAACAGAAAGGGATGGAACGGAGAACAGAACAACAGAATAGAATATAAAAATGAATAGAATAGAATATAAAAATAGAATAGGATAGGATAGAATAGAATAGAACGGAACAGAACAGAATATAGAAATAGAATAGGATGGGAATAGAATAGAGTACAGTAGAGTAGAGTAAAGTAGAGTGGAACAGAACAGAATTCTTTATTGGCCAAGTGAGTTTGGACACACAAAGAATTTGTCTCCAGTGCATATGCTCTCAGTGTACGTACAAGCAACAAGCAATAAGCAACAAATCATGATCATAATCATAAAATACAATCATCGTAAATCATAATCTACAACACTCACTGATAGTCATAGTACACTAAATAAAAGCAATCAAGATAAACCACAAGATACAGACAACAAAGTCATAAGATGCTAAAGGAGTAGGCAAGCGGAAAGATGAGAAGGAGAATAGTAACACAGCCCTACTAGGTGGTTTGGCATCCCAGGGCATAAAGCAGTGCTGTGGGAATTAGTTGTTTAGCAGAGTGATGACTAAGAGAGAAAGAAACTGCCCTTGTGTCTAGTTGTCTTGGTGTGCAATGACCTATATAGTGTCTTCTCAAGGGCAGAAGTTGAAATAGTTTACGTCCAGGATGTGAGGGCTGTGTAGATATTTTGTATGAGATTTGTTGTCAAGCCAGTGTGTTCTTTGCTTGCCCCTTCTTCTTGTTCCACCAATCTTTCCTAGCTTTCTCCAATGAATTTGCACACAGGACAGGGCCAATGTAAAACAGAGGTTATCTTGTGATCTTAGCTTCCAGGAGTGTGTCTGGTTTTACACAATTTAACACCTCTCTGTTAGCTACCCTGCCTTTCACACGCACTCCTGCAATTTCATAAGGTTTTTACTCCAGAGACAATAAGCTTTCTTTTATTCAAAACAAGCACATTCTCATCCTTCATTTTGTGTGTGTGTGCGCGCGCGTGTGCGTGCATGCCTGCATGCGTGCAAGGATTTCTAATGTTTTCTAGTTAGTTTGTAACCTGATAAATAGTCACTATCATTCCTGAATGCTCCTTATTTGAGAGGCTAAAATTATCCTTCTTCTGTGCTTTGCAGGGGTTGTTTCCAGCACGTTACAGTCTGCCCTATAAATTCCACATAATGACTAATAAAATAATAATAATAATAAACCCCCAAACAAAAGTAGTTCCATAATCAAACACAGATGTTGTGTCAGCTTGGGAAAGTAAGTACATTTACATAAAACGTAATGCTTTGCATAATTCATGTTGAATGTAATACTAATAGTATTTGTAATAACTTGGAATTGCGTGTGAGCTTTTATATTATAGAAAGTAAATAACTTACTACTTATAGGGCTTCCTTTCTCCCTCTTTCCCTCCCTCCCTCCCTCCTTCTCCCATCAAATTCCTCCCTCCCTCCCTCCCCCATCAAATTCCTTCCTCCCTCCCTTCCTTCCTCCTTCACTCCCTTTCTCATCAAGTTCCTTCCTTCCTCCCTCCCTCCTGCCTTTCCCATCACCCTTCCTTCTTCCTCCTCCTCCTTCTTCTCTCCTTTCCCCATCAATCCTCCTCCTCCTCCTCCTCCTCCTTCCTTCCTTCCTTCCTTCCTTCCTTCCTTCCTTCCTTCTCTCCCTTTACCATCAAATTCCTTCCTTCCTCTCTCTTTCTTCTCTCCCTCCCTCCTCTTCCTTCCTTCCTTCCTTCCTCCCTCCTTCTCTCCCTGCCTCATTTCCCATCCTCCTCCTCCCCTCTTCCTCTTCCTCCCCCTCTTCAGTATACTAAACAAAAGAGACAAAGTGGAATCCTTTAGCAAGCAGAGCAGATTCTGACAGCTGGTCTGGGAAATAACAGTCATTCAGCTTGGCCAATTTTCATTTCAAGCAGTGACATTCACACACGCTGGACTCAGCTCCTCAAATGATTCCTGGAAGAAAAAAAATAGAAAGGAAAGCAGATGTTTATGGAGCCTTATGTCAGCAAATATGCAGTGCAGCCTCTTAGCGAGATGGGTAAATACGTTTCACTTCAATTCTGCAGAGGCATTGTGGGAGAATCTCTTGACTGGACAACTTTATAATGCCTTGGTAAGGCCACCCTTGGAATCCTGCATCCAGTTTTGGTCGCCAGGACGTAAAAAAGATGTGGAGACTCTGGAAAGAGTGCAGGGAAGAGCAACCAAGATGATTAGGGGACTGCAGGCGAAAACATAGGAAGAACGGTTGCTGGAATTGGGTATGTCTAGTTTAATGAAAAGATGGACAGGGGAGACATGATAGCACTGTTCCAATATCTCAGGGGCTGCTCCAAAGAAGAGGGAGTCGCCAGTGGGGAAGCCAGCCAGCCGAGCCTGGGGATGGTGGGGGGCAGGAGTGGGATTCTATCAGTTTGCACCTATTTGCTAGAACCGGTTGTTAACATTCTAAGCAGTTCGGAGAACCGGTTGTTAGAAGAAATTACTGGCCTAATCCTGTAAGGAAGGCAGGAAGGAAACATTCTGGTGTTGCTTACAGAAACTGCCTCTCCGTTAACCCTTATTACGTTCTTGGCAGGACTAGACTTCCTGTCTCAGGAACGTCTCTGGAGTTATTTCCCCTCCTTTGCTGGTACTTTGCTTGTGTGGACTGACCATTCAAAGTTACAATGGCACTGAAAAAAGTGACTTATGACCATTTTTCACACTTACGACTGTTGCAGCATCCTCACAGTCATGAGAGGCCAGGCAAGGAGATGCGTGCCTCGATGTGAATGATATTGAGTTGGCCACCCCCAGCCAATAACATGACCACCAAGCCATGCCCACCCAGTCATATGACCACCAAGCCATGCCCACCACCCAAGCCACACCCACAGAACCAGTTATTAAAATTTTTGAATCCCACCCCTAGTGGGGGGGCATGTACGTAGGCCCCAGCCAGCCGAGCCCGGAGATGGTGGGACGGCCTGGTAAGATCTGGGGACAGTGGGGAGGGGCTAGTGTGACTTGAAGGCTTACCTGTGAGCAGGTAGATCAGGGCTGCTCAGTTGGGGTTAGGGAAAGGCAGGCAGCAATGGCTGCCTGGTGGGCAGGCAAAAGCAGGCTGCACATATGTCACACATGTTCACGATGTTATGCATGTGCGATAGCGACTGATTGGGCAGGGAGTGGAGAAGTGGGCGGAGAGGGGTGGGGCCAGCCAGAGGCCCTGTTTACCGATTCTCTGAACTACGGAGAATCATAACAACCAGTTCTACTGAACCGATCCAAACCGGGAGAATCCCACACCTGGAAGCAACCTAGAACTAAGAAGTCTTTCTTGGCCTGTTCCTGAGTTGCCATAGGCAGGGCTAATGGGAATCACGCCTCGCAGCTGCACCAAGGAATTCACACCTCAGTCAAAATGCAGCCTAGTCGGCACAAAGTCAAGGCCATCTCCACCGAGACTGGCAACGGGCTGGAGGGAGTCACTTCTACGACCCTGTGAAATTGCTTTGTTGGGGAATGTGACTGGAGACACACCTTGCGGGGAGGGGGCAACAGGGTCAAAGGCAAGGCATGAATGGGGTGAAGCCAGAGCTGGCTTCCCCTAGGTCGTGCCAACACGGTGCTCTTAATAAACAATTGGATTTTTCTTGCTAAATGACTTGAGACTCTTCATTTTATTAGGGCATGGGTCGGAACCCAAGCACAGCTTGCCTCCAGAAGTTGTGAATGCTCCAACACTGGAAGTTTGTAAGAAGATGTTGGATAACCATTTGTCTGAAGTGGTGTAGGGTTTCCTGCCTAGGCAGAGGGTTGGACTAGAAGACCTCCAAGGTCCCTTCCAACTATTCTATTCTATTCTATTCTATTCTATTCTATTCTATTCTATTCCTCATTCCAATATTCTATTCTATTCTTGTTCTTGTTCTTGTTCTTTTTCTGTTCTGTTCTGTTCTGTTCTGTTCTGTTCTATTCTAGTCTAGTCTAGTCTAGTCTAGTCTAGTCTAGTCTATATTCCCCACCCCGGCATGGCTAGTTGAGGAATTCCTGGAGTTGAAGCTCACAAGTCTTAACAGTTGCCAATTTTAAATATCCCTGATCTATCAGAACAAAGGGTTTGAAATGTCTGTGGTTAGTTAGTTCCTGACTGTTACTGTTTTTTTCAAGAAATGGGATAGAGTTTCCTGCCTAAGCAGGGTATGTGTGTGTTGGACTAGAAGACCTCCAAGGTCCCTTCCAACTCTGTTATTGTAATTGTAATTCTAACTTGGGCCAGAAGAATGATCCAGGATGGCTACACTTCTATAGCTTTCTCCTTGACATCCCATTCTAATTGGATGTGAATTGTTTTCATCCCGTACATTCCTCCACTTATACATTATGAAATAGTCCCATTTCGATTCTAGGAGAAGGATGGCTTCTTTCAAACATATTTCTATCGTTTTCTTGGCAACAATAATAAAATGGGATTTCTTTCTTTCTTTGTACATTTCTTACTGGAGCAGGAGGAGCAGCAGCAGCAGCAGCAGCAGGAGGAAGAGAACTCTGGCCTCCTTGATGCTCTCTGAAGCTTGCTTGTTCTCTTGCAGATGTTTCATGACCCAACTAGGTAACAGCATCAGTGCTAGAAGGGAGTGTAGTTTGTAAAGAGGAGGCAGGAGAGGAGGAGGAGGAAGAGGAGAACTGTGGACTTCTTGGTGCTCTCTGAGCTTTCTTGTTTTCTTGCAGATGTTTCAGTACCCAACTAGGTAACAACATCAGTGCTGGAAGGGAGTGTAGTTTGCAAAGAGGAGAAAGGAGAGGAGGAAGTCGAGGAGGAGGAGAACTGTGGGCTCCTTGGTGCTTTCTGAGCTTGCTTGTTTTCTTGCAGACGTTTTCTTACCCAACTAGGTAACACCATCAGTAACAAAAACCAGGGTAACAAATTTGGTTTTCTGTTCAGCATGCACAACTGAATGCTCACCCTGAGTTCTGGGACTGATACGTCATTTCTCCCCAAATTAGAACAACATGATTTAATTTCTTTTTATTCCTCTGTGTATGGACATCACTGCAGTCATACCAATAACTCACCATCTACTGTATGCAAGGAATAAAATCAGGAAATCGTGAAAATTGTTCGGTGTGATGGGAAACAGTGGACTACAGATCCCGTCATAGTCTTATTTTCAAGTTTTTCCTTCTTGTTTTGGCCATCTCCTCCTTCTCCTCTCATTATTTCGGAGGCATCTTCAACATCACCCCTGAACATGTCATTAACGTAAGAAGTTTGTCTTTTTGTGTTAGCCGCAACAACCTCTCCTCAGCCTTCCTGGGGAAAGCTACGGGAGCTGTTGAAACACCAACTGTGAATGATATCAAGAGCTCTGAATTTGGCCTTTGCTGCATTGTGTTTTTACTGCTACACGGGTAGAATGCCAACTATTTGGGGGCTGCTTGGACCAACAATACCCTTCGAGACCATTGTGTAAACATTCTGCCTGGAAATTGCCTTTTCAGTAGCAATCCTCCCATAATGCGATGTTTAAATTTCATAAGTTCACCCTCATATTTATAATGGGTCTGAGCAAAGATTTTTCGGCAGCGCATAGAAATAACGTATTATTTTCTTTCTTTTCACAGCTGAATTTTAATATTTGCTGAAGTCAAGGAACTTCTAGCCGCATGCTTAGTGCACCCCCACCCCCAAAATCTTATTTTCCGAAATAGCTTTGTTGCTCGGATTTACTGCTGGAACAAGCAGTTCTAATTTTGTAGAACGTCTTTATGAAAATCTGTGGCAAGTGATAATTTGCTTGAAATATGAATACCCTTTCTTTGGTTTTAAAGCTGTAATCCTTGGTGACCCATAGATCTGAGCAAATACCTCCAGCTATAAAACATTTTTATAGGAATTATTTTTATTATTCTTATTACCAGCGCTAATATTAAGATAAGGGGATGAGTGATATAATGCTGAAATGGTGGAAATAGATTTTGTTGTTCAGTCACTAAGTCATGTCTGATTCTCGATCATCTCATGGACCACAACATGCCAAACTTCTCAGTCCTCTGTTGTCTCCAAGAGTTTCCCCAAATTTCCCAAAGGCAAGTTATTCCATTGATTGACTGTTCTCATGGTCAGAAGATTTCTCCTTATTCCCAGGTTGAATCTCTCCTTGTTCAGTTTCCATCCATTATTCCTCGTCTGGCCTTCAGGTGCCTTGGAGAATAGCTTGACCCCTTCCTCCTCTCTGTGGCAGCCCCTCAAATATTGGAAGATGCTATCCTGTCTCCCCTGGTCCTTCTCTCCACTAGACTAGCCAGGCCCAGTTCCTGCAACCGTTCATCATATGTGTGAGCCTCCAGTTCCCTCATCACCCTGGTTGCTCTTCTCTGCACTTTTTCTAGAGTCTCAACATCTTTTTTATAATGTAGAGACCAAAGCTGGAGGCAGTATTCTGTACCAGATAAATGAAAGAAGTGTCTGAAAATATTATTATTATACAGCTCTGACACACAGCCTTTTCTACAAATGATAGACAGACAAACTAATGAGAGGAAGGGAAGAAGGAAGAAGGAAAGAGAAGTCCCATATTGTTTCCACCAACAGTAGCTGCAATGGAAGGTGAAGTCAGAAGCCAGAAAACAGGAAGTACTACAATTATCTCTCTTTGATATCTCTTTGTGGCATTTTTCTGGGGTTTTTTTCTCTTAATTTCTGACACTTTCCTTCCTCCATATGCGATATTTTTAAGATATAGGACAGATTGTTGCCTGTGGGCTTTTAAAATTGAAAGGGAATTTCAGGATCTAGTTTGTCCAGCTCTTGGTTAAGAAATGTATTTGCTTTATCTAAGTAGTTGCAGAACATTCAAAACTACAGCAACAACAACTAGAGGCCTCTGGTATAAAGACTAAAAAAATTGACCTTGAAAGGGATGAGGAAGGTCTATAGCCAAAGCAGGAAGGGTTAAACCAATTTTTTAAGTCAAGAATGTCCAGATGAGGTTCAGAAGTGGCTTAGACACTTCTTAAAATCTGGAAGCACATTTTATTCTGTATTTCTTCAGAGTTCTTTTATTTATTCATCATTTCAGTTATGCTCCACCAATTTTAATAAATAAGTGATACAATGGGAGAGGGAAAAAATGCTTTCCTCAAGTGTTTGCCACAAACATGTTGGAAAGGAGGAGGAACAGGAGGAGGCAAATGAAGGAGGAGAAGAAAAAGAAAGAGGGAAGAAGAGGAGGAGGAAAAGAAGGGGGAGAAAGAGGTGGAGGAGATGGAGAAAAAAGGAGAAGAAGGAAAAGAGAGGAGGAAAAAGAGGAGGATGAGGAGGAAGAGGTGGAGGAGGAAAAGGAGAAAGAAGAAGGAGGAGAAAAAGAAAGGAGGAGAAGGAGAAGGAGAAGGAGAAAGAGAAGGAGGAGGAGAAGAAGAAGAGAAGAAGAAGAAGAAAAGAAGAAGAAGAGAAGGAGAAGAAGAAGAAGAAGAAGAAGAAGAAGAAGAAAGAAGAAGAAGAAGAAGAAGAAGAAGAAGAAGAAGAAGAAGAAGAAGAAGAAGAAGAAGAAGAAGAAGAAGAAGAATCCTGAGTTAACAATGATCGCATGAAATCAAAGTTTTGTCGGTTGACTAACGTCAAGTGGGTGATATCTACAGCTGCTCTCACACTGGGCCCTGGCCTTCAAACACAGCCTCCATTTAATTCTGACCAATAGACTACCCAGACCTATCAATCAACGGAAAAGGGAAATTACTTCTTTAAGTTGCAGAGGGTGTACAATCCCAGCCATGACGCTAACAGCAACAGGGATTCATTCTTGGAGACACATTTTGAATTCCCTTGGCATGACTTCATTCCGTGAGTCACCTAGGCACATGCCAATATTGCAAAGTGATTGTCTGCTGGCCTGTCTTGATACCCTCTGAAGTCATTTAATCAGCAATGAAAGCCATTGTCCGCCATGGTGTAAGCTAGACGGAAGAACTAAACTCTCCGTAGTTGTTACAAAGACCTAAGCCTTTTAAACAGGGGACCACTCAGCTCTGCATAAAACAGATTTCTATAGAACCACTTGCATTTTACACTGATCCTTTATGTTGTTAGAGAGTGTTACCATCCTATTTAATTTTGAAGCAGAGTGAAATAATTATAATACTTGGAACATTAATATCTGAAACTGTAATTAATATCGCCAGAACGTCCACCTTTATCCTCCCCTTTTTTTTCTTATATTTAATACTTCAAGCCCCCTAAATAATAGAACGTTAAGAATCTATTATATAAATATCATTGCATTGAAATAACATATTGTACCCACACTGAGAAAATGGAGCAGTAGATGGCTATTTTGGGCTCGGATTTAATAATGTGTCAAAGGAGCGAGCTGGTTCTGTATTAACATTTTATGGATATATTTTTAGTTTCTACAAATGCCATTCATTTATTCACTATTCTGTATAGTCGCTTCTGATTTTATTAGCATTGTTTTAGGTTTGCTTGAACTTCATCATATTCTCTGATTGTTACAATTGTCTGTCTGTCTCTGTCTGTCTGTCTGTCTGTCTATCTCTTTATCATCTATCTATCTATCTATCTATCATGTGTCTATCTATCATCTATTTATCATCTATTTATCATCTATGTGTTATCTATCTATGTCTATATCTATCTATCCATCCATCATCATCTGTCTGTCTCGTCGTTCATCATCTATCTATCATCTATCTATCCATCTATCTATCTATCTATCTATCTATCTATCTATCTATCTATTATCTATCTATCATCTATCTGTGTCTAACTGTGTCTACCTCTATCTACCTATCTATCTATCCGTCTGTCTGTCTGTCCGTCCATCCATCCATCCATCCATCCATCCATCCATCCATCCATCTACACCTATCCACACACAATACTGTTTAGTATTGTTACACTTAGCTGCAATATTTAATTTATATGTGTATATATAAATCCTATTGTGTGTGTGTGAGTGTGTGTGTGTGTTGACTGATGACACAGTGTGGTTCCCAGCTGAACACTGATTGGGAAAGGACAATGACTGCATATTTTATTCAAATGCCCTCTGATCCAGCTTTCTTGTTAATTTCCTCAGTGTTTAGTTAAAAATCAACCGGTTGTTGATTTTATCCTCAGCTCAGGAGGTTACCATCTAAAGCAGCATCATTCCAGAGTTGGCAGTGAAAAGAGGAAGAACAAATATTTTGGGGCTGCGAGTGGCATGCTGAATTGAGGACCCAAGATTGTTGGGGCAATAAGCTGACTTTGTAAAAATGCCGCTTAGTAATAATAAGCAGGCATATACAATGGAAGGAAGGCTATTGCTGAGCTTATTGGGTTGTATCCCCAAAATTGTAAGCTGCCCTGAGTCTCGGAGAAGGGCGTATAAATATGAATAATAATAAAAAATAGAGAGAGTCCCAGAATTGGGGGAGCCATTAAAATATCCTAGACCAATGGGCACTGTCAGTCTCACCTGGTAAACCAGACTGGAATCACAACCAGATCTTCTAGTGCACCCCCACGTTCAAGCAGGAGACCCTAGATTATTTCAGACAAGTGGCTGTCTAATCTCTTCTTGAAAACCTCCCATGATGGAGCATCCATAACTGAGTCATTCCTCTGATTAGTTATTTTCACTTTCAGGAATTTTTCCTTAGTTCCAGGTTCCTTCTCTTCTTGATTAGTCTGTCTTGTCCTGCCTTCAGATGCTTTGGAGGGTGGACCCCTCTTCTTTCTTTCTGGAAGACTGCTATTGTGTCACCCCTGCTCAGTGGTGGGATTCAAATAATTTAACAACTGGTTCTCTGCCCTAATGATTTTTTCAACATCCAGATCACCAAACTGCTCAGATAGTTAACAACCAGTTCTCACGAACTGGTGCAACTGGCTGAATCCCACCACTGCCCCTAGTCCTTCTTTTCACCAAACTAGACATACCCAGTTCTAGCAACTTGTTTATATGTTTTAGCCCCCTAATCATCTTTGTTGTTCTTCACTGCACTCTTTCCAGAGTCTCAACACCTTTTGATGAACTAGATCAGGATTGTCAAACTCAATTTCATTTATTTATTTATTTATTTGATTTGTCAATCGCTTACAAGATAATAGGTATAAGTATAAACATAGTTATGAATACATGGAATGGATACATATAAGAAAAAAAAAAATAAAAAGAATCAATAGGACAGGACAGTAGGCACGTTGGTGCTTATGCACTTACATATATACTTATACACATTGAGGGCTACTTCAGGGTTGTGGTTGACCTCAGCCAGGCTGGGGCCCAGGGTTGACTGGGTGTGTGGCCAACTAGGTGGGTAGCTTGATGCCACTCCCAAAACTGCTGGCATTTTTCCTCTTCGCATTGAGTAGACGGGCCGGCCACACTGTCATGCCCCTGGTGGAGACTGACTCTGAGGGAAAGGAGGAACAACTGACAGGGAGTGGAAGTGTGGCTCTGGAGGTTGTGGAGGAGGCTGGGGAAGGGCAAAGGCCGGCTGGGTCAGAGGGAAGAACCAGGCCCATCCCATCCAACCTAGGGCATGCAGGAGGAGAGGATAAGGGAGAGACATGGTCTACTGGGGAGGAGAGGGCCTTGATCCTCTTCATGGGCTGCAGCTGTGACCTGAATAAGAGTATAGACATGCATACGGGCGAGTGCTGGAAACAAAGCATGGAAATATCTCTAGTTTATGATTCCTGTCTGAGTTTAGCGTCCTTCCCAGTGTGTGTTATCTGTGAACATCCTCCAGCCCTTATCTTGCCTGGTTTGTGTTGCTTTTTTCCTTTGTGTAACTGTGTGGGAGTTTTTTGTCTTCCATCAAAGATATTCGGAGCAAGCAAACTGAAGGAATAAAAGGGCTTCACCTGTTTTCTGTGACTGTGTTTGTTTTGTATCCCACCCTGGGTCATCATGCCCCTTTATGACCTTTTGATGAGCAATTGTAGTAAGTCTAGAACTACCAGTTTTAATGAAACTGGTCTGTTCTTTTTTGTGACCCAGAGACTTCCCAGTTTAGCTTAAAGCTGTAATTTTCCAAGAGAGTTTTCAGGCCCCAAATTTCATAATTTTAATATCTTGCCCCACTACCAAAATTGTGAGTTCATATAGCTACTATTCTGAGTTAGAACGTTGATAGATCTGGAAATTTATCTCCATTCTACAATGACATCTTTTTAAAAAAAGTCTTTGTTTAATCTTTTAACAATTTTATTCAAGCTGGTGTCATTACCAACATCTCGGGCTCATGCATTTTTCAATTGACAGGTTTTCAGATGACTTCCCTGAAAACAATTATTTTCGCTCAAAAATGTCCGGAGGTTATCATTTTCCAATATGTCGGATTTAATTATGAACAAGTGGATATTAAATCCCTTCAAGAAATTCAAAATCAAAGCGGTAGGAAGAATCATAATCAAGCCAGTGAAACTCACTGATCAACTTCCAAACTCCAACAGGTGAAGTCCGATACAAACTCTCTTCTGATTTATATCCAGCAAAATTGAAATGCAAACTTTATACATTGCAAACTTTTGAGTGTTGCAAAGCAGGTGGATTCAAACTGGTGTAACAACCGGTTTGGTGAGCTTCGCTTCAAACGTGTGCCCATTTTTGAAAACTGCCCATTTTCAGCTCTCATATTACCTTCTAATGCAGCTCCATGTCAACTCTTAAAATATTTCTATGGTCTTTTAGAGTTGCCAACAGAAAGGAGAGAGGAAAGGGATTTGAAAGAGAGTGCGGCAGTTTGGAAATCGAAAGTGCATTCCATAAATAGTTTTCAAAAATAGTAGTTAGGTGACTGAAGTTTCTGCTGAGCAAATATCTAACTGGAGAACATGATTGATGACTCTTGGCTATGGATGTGTCCCATTGGAGAATATGAATTATGATACATCCAGGAATGGGGAAACCAGGGTCAACGGTGACAATGAATTATGTGTCTCAGAGTCGGCTACACCCAGGCAGTGCCAGACATGTTAACTCCCAATAAATCCTTTTGAAGTTTTGGAAGTTTGGCTCGACTCATGATTTAATTGGGGTAACTGCTGGAATCCTGACACTCTGGTGGGTAAAACAGCTGAGGCATGGCAATTTGCTGTGCCACACGAATCAGCTGAGCTGCAAAACAGGGAAATACAGATTAAGGCAGGGCCAAATGATCACTGCAACTACCAGTTCACCCAAACGGGCCCAACCGGTAGAATCTTCCCCTGTTGCAAAGGTATTTGGGGCATCAAAGCATGCTTCCATACCTTGATTCTCCATTCTTCTAAGGAGACATTTTTCCAATAAGAAGCTTATAATGACTTTGTTGTAGTTAACATACCCAGAACTAATTCCATATACCTGGGGTGAATATATGGCTTAGTTGTCTTGCCTGAAACAGCGGTTCATATCTTAAATATCTCCCACTGCTAAAATCAGAGCAGTAAATGTGTTTGGTTTTTCAACTACCTCCTCCCCTTCTTTGTATTCTTCTCAGGCGTCTAAAGATCTTGCTACCTAGCTGAGTATTTTATGCCTTTTGTCATTTTTCTACCCCCCTCCTCCCTTCTTCACAGAGCCGGCCTTAATCTGTTTTGGAAAAGGCTTGCCCTGTTTAAAGGGAACCTTCTCGCCTTTTGCAGATTAATTGGTCCTGCAAATTAACTAATGACCGTACTT
>CM019153.1:50034126-50044834 GCA_009733165.1 Naja naja | reverse complement strand
TCTGCACTTTTTCTAGAGTCTCAACATCTTTTTATAATGTAGAGACCAAAGCTGGAGGCAGTATTCTGTACCAGATAAATGAAAGAAGTGTCTGAAAATATTATTATTATACAGCTCTGACACACAGCTTTTTCTACAAATGATAGACAGACAAACTAATGAGCGGGAAGAGAAGAAGGAAGAAGGAAAGAGAAGTCCCATATTGTTTCACCAACAGTAGCTGCAATGGAAGGTGAAGTCAGAAGCCAGAAAACAGGAAGCCACAATTATCTTTGATATCTCTTTGTGGCATTTTTCTGGGGTTTTTTTTCTCTTAACTTTCCTTCCTCCTCCATATGATATTTTTAAGATATAGGACAGATTGTTGCCTGTGGGCTTTTAAAATTGAAAGGGAATTTCAGGATCTAGTTTGTCCAGCTCTTGGTTAAGAAATGTATTTGCTTTATCTAAGTAGTTGCAGAACATTCAAAACTACAGCAACAACAACTAGAGGCTCTGGTATAAAGACTAAAAAATTGACCTTGAAAGGGATGAGGAAGGTCTATAGCCAAAGCAGGAAGGGTTAAACCAATTTTTTTAAGTCAAGAATGTCCAGATGAGGTTCAGAAGTGGCTTAGACACTTCTTAAAATCTGGAAGCACATTTTATTCTGTATTTCTTCAGAGTTCTTTTATTTATTCATCATTTCAGTTATGCTCCACCAATTTTAATAAATAAGTGATACAATGGGAGGGGAAAAAATGCTTTCCTCAAGTGTTTGCCACAAACATGTTGAAAGGAGGAGGAACAGGAGGAGGCAAATGAAGGAGGAGGAAGAAAGAAAGAGGGAAGAAGAGGAGGAAAGAAGGGGGGGAGAAAGAGGTGGAGGATGGAGAAAAGGAGAAGAAGGAAAAGAGAGAGGAGGAAGAGGAGGAGGAAGGAGGAGGAAGGAGGAAAGAAGAAGGAGGAAGAAAGAGGAGGAGAGAAGAGAAGAGAAGGAGAAGGAGGAGAGGAGGAGGAAGAAGAAGAAGAAGAAGAAGAAGAAGAAGAGGAAGAAGAAGAAGAAGAAGAAGAAGAAGAAGAAGAAGAAGAAGAAGAAGAAGAAGAAGAAGAAGAAGAAGAAGAAGAAGAAGAAGAAGAAGAAGAAGAAGAAGAAGAAGAAGGAATAATGGCCCCTGAGTTAAAATGATCGCATCTGAAATTCAAAGTTATACTTGGTGTTGACTAACGCCAAGTCGGGTGATATTCACAGCTGTCTCACACTGGGCCCTGGCCTTCAAACACAGCCTCCATTTAATTCTGACCAATAGACTACCCAGACCTATCAATCAACGGAAAAGGGAAATTAGTTCTTTAAGTTGCAGAGGGTGTACAATCCCAGCCATGACGCTAACAGCAACAGGGATTCATTCTTGGAGACACATTTTGAATTCCCTTGGCATGACTTCATTCCGTGAGTCACCTAGGCACATGCCAATATTGCAAAGTGATTGTCTGCTGGCCTGTCTTGATACCTCTCTTGAAGTCATTGTGTTACAAAGAGTTGTTACAAAGACCTAAGCCTTTTAAACAGGGGACCACTCAGCTCTGCATAAAACAGATTTCTATAGAACCACTTGCATTTTACACTGATCCTTTATGTTGTTATAGAGTGTTACCATCCTATTTAATTTTGAAGCAGAGTGAAATAATTATAATGCTTGGAACATTAATATCTGAAACTGTAATTAATATCGCCAGAACGTCCACCTTTATCCTCCCCTTTTTTTCTTATATTTAATACTTCAAGTCCCCTAAATAATAGAACGTTAAGAATCTATTATATAAATATCATTGCATTGAAATAACATATTGTACCCACACTGAGAAAATGGAGCAGTAGATGGCTATTTTGGGCTCGATTTAATAATGTGTCAAAGGAGCGAGCTGGTTCTGTATTAACATTTTATGGATATATTTTTAGTTTCTACAAATGCCATTCATTTATTCACTATTCTGTATAGTCGCTTCTGATTTTATTAGCATTGTTTTAGGTTTGCTTGAACTTCATCATATTCTCTGATTGTTACAATTGTCTGTCTGTCTGTCTGTCTGTCTGTCTGTCTGTCTGTCTATCTATTTATCATCTATCTATCTATCTATCTATCTATCTATCTATCTATCATCTATTTATCATCTATTTATCATCTATGTGTTATCTATCTATGTCTATATCTATCTATCCATCCATCATCATCTGTCTGTCTGTCTGTCTGATCATCTATCTATCATCTATCTATCATCTATCTATCTATCTATCTATCTATCTATCTATCTATCTATTATCTATCTATCATCTATCTGTGTCTAACTGTGTCTACCTCTATCTACCTATCTATCTATCCGTCTGTCTGTCTGTCTGTCCATCCATCCATCCATCCATCCATCCATCCATCCATCATCTACTATCCACACACAATACTGTTTAGTATTGTTACACTTAGCTGCAATATTTAATTTATATGTGTGTGTGAGTGTGTGTGTGTGTTGACTGATGACACAGTGTGGTTCCCAGCTGAACACTGATTGGGAAAGGACAATGACTGCATATTTTATTCAAATGCCCTCTGATCCAGCTTTCTTGTTAATTTCCTCAGTGTTTAGTTAAAAATCAACCGGTTGTTGATTTTATCCTCAGCTCAGGAGGTTACCATCTAAAGCAGCATCATTCCAGAGTTGGCAGTGAAAAGAGGAAGAACAAATATTTTGGGGGCTGCGAGTGGCATGCTGAATTGAGGACCCAAGATTGTTGGGGGCAATAAGCTGACTTTGTAAAAAATGCCGCTTAGTAATAATAAGCAGGCATATACAATGGAAGGAAGTCTATTGCTGAGCGCATTGGGTTGTATCCCCAAAATTGTAAGCTGCCCTGAGTCTCCGGAGAAGGGCGGCATATAAATATGAATAATAATAAAAATAGAGAGAGTCCCAGAATTGGGGGAGCCATTAAAATATCCTAGACCAATGGGCACTGTCAGTCTCACCTGGTAAACCAGACTGGAATCACAACCAGATCTTCTAGTGCACCCCCACGTTCAAGCAGGAGACCCTAGATTATTTCAGACAAGTGGCCGTCCAATCTCTTCTTGAAAACCTCCCATGATGGAGCATCCATAACTGAGTCATTCCTCTGATTAGTTATTTTCACTTTCAGGAATTTTTCCTTAGTTCCAGGTTCCTTCTCTCCTTGATTAGTCTGTCTTGTCCTGACTTCAGATGCTTTGGAGGGTATGTGGACCCCCTCTTCTTTCTTTCTGGAAGACTGCTATTGTGTCACCCCTGCTCAGTGGTGGGATTCAAATAATTTAACAAATAATTACCCTAATGATTTCTTTCAACATCCAGTTCACCAAACTGCTCAGAAAGTTAACAACCAGTTCTCACGAACTGGTGAGAACTGGCTGAATCCCACCACTGCCCCTAGTCCTTCTTTTCACCAAACTAGACATACCCAGTTCCAGCAACTTTATATGTTTATACGTTTTAGCCCCCTAATCATCTTTGTTGTTCTTCTCTGCACTCTTTCCAGAGTCTCAACACCTTTTGATGAACTAGATCAGGGTTGTCAAACTCAATTTTATTTATTTATTTATTTGATTTGTCAATCGCTTACAAGATAATAGGTATAAGTATAAACATAGTTATGAATACATGGAATGGATACATATAAGAAAAATAAAAATAAAAAGAATCAATAGGACAGGGACAGTAGGCACGGTGCTTATGCACTTACATATATACTTATACACATTGAGGGCTACTTCAGGGTTGTGGTTGACCTCGGGGGGCCAGGGGCTGGGGCCCAGGGTTGACTGGGTGGGTGTGGCCAACTAGGTGGGTGTGGCCAGCTTGATGCCACTCCCAAAACTGCTGGCATTTTTCCTCTTCGCATTGAGTAGACCGGGCCGAAGCCACACTGTCATGCCCCTGGTGGAGACTGACTCTGAGGGAAAGGAGGAACAACTGACAGGGAGTGGAAGTGTGGCTCTGGAGGTTGTGGAGGAGGCTGGGGAAGGGCAAAGGCCGGCTGGGCAGTCAGAGGAAGAACCAGGCCCATCCCCTATCCAACCTAGGGCATGCAGGGAGGAGAGGATAAGGGAGAGACATGGTCTACTGGGGAGGAGAGGGCCTTGATCCTCTTCATGGGCTGCAGCTGTGATCCCTGAATAAGAGTATAGACATGCGTACGGGCGAGTGCTGGAAACAAAGCATGGAAATATCTCTAGTTTATGATTCCTGTCTGAGTTTAGCGTCCTTCCCAGTGTGTGTTATCTGTGAACATCCTCCAGCCCTTATCTTGCCTGGTTTGTGTTGCTTTTTTCCTTTTGTGTAACTGTGTGGGAGTTTTTTTGTCTTCCATCAAAGATATTCGGAGCTTGGAAGCAAACTGAAGGAATAAAAGGGGCTTCACCTGTTTTCTGTGACTGTGTTTGTTTTGTATCCCACCCTGGGTCATCATATGCCCTATGACCTTTTGATGAGCAATTGTGGCCGTAAGTCTAGAACTACCAGTTTTTAATGAAACTGGTCTGTTCTTTTTTGTGACCCAGAGACTTCCCAGTTTAGCTTAAAGCTGTAATTTTCCAAGAGAGTTTTCAGGCCCCAAATTTCATAATTTTTAATATCTTGCCCCACTACCAAAATTGTGAGTTCATATAGCTACTATTCTGAGTTAGAACGTTGATAGATCTGGAAATTTATCTCCATTCTACAATGACATCTTTTTTTAAAAAAAGTCTTTGTTTAATCTTTTAACAATTTTATTCAAGCTGGTGTCATTACCAACATCTCGGGCTCATGCATTTTTCAATTGACAGGTTTTCAGATGACTTCCCTGAAAACAATTATTTTCATTCAAAATGTCCGGAGGTTATCATTTTCCAATATGTCATGATTTAATTATGAACAAGTGGATATTAAATCCCTTCAAGAAATTCAAAATCAAAGCGGTAGGAGGAATCATGATCAAGCCAGTGAAACTCACTGATTAACTTCCAAACTCCAACAGGTGAAGTCCCGATACAAACTCTCTTCTGATTTATATCCAGCAAAATTGAAATGCAAACTTTATACATTGCAAACTTTTGAGTGTTGCAAAGCAGGGGTGGGATTCAAACTGGTGTAACAACCGGTTTGGTGAGCGCCTGCTTCAAACGTGTGCCCATTTTTTGAAAACTGCCCATTTTCAGCTCTCATATTACCTTCTAATGCAGCTCCATGTCAACTCTTAAAATATTTCTATGGTCTTTTTAGAGTTGCCAACAGAAAGGGAGAGAGGAAAGGGATTTGAAAGAGCAGTGCGGCAGTTTGGAAATCGAAAGTGCATTCCATAAATAGTTTTTCAAAAATAGTAGTTAGGTGACTGAAGTTTCTGCTGAGCAAATATCTAACTGGAGAACATGATTGATGACTCTTGGCTATGGATGTGTCCCATTGGAGAATATGAATTATGATACATCCAGGGAATGGGGAAAAACCAGGGTCAACGGTGACAATGAATTATGTGTCTCAGAGTCGGCTACACCCAGGCAGTGCCAGACATGTTAACTCCCAATAAATCCTTTTGAAGTTTTGGAAGTTTGGCTCGAGACTCATGATTTAATTGGGGTAACTGCTGGAATCCTGACACTCTGGTGGGTAAAACAGCTGAGGCATGGCAATTTGCTGTGCCACACGAATCAGCTGAGCTGCAAAACAGGGAAATAAAGGACAGATTAAGGCAGGGCCAAATGATCACTGCAACTACCAGTTCACCCAAACGGGCCCGAACCGGTAGAATCTCCCTGTTGCAAAGGTATTTGGGGCATCAAAGCATGCTTCCATACCTTGATTCTCCATTCTTCTAAGGAGACATTTTTCCAATAAGAAGCTTATAATGACTTTGCTGTAGTTAACATACCCAGAACTAATTCCATATACCTGGGGTGAATATATGGCTTAGTTGTCTTGCCTGAAACAGCGGTTCATATCTTAAATATCTCCCACTGCTAAAATCAGAGCAGTAAATGTGTTTGGTTTTCAACTACCTCCTCCCCTTCTTTGTATTCTTCTCAGGCGTCTAAAGATCTTGCTACCTAGCTGAGTATTTTATGCCTTTTGTCATTTTCTACCCCTCCTCCCCTTCTTCACAGAGCCGGCCTTAATCTGTTTTGGAAAAGGCTTGCCCTGTTTAAAGGGAACCTTCTCCTTTTGCAGATTAATTGGTCCTGCAAATTAACTAATGACCGTACTTGTAAAACGGGCCTGTCCTCTTCCTCTTTGTGGCATTTTTAAAAGGTGCTTTTGTAATAATCGTTTAAATAACCTGCCAAGAGCTGACCTTCCTTCCTTTTCTTGGCTCAAGTTTCTCGGCGCTAATCTTTTTTTTTTTTTGTAGAAATGCCCTTTCCTCAAATTTAATGGACTTCAGTGGATTGTCTAGGTAATTTCCCACTTATATGGACTCTGATAGCATCGGCGCTCGCCGTTCCTAAGCAGTTTGTCAATGCCTCTATTCACTAACCTGGTCACTTCACGGATCGGTGCAGCATTAAATCAAGGGCCGATTCTACTCGCCTTGGCTCCTTGACTAACAGTTCTAAGACATAACCATTAATCGCCTCTATAAATTTTGCCTCTTGTTATGATCTAAGGATAGATTTACCCAGCCAACGTTGGACAAGAATTGAGGACTCTTGTTATCCTGCACCCCCCCCCCACTCCCTTGCACCCCCACGGCCTCTGAATTGTTTCCATTTTCCACAATTTTTTTCCATTTCAAGATCACCTTCAAGGAGGGAGTGATGGTGAGATTGTCTTTAGTATCATATTATTTTATGCGGTGATAAATTACGATACTCTGACCCATGGTGTCCCTTGTATGGCTTCTAGGTTCTTGTTCCTTGAGCTAATTCACCTAGAGTATTTTCAATGGCCCACGATGGGTCCTCATTTCTCTTACAAACATCTTGATGTTTAACTAGCAAAAGTCCTCTCCTCCTAGTTGTAAACTACTTACTCCTAGGTAAAAAAAAGACTCATTTTCTTTGACTTCAGCTGTAGCTTGCTACTTCACTCCATATAAACATCTTGACATTTAACCTGCAGACTGAAAAGTCCTCTCCTAGTTGTAAACTACCTATTCCTAGGCCAAATTTTAAAAGAGTCTTGTTTACTTTGTTCAGCTATAGTTTGCTACTTTGGTCCATATATACATCTTGACATTTGCAAACTGAAAAGTCCTCTCCTCCTAGTTGTAAATTACTTATTCCTAGGTCAAATTAAAAAGGCTCTTTGGTTTCAGCTAGAGTTTTCTACTTCAATCTGTGTGGAATTAATATTCCTAGCTGGAATTTTCTTGATTTTTGAAGTTCAACATGATGTGCTTGAATTGTCCTGATCAAAGGGAGGAACCTCACAATGTTGTGTACAGCTTCCCATGTGGAAATCCTGTTGTCACTAGCACTGATGATGTTACCTAGTTTGGTTGATGAAACATCTACAAGAAAACGATCAAGCGCAGAGGGCACAAGGACCCCTCAAATCCTTTTGCGTTCAACGGAGTTTATTTCCAGTTGATTGTCCTTGGAGAATGAAATGATCATGTTTGGGTCCCTTATTTCATCACTTACTTCATGTAGTCCTTCCAAACCAGGCATCCATATTCCAGAGAAGAAGAATTGGAACAGCAGATGGCAGGAGGTGAAGTTGTAAAAATAAGAAGTGTTTAGGATCTTGGGTCTCAATTTTAAGTAGCAACCCATTACCCAATAAAGTATAGATGTCCCTGAGCCAAGCTTGACTCTGGTGACTATAAAGATACACATGATGTAATTGACCTCACAAGAATGCAAGAGAATTGCCTTTTTCTAGGATGGGCTTATAATTTCCTGCTCTTGAGATTTCATGGTGGTTTTCTAGCCAGAAGTGACCCTAATTAGCTTTTTCCTCCCTCAACTCAGCCAAGATGACCTTAAGAGCATTTAAATGTTTCATTCCCTACTATTCTATCATAGAAATAATCCAAATGTATTTAAAATTTATTTCTACCCTACACACTTTTATGTTAAAGGCTATGCTTCTGTCATAAAACTTCCTTGGTGCCTTTCTTCTCTCCTTCTTTTATATCCTCATATCCAAGTCACTCTGAGTACTCATGATTCTTATTTCACCTTAGCAATATATGTATTTTTTTCACATCAGATCTACCTATCAATTTGCTTTTGGGGATAGTGTGTAACTCGGGGGTGGGATTCAAATTTCTTAACAACCGGTTCTGTGGGCATGGCCTAATTTGTGGGTGTGGCTTGGTGGTCATGTGACTGTGTGGGCATGGCTTGCTGACTGGACATGATTTGGTGGTCATGTGACTGGCTGGGCATGGCTTGTATGTAAATATTATAAATATTTATGTAAATATTGAATTTTTTTTTATAAAAAGCAACTTTTACCCAAAATCAGGCAAAGCAGGCAGGCAGACTGAGTTGCCCACAGAATCACAGATTCACTTAGAGATCTATCTTTCTGAAATCTGCTACCTGAGTCTGTCACATAAAATTTGCTTGTAAGCAAACTCATAAAATTTGCTAGCAAGCAAACTCACAAAATTAACTCACAACACACCATGGATGCAAATATTGATTTTTTTTAATAAAAAAAGAACATTCACCCAAAATCAGGCAAAGCAGGCATGCAGATTGAGTTGCTTACAGAATCACAGATTCACTCAGAGATCTATCTTTCTGCAACCTGCTACCTGAGTCTGCACTGAAAAATAGAAGCTTCAGTCCTAAGGAAGATTCAGCTCTGCTTTTAGATTAGCTAGAAAGCAAGAAATACAATGATTTTTTGCTTTCTAGCTAATCTAAATCTCCCAGCACAGCAGAACAGCTGATGGTCAGGGGAAAAAAAGGAAAAATTGTAACTTATCAAATGCAGGCAAGATTGATGGCATGCATGCCAGGTAATGGGTGAGTGGGTGGGGAGGGGAGGGTGGGGCCAGCCAGTTCTATAGAACCAGTCCAACCAGGTAGAATCCCACCCCTGGTGTAACTGGTTTAAATTAGGCCTAGGAGTTCCAGGTTCCAAGTCATCATTGTTGTGTTGACTTTGGGCAAAGAAGACCCATTCAGCACCACTTTTCTCCTCAATCCAGGCCAGGGGTATCAAACTTGATTTCATTGAGGGCCACATCAGGGTTGTGTTTGAACTGGGAAGGGCAGGGGGCATGGCCAGGGTGGGTGTGGCCAGCTTGACATAACTCTCGTGTGATCAACTGTCACTTTTGCTAGTAGTTTGCTTGTGCATGGCCCTCCCAAACTCTGTTTTAGCTGACACAGGCACCATGGGCTGGTCCTTCGTTGTTTCCAGGGTGGTCCCAAGAGGCCAGATCTAAGTGCCCTGTGGCCAGATCTGGCCCATGAGCTTTGAGTTTGACACCCTTGGTCTAGACTCACTCCATGGCCAAATCACTGCCAATTTGCCATGGAACAACTTGCTGTGGGACAACATAGCTATCAGGCTCTAGCATCCACCCCCATTTAAATCACTAGTCTCTAGCTGCATCTCTCAGAATTTAAAGAAGATTTATTAGGAGTTAAGATGCCGGTGTTACCTGGATATAGCGGCTCTAGACACATCATTCATTTCACCCTTGACCCTGGTCTTCCCCACCCCTGAATGTGTATTCTCCAATGGGACACATCCATAGCCAAGAGTCATGAATCATGCTCTCCAATAATAATCTTGTGCAACAGAAGCTTCAGTGCCTAGCAATTATCTATGAAGCATTTAAGGAATGCACTTTCTGCTGAATTTTTTCTGCTGGCAACTCTAAAAGATCAGAGAAATATTTTTCAGTTGACATTAACACAAGATAACTAGACCTGTTCTCTCTTAATATTATTAGTAATATTATTAATATTATTAATGTTAATATCGTTATCTCATGCTGAGTTCTCCCATGATAAGTTAACTGTCAAGATTTGAAGTGTGTTTCTGCTGTTGAAATGAACCAGAGGGAAGGGAAGGGCAAGATGGAAAGCAGGCTCCAGACATCAAGAAGACGAGCACAAGAGCCAAGGACACTTCAGCAGGTGTTTGCCAAAGCCAAAGCCTTTTTCTCATAACAATATAATGATACTCAATTGGTCTACGGAGATTCACAGTCATCCAGGTCATGGTTGTCCCAAAGGTGCTTTTTTCGGGATGCAACTGGACGTTTTGGTTTTTCTTTGAAGTCGTTTCGCTTCTCATCCAAGAAGCTTCTTCAGCTCTGACTGCATGGTAGAGAATGGAAGGATGTATGCTCCTTGCAGATAGCTGGTCATTTGCATTCTTTTAGCGAGTGTTTAAGGTCACCTGGAGGTATATCTGTGTCATCAGAGTCACCTGAGTATGGTGCAAATGGGTGTGACTGCACTAATAGGGGGATGGAGAATCCTATACATTAATTATGTGGGTTTGCATGGGAAATAGTTAGATCTGGTTTTGTCCTCACCCATGCTGAAATGATGAACTCAATAAAGTTTTGCCTTCAAGATTGATGGTCTTTGACTGTGCCTGCTTTTGGGTTCATCAGTCAGAATGTTGATAGTGGCAATGGTGTATTGGTCATGGTGAGTTGTCCTGTGGCTAGTTGATGCTCACGAGCTGGTGATGTTGATTTGGTCATGGTGAGTTGTCCCATTCTGCTTTCTCTCAAGACTGTTAT
>CM019153.1:50004126-50033126 GCA_009733165.1 Naja naja | reverse complement strand
TGAACACTGATTGGGAAAGGACAATGACTGCATATTTTATTCAAATGCCCTCTGATCCAGCTTTCTTGTTAATTTCCTCAGTGCAGTTAAAAATCAACCGGTTGTTGATTTTATCCTCAGCTCAGGAGGTTACCATCTAAAGCGGCATCATTCCAGAGTTGGCAGTGAAAAGAGGAAGAACAAATATTTTGGGGCTGCGAGTGGCATGCTGAATTGAGGACCCAAGATTGTTGGGCAATAAGCTGACTTTGTAAAAATGCCGCTTAGTAATAATAAGCAGGCATATACAATGGAAGGAAGGCTATTGCTGAGCGCATTGGGTTGTATCCCCAAAATTGTAAGCTGCCCTGAGTCTCCGAGAAGGGGCGCATAAATATGAATAATAAAAATAGAGAGAGTCCCAGAATTGGGGAGCCATTAAAATATCCTAGACCAATGGGCACTGTCAGTCTCACCTGGTAAACCAGACTGGAATCACAACCAGATCTTCTAGTGCACCCCCACGTTCAAGCAGGAGACCCTAGATTATTTCAGACAAGTGGCTGTCTAATCTCTTCTTGAAAACCTCCCATGATGGAGCATCCATAACTGAGTCATTCCTCTGATTAGTTATTTTCACTTTCAGGAATTTTTCCTTAGTTCCAGGTTCCTTCTCTTCTTGATTAGTCTGTCTTGTCCTGCCTTCAGATGCTTTGGAGGGTATGTGGACCCCCTCTTCTTTCTTTCTGGAAGACTGCTATTGTGTCACCCCTGCTCAGTGGTGGGATTCAAATAATTTAACAACTGGTTCTCTGCCCTAATGATTTCTTTCAACATCCAGATCACCAAACTGCTCAGATAGTTAACAACCAGTTCTCACGAACTGGTGCGAACTGGCTGAATCCCACCACTGCCCCTAGTCCTTCTTTTCACCAAACTAGACATACCCAGTTCTAGCAACTTGTTTATATGTTTTAGCCCCCTAATCATCTTTGTTGTTCTTCACTGCACTCTTTCCAGAGTCTCAACACCTTTTGATGAACTAGATCAGGATTGTCAAACTCAATTTCATTTATTTATTTATTTATTTGATTTGTCAACACAAGATAATAGGTATAAGTATAAACATAGTTATGAATACATGGAATGGATACATATAAGAAAAATAAAAATAAAAAGAATCAATAGGACAGGGACAGTAGGCACGTTGGTGCGCTTATGCACTTACATATATACTTATACACATTGAGGGCTACTTCAGGGTTGTGGTTGACCTCGGGGCCAGGGGCTGGGGCCCAGGGTTGACTGGGTGGGTGTGGCCAACTAGGTGGGTGTGGCCAGCTTGATGCCACTCCCAAAACTGCTGGCATTTTTCCTCTTCGCATTGAGTAGACCGGGCCGAAGCCACACTGTCATGCCCCTGGTGGAGACTGACTCTGAGGAAAGGAGGAACAACTGACAGGGAGTGGAAGTGTGGCTCTGGAGGTTGTGGAGGAGGCTGGGGAAGGGCAGAGGCCGGCTGGGAAGTCAGAGGAAGAACCAGGCCCATCCCCTATCCAACCTAGGGCATGCAGGGAGGAGAGGATAAGGGAGAGACATGGTCTACTGGGGAGGAGAGGGCCTTGATCCTCTTCATGGGCTGCAGCTGTGATACCTGAATAAGAGTATAGACATGACGAAAGTGCTGGAAACAAAGCATGGAAATATCTCTAGTTTATGATTCCTGTCTGAGTTTAGCGTCCTTCCCAGTGTGTGTTATCTGTGAACATCCTCCAGCCCTTATCTTGCTTAGTTTGTGTTGCTTTTTCCTTTGTGTAACTGTGTGGGAGTTTTTGTCTTCCATCAAAGATATTCGAGCTTGGAAGCAAACTGAAGGAATAAAAGGGGCTTCACCTGTTTTCTGTGACTGTGTTTGTTTTGTATCCCACCCTGGGTCATCATATGCCCCTTTGCGACCTTTTGATGAGCAATTGTGGCCGTAAGTCTAGAACTACCAGTTTTTAATGAAACTGGTCTGTTCTTTTTTGTGACCCAGAGACTTCCCAGTTTAGCTTAAAGCTGTAATTTTCCAAGAGAGTTTTCAGGCCCCAAATTTCATAATTTTAATATCTTGCCCCACTACCAAAATTGTGAGTTCATATAGCTACTATTCTGAGTTAGAACGTTGATAGATCTGGAAATTTATCTCCATTCTACAATGACATCTTTTTTAAAAAAAGTCTTTGTTTAATCTTTTAACAATTTTATTCAAGCTGGTGTCATTACCAACATCTCGGCTCATGCATTTTTCAATTGACAGGTTTTCAGATGACTTCCCTGAAAACAATTATTTTCGTTCAAAAATGTCCGGGAGGTTATCATTTTCCAATATGTCATGATTTAATTATGAACAAGTGGATATTAAATCCTTCAAGAAATTCAAAATCAAAGCGGTAGGAAGAATCATAATCAAGCCAGTGAAACTCACTGATCAACTTCCAAACTCCAACAGGTGAAGTCCCGATACAAACTCTCTTCTGATTTATATCCAGCAAAATTGAAATGCAAACTTTATACATTGCAAACTTTTGAGTGTTGCAAAGCAGGGTGGATTCAAACTGGTGTAACAACCGGTTTGGTGGCCCTGCTTCAAACGTGTGCCCATTTTGAAAACTGCCCATTTTCAGCTCTCATATTACCTTCTAATGCAGCTCCATGTCAACTCTTAAAATATTTCTATGGTCTTTTTAGAGTTGGCAACAGAAAGGGAGAGGAAAGGGATTTGAAAGAGCAGTGCAGTTTGGAAATCGAAAGTGCATTCCATAAATAGTTTTTCAAAAATAGTAGTTAGGTGACTGAAGTTTCTGCTGAGCAAATATCTAACTGGAGAACATGATTGATGACTCTTGGCTATGGATGTGTCCCATTGGAGAATATGAATTATGATACATCCAGGGAATGGGGAAAAAACCAGGGTCAACGGTGACAATGAATTATGTGTCTCAGAGTCGGCTACACCCAGGCAGTGCCAGACATGTTAACTCCCAATAAATCCTTTTGAAGTTTTGGAAGTTTGGCTCGAGACTCATGATTTAATTGGGGTAACTGCTGGAATCCTGACACTCTGGTGAGTAAAACAGCTGAGGCATGGCAATTTGCTGTGCCACACGAATCAGCTGAGCTGCAAAACAGGGAAATAAAGGACAGATTAAGGCAGGGCCAAATGATCACTGCAACTACCAGTTCACCCAAACGGGCCCGAACCGGTAGAATCTCGCCCCTGTTGCAAAGGTATTTGGGGCATCAAAGCATGCTTCCATACCTTGATTCTCCATTCTTCTAAGGAGACATTTTTCCAATAAGAAGCTTATAATGACTTTGCTGTAGTTAACATACCCAGAACTAATTCCATATACCTGGGGTGAATATATGGCTTAGTTGTCTTGCCTGAAACAGCGGTTCATATCTTAAATATCTCCCACTGCTAAAATCAGAGCAGTAAATGTGTTTGGTTTTTCAACTACCTCCTCCCCTTCTTTGTATTCTTCTCAGGCGTCTAAAGATCTTGCTACCTAGCTGAGTATTTTATGCCTTTTGTCATTTTTCTACCCCCTCCTCCCCTTCTTCACAGAGCCGGCCTTAATCTGTTTTGGAAAAGGCTTGCCCTGTTTAAAGGGAACCTTCTCGCCTTTTGCAGATTAATTGGTCCTGCAAATTAACTAATGACCGTACTTGTAAAACGGGCCTGTCCTCTTCCTCTTTTGTGGCATTTTTTTAAAAAGGTGCTTTTGTAATAATCGTTTAAATAACCTGCCAAGAGCTGACCTTCCTTCCTTTTCTTGGCTCAAGTTTCTCGGCGCTAATCTTTTTTTTTTTTTGAGAAATGCCCTTTCCTCAAATTTAATGGACTTCAGTGGATTGTCTAGGTAATTTCCCACTTATATGGACTCTGATAGCATCGGCGCCGTTCCTAAGCAGTTTGTCAATGCCTCTATTCACTAACCTGGTCACTTCACGGATCGGTGCAGCATTAAATCAAGGGCCGATTCTACTCGCCTTGGCTCCTTGACTAACAGTTCTAAGACATAACCATTAATCGCCTCTATAAATTTTGCCTCTTGTTATGATCTAAGGATAGATTTACCCAGCCAACGTTGGACAAGAATTGAGGACTCTTGTTATCCTGCACCCCCCCCACTCCCTTGCACCCCCACGGCCTCTGAATTGTTTCCATTTTCCACAATTTTTTTCCATTTCAAGATCACCTTCAAGGAGGGAGTGATGGTGAGATTGTCTTTAGTATCATATTATTTTATGCGGTGATAAATTACGATACTCTGACCCATGGTGTCCCTTGTATGGCTTCTAGGTTCTTGCGTTCCTTGAGCTAATTCACCTAGGAGTATTTTCAATGGCCCACGATGGGTCCTCATTTCTCTTACAAACATCTTGATGTTTAACTAGCAAAAGTCCTCTCCTCCTAGTTGTAAACTACTTACTCCTAGGTAAAAAAAAGACTCATTTTCTTTGACTTCAGCTGTAGCTTGCTACTTCACTCCATATAAACATCTTGACATTTAACCTGCAGACTGAAAAGTCCTCTCCTAGTTGTAAACTACCTATTCCTAGGCCAAATTTTAAAAAGAGTCTTGTTTACTTTGGGTTCAGCTATAGTTTGCTACTTTGGTCCATATATACATCTTGACATTTAACGTGCAAACTGAAAAGTCCTCTCCTCCTAGTTGTAAATTACTTATTCCTAGGTCAAATTAAAAAGGCTCTTTGGTTTCAGGTAGAGCTTTCTACTTCAATCTGTGTGGAATTAATATTCCTAGCTGGAATTTTCTTGATTTTTGAAGTTCAACATGATGTGCTTGAATTGTCCTGATCAAAGGGAGGAACCTCACAATGTGGTGTACAGCTTCCCATGTGGAAATCCTGTTGTCACTAGCACTGATGATGTTACCTAGTTTGGTTGATGAAACATCTATAAGAAAACAATCAAGCGCAGAGAGCACAAGGACACCTCAAATCCTTTTGTGTTCAACGGAGTTTATTTCCAGTTGATTGTCCTTGGAGAATGAAATGATCATGTTTGGGTCCCTTATTTCATCACTTACTTCATGTAGTCCTTCCAAACCAGGCATCCATATTCCAGAGAAGAAGAATTGGAACAGCAGATGGCAGGAGGTGAAGTTGTAAAAATAAGAAGTGTTTAGGATCTTGGGTCTCAATTTTAAGTAGCAACCCATTACCCAATAAAGTATAGATGTCCCTGAGCCAAGCTTGACTCTGGTGACTATAAAGATACACATGATGTAATTGACCTCACAAGAATGCAAGAGAATTGCCTTTTTCTAGGATGGGCTTATAATTTCCTGTTCTTGAGATTTCATGGTGGTTTTCTAGCCAGAAGTGACCCTAATTAGCTTTTTCCTCCCTCAACTCAGCCAAGATGACCTTAAGAGCATTTAAATGTTTCATTCCCTACTATTCTATCATAGAAATAATCCAAATGTATTTAAAATTTATTTCTACCCTACACACTTTTATGTTAAAGGCTATGCTTCTGTCATAAAACTTCCTTGGTGCCTTTCTTCTCTCCTTCTTTATATCCTCATATCCAAGTCACTGAGTACTCATGATTCTTATTTCACCTTAGCAATATATGTATTTTTTTCACATCAGATCTACCTATCAATTTGCTTTTGGGGATAGTGTGTAACTCGGGGTGGGATTCAAATTTCTTAACAACCGGTTCTGTGGGCATGGCCTAATTTGTGGGTGTGGCTTGGTGGTCATGTGACTGTGTGGGCATGGCTTGCTGACTGGACATGATTTGGTGGTCATGTGACTGGCTGGGCATGGCTTGTATGTAAATATTATAAATATTTATGTAAATACTGAATTTTTTTTATAAAAAGCAACTTTTACCCAAAATCAGGCAAAGCAGGCAGGCAGACTGAGTTGCCCACAGAATCACAGATTCACTTAGAGATCTATCTTTCTGAAATCTGCTACCTGAGTCTGTCACATAAAATTTGCTTGCAAGCAAACTCATAAAATTTGCTAGCAAGCAAACTCACAAAATTAACTCACAACACACCATGGATGCAAATATTGATTTTTTTTTTAATAAAAAAAGAACATTCATCCAAAATCAGGCAAAGCAGGCATGCAGATTGAGTTGCTCACAGAATCACAGATTCACTCAGAGATCTATCTTTCTGCAACTTGCTACCTGAGTCTGCACTGAAAAATAGAAGCTTCAGTCCTAAGGAAGATTCAGTTGCTTTTAGATTAGCTAGAAAGCAAGAAATACAATGATTTTTTGCTTTCTAGCTAATCTAAATCTCCCAGCACAGCAGAACAGCTGATGGTCAGGGGAAAAAAAAGGAAAAATTGTAACTTATCAAATGCAGGCAAGATTGATGGCATGCATGCCAGGTAATGGGTGAGTGGGTGGGGAGGGGAGGGGTGGGGCCAGCCAGTTCTATAGAACCAGTCCAACCAGGTAGAATCCCACCCCTGGTGTAACTGGTTTAAATTAGGCCTAGGAGTTCCAGGTTCCAAGTCTATCATTGTTGTGTTGACTTTGGGCAAAGAAGACCCATTCAGCACCACTTTTCTCCTCAATCTAGGCCAGGGGTATCAAGCTTGATTTCATTGAGGGCCACATCAGGGTTGTGTTTGAACTGGGAAGGGCAGGGGCATGGCCAGGGTGGGTGTGGCCAGCTTGACATAACTCGTGTGATCAACTGTCACTTTTGCTAGTAGTTTGCTTGTGCATGGCCTCCCAAACTCTGTTTTAGCTGACACAGGCACCATGGGCTGGTCCTTCGTTGTTTCCAGGGTGGTCCAGCAGGCCAGATCTAAGTGCCCTGTGGCCAGATCTGGCCCATGAGCTTTGAGTTTGACACCCTTGGTCTAGACCAACTCTCCATGGCCAAATCACTGCCGCCAATTTGCCATGGAACAACTTGCTGTGGGACAACATAGCTATCAGGGCTCTAGCATCCACCCCCATTTAAATCACGAGTCTCTAGCTGCATCTCTCAGAATTTAAAGAAGATTTATTAGGAGTTAAGATGCCGGTGTTACCTGGATATAGCCGACTCCGAGACACATCATTCATTTCACCCTTGACCCTGGTCTTCCCCCCACCCCCTGAATGTGTATTCTCCAATGGGACACATCCATAGCCAAGAGTCATGAATCATGCTCTCCAATAATAATCTTGTGCAACAGAAGCTTCAGTGCCTAGCAATTATCTATGAAGCATTTAAGGAATGCACTTTCTGCTGAATTTCCCTTTCTGCTGGCAACTCTAAAAGATCAGAGAAATATTTTTCAGTTGACATTAACACAAGATAACTAGACCTGTTCCTCTCTTAATATTATTAGTAATATTATTAATATTATTAATGTTAATATCGTTATCTCATGCTGAGTTCTCCCATGATAAGTTAACTGTCAAGATTTGAAGTGTGTTTCTGCTGTTGAAATGAACCAGAGGGAAGGGAAGGGCAAGATGGAAAGCAGGCTCCAGACATCAAGAAGACGAGCACAAGAGCCAAGGACACTTCAGCAGGTGTTTGCCAAAGCCAAAGCCTTTTTCTCATAACAATATAATGATACTCAATTGGTCTATGGAGATTCACAGTCATCCAGGTCATGGTTGTCCCAAAGGTGCTTTTTTCAGGACGCAACTGGACGTTTTGGTTTTTCTTTGAAGTCGTTTCGCTTCTCATCCAAGAAACTTCTTCAGCTCTGACTGGATGGTAGAGAATGGAAGGATGTATGCTCCTTGCAGATAGCTGGTCATTTGCATTCTTTTAGCGAGTGTTTAAGGTCACCTGGAGGTACATCTGTGTCATCAGAGTCACCTGAGTATGGTGCAAATGGGTGTGACTGCACTAATAGGGGGATGGAGAATCCTATACTTTAGTTATGTGGGTTTGCATGGGAAATAGTTAGATCTGGTTTTGTCCTCACCCATGCTGAAATGATGAACTCAATAAAGTTTTGCCTTCAAGATTGGATGGTCTTTTGACTGTGCCTGCTTTGGTTGGGTTCATCAGTCAGAATGTTGATAGTGGCAATGGTGTATTGGTCATGGTGAGTTGTCCTGTGGCTAGTTGATGGCTACGAGCTGGTGATGTTGATTTGGTCATGGTGAGTTGTCCCATTCTGCTTTCTCTCAAGACTGTTATTGGTGAAGATAACACAAGCTTGGTGGTGTATCATTGTAGGTCTATGAGGAAACGTGGGATATAACTCTAATAGTAAAGATCTCCATTCAATAGCAATAGCACTTAGACTTATGTAGAGCTTCACAGTGCATTTACAGCTAAGTGGTTTTCAGAGTCAGCATATTGCCCCCATCAATCTGGGTCTTCATTTTACCAACCTTGGAAAGATGGAAGGCTGAGTCAACCTTGAGATGGTCAGGATCGAACTGCTGGCATTGGGCAGTGTTAGCCTGCAATGCTGCATAGTAACCACTGTGCATCATGGAAGGGAGGGAGGGAGGAGGGAGGAAGGAAGGGGAATAGTAATAGCGCTTAGACCAGGGGTCTTCAAACTTGACAGCTTTAAGACTTGTGGACTTCAACTCCCAGAATCCCTCCTCCAGTCATGTTAGCTCAGGAATTCTGGGAGTTGAAATCCACAAGTCTTAAAGCTGTCATGTTTGAAGACCCTTGACCTAGACTTACATACCGCTTCACAGTGCTTCACAGCCCTCTCTAAGTGATTTATAGAGTCAGCATATTGCCTCCAACAATCTGGGTCCTCATTTTACCCACCTTGAAAGGATGGAAGGCTGAGTCAACCTTGAGCCTGGTGGGATTTGAACTGCAAAATTGCAGTCAGCTGGCAGTCAGCAAAAGTAGCCTGCAGTACTGCACTCTGACCACTGCACTACTGTGGCACAAAATGGCAAAGCCAGTGTTCTAAAAATGGAAAACAATATTTCCCTGATTTTTTTTCCCCTTATAAAAAAAAAGATTCAGAGGAAACCCTGACTTCAATCGACCTTAACATCTGTTTTTATGTGTTTCCATGTAATATACAACCATTAGTTTAGTCCAAATCATGGTCAGTTCGCCTCTCTTTTCCTTGAGCTCATTTGTTCCTTTTAACAAAAGACAGTCTGGCTGTCCTGGAACAATATCTCCTGCTTGGAAACAGGATTACCAAGAGAATGGAATCCAGGGTGTCAACAATGAACATTTCCATTGTCACGCACAAGCGCTCAGAAAGTGTGTCTCTCAGCACTTTAGCAGAGTTCCTTGCGCAGATTTAAAAAGTGATTAAGGCTGGCAAATTACCGCTAAGGTTTTACATCTCTCTATCTTGAGGGTACTTGAACAACGGCAGGGCTTACCTGAAGCAATGTGATTTTGACAAAGGAGACTCATAAGTATCAGAGACCTCTGGAGCATTGTTGGTAAAGTTTACTTCAACTCCAGAAGAAATTTTGGGGAGTGTTATTGTGACGGACTAGAAACTTTTGCTTCTGAGGAGCAAAAGGAGATTTTCTGCTTGCCACATTTCTTTGACAACAGGAGGGAGGGATGTATTAGGGGTCTCCGAGTTGAGTAAACATGGGATGTTGAAACTTCTGGGCTTCTTTTGCTCTATGGTGAATTTATAGGGATCTGAATAATAAACTTATTACGTCCCCTTTAACAAACTCTCTTAACAGATTAACAGAGTTGGAAGGGACCTTGTAGGTCATCTAGCCCAACCTCCCCACACCCAAGCAGGAGCCTACACCATTTCTGACAGATGGCAGTCCAGTCTCTTCTTGAAAGCCTCCAGTGATGAAGCTCCCACAACTTCTGAAGGCAACTTCTGTTCCATTGGTTGATTGTTCTCCCTGTCAGAAAATTCCTCCTTATTTCCAGGTTGAATCTCTCCTTGATCAGTTTCCATCCATTATTCCTTGTCTGGCCTTCAGGTGCTTTGGAAAATAGCTTGACCCCCTCCTCCCTGTGGCAGCCCCTCAAATATTAGAAAACTGCTATCCTGTCTCCCCTGGTCCTTATCTTTACTAGACTAGCCATGCCAAGTTCCTGCAGCCATTCATCATACGTTTTAGCCTCCAGTCCCCTAATCATCCTGGTTGCTCTTCTCTACATTTTTTCTAGAGTCTCTGGATTAACCTTAAATTAAAATTAACAAATAATTTGGGAAATGAACACATTTTCCAGCAGGTGAAATATTTCAGGTGATACTCTGCTTTCTTACTTCCTTGCATGGAGGTTTTTAAGAAGGAACTGGACAGCCATTTGTCTGAAATGGCACAGGCTCTCCTGCTTGAGCAGGGAGTTGGACTAGAAGACCAACTCTGTTTGTTTGATTGATTTCTATGGCCAACTTTCTCATAAAAGCCTCTGTGTGGCTAACACGTCTTAAAACAATAGCAGCAATGCGAAATAACAGAAGTAGCTAGAAAGCATCAGAAAAAAATGAAGAAAAATGGCCACTGGAAATAAACCAATCAGCAAACAAAATGGTGCCTCCTCATGCTGGGAGAACAGCCAAGTTTTGATGACTTGATGAACAGAATTGGGGCCCATCTAATTTGGGGTGGGGGAGGACAAGGTGTTCCAAAGAGTGCAACTTATTTCTAGCAATGTAGAAAAATCTGTAGAGATTCTCAGTCTTCCATTCATGGTTATCCCAAAGGTGCTTTTTTCAAGAGGCAACTGGACTTTCTTGTTTTTTTCTTTGAAGACATTTCACTTCTCATCCAAGATGCTTCTTCCGCACTGACTGAATGGTGGGGAAGGGAAGGATTTCAAAAGAGTACTAAAACCCCAGATGCAAAACCCAGTAAACCCTCCCTCCATGGATGACAGCAATTACACAACACTCTTGATGGGCTCCATATCACGCTGGGGTACTGCTCACTGGCAAAACCACATCTTCAGGGATTTTAAAGCAGTATCAAGATGGGGACTGATGTTACAATATCTCTTCAGGGATGATCTTCTTGTCAGCATTGCAGTGAAACTCCCTATTCCATTCAGCACTCAGAAACAAAGTTCATCCAAATAAGAATTTATTAAGGAAGTCATACTGGCACGTCTGGGAAAACCTGAATCTGAGAGTTCCAGGTTTTCCCTTCCCAACTGAAAATTCAAAACCCATCCCTCGCACCCACCAGTCCATCACACAGCCCAATCATCTGTCATGCCCCTGTCGGAGTCTGAATCCGAGGAGGAAGATGAACAGCTGACAGGTGGTGGGAGTGGGGCTCTGTTGGTTGTGGAGGAAACTGGGAAAGGACAAAGTCTGGCTGGGTAGAGCAGGGGAGAAGGAGAACAAGGGAGAGGGAGTTCAGAGGAAGACCCAGGGCCACCCTCTCTTCATCCTAAGGCATGCAGGGAGGAATGGAGAAGGGAGCAACATGAGTTGCATGGCTTATGGGGGAGGAAAGGGCCCTGATTCCCTTCATTAGCCACAGCTGGGAAGAGAGTTTAAAAGAGATGCATGCTGAGTATGGTAGCTGCTGGGAGCAAATGTGAGTTTATCTTGTGTTGACTTTGCTTACCTGTGTTCCTGGCATCTTCCCAACCGTGTTGAGTTATTGCCGTGCCTTCATGTCTGGAATTCTTGCTCCTGCCCTCATAATTACCTCATTTTGCCTTGATTGGACTTATAGTTACAGTTTTTGTTGACCACGTTTTGGACTTGATTCTCTGCAACCAAAGGCTGTTCCTGGGAGAGTTTTCCTCCAGCCAGAAGGTAACCAGGACATTGGGGGCAAAGTTGGAGCTAATAAAGGGACTCCTACTGATTATCTGACTGTATTTATTTATTTATTTATTTATTTATTTATTTATTTATTTATTTGGATTTATATGCACCCCCCATCTCCAGGGGGGACTCGGGGCGGCTCACACAAAGATATGCATATAAAATAGGTAAAAATATTAATCCAATCCAAATAGAAAATGCAATTATACTAAAATACCCAATTAAAAACCCCAATCCCTCTCAGTCCAGGCCGGCCTGTAAAAACAGCCAGGTCTTTAGATTGCAGTGGAAGGAACGTAGGTCAGGAGCCAACCGCAGCTCCAGGGGCAGCTGGTTTCACAGGGTGGGTGCCCCCACAGAGAAGGCCCTCCCCTGGGGGACAGCCAACCGACATTGTCTGGCTGATGGCACCCCCAGGAGGGCCTGCCTGTGGGAGTGTACCGGGCGATTGGACCTCGATGCTGCTAGGAGGCACTCCTGCAAGTACCCCGGACCCAAGCCATGAAGGGCTTTATGGGTTAATACCAGCACCTGTGTTAGACTGTGTTGCCTTTGTGCCATGCCCCAGGTCATCACATCAGCCATTGTCCCAACTGGAGACATTCCTCCAGACCCTCCTTTGCAGGTGCAGGTTAACTTGTCCTTGACTTTATTAGAAGGATCTTGTTATGTCTAATCTTACACCTCTTCATGAAATCCCCCCACCAAAATTCCCAGGCACTAAGACGTGGCAGCTGGAAGTTTCTAAGTAAAATATGGCTTCCAAAGCTGACACTTCCACAGGGAGAAAGCCATCGTGGAGAAGACCTTCTTCTTGGTCCCACTAGATTGATCTCCTTAAGAGATGGGGACCCATCACATATCTTGTCTTCCTGCTCTGGTGGGTTAGGTAGATACAACTGGGAAAAGACAGTCCTTCAAACACACAATCCAGGAAGTCTTCAGCTGCACATCTCACCCAACTGCCATAGTTTTTGCTGCTGCTCCTCAAAACCTTGGCGTTGACCTTGTTCAGCAAAGCCCCAAAGTACCTTTGTTCATCCAGAGTTGCAGTGGAAGAAGGCCACATGAGCTGGTAAGACCTCTGCTGGCTGTTAAGGTCTACAGCTCAGATAATTGAAATGTTCAACTTCTGAAAATAGAGTGAGCCTTGTTATTTTTCTCCTTAGCATGACACTCTAGGTTTTATGCTTTTAATCACCATCTGCTGTTCCATAAATGCCATGTTGCTCCTAATGGTCTCTCATAGCATAGGGTTTTTAATTTGCCTTTGCACTCAATGTTCATTATTGGCAATTCAGAGCATCTCATATAAGATTTTCATTTCTCACATAGTACCTTGGGTCCTTTTGCGGCAAAGAGTGGCTGCATATTACTTTTGCATTCTTTAAAAAATGCAATCTCTCTCCTTTCCTCTCTTTCTCTCTCTCTGTCTGTCTCTCCTCTCGCTCTCTCCACTCTCTCTCCTGTCTCTCTTTTCTCTTTCATCTTTCTCTTCTCTCCCTCCCTTTCTCCCCTCTCTCCTTCTCTCTCTCCCCTCTTTCCTCTCTCCGCTCTCTCTCCTGTCTCTCTCCTGTCTCTCTCTTTACGCACACACATATACACAGGGTGTCTTATACACTTATAGACACACTGAGAAACATACATTTTATTCTTTACGGCAATAAAGGGGTGGCCGGAAGCCTATAAAATGTTTGCCTAGTAACCCAGCAATAGTGGGTTTTTTCCCCCCCTGCAGAACATAAAAGACTGAATAGTAATAGACTTCGAGAAAACCTTGGGAGAATCGCTGGGAGATCGCATAATATTGGAAAGTGAAATATACAAAGAAATTAAGAAGCCAGTGGCCAATCAATGAGGTCCATGAAGTAGCAGGAAAACAGTTGCCCTCGTAACTTTCATGTCCTCGAATAATGGCCAAGACTGCCGCATTTAACCCAGGTGTATTTGTTCCCTTCTACCAAATTACACCCTACCACGGTTTGAAAATTTCCACCTGAGGGTCAACGCAGCATAGCTGCACAGAAGCTTCCCATGGCAAACATTACAGATCTCAAGCTGAGCATACAATGCCACAGACATTTACTCTGGAGAAGGACTTTCTCCAACTGAAGAGGGGGAGAAAGTTCCCTTTTCTGTAAATGCTTTATTTAAGATAGTGCTCCCCGGTCTCTCATTTCTGGTGCTGACTATTTAGTATCCTAGAGTTACTGGTGGATGTTTTCTTAATGGAAGGTAATGGTTGGGAAAAAATTGGGATTTCACTGGGATGCTTCGGAATTCAAGGACCATTGAAACCATGATGATGAGGCATGTTTCTGACCCCCAGTGGAAGATATATGTACTGTACTGGAAGGGGAGGGAAAAAAGGAATAAATTGAGTTTTGAATTAAATACAGGCACTTGAAGAGTGAAGGAATCACTTTTCTGGAGATCTAAGGTGTCCTGAGGAAGCACAACTACCTACATGTACATTTCTAAAGAAACCAGCAACTAAGATCTTGTCTTCTGCTGAGATAAGTAGCTAAGTTCTGGTAGAGTTCCTCTTAGAACTTGATCTTCTCAATAGGCACGCAGAGGGTGAAGGAATTTCTTTTCTGGAAATCTAATGTGTCCTATGGAAGCATGGGTATCTATGTGAACATTTGGAAAGGAATCAACAACTAAGTTCTTGTCTTCAGCTGAGAAAGGCAGCTAAGTCCTGGTAGAGTTACTCCTAGAACTTAAACTTCTCAATAGGCATGCAGAGGGTGAAGGAATCTTTTTCCTGGAGATCGAAAGTCTCCTATGGAAGCATGGATATCTATGTGCACCTTTGGAAAGAAATCAACAACTAAGTTCTCATCTTCTGCTGAGAAAGGCAGGTAGGTTTTGGTAGACCTAGACTTAGAAGTTGATCTTCTCTTCAAATGTGGAGATTATGTTGATTTATTACCAGTACGGCAGAGTTGGGTACATGATTGTGGTGCCAATTGTCCACGTCCTCAACTCCCCTGTGGGTCCTTTTATTTATTTATTATTTATTTATTTGTTTTGACTTGTATGCTGCCACTCTCCAGGAAGGACTCGGGGCGCCTCACAGATAAAAACACAGAACAATAAATTAGTTAAAAAGAAATTAAACTAAACAAGCCAAAATACAAGTATAAAACCGAATTAAAATCGAATTTAAAACCCACCCTCTCCCCTAGGAGATCAGTCCAGCCCAGCCTGTAAAAACAACCAGGTTTTAGATCGCGCGGAAAGAGGAGAGATGGGAGCCAGCCAGAGCTCAGCGGGTAGCTGGTTCCATAAGGCAGGGGCCATGCAGAATAGGCCCTTCCCGGGTCACCGCCGACATTGTCGTGCGGATGGCAACCCAAGGAGTCCCAACCTATGTGCTCGCACAGGGTGACCGGTATTTGATATCGGCAGGAGACGTTCCCGCAAGTACCCCGGACCCATGCCATGAAGGACTTTGAATGTTAACGTCAGAACCTTGAATCCCATATCTAAAGCAAGCTTGCATGTTCCTGAAGAAAGAGAGGCTTCCAAAGGCCCAGCAACAAGAGCTGTTGACCATAAGATTAAATGGGCCAACAAGATAAATCTAAGGAACAGTTTTATGTTAGGATTTGCATACATGGTGGATAAAGGATGAGGAAGCAAGGCTGAGAACACTATGATTTAAAATGGCAGCTAAGGAAGCCGCAATAAGCTACTTCCTCCCAAGGGGTCACTGTTGCCAGAGAAAAATAACATCCATTATATCTGTGGGCAAACGTAGGTTGCTATAAAGCAGAATATTCTTTTTTCTTAAAACAAAACACAAATGCTATCCGGGATTTTAAAAGAGAACAAGGAGCATCTCTCTCACCAAACTCAATTGGCGACATTATGACTTCCAAGAAACCCTTAAGCAGATAGAAAGAGTGCTGAAAACCCCCAAAACTTTAACCTTAGACTGTCTACTATTGACCTCACCCCTTTCCTAAGAGGCCTGTAGGGGGCATGCATAAGCGCACCAATGTGCCTACCGCCCCTGCCCTATTGTTTCTTTTTATTTTTCTTAAACGTATCCATTTCATGTATTCATAACTGTGTTTATATTTATACCTGTTATCTTGTAATCGCTTGACTAAATAAACAAACAAACAAACAAACAAACAAATAATGAGGATTTTGAACACAGATGATCCTTCTTTTCATTACACTAGACATACCCAATTCCTACAACCATTCTTCGTATGTTTTAGCCTCCAGCCCTCTAATCATCTTTGTTACTCTTTTCTGCACTTGTTCTCTGAGCCCAGCTATGGACCAGAGAAAACACTCACTGGTTCGCGGGTCTATCAGTTGAAAAGATGAACCCTTGTTAGAATAGACTAGAATAACAGAGTTGGAAGGGACCTTGGAGGTCTTCTAGCCCAACCCCCTGCCTAGGCAGGAAACCCTACATCACTTCAGACAAACGGTTATCCAACATCTTTTAAAAAACTTCCGGTGTTGGAGCATTCACAACTTCTGGAGGCAAAGTTGCTCCACTGATTCATTGTTCTAACTGTCAGGAAATTTCTCCTTAGTTCTAAGTTGCTTCTCTCCTTGATTAGCTTCCATCTCTTGCTTCTTGCCCTACCCTCATGTACTTTGGAGAATAGCTTGACTCCCTCTTCTTCTTTGTGGGAACCCCTGAGATATAGGAACACTGCTATCATGTCTCCCCTAGTCCTTCTTTTCATTAAACTAGACATACTCAGTTCCTGCAACCGTTCTTCAGATGTTTAGCCTCCAGCCCCGTAATCATCTTTGTTGCTCTTCTCTGCCGACTTTCTAGAGTCTCAACATCTTTTTCACATCGTGGCAACCAAAACTGAATGCAGTATTCCAAGCGTGGCCTTACTAAGTCATTACAAAGTGGTATTAACACTTCACGTGATTGCTGATGTTTTATAAACATCCAGGTATCTTAACATAAGCCAAACATCTCAGATCACTTGGGGCATGTGTTAAAGTGGATTCAGACAGGATGTAAAGGAAAAGGCTGTTTATCTGGAGGGCCTCAAAGAGAAAGAGAGAGAGAGTGGGAAAGAGAAGGAGAGAACAATTTCCCGCTTTTCATATGCAACGGAATGGCGAACTGCAGAACATTAAGCTGGTATTGAATCTGCTTTTTCAAAAACATTCATTATGAGTTAATTCATTAAGACTATTTGTTGAAGTTTCAGATATGGGGAAAAAAAGTAACTCATTTGCAAGTAATTAATAGAGAATTACTTTGGCAGTACAATTTTACACGCTGATGAAACATTTATATTTGAATTACTTTTAATCCACTTAAAAGATAAACTTAGATGTTTCATTGGCAGACAAATTGGCTGTTTTGTTACTTACCAATTAACCAATACTTCAACATCTGCATTTCAGGGAAAATAACATTTTTTCCCCTCCTGCATTCCAGAATCAAAGACTTTCAGGATTATGTTCTTAAAGTCTTTGTAGCCTTTATGATATTCACATATTTAGGAATCTGGAAATATGATCCCTTAATTACCTTAAACTGGCTTCAGTAACTCATAGTATATATATGCAAAACATCATAATGATGATTTAATGTTTGGCCCACTTAATATAGAAAAAAAATGAAAGGAGGAAAAATAATAATAGAAACATGTTTGGCATGCAGAATTCAATTTAAATTTTCATGGCTATTTATCTTCCTGCTTCAGACCTAGATACTGTTCCTTGGATGTGCATTTTACTGAAATCCATTGGGAATTCATAATCATCATGCATGCAGGTAGGTAGTCTGTATGTATGTATGTGTGTGTGTGTGTGTGTGTGTGTGTGTGTGTATATATATATGTTTTCGTAGATTTTCACGGGTAAAGGTATGTAGGTCTTGGTGTATTCGGGTCTTGTCCCGTGTAAGATTGAGAGTACCTTGGCGACGTTTTGACGAAATCTCATCCGTCATCTTCAGGCTGGTGTCTTCGGCTTCGTTCTCCTGGGAGAAGTGCGTGGTGCTCCTGGTTCTTTTGGGAAGCACCTTTGGGACAACCAAATGGCCTGGATGACTGAGAATCTCTGCAGACGTTTAGTCATACAAATTGGAATGGTGTGAGAGTAGGAATGGATTCCCAGAGGAAAAAAAATTGCAGACTACAGGAACCAGGAGCACCACTGAGGTGACCCTGAGGACACAGATCAACCTCCAAGTGCTTCAATGACCCTTCTAAAAGGATGCAAATAACCAGCTGTCTGCAAGGAATATAAATCCTTCCATTTCTCAATCATTCAGCCAGAACTGAAGAAACTTCTTGGATGAGAAGCGAAACGTCTTCAAAAGAAAAAACAAGAAAGTCCAATTGTCTCTTGAAGAAACACCTTTGGGTCAACCTTGCCCTGGAGGACTGAGAATCTCTACAGACTTTAAATTATACAATTTGGGATGAACACCCTTTGAATGGTGTGGGAGTAGGAATGGATCTCCAGAGGGAAAATAACTGCAGACTACAGGAACCAGGAGCACCACTCAGGTGACCCTGAGGTCACAGATAAACCTCCAGGTTGCCTCAAGGACTCTCTAAAAGGATGCAAATGACCAGCTGTCAGCAAGGAGTATAAATCCTTCCATTCCCCACTATCCTGTCAGACCTGAAGAAGCTTCTTGAATGAGAAGTGAAATGTCTTTAAAAAAAAACCCAAGAAAGTCCTGTTGCCTCCTGAAAAAGCATGTTTGTGGCTATTTGTGTTTCAGGATTTAAAACATCTCAGGGGAAGAGGAATCAAAGTTGGCATAGTGTCTTGTGAAAAAAATTATCACAAGTTCAACCACTATACTGTAAGGTCATTGTCTCCACATTTTAAGTGATCCAATGGGTGAGGAGAGGCATGGTGGCTCCGGGCTTCAAAAGAAGAGAATACATGCTTCCTGACACTTGTCCTGGCTAAAATGTAATCACCAAAATGTTGTGCTTTGGAAATAAGTCTTTCTGTAACGGTTGCAAAGCTGCTTTGCCAACGATTGACCAGGCCAAAGGCTTCACCTCAGACATGCTCACATAAACACCGAAAACACTTCCAGCTCCTATAATTGTTGACCCTGATCCACCATCAGGGTCAAAAGGGTGTGTTTGTGTGCGTGCTTTAAACCTGAAGTCTTCTCACAGAGCAGAGACTGTGGGTTGAGCACCTGCCTATAAACCCACTCATATTAGACTGCAGAAATGATTCTACAGGAGCTCAGATTTTCTGGATTTTAAATGGTTGCATCATTGCCCTAATTCAGATAATTGGGAGCGGTCTCGGAAGGCGTCTGTCCCAATTTCCCGACCGCTGCGGTGTATTCACGTACTTTGAATTGGTTATACATAGTGGTGGGTGGTTAGCCTCTTTTTTAAAAAAAAAAATTATAATAATGCAGAAATTCAATTACTGCTCTCCTGCTGTCCCAGTTTGTTTGGCTGGCATCTATTCACACAGACAAGAAAACACACCGTTTCTTTCAATGCTTTGTCAGAAAAGGAAAATAGCACCAGGTCACCAAATCCAGAAGCATCCAATCCAGCCAGCTTCCCAACGCCTTCTGCCTAATTGCCTTGGGGAGAGATGCGGCCAGCCTCGAATGACCCGGGGGGGGGGTTGGGTTTTATTTTATTTTATTTGGCTTGTTTAGTTGTTTAATTCTGTTTTACTGTAAATTTTTCTCTGTTTTAATGTTCACCGCCCTGAGGGAATAGGGCAGCATACAAGTCGAATAAATATAATATATAATATATATATATATATATGCTCTCTTAGTTAATTTTTAGAAGAACAATGAAAGCTATCCTCCTTGGTTTGAAAGGATGAGGGGTCTTCTTATGAAGAATTATCCGAAGCTTATAGCAGGAAAAAGACTGTGAAGGGTTCTTTTTTTTAAAAAAAGACGTTACATTTATGCTTTCAGCTTTCTGACAGTGGCTTCAAGGTTGCATGCATGGAAGTCTCTCCTCCAATTCCTACTCCATTGTCACAATTGCAATATGAAGTAAGGTTTTTTTTAATTACATTTATATGCCGCCCTTCTCCGAAGACTCAGGGCAGCTTACAATTTTTGGGATACAACCCAGTGTGCTCAGCAATAGCCTTCATTCCATTGTATATGCCTGCTTATTACTAAGCGCCATTTTTACAAAGTCAGCTTATTGCCCCCAACAATCTTGGGTCCTCAATTTACCTACCCCGAGAGGATGGAAGGCTGAGTCAACCTTGAGCCTGGTGGGATTCGAGCCTACAGCAGTTGTAGACAGCTGGATCTTAAGAGCAGGCATTTACAGCCTGAGCCACCAAGTTGGATGGAGAGAGAGTGATTGTCTCGTGATTGAACCTGGACCTGAATTAAATCTCTCCGTCCTAATCCAACATCTGAAGAGGTGAGAGAATGCTAATGCAAAATGGATTGAAGACGCCATGCCCGGTGTCCTTTCAAACAGAAATAACTTAACAAAGAGTTAGAACCAAGATCACATGAAGGGTTAGTACTGCTTTATAATGTTTTGGTAAGGCCACGCTTGGAATACCGCATCCGGGTTTGGTCGCCACGATATAAAAACGTTGGTTGGGGCTGTAGAAAGAGCATAGTGAAGAGCAAGAAAGAGGATTAGAGGAATGGAGGCTAAAACATACGGAGAACGGTTGTTGGAATTGGCTATGTCTAGTCTAGTGGAAAGGAGGACCAGGGTTGATGTGACAGCAGTGTTTCCAATATTTGAGGAGCCGCCACAAAGAAGAGGGAGTCAAGCTATTCTTCAAAGCACCTGAAGGCAGGACAAGAAACAATAGATGGGAATTAAACCAGGAGAGAACCAACCTAGAAATTCCATTCCATTCCATTCTATTCTATTCTATTCTATTCTATTCTATTCTATTCTATTCTATTCTATTCTATTCTATTCTATTCCTATTCTATTCTATTCTATTCCATTCCATTCCATTCTATTCCATTCTATTCTACCCTGTCCCATTCCATTCCATTCCATTCCATTCTATTCTATTCTACCCTGTCCCATTCCATTCCATTCCATTCCTATTCCTATTCTACTCTACTCTACCTCTATTCTGCTGTGATTGCAGGCTAGTTTTGCCAATTGTCAGCATTTCGATCATGGCTGGTTCAAGGTTGACTCAGCCTTCCGTCCTTCCAAGGACATAGATTGTTGAGGGCAATATGATGACTCTGTAAACCACTTAGAGAGGGCTGTAAAGCAACGGGAAGTAGTATATAAGTCTAAGTGCTATTGCTGTACGTATGTATGTATGTATGTATGTATGTATGTATGTATGTATGCATGTAGAGCAATCAACCCATGGAACAGAAGTTGCCTTCAGAAGTTGTGGGAGCTTCATCACTGGAGGCTTTCAAGAGGAGACTGGGCTGCCATCTGACAGGAATGGTGTAGGGTCACCTGCTTGGGCTGGGGGTTGGACTAGATGACCTACAAGGCCCTTCCAACTCTGTTAATCTATGTATGTATGTATGTATGTATGTATGCATGCATGTATGTATGTGTGTATGTAGCTATTGATCTCTTCTTCCTCCCCTCCATGAACTCATTGTTAGGTCCCCTGTTAAAGCAACCCAACTTCCTACCAATGTTACAATGTTGGGTGTACTTCCCTCAGTTTATCTCTGCCCTGTGTGACGAAAGGACTACCTTCTGTCAGTCCTGAATCTCTTTGCCTTTAATTTCAGTCAGTGACCTTGAGTTCTAACTTAGAAAAAAGGAGAGAAACTTATTTATTTATTTATTTATTTATTTGAACTTATATGCCGCCCCATCTCCGAAGACTCGGGGCGGCTCACAACTAAAACATGAGACAATAAATACTTTAAAAACAATTAAATTGAATTATAAGTCCAAATATAAGCACTATAAAACCCTTAAAAAAAAACCATCCCTCACCCGGCGGGGGTCACAGCCCGGGTTGGTCAAATAACCAGGTCTTTAGCTCACGGCGAAAGTGTTTTCCTTTCCCTATCATGTCTCCCCTTCATCTTCTTCGTTCCAAGCTAAGATCCTCCCTCCCCTCAATTGCCTTAGTCTTTTCTGATCGTTTCAGTTTCCTCCTTTTATTTTTCCTCAGCTTCTCCAGCTCTGCAGTCTCTCTCTCTCTCTCTCTTTATTTTTTAAAGTGCAGTGACCAGAACTCTACACATCAAATCACATTTGATGTGACATATTAGCTACCAGCCATTTGCCGGAGCGGGGCTGTTAAAAAAAAAAAAAAAAAAAAGAGAAAGAGAAAAAAATAGGACAAGGCTGGAGCTGTGCAGATTTCCTCAGCCACGAACAAAAGCCGCCCGCAGTGTAACTCTGGAATGCCTTGCGATCTTAATGTTGTGGCTGGGGCCAATTTCTTGGTGTGTTTTTTGTTTTGTTTCCGCAGACTCGATGCCTAGCACTGAAAACTTGATGTCAAACCTGATAACGGAAAGCAATATTCTTCCCAGAAAACACGCACATGCACACACACATATTTAAAGAACTGTCAGGATGAATTAGAGCTTCTTGTGGTAAGCAAAACTTTGATTAAGCCCCTGGCTTGTGTATATATATGTATGTGTATATGTATGTGTGTGTATATATATATATGTGTGTGTGTATATCTATATATGTAAATGCATATATATCTATATGTTTATCTCTCTCTCTCTCTCTCTTATCTATATATGTAAATGCATATATATCTATATGTTTATCTCTCTCTCTCTCTCTCTCTCTCTCTCTCTATATATATATATATATATATATATAATATATATATGTAGATCTTGGTGTATTCGGGTCTTGTCCGTGTATATATATATATATATATATATATATATATATATATATATATGTAGGTCTTGGTGTATTCGGTCTTGTCCCGTGTAAGGATTGAGAATACCTTGGCAACGCTTCGACGAAATCTCATCCGCCATCTTCAGGCTGGTGTTCAGCTTCGCTCTCCTGGGAGAAGTGTGTGATCCGGGCTGTTTTTTCCCTTTTAAACTCTAGAGTTGGATGTGTTGTTACTTTTGATTGGTTTGTGGAGTTGATGTATGCAGATTGGATGGCTTTTTTCCTGAGACCCCTGTGGCTGAGGTGCTGGAGGTGTGGTCTCTCAGCCTTTTGTGTTGTAACGACCTGGGTAATGGGCTGTGTGATGACCTTCTGAGTTCTATTGTTGTGATGTCCTGGGTGGAAGGTAATCTCTGGGTCGTTGTCTGTGCTGCAACCTCCTGATGCTTTGTTAGATCTCCTGAGTTCTGTGATGTAGTATCCTGGGTGGAAGGCAGAACTCAGGAGATCACAACACAAAACATCAGGAGGTTGCAGCACAGACAATCCACCCAGGAGATTACAGCACCACACCCAGGACATCACAACAATAGAACTCAGAAGGTCATCACACAGCCCATTACCCAGGTCGTTACAACACAAAAGGCTGAGAGACACACCTCCAGCACCTCAGCCACACAGGGTCTCAGGAAAGCCATCCAATCTGCATACATCAACCCACAAACCAATCAAAAAGTAACAACACATCCAACTCTAGAGTTTAAAAGGGAAAAACAGCCACGATCACACACTTCTCCCAGGAGAACGGAGCTGAAGACACCAGCCTGAAGATGACGGATGAGATTTCGTCGAACGCTGCCAAGGTATTTCAACCTTACACGGACAAGACCCGAATACACCAAGACCTACATACCTTTTACCCGTGAAAATCTACGAAAACAAATATATATATATATATATATATATATATATATATATATATAACTTATGTCAAATAATGAAGCTGGTGGAATCTACTCGTAGATCTGGAAGAAATTTGCAGTAGGGAATTCCTTATTTCCAAAATGTCTAATAAAATCAAAAACTAATATTTTTTCCTAAATTAAAAAAAAAAAGAGTAAAGTCTTGCCAGCCGACAGGGTCTTATTTTGGGGGGAAACACGGTATCTGTGGTAACACCCTGAATTTCTCTTATCATCTGTGTGGGAGAATTTGTTCTCTGCACAAATCTATTTCATAACATTTGCTAACTTTACAATTTAAATCGCCTCGCTGTGTGTGATCTCATTTAAGTGCAGGATAATATAGGTGTTTTATCTGCTTGCCACTGTTTTGTTCCGAAAGCTTTTCCTTAAAGGAGAAATGCAGCTGCATTTTTTTTTCTCCACCTCCCAAAAGCATAAAATTGTTATTTGTGCTTCCTTAGGACAATGGCTGGTTCAATTAGAGTTAATGGCTGGGTTTATTCTAGTAAGAAATGAACAATTTCTCTCTCCTGGCTTTAAAATATCACATCTTGTCAAGGGGGGGCGAAGAGACAGGGGAAAAAAACAGCTGTGCTTTTGGATGTTAAGAAAAAAAATATGTATTTTTCAATTGCTTGAAGCAATCCTATATACTTGTGGTGGCTAATCTTTTTGGGCTCCTGTACCAAAAATTCCACCCGCATGGGTATGTATGCACTCATGTGCCAACACCCAGAAGGCAATGCTCATGCGCCCCCCACACCTCCTGCGCATGCACGTGCAATCCCCCCTCTCCTGCCACCCTCTTACCTGCACTGCGCCTCACAGCTGATTTTTCTGCTGGTTTGAGGCCTTTTTCGGCCTCCCAGAGGCTTGAAAAGAGCCTCTGCAAGGCTTTTCAGGATGAATAATAGGCCAATTTCATCACTTCCTGTAATACCTCTGCAAGGCTTTTCAGGTTGAATAATAGGCCCATTTCGTCACTTACGGTATTACAGGAAGTGATGAAACAGGCCTATTATTTGGTCTGAAAAGCCTTGAGAGGCTTTTTTCAAGCCTCTGGGAGGCCAGAGAAGGCCTCAAACCAGCCGAAAAACCATCTGTGAGGCACACGCATGCACAGATGAGGTAAGTTTGCCTGTGGCTCGTGTGCCAGCTCAAATGGCTCTGCGTGCCACTTGTGGTATGCATGCCATTGGTTCACCATCACAGCTATATACAGATAGTTCTTGACTTATGACCACAATTGATCCCCGCATTTTTCTTGCTCAGTGAGACAGCTGTTAAGTAAGTTTTGCCCCAGTTTTTTGGGCAGTGTTGTTAATCGAATCACTGCAGTTGTAAAAGTTAGTCACATGGTCATTAAACGAATCTTGTTTCCTCACTGACTTTGCTTGTCAGAAGGTCGCAAAAGGGGATCCTGTGAGCCCAGGACTCTGTGACCGTCATAAATGTGGGACAGTTGTCAAGCATCTGAATTTTGACCATGGGGATGCTGCAACGGTTGTAAGTGTGAAAAATGGCTGTAAGTCCCTTTTTTTCAGTGCTGTTGTGCACTTTGGTCACTAAATGAACTGTTGTAAGTTGAGGACTACCTGTATAGTTAAATTCCATTCATGGCTGAGCGTGAAATAGACATAGAATTATAATAGGGTTGGGAAGGGACCTTGGACCTTGGACCTAGTCCAACCCCCTGCCCAGGGCAGGGGTCATTGTAATTTTTTTCTCACTAACCACAAATTTGTGACTTGTGGGTTCTATTGAGTGACTCTTGATGTTAAATTTTGCTCTCATTCACTTCAATCCAGCTGAAACGGGTTCGACCTTGAAATCCATTCAACTGTCACTCTTTCAGAAAGGTTTTTTCCTCTACATGTAGCCCTTGAATTACGACCCCAATTGGAACCAGAATTTCTGTTTCAAGGGAAAGTGGTTGTTAAGTGAGTCAGGCATGATTTCAGGGCATGCTTTTTTGCTGTGGTTGTTAAATGAATCGCTGCAATCATTAAATGAATCATACAAATTGTTATGCAAATGCCTAAGGCGGGACTAGAACTCACCATCTCCTGGAGATTGGCCCAAAAGTCGCCTAGCTGTCTTTCATGCCTAAGGCCAGACTACAACTCACCATCTCCTGGGGATTGGTCCAAAGTCATCCAGCCATCTTTCATGCCTAAGGTGGGACTAGAACTCACTGTCTCCTGGTGATTGGCTCAAAGTCACCCAGCCATCTTTCATGCCTAAGGCGGGACTAGAACTCACCGTCTCCTGGTGACTGGCCCAAAGTCACCAAACATCTTTCATGCCTAAGGTGGGACTAGAACTCACCATCTCCTGGAGATTGATCCAAAGTCACCCAGCCAGCTTTCATGCCTAAGGCGGGACTAGAACTCACAGTCTCCTGGTGATTGGCCCAAAAGTTGCCTAGCTGTCTTTCATGCATAAGGCAGGACTAGAACTCATCATCCCCTGGGGAGTGACCCAAATTTATCCAGCTGGCTTTCATGCCTAAGGCGGGACTAGAACTCACCATCTCCTGGGGATTGGTCCAAAGTCACCCAGCCATCTTTCATGCCTAAGGTGGGACTAGAACTCCCAGTCTCCTGGTGATTGGCCCAAAGTCACCCAGCCATCTTTCATGCCTAAGGCGGGACTAGAACTCACCGTCTCCTGGTGATTGGCCCAAAGTCACCCAGCCATCTTTCATGCCTAAGGCAGGACTAGAACTCACAGTCTCCTGGTGATTGGCCCAAAGACACCCAGCCATCTTTCATGCCTAAGGCAGGACTAGAACTCACCATCTCCTGGTGATTGGCCCAAAGTCACCCAGCCATCTTTCATGCCTAAGGCAGGACTAGAACTCACTGTCTCCTGGTGATTGGCCCAAAGTCACCCAGCCATCTTTCATGCCTAAGGCAGGACTAGAACTCACCATCTCCTGGTGATTGGCCCAAAGTCACCCAGCCATCTTTCATGCCTAAGGCAGGACTAGAACTCACCATCTCCTGGTGATTGGCCCAAAGTCACCCAGCCATCTTTCATGCCTAAGGCAGGACTAGAACTCACCATCTCCTGGTGATTGGCCCAAAGTCACCCAGCCATCTTTCATGCCTAAGGCACTAGAACTCACCGTCTCCTGGTGATTGGCCCAAAGTCACCCAGCCATCTTTCATGCCTAAGGCAGGACTAGAACTCCCAAACTCCTGGTTTTTACCCTGGTGTCTTCACCACTAAAGCAAACTGACTCTTAAACTGAATGTACAATGGAAGCAGAAGCTTTTCTTTTAGGTTTGACAGATAAACCAGTTGTGTGTGTGTGTGGGGAAACCCACACAACTTTTTTTATATATGACAACACAAGCAACGAGGTTTCTGTACCTTCTGAGAAGGAAGTTGTCACACAAACCCACAACAGAAGAATGGATGGTGAAATGAATGGAGTAGGCCGAGGCAATGAAATTGACTGTTTTTGAATAATAAAAAAAGACTTCATCTAGCTTCCTTTCCACTTGGAAAACACTCGTAGATTATTATTATTATTTTTGAAATGCAAAGAAATGAAATGTTAACCTTGGGGCTTGATAATTACATGCGTGTAGGATGGTAGAAATCCTGTTTGTTAACGGTTTATTCTAATTTTGAGTTTTGTTAATTTTATGTTTTTATCTGTATGGAAGAAAGTTGGAAGTTGCGCTTTTTTTTAACAGTTCTATTTCCTTTTTGTTCACTTCCCAACTGCAGTTTATTCCCTTAATCATTGACAAGAAAGGTGGTAAAATGGGGCCAAAGTCACTTAACAAGTGTCTTGCTTAGGAACCGAAATTTGCAGCTCAATTGTGGTCGTAAGTCAAGCCCTACCTGTAACCTGGATGAAGTGGACGGGATTATGCGGCGCCTGAGTTCCACCACATGTTTGTTGGACCCGTGCCCCTCCTGGTTGGCTTATGCCGCCAGGGAGGTCACCTGCGGCTGGATCCGGGCAGTTGTCAATGCTTCTTTGAGAGAGGGTGTCTTCCCTCCGCTTTGAAGGAGGCGGTGGTGAGGCCCTCCTGAAGAAGCCTGCCCTGACCCACCATGTTAGACAATTCGCTCCAGTCTCCAACCTTCGCTTTTGGCTAAGGTTGTTGAGAGTGTGGTGGCTCGGCAATTTCCGCTTTCCTGGAGGAAACGGACTACCGGATCCGTACCAACGGGCTTCCGCCTGGTTTCAGCACGGAGACGCATTGGTCGCACTGTTGGATGATCTCTGGAGGGCACGGGACAGGGGTTTTTCCTCTGTCCTGGTCCTATTAGACCTCTCAGCGGCTTTCGATACCATCCACCATGGTATCCTTGCACGCCTTGTGGGCTGGGGTGGGGCACTGTTCTTCGGTGGCTCCCTCCTACCTCGGGCGGTCGCAATCGGTGTTGGCAGGGGGCAGAGGTCGCCCCCAAGGGCGCCACTTGTGGGGTCCTCAGGGTCGGTCCTTCCCCTCTTATTTAACATCTACATGAAACCGCTGGTGAGATCATCCTGGTTTTGGGGTGAGGTATCATCAATATGGATGATACTCAACTGTATATCTCCACCCCAAACCAGATCAGTGATGCCCTCTCCGGATGACTCGTGTGGATGCGTACGGATCTGGATGGACGGCAACATGCTTCGACTCAACCCGCCAAGACTGAGTGGTTGTACATACCGCATCCCGCTCCAGCTTAGAATGTCCATCGCTGACCATAGGGGAGTGGTGTTGCCCCTGTGGACAGGGCGAGGAACCTGGGGGTCCTCCTGGATGCACGGCTCCGCTGGAGGAGCAGGTGGGAGCCGCCGCCAGGGGCCTTTGCCCAGGTCCCGCTGGTTCGCCAGCTTCGCCTGCTCCTGGACCGGGATGCCCCGCACGCATCACTCATGCCCTTGTTACTCGTCGACTATTGCAACGCCTTCTATTTAGGACTGCCCTTGCATACCATCCGAGACTGCAGCTGGTGCAAAATGCGCGGCGCTGGCGGTGATGGGAGTTTCCCGTTCTCCCATGTTAGCCCCCTCCCGCGCTGCCTGCATTGGTTGCGGGTTGCTCTCCGGTGAGATTCAAGGTTTTAACTTTAACATACAAAGTCCTACATGACATGGGTCCTTATTATTTAAGGGAGAGACTGCTGCCACATCGAATACTAACCGCCCTGTACGAAGTCACAGACAGGGACTTGGTCCCATCAGCCGGGCATCCGGCTGGCGGTCCCCGACGACGCTGCCTACTCTGTCGTCCCTGAACTCTGGAACCAACTTCCTGGGGCTCCTTCTGGCCCCTGACCTCCGCACCTTCCGCCATGACTTGAAGACCTGGTTATTTGACCAAGCCGGGCTGTGACCCATGGGTGGGTGTTTTAGATTTGGTGGTTTTTAGTTTTGTATTAATTGGGACCATTAATTTAATTTTTTTTAAATATTTATTGTGTTTGTTTGTAAGCTTCCCAAGTCTTCGGAGATGGGGCGCATATAAGTCCCATTAATAAATAAAATAAA
>CM019153.1:49849699-50003126 GCA_009733165.1 Naja naja | reverse complement strand
AAAGAAAGAAAGAAAGAAAGAAAGAAAGAAAAGAAAGGGAAAAAAGCAAAGGAAAGAGAAGGGGATGACTTTTTCCCCTTTCCCCCCATTTTTAATCAAAAGCTTAAATGCCTAATTAAAATTAAATGAGAAGGATGTTTTAAAGACCTTCACTTCTCACACAGGAAGATCAAGAATGAGTTTTCATTCAAAGGCGCAAATTGAGAAGCATAGAGGTGGCCTCTCCTGATTGTGAACGCTGACATCAGAATCTCTCCATACTTGGGGGCTGGGGGGGGGGTTGGGAGGAGAACAGTCAGGGCTATTGGCAATTTCATTCAACCATGACTTGCCCTAATGAAGACTGATGTGCAATTGAAACAACTCCTGGCTTCAAGGTTGCTGAGATGAGCCCTTGAAAGATGAAATACGGCAGGAAGGGATTAAAGTAAGAAGGAACGAAGCCCGAAATGATACTAATAAAAAGAAAAGAAGAAAAGCTGCGATGATAAGAGATTCTTAGTGCAGGGTTTCACTGGCGGGGAAAAAAAAAATAAGGCAATTATCAGCGTTCCAGAAAACCTCCACTCCAAATAAATAACTCCGAGACAGACATCTTCTCAAAAGTTCTGTTTTATGTGGATAGTAAACTGGCACATCTGGAGAATCCCGAATCTGAAGGTTCTGGGTTTCCTTGCAATAAATAAAAAAATTACAAATCCACTCCCTGCACCCATCATCGTATCACATGCCCCAATCACCATCCGTCCCAACTTGAGTCATCCCCTCACCCAGGTGTAGAAACAACATGACCTTGACTTAGAAAAAGAATGCTATTATGTCTAACCACATACACGCCAAGAAATTCCCCCCTCCCATTTCCCCAGGCTCAAGAAGGTGGCAATGTGGAAGCGTCTGGTCTCAATATGGCTTCCAAAGCTGGCACCTTCCTTCCTTCCCTCCCTCTACTTCCTTCCTTCCCTCCCTCTCCTTCCTTCCTTCTGCCAGCATTCCAGAAAACCTCCACTCCAACAAATAACTCTGAGACAACCATCTTCTCAAAACTTCTGTTTTATTTAGATAGTAAACTGGCACATCTGGGGAATCCCGAATCTGAAGGTTCTGGGTTTCCTTGCAATAAATAAAAAATTACAAATCCACCTCCTGCACCCAACATGTCATCACATGCCCCAATCACCATCTGTCCCAACTTGAAACGTCCCCTCATCCAGGTGCAGAAATAACATGACCTTGACTTAGAAAAAGAATGCTATTATGTCTAACCACATACACTCCAAGAATTGTTGGGGGCAATTAGCTGACCTTGTAAAAATGCCACTTAGTAATAAGCAGGCATATACAATGGAATGAAGGCTATTGCTGAGCACACTGGGTTGTATCCCAAAAATTGTAAGCCGCCCTGAGTCTTCGGAGAAGGGCGGCATATAAATGTAATTAAAAAAAAAATTACCCCCCTCCCATTTTCTCAGGCTCAAGAATGTGGCAGTGTGGAAGCATCTGGTCTCAATACGGCTTCCAAAGCTGACAGTGATTTTGCGATGCGCCAATCCATCCGATGAAAGACCACAATTCGCAACTGGATCTAGGCACAGATACTGTGTGATGGCCTGGAGTGTAACACAAATGTAACAAAATCCAAAACGTAAATAAATGTCCTTTAATGTCTCCAACCTGGTCCCACTGTTCAATAATTCTCAGCTGGAGATAAAACATACTCAAAAATAGTCTTCAAAAGAAAGCAATACAGTCCGAACTTAATGAGCAGATAGAGGTGAAATAAAAAAAATCAAACAAACTACAATGACAAAATTTCCACAATGGACCAGGATAAGTAATTACCAACTTCAAGGAGATAACAAGGCACAGTCTGTTGGAAGAACGCCAACCAAGATAACTTCAGCCCAAAATAAAACATGCTTTGCTTCTGGCAATGCTGTGTTTTAACCATCTCTCTTATATACTATTCTCCCCAGCTGCAACCAATGAGAGGGATCATGGCTGCTTCCTCTCTCATAAGCCAAGTTGTTTCCTTCTCTGTTCCTCCCTGAGTGTCCTAGAATGAAGAGAGGATGGGCCTGGTTCTTCCTCTGCCCTTCCCCAGCCTCCTCCACAACCTCCACTTCCTGTCGGGCTGTTCCTCCTCTCCCTCAGAGTCCAACTCTACCAAGGGCATACTGTATTTGTCTGGAGCAGAAACCTCTCCTCCTGATTGTCAGTTGATGTACATCTGAATCCAGTTCTTCCCAGGCTTGAAGTGCTGCTCTCCAAAAGGCAACTGGAGATGAAAATAGTCAAGATGTTAATGCAGAAGTTTGATTTATTGATTTCTTGACAGCAGTTGAAGGGGAGAAGAGATGCTCTTCCCCAGTGGTGGGATTCAATTTTTTTCCTTACTGGTTCTGTGGGCCTGGTTTGGTGGGTGTGGCAGGGGAAGGATACTGTAAAATCTCAAGTCAGAGGTGGTTTTTGCTGGTTCTCTGAACTACTCAAAATTTCCACTACCGGTTCTCCAGAACTGGTCAGAACCTGCTGAATACCCACCTCTGCTCTTCACGTTGATTCGTGCTCTGAGCAAATGGACTCTGTATGTTGAAGAGCTGTTTCCTGCCTTATGGTTCCACCGGGGCTTTTATTTAGTTTTGGAGAGTGTAATTTTAGCTCTCAACTTAAAAAAAGAAAGAGGAAAGAACTGATTTTAGGCTTTCGCTTAAGGCTTTTAGTGAGGCAGAGAAAGAATAGCTTAGATTCCCAGCTTTAGTGGTCTTCAAGACCATGGTCCAGCTTTCCCTGTTCACAATAAAGAAAATGAGGACAATTAACCAGTGGAACAACTTGCCACCAGAAGGTGTGGGTTGCTCCATCACTGGAGGTTTTAAGAAGAGACTGAACAGCTGTTTGTCTAAAATGGTATAGGATCTCCTGCTTGAGCAGGGGGCTGGGCTAGAAGACCTCCAAGGTCCCTTCCAGCTCTGTACTAATTCCAAGATAAGACACAGTCCTTTAAGGAGCTGCTAATAGCTACAGACGGTGCTGGATTAGAAACATCTTTGCCACTGGGATCTGAACAATTCACACCTCCCGCTCTGACACATTTTGGCCATCATGTCCCCGCAAAACTAAGCCCCGGTTTATCTCAACCCTGCTTACATTCTCTTAGGCCAGCCAGGATCTCTGAAGTAGTAATTACCTTGACAGGGACGGGAGCAAAGATAGAAAGATACAAAGAGAATGAATATTGTTAGTCTAGTTCTTTTTTTTTTCTGATGCCATTCATTCCATCGCTTTATTATCCTTTTCGGTGTTCAGCAGAGTATTAATTGCACTCCCCATGACTCACCATTCATGCTGTTCTCTCTCTAAGTACCCTAAAGCACTCTTCAGAGATTTCATATACATGCCAGAGTAGACATCAGAGGGATCAGAAGAGGGAATATGTACCAATGTCTAAGCGTAAAGAGCAATCATGATAGAAGCTCTCTGTGTAAAACTAGAACTTTGAAAGATACAGCTGAAAAACCAATGTTATTGCTTCTGTAACTTTTCCTACAGTGGTTTCTGAAGTGTCTAGAGAAGATTTAACAGGAGGAGCAGAAAGAGAAATGGATCGATGGATTTATGAAAAGCTTGTGATTCCCAAATGCACAAAATGGAGCAAAACTGCACCAGACAAGGAGAGGGAAATATGCAGTAGACATGAGGGATCCTTGGTGCTCTCTGAGCTTGGTTGTCCATGGAGAATTCTTGGTCATCCAAGTCATGGTGGTCCCATGACTTTTTCAAGAGACAACTGGACTTTGTTTGTCCTTGAAGAAAATTAACCTGAAGAAGCTTCTGGATGAGAAGCGAAATGTCTTCAGGGAACAACAAAGTCCAGTTGCCTCTTGAACAAAATCTGAGTTTGGTGGTTTTCTTGAAGATGTTTCATTGCCCAAACTAGGTAACATCATCAGTGCTGGACAAATAGTAGTAGGAGAACTGGTCTTTCCCTGATAGAATAGAATAGAATAGAACAGAACAGAACAAGAACTGAACAGAACAGAACAGAACAGAACAGAACAGAACAGAATGGAATACAATACAATACAATACAATACAATAGAATACAATAAAATACAATAGAATACAATACAATAGAATAGAATACAATAGAATACAATAGAATTCTTTATTGGCCGAGTGTGATTGGACACATAAGGAATTTGTCTTAGTGCAAATGCTCTCAGTGTACATAAAAGAAAAGATACATTTGTCAAGAATCATCAGGTGCAACACTTAATGATAGTCATAGGGTACAATAAGCAATCAAATCATACCAGGAAACAATCAATATAAATAGTAAAGATACAAATGACAAAGTTACAGTCCTACAGTCACAAGTGGGAGGGGAGGAGTGATAAGGAGTGATGAGAAGATTAATAGTAATAGTAGTGCAGACTTTGTAAATAGTTGGACAGTGTTGAGGGAATTATTTGTTTAGCAGAGGGATGGCATTTGGGGAAAAACTCTCCTTGTGTCTAGTTGTTCTGGTGTGCAGGGCTCTATAGCATCGTTTTGAGGGTAGGAGTTGAAACAGTTTATGTCTGAGATGTGAGAGGTCTGTAAATACTTTCACAGCCTTCTTTTTCACTCATGCAGTATGCAGGTCCTCCATGGAAGGCAGATTGGTAGCCATTGTTTTTTCTGCAGTCCTAATTACTCTCTGGTCTGTGTCTGTCCTGTTGGGTTGCAGAACCAAACCAGACGGTTATAGAGGTGCAGATGACAGAGTCAATCATTCCTCTGTAGAACTGGATCAGCAGCTCCTTGGGCAGTTTGAGCTTTCTGAGTTGGAGCAGAAAGAACATTCTTTGTTGTGCTTTTTTGATGATCTTTTTGATGTTAGGTGTCCATTTTAGGTCTTATGATATGATAGAATCTAGAAATTTGAAGGTCTCTACTGTTTACACTGTGTTGTCTAGTATTGTAAGAGGTGATAGTGTGGTAGGGTTTCTCCTAAAGTCTACCCCCCCACCCACAAAAAAGTTAGCCTCCTAGTCTTATTCATTCAATAGGACCCATGCGGAATATCCGGTTGAATTTTGTATTCCCTGTTTCCTTTTGAGAATGTCTAAACAAAAGAAGAGAATATTTGTTGCTCAGAGTTAAAGCATGAGGTCCTGGGTTGCTTGTTTTCTTGAAGACGTTTTCTTGAAGATGTTTCATTACCCAGTTGGGTTGCATCATCAGTGCTGGCTCAGTGGGTGCTTCATCACAGGAGGTTTTTAAGAGACTGAACAGCCACTTGTCTGAAATAGTATAGGGTCTCCTGATTAAACAGGGGGCTGGATTAGAAGACCTCCCAGGTGCCTTCCAGCTCCTATTCTGATTCTGAAAAAAAGCTGATTTACAGATGCCAAATTGGTCTCTGATTAATACCATGATAAGCAATGATATTTTACTATTCCTTGCACTATGAAAAATCTGTTGTGTTGCCTTTACCTGAATAAACCCAGAAAGTAGCTTTTGTGTTTACTCTTTCTGCATACAAACAAATGAACAAAACAACAACAACAACCCCAAACTGTTTTCCCTCAAATCTGTATCTTTTCTGTGCTGGCTGGAGTATAGCGTTTGCCATGTTAAATTCATACCATCGGGCGCTGCCTGAAATATTGTGATTATCCTGACTCATTGGAATAAAAATCTGAGCTCAGAGATGCAAGACCTTTGCCTGCCTATTCTCCAGACTCCTCAAAAACCTCAGCCTTTAATGAAAAGGAAAAAAAACCCCCAACAACTGCCTTTTCAGAAAGCAATTATATTATTTCTGCAACTCTCTATACAAATGCAAAACAGGGAGGAAATGTATGTATGAATTCGCTTTGCACGCTTTAAAAGCTTGCAGGAGCTGGGCCTTTTGATCAGTCTTTGGCTTGTGAATTTCATCAGTATTACTAGATGTTTCTCAGGTTACAGCTGCAGTCATTAGAAAGAGAAACCTGGATACCTTCCAAACAGGTTGTGTATACCTGTCAGTGATTTCCCCAAAGGCAGCTAGACTTCTTGAAACCAGTGGACATGAATGGGCTCAGCTACAGAAAATGATCCCTGCTTATCTGTCCATAGGAAGACAAGAAGTCAGACTTAAAAGAAGCTGAATTGTTTTGACCGGCCCTGCTGTCTATATCTTCAGCGTCTTCACCATCCCCGTTGGGTCAAGTTCATACGTGTTCATCATGTGACATATTTGTATTTTCTGACCCAGGTTCAAGAAAGCTTGCGGTATGTCCCTCACGTCAGGTTGCCCCTTGATCTCAGCTATGGCAGACAAGAAAAATGCTCCAAATAAGACCAAAAGAATGGATGGTGTTACCTAGTGCCGTCTGCGACCCAGCGTCGTTTGGCGGTATCCCGGGGAAGGGCCTACTCTGTAGCAGCTCCCACGCTATGGAACCAACTACCTCTGGGGCTCCACCTGGTCCCCGACCTCCGCACTTTCCAACATGACCTAAAAACCTGGTTGTTTGAACAGGCTGGGCTGTGCTGACTCCTCGGGGAATGGGTTTTAAAATTTGAATTTATTAATGGGTTTTAGTTAATTTGCCTTGCTGTAATTTAATTCTATTTTAGTTAACTTAATTTAGTGTTCCATTTTTATCTTTGAGCCGCCCCGAGTCCTTTTTGGAGAGGGGGCGACATACAAGTCAAATTAATAAATAAGTAATAAATAATAGTTTTGGTAATGAAACATCTGCAAGAAAACAAGCAGGCTCAGAGAACACCAAGGATCACACAATTCTCTCCTTCTCCATCTCTCCGCAAACTCCACTCCCTTCTAGCTCTGATGATGTTACCTAGTTGGGTCATGAAATGTCTGCAAGAAAACAAGCAAGCTCAGAAAACACCCAGGACCCCACAGTTGTCCTCCTCCTCCTCCTCCTCCTCCTCCTCCTCCTCCTCCTCCTCCTCCTCCTCCTCCTCCTCCTCCTCCTCCTCCTCCTCCTCTCCACAAACCCTCCTCCCTTCTAGCAGTGATGATGTTACCTAGTTGGGTCATGAAACGTCTGCAAGAAAACCACCAAACTCAGAGAGCACCAAGGACCCCACAGTTGTCCTCCTCCTCCTCCTCCTCCTCTTCCTCCTCCTTCTCCTTCCTTCCTTCTTCCTTCTCCCAAACACCACTCCCTTTTAGCACTGATGATGTTATTTGTTGGATCATGAACGTTGTAAGAAATGAGCAAGCTCAGAGAGTACCTAGAACTTTTCATTTCAACCCTGAGCTAAAAATATTCTTCTTTATTAGAAAAATGTTCCCTACATTTCAAAATTTTGCCTGGTTTCTTGAAGTTGAATTCCTCTCTCTCTCTCTCTCTTCTCTCTCTCTCCTCTCCTCCTCCTCTCCCTTCCTCTCTCTTCTCTTTCCCTCCTCTTCTCTGCCTCTGTCTCTCTCCCTTCTCTTTAGGATTTCACTCATGGCTCAAACGGCTAAATCTCGTTTGGGAAGGAAAGTTGTGATTTTGTGTTTTCAAAGAGGAAGGAAAAGACCTTTTTGCCTAGCACCTAGTTTTTCTTATAGAAAAGAGCTGAATGTTTATTCAAGAAAGGATTTGGAGCCTTTGTTGGATTCTTGGGGAAAAGGGGGGAAGGAAATGAGATAAAGTCAATCCACGCCAATGTTTGGGATCGAAATGCTTTTATAAGCAAGTTCCTGCAAAAAAATCAAAAGCTGTTCCTTATGCTTTAGCATTATTCTGTATAACTAAGGATATTTCACACACACACACACACACACACACACACACATATATCACACGCATACAAATATATACATGAATATGAATTCCTAGTCACACTTGTATTCAAAAGCTACCATTTCAAGGACTTTTCAGGGCTGCATATCGCTATCAACTAATTTTTTTTTTATTATTTGGATTGTGACACTGATAAAACTCTTGGGATGTTTTACATTTTTTCGCTATGTTAATTAGCCGCTTTCCCTTTGATCTCCCTTACAGTAGAAAACAGCGAAAGAGAAATCTCAGTGGGGAATCTCCCAGACTCCGTTCATCTCCTCATCTCCCACAATGGGAAGATCAGAGGGAGACAACATTTCTCCCGCTGAACGAAACAGCTTGCCTGGTTTTTAAATAAACCCCATCATTATTTTATGTGTGGTGAGGACGAAGGTGAAGCAATTGCTCGGGAAAGCGAGCAAAATATAAACTTGGTTTCAACCTACGAAGAAGAAGGAAGAAAGGGGAAAAAATAAAACAAAAAGGAAATAGCCAACTGAACGTGTTCCCTAAGCAGGAATGAATAAATATCACATAAGCAATTTCTTCTTCTTTTTTTTTAAATAGGTTTTTAATTTTTTTAACTTGAACATATAACCTTCCATTCAACAGTGTGTCGTCTGATAAGTGATTTGTTCTGTTCTGCAAGTCATGTTTGTTTTATTTTTATTTTTTATTTTTTTGTCTGCTTTCCATTATGTGTTTTACAAATTTACCCAACTGCTCTGGAATCATGCAGCCCAATTTAATACCACTTTATTTATTTAGTAATTAATACCACTTTATAATGCCTCAGTAAGGCCACACTTGGAATACGGCATCCAGTTTTGGTCGCCACGATGTAAAAAAGATGTTGAGACTCTAGAAAGAGTGCAGAGAAGAGCAACCAAGATGATTAGGGGACTGGAAGCTAAAACATATGAAGAACAGCTGCAGGAACTGGGTATGTCGTAGTTTGATGAAAAGAAGGACGAGGGGTGACATGATAGCAGTATTCCACACTATCACCTCTTACAATACTAGACAACACAGTGTAAACAGTAGAGACCTTCAAATTTCTAGGTTCTATCATATCACAAGACCTTAAAATGGACACCTAACATCAAAAACATCATCAAAAAAGCACAACAAAGAATGTTCTTTCTGCTCCAACTCAGAAAGCTCAAATTGCCCAAGGAGCTGCTGATCCAGTTCTATAGAGGAATGATTGACTCTGTCATCTGCACCTCTATAACTGTCTGGTTTGGTTCTGCAACCCAACAGGACAGACCCAGACTTCAGAGGATAATTAGGACTGCAGAAAAAACTATTATTACCAACCTGCCTTCCATGGAGGACCTGTATACTGCAGGAGTCAAAAAGAGGGCTGTGAAAATATTTACACACCCCTCACATCCTGGACATAAACTGTTTCAACTCCTTCCTCAAAACGATGCTATAGAGCCCTGCACACCAGAACAACTAGACACAAGGAGAGTTTCCCCCCGAAAGCCATCACTCTGCTAAACAAGTAATTCCTTCAACACTGTCCAACTATTTACAAAGTCTGCACTACTATTACTATTAATCTTCTCATCACTCCTTATCACCCATCCCCTCCCACTTGTGACTGTAGGACTGTAACTTTGTCGCTTGTATCTTTACTATTTATACTGACTGTTTCCTAGTATGATTTGATTGTTTATTGTACCCTATGACTATTATTAAGTGTTGTACCTGATGATTCTTGACTCTTGATGATGTGTCTTCTTTTATGTACACTGGGAGCATTTGCACCAAAGACAAATTCCTTGTATGTCCAATCACACTTGGCCAATAAAGAATTCTATTCTATCCTCTTCCAATATCTCAGGGGCTGCCCCAAAGAAGAGGGAGTCAAGCTATTCTCCAAAGCCCCTGAAGGCAGGACAAGAAGCAATTGGTGGGAACTAATCAAGGAGAGAAGCAACTCAGAACTAAGGAGAAATTTCTTGACAGTGAGAACAATGAACCAGTGGAACAACTTGCCTCATGAAATTGTGAATGCTCCAACACTGGAAGTTGTTAAGAAGAGATTGGACAACGATTTGTCTGGAATGATGTAAAGTCTCCTGCCTGAACAGGGGGGGTTGGACTAGAAGACCTCCAAGGTCCCTTCCAACTCTGTTAGTCTAAATGTAAAGTGGTAGGGAAAAAAGAGTGAGCCCCCCTCTTATTGTGTCAGCCAAAGCAGTGGAGATCTGGAACACAAATGTCTTCATTAAAATACCTTGAAACTGTGATCGTGGGGCTTCCAGCCAATCAAAACAAGCCTGGAGATTTGCAAAGGTTTGTGTAGGGAAAGACAGATTATCAATCATGAATGATTGATGACATCTGCCTAGGCAGGAACAAACGAGGAAGCCATCATTCAAATTCACACCTTGAGGCTGACATAGCTGTCTCGCCTTCTCTGCTGTCTACATTCCTTTACTAAGTATTATAAAAGGCCCCCTTTGCTCAACTCTTTGCCTAGCAGTGTTACACCTTTATTAGTCAGCTGGCTCTTCCTTCCAGGGCCTCACTGATAGAAATTACAATGCCAATGGATATCTGGGATACTCACAGCAGCTTCTTCTTCTTCTTCTTCTTCTTCTTCTTCTTCTTCTTCTTCTTCTTCTTCTTCTTCTTCTTCTTCTTCTTCTTCTTCTTCTTCTCCTTCCTCTTCTTCTTCTTCTTCTTCTTCTTCTTCTTCCTCTCTTCTTCCTCCTCTTCTTCTCCTCCTCTTCTTCTTCTTCTTCCTCCTCCTCCTCTTTTAAATGCCATCTTCTCTGCTGGCATAGATTTTGCAGAAGGTATCATCCTGAATTTCTTTCTGCTCTCTCCCATCCATGACCTAACCGGGTTTAATCTGTTTTACCTCTCTTGAGATCAACTAGGATTGCTTAACTGCTGGATTCTACATTACAGCAAGCCCAGTGTTTGAAATTAAATAGGACAACTGAACCAAGAGTATGTGACTTGGAGCATTGCATTGGAATTGTTTTGGGACCAGTCTAGACGGCTTCTGTGAAGTTTATTTCTGAAATGGCTTCTCTGTGCTTAAGTTCCTTGACAAGAAAAAAAAACAGCATAAATTGGTTGCATGGCAGAACTGTGATATCCTAAACTCTGTTTTCCAAGCTTCAAGGGAAGAAATATTGCTTGATAAACACGGACTACTAGCAAAATGCTCTTGCTATCTGAGGGACTGTAACACTAATAGAGTGAGGCTAAATTGGTGGAAGCAGTGAAAATGCACACTCGCTCAGGTCACACTGGCGCTTCTTTCTACCCAATGTTTTCCCATTTGCTGTCAAGAGAACCAACATCTGCCAAGAGGGACTTATCCAATTTCCAAGGCAAGATGTGAAGGTTGACGCCAAATAAGCCTTTTGTAATTTTAGCCAGTTGTGGAAACACCCTAAAACCAGCATATGGCTTGTTAATATCACATCCAAAAGGATGAAGCTGAATGTTTTTTCAAGGCTGGTTCGGAGGCAGCAAATGGCTGGCATTTGTCATGATTATTTTTGATTGATTATTTGATTATTGGTCACGGTCATGTTGATGCTCCAGGATAATTCCAGGGTGGTTTGAATGCATCTTTTCTGGAAAATGTTCCCTTAGAGCTTTCGATCCCCAGACAAGTATTTTGAGCGTTCCTAACAGGGATGACTCAGCTGGTGGTTCCTGAGCAAATGGGCAAGGAGCAAAAGAAATGCAAATGGTCAGGTCTTTGGTGCTCTGTGATGGTTGTTTTCATGCAGATGTTTCATTACCCAACCCTGTAACATCATCAGTACTAGAAGGGAGTGGGGTTTGCTCTCTGTTATCTGGCTGGGTAATGAAACATCTGCAAGAAAACAACCAAAGTCGTAGAGCACCAAGGATCCCACAGTCCCATAGAGCACAGAAGGATCCCACTCCTCCTTCCTGCAAACCCCCACCCCCCCCATCCTTCTAGCACTGCTGATGTTATCTAGTTTGGTAATGAAATGTCCACCAAGCACAGAGAGCACCAAGGACCCCACAGTTCAAGCACAAGCAACAAATATTCTCTTCTATCAGTGCATGCAAACTCCTGGTCTTGTCAATTGGTGAAATCAGGCTTTTTTGGGGGCGTGTTCTCAGTGTATAATCCTGAGTTCCTGGATACAAAGACACCTGGAGCAGGCAAAGGGAATCAGTCTGTCTCCTCAGTGCAGTGGAAGTTCAGATTTTAATCTCAGTAGGAGTCAGTAACATTGGGGTGCCTATAAATATTGTGGAAGGAAGGATGGGAGGAAGGGAGGGAGGAAGGAGGAAGGAATGGAGGGAGGGAGGAGGGAAGGAAAGAGGAGAGGAAGAAAGAAGGGAAGGAGGAAGGGAAGGAAGGAAGCAAAGAAGGAAGGAATGGAGGGAGGGAGGAGGGAAGGAAAGGAAAGGAAGGGGGAAGGAGGAAGGGAAGGAAGGAAACAAAGAAGGAAGGAATGGAGGAGGGAGGGAGGAGGGAAGGGAGGAGGGAAGGAGGAAGGGAGGGAAGGAAGGAAAGAGGAGGGAAGAAGGAAGGGAGGGGAGGAGGGAAAAGTGAAGGAAAGTAGGAGGGAGGGACAGGGACAGAAGGAAGGAGGGAAGGAAGGAAGGAAGGAAGGAAGGAAGGAAGGAAGGAAGGAAGGAAGGAAGGAGAGAGGGAATATGGAAGGAAGGACTTTCTAATTGCTCAGGAGCAACTCAGTGAGAAGATTCAACAAATACCAAACCCCTGGCCACCTGCCTGCCCTCTGCAGAAGACAGTTTCCAGAGTCTCCCTTGCTCCGTTGAATTTTAATGCTCTCTAATATTGTTGAGGTGAAGGGAAAAGCTGTGGGTTGAATGTTAAAATCCCTCCTCTGCAGAAAATCCCAGGACTGTCCCGAGTCTTTCCAGGCAAGACTGAGAAAGACTTCTGTCCAAAAACATCTTCTCGTACCATAGATGGCCCTGAATATTCAAGACTGTCTTAAGATCACAACAGAAAAAGTATCCAGGTGTAAGGTTCGGCAATGCACTTAAGTCAACAATGAGCCAAAAGGAGAACTTAAGTAAAGACTTGAGAAAGAACCAGTGTTTATTTTGATCAAAGCAAAGAGCTGGACAAACCATTCCAACCAAATACAAAAGAGACATGTAAGGTGTCAGGATTCTGGGCAATTGCCCTAATGAAATCATGAGCCTCAAGCCAAGCTTCAAAAGAAACCAAAAGATTTATTAGGAGCAACATGTCTGGCATTAACCTGCATGAAGCCAACTCTGGCATACGTAATTTACAATCACCTGTGACCCTGCTTCCCCACTCCCCCCTGGGTGTGTCATAAATCAGATTCTACAATGAAGCATGTTCATGTGTCATCAATCACGTTCTCCAATTAAGGATTTTTTGAGGGCAGAAGATCCCGTAGCTTAGCTACAATCTTTGTAAGATAAGTGGTGGAATGTACTTCTGGTTTTAAACTGCCACACTACTCCTTTAGATTTCCTCCCCCCCTCCTTGTTTATGAAAACTCTAAACAGGCATAGGAATGCTTTACGAGTTGACATAAGGAAGGCCACACCTGGGGGAAGGTATGGCATATTTTATACCTTCAGAGACCTCAGCTTAGTAGCCAATTCTGCCCCCCTGGCCCATGTCTTCCTTGTGGCCCTGCATTGGCCATGCAGCAAGGAACAGAGGGGGCTGGGTGCTTAGCAACACAGTTATTTGCCCGGTGTAACCATGCCAAGGTATGACATATTCCATTCCAGGTACTGAGTTATAAAAACAACAACAAGAAGATAGCAGGAATTAGATCAGTGGCAGAAGCAAATGGCAGAGGCAATTCTAATTCTTACAGGAGTAAAGCAATTCTTACAGAAGTGAAATAGCAAGTTATTATTAGGTAAACGTTCCCCTTCTTGCACATACATGCTAGTCATTTCTGGCTCTAGGGGCGCTGCTCATCTCCATTACAGAGCCGAAGATCCAGCTGTCTGAAGACGTCTCTGTGGTCATGTGGCCAGCAGGACTAAACACTGAAGGCACATGGAGCTGTTACTTTCCCACCAAAGGGGTCCCTGTTTTTCTACTTGCATTTTTTACATGCTTTTGAACTGCTAGGTTGGCAGAAGCTGGGACAAGTAACGGGAGCCCACTCCGTGATGCGGTGCTAGGGATTTGAACCGCCAAAGTGCCAACCGTTCTGATCGACAAGCTCCGAATTTTAGCCACTGACCCACCATGTCCCCTTCTAAGTTATTATTATGTTGCACTAATTCCACCTATGCTACTATTATGTCCCTTCACAGGGATACTGAGAGACAGCAGAGAAGGGCCTATATAAGAGGTTGGGGGGAGGGGACTGTCACTTTGTATTGTCCTGCTGTGTGTATGTGTTAGGCATGCAATTTAAAACAATAGCCCGTGTGGCAGGCCTTCCCCCTCAAAAAACTCCTGAAGATGTCCAGGCATCTGTGACAAGTCTCAGAGGACCTCTGGGAGATGCAACCAAGAGGACCATTGACAGCTCTTGGGTCCCAGATTGTGCATCCTTGATGTAGGGAGGTCCCTGTGGACAAGGATGCCACCATCACAATGTCTTCTCTACTCAACCTCAAAAGTCCTGGAGATGGCACTCTTAAAGCAGGAAATGAAGGGTGGGTCAGTGTGGGACGAGGCAGGAAGTTAACCTTAGCTGGGAGATAAGAACTAGAAGCTCTTATCTGTTTTTATCTGGGGTTCTCCCCCTGCTAGAAATCAGATAAATGCTTAGAGAAATGCATTGGAGAAGAAGCTCTTAAGCAAATGTCATATATTCTGTACTAGATCTTACTGGTCACAGGAGGGTGATATGTAGATTTAAGTATCCTCTCTCTCTCTCTCTCTCTCTCTCTCTCTCTCTCTTTCTCTCTTTTCCCTTTTTCTCCCTTTCACTCTTTCTCTTTCTCTCTTTCTCTGCCTTCTCTTTAGAAATCAGAAGCAAAAAATAAAAATAGAAATGAAATACTTGTTTTCATTGGTAGTTTCATAGGGCCTCCTCCCGCTCTGCCCATCATCTGATAATGTTTATTTTCAGCTGCTGTGTGCTTTATGGGTGCCTGCCTGTCCTCAGAATCTGCAGGGAATAACTTGTCAGCTTCAAGCTCTCATTCCCCTCCTCCCCTCCCCCAAAGTTATCCAGTGGAAGAGAATCTGCATATCATTAGCAAGATGGAAACAAAGCTGACTTATTTATTAAGTATCATCTGCTCCCTTCAACGATAATGACCTTTGGATGAAAAATAAAGATACAGGAAAGATGCACAGATAAGCCTCCATAAAAATTAGTACACATTATTATGACTTGCCATCTGAGGCTGATGTGGCCTGAGCATCCTTCCAGATGCAAAAAGCATGAGAGATCAAGAGGGTTGATGGTAGGAAACTAAACACATTTATTTTATAGTAATTGGCTTCTTCTTGTCAAGCGTTATGGGGCCACTCTGACATGTTTGTCTAAAACGGGCGGTAGTTAGCTTGTGTTTATCCATTAGAGATTGGGTTAAGTTGACACGCTTCAGTATTAAAAATAATGTATCGATGGCAATTAAATTTTCAACGTGTAAGCAAACATTGCTTGGAGAATTATTGTTCCTGGGCTTTGCATTGATTGGGAGCACCTTCATATTTCACTAAAGGGTACAGGGGGGTTTTCAGAGTGGCTTGCAACATTTAAAATTAGAAAAACAAAACTGTAGCAAAAATAAAACAATAAAGTAAAATTAAATAAAATTAAAAATGCATAGCTCTGCCAAACATCAGCCTAGAAACCAGCATTGAAACAGGAAGTTATTGTTGCTACAGATTTTAAGCCCACATGCCAGACTGAAAGTACTAGAAATAAATAGAGATCCAACTGGATTATCTTCTCCAGGAGGTCTTCAGATGGATGTGCCAGGAAAATTGCTGGAGATAGAAGCTTACCGATACTCTGAACAAGATAAAGCTCTGAAGATTATCATGTACCAAGGGACTTTTATGATAGTGAGAGTTCCCTAAGATAGAAGTCCCTTGGGTGTAGTGGTTAGGGCACCAAGCCAGAAATCAGGAGACTATCTTACAAAGCCAACTGATGAGTTGCAAGGACTTGTCCGGCCAGTTACCAGAAGTCAATACTGATGTGAAGGCATTCAAGAAGATATAAGTGGTCAACCTAATGCTAGTGGATGATCCCATAAACATGAGCCAGCTGTGTGCAGCAGCAGCCAAAAAAGCTAATACAATCCTTGGTTGTACCCTATGACGATTATTAAGAGTTGTACCTTATGATTGTTGACTCTTGACAAATGTATCTTTTCTTTTATATACACTGAGTACATTTGTACCAAGACAAATTCCTTGTGTGTCCAATCACACTTGGCCAATGAAGAATTCTATTCTATTCTATTCTATTCTATTCTATTCTATTCTATTCTATTCTATTCCTTTCTTATTCTATTCTATTCTATTCTATTCTATATTCTATTCTATTCTATATTCTATTCTATTCTATTCTATTCTATTCTATCCTATTTCTTCCAATATCTATTCTGTTCTGTTCTATTCTATTCTATTCTATTCTATTCTATTCTATTCTATTCTATTCTATTCTATTCTATTCTATTCCCTTCCGTTCCATTCCATTCTACTCTACTCTACTCTACTCTACTCTACTCTACTCTACTCCACGTGGAGTGGTGCAATGACCTAGAGGTGGAGTTGTCACCTTCATGATCAGGAGGCTGTGAGTTCGATCCTTGATAGAGGCAGATATTTCTCTCTCTGGGCACAATGAGAATATATCTGCTGAACAAAACTCCGCATTGGCAACAGGAAGGGCATCCAGCCATTAAAACACTCTGCCAGCTCCATTCAGGTTGCCTAGACTCCACCCCGCAAGGGATTATGGGGTTGTTAGATGATGATAGAACCAAAATCACGTGAAGCAAAGCTTTATAAAACCACACCTGGAATACTGTATCTAGTTTTGGATATTACAAAGAAGATGTTGAGACTTTGAAAAGAACTGGGATGATTAACGGCTTTGAGATTAAAACATACGAAGGATGGTTGCATGACTTGGGTATGGCTAGTGTAGAGAAGAGAAGGACTAGTGAGGGTAGGATAGCAGTCTTCCAGTATTTGCGTGGCTGCATCCAGTTTTGGTCACCAAAAAAGATGTCAAGATTTTGGGAAAAGTGCAGAAAAGAGCAACTAGGATGATTAAAGGCCTGGAGCAGTGGTGGGATTCAAAGATTTTTACCACCAGTTCAGTGGGCGCGCTTTGCACACGTGCACACACATGCACAGGCGCAGAGGCATTCCAACTCACCTCCTGCAAGTGTGCAGGTCACTTCAGCAGCTGCCGCACAGCACTCTTCTGTGTCATCCAAAGCAGTTGTGCTTCAAAAGCGGGGAATAAAGGTGAGTACGGGAGCCCAAGCAGGTGGGCCCAAGAGCAGAGCGACAGAGAGAACTGCTGCTCATCGGTGCTACTGGCTCAGCAGAATCGGGCCAAACCGGTAGAATACCACCACGGGCCTGGAGACGAAAACATATGAAGAACGGTTGCAGGAACTCAAGTCAAGTGAGGGTACATCAAATGAAGGTCTTGTGATGGATCTTATGGTGTGGGTGTGTCAAGTGAGGGTTTTATAGTGGGTCAGATATGGATGTATCAAGTATGGGTTTTCTGGTGGGTCAGGTGTGGGTGTCTCAAGGGAGAGTCTTGTGGTGGGTTTTGTGGTGGGTCAGGTGTGGGTGTCTCAAGGGAGAGTCTTGTGGTGGGTTTTGTGGTGGGTCAGGTGTGACTGTGTCAAGTGAGGGTCTTGTGATGGGTGAGGTGTGAGTCATCAGTGAGAGTCTTGTGATGGGACCTTGAGGTGGGTCAGGTGTGGGGTTTCCAGTGGATCCTTGTGGTGGGTCTCGTGATGGCTCCTACATCCTCCACCCGAGCTACAGATAATTTGCCACTATCACATATATCCCTTGTGCCCTAAGAAATTTGCATTTCTCACAGTTAAATCCCACCCTTTTGCTCAATCCATCAAGTTTCGAAAGCTACTTTCCATGCCAGATTCCTCTGGAGGGACTGACACTTTCATGCTCCGACGAAGACAAAATGACTAATGAACCTGATTTGTTTCAGGGATTAGGAGAAGATGCAAACACAAGGCTTCCTTTCTCTCCTCTCAGCTCCTCTCTTTCGTTTATCATCTTTTGGGGATGGCAGGGGGTTGTCTCAGGATTTAACACTTCCTACTGGTGTTTTCCCAAAAATAAGACCCTGTCTTATATTTTTTTTGCCACCAAAAAAGGCGCCAGGTCTTATTCTGGGGGCATAAATCTATATATTTATCTATCTACCCATCTATCCTCTCTCTATCATCTATCTCTCTATTCTATCTATCTACCCATCTATCCTCTCTCTATCATCTATCTCTATCTATTTATTATTCTACCATCTATCTTCTTCTCTCTTTCATCTATCTACCTATCCATCCATTTACCCATCTTATCTATCTACCGTATTTATCCATCTATTCTACCCATCTATCTCTTCTATCATCTTCTCTATATTTATCTATTTTACCATTTATTTTCTTTTATCTTATCTATTTCATCCATCCTATTTATTTATTTATTTATCAGATATGTATTTCCATCTATTTACCCTTTCTACTTCTTTCTTTATTATCTTCTATCTTTTTCTATTTATCTATCTACCCATCTATCTCCTTTTTCATTCTATTTATCCATCCATCCATCCATCCATTATTCATTATCTCTATCTATCTATCTATTCATCCATCTATCTACCCATCTATCCTCTCTCTCAATGTCTGTCTGTCTACCCACCAATCCATCTTCCCTCTGTAAACTATCCATCCATCCATCCTCTGTGTTCCCCCCAAAATAAGACCCTGTCTTATGTTTTTTTTTTAAAAGGCACCAGGTCTTATTTTCAGAGGATGTCATCCACTGATTAACCTCACTTGCGCGTCACCCACACCCTCCTTTTCACTGTCAGAGGCCTTCAGGAACTTCTTCTTCTGTGGCCAGCAAGGCTTCCCTGAAGGCCTCTGCAGCTGATAATGGAGCTCTGCCATCCTTGCTGGTTGCAGAAGAAATGTCCAAAGCTAGGGCAGCTCCTCCCCCATCCCCACCCTAGCTTAATTTTTACCCGTGCACTCTGGAGTGGGTGGGAGTTTAATTAGGGCTTATTTTGGGGGGTGGGTAGGGCTTATATTGAGTGCACATGTAAAAATCAAGCTAGGACTTACTTTCAGGGTAGGTCATATTTTCAGGGAAACAGGGTAGTGTTTCTTTTGTTTGCCAATCCCAGGACTATAAGACCACTCCCTGCTTAACAAACAACATTCCTCCAGAATCTACGTAGCAAACCTGATAGAAAATGATATCATTTGGTAAATCTATTATATACTCAGGATATTTTCTTTGTTTTATGAGAAATGGTGAGCAAAGTTGCTTTAAAAAAAAAAAGAAAGAAAGAAAGAAAGAAAGAAAGAAAGAAAGAAAGAAAGAAAGAAAGAAAGAAAGAAAGTCACATTTGATTTGAATTTGACTGAGCTGCCAGGTACTGGACAAAATTGCTCCGGAGGCTCAAAAGCCATCATCGCCTTAATCTTTTGATCTGACGCAGCTTCCACAAATGATTTGGAAAGAAGAAAAGGGTCAGGGGAAAAAAAAAATCACCAGAAAGCGATGAGTAATTGACCTGTATTTCTCAACTCAATTTATGAAATGGTTTCTTTTCTTTTCTTTTCTTTTTTTATCACCACATTGGAAATTCATTCAGGAAAATACTTCACAATGGATTTGCATTATATAGGTAGATATATTTTACAAAGTATAGGTGAAACTTGAAAAATTAGAATATTGTGCAAAAGTTCATTTATTTCCATAATGCAACTTAAAAGGTGAAACTGATATATGAGATAGACTCATTACATGCAAAACAAGATAGGGTTTTTTTGAGAGTATTTGCACCAACACAAATTCCTTGTGTGTCCAACCACACTTGGCCAATAAAGAATTCTATTCTATTTTATTCTATTCTATTCTATTCTGTTCTGTTCTGTTCTGTTCTGTTCTGTTCTGTTGTGTTCTGTTCTGTTCTCTTCTGTTCTGTTCTACTCTATTCTATTCTATTCTAATTCTAATTCTATTCTATTCTTCATTCCAATATTCTATTTTATTCTATTCTATTCTTTCTATTCTATTCAATTGTATACTAATTCTAATTCTATTCTATTCTACTCTACTCTACTGTATTCTAATTCTAATTCTATTCTAGTCTTCATTCCAATATTCTATTCTATTCTATTCTATTCTATTCTATTCTTTCTATTCTATTCTAATTCTATTCTAGTCTTCATTCCAATATTCTATTCTATTCTATTCTATTCCATTCCAAGAGAAGGATATATTTCAAATTTCTTGTTTGCAAACACCTGGACTCACTTTGTTAACCATTAGAAGAACCAAAATATTGGACTAAAATTGATTTGGGGTTCCAGCACAGCTACAGCTACTACATTCAGGTAATCCAAATCCCACAAGGTAACAATTTCCAAAACAAGCAGATATTATTAACCACATCAGAGGCAGAGAAAAGTAACAAGCTAGCTTCCCACTTTTGAAAGAAACCTCAGGATTTACATGTAGGGTTATAAAGGCTGATGAGGCTCTTTTCATGCACCATTTCATCCTTTCCTGGTTTCTTTTGCAATATTGCATAATTAACCTTCTTTACTCCAGGTTATTCAAGCTTTTGCTCCAATATTTTCCTTCTGAAATTAGATCAATCTTCTTACAGCTTCAGGGAGATGAACTTCATATTTTCTAAGAAGTATCAATCTCTTTTAATTTCTTGAAAGAAGATGCCATGGTCCTAGGGCAGGAAACTTTTATCCAAAATAAAAACCCTTCCCTCCAGTTCTTTCCACTTTTCCACTCAGATGAATTCGCCCAAACTCTGCCAGTGCTTGAAAAAATATATATCAAGAAGCAAATAGAATAGAATAGGAATAGAATATTGGAATGAAGAATAGATTAGAATAGATTAGAATAGAATAGAATAGAATAGAATAGAATAGAACAGAACAGAATAGAATAGAATAACAGTGTTGAAAGGGACCTTAGAGGTCTTTTAGTCCAACCCCCTGCCCAGGCAGGAAATCCTGTACCATTACAGACAAATAGTTATCCAAACTCTTCTTAAAAACTACCAGTGTTGGAGCATTTACAGCTTCTGGAGGCAAGTTGTTCCACTGATCAATTGTTCTCACTGTCAGGAAATTTCTCCTTAGTTCTAAGTTGCTTCTCTGCTTAGTTAGTTTCCACCAATTGCTTCTTGTCCTACCCTCAGGTGGTTTGCAGAATAGCTTGACTCCCTCTTCTTTGTGGCAGCCCCTCAGATATTGGAAGACTGCTATCATGTCACCCCTAGTCCTTCTTTTCATCAAACTAGACATACCCAATTCCAGCAACCGTTCTTTATATGTTTTAGCCTCCAGTCCCCTAATCATCTTTGTTGCCCTTCTGTGCACTCTTTCTAGAGTCTCAACATTTTAACCCTTTCTAGTCTGCAGAGACACAAGTGAATGCGAGTTGGAACAACCAAGTTGTGTTTCCGTAAGTGGTGTTGACTATTTCACATCTCCTGCACAGATCTGGTCTGACTCTGAAGATTATTCAAAAGTTGCAGCTGGCATAAAATGCAGCAGTATTTTATTCCTCTCGAAGTCACTGCTCACTAGTCACAATGGTATTGTGGACACTACATTGGTCTATCTATTTAGAAAACAGTGCAGAGAACAGCCACAAAGATGATGAGGGGACTGGAGGCTAAAACATATGATGAACAGTCGCAGGAATTTGGTATGTCTAGTCTAGAGAAGAGAAGGACCAGGGGAGACATGATAGGAGTCTTCCAATATTTGAGGGGCTGCCCCAGAGAGAAGGGGGTCAAGCTATTCTCCAAAGCTCCAGAAGGCCAGACAAGGAATAATGGATGGAAATTGATCAAGGAGAGATTCAACCTAGGAATAAGGAGTAATTTCCTGACAGTGAGAACAATAAATCCATGGAAGCTTGCCTTCAGAAGTTGTGAGAGCTTCATCACTGGAAGCTTTCAAGAAGAGACTGGACTGCCCTCTGTCAGAAATGGTGTAGGCTCTCCTGCTTGGGCAGGGAGTTGGACTAGATGACCTACAAGGTCCCTTCCAACTCTGATATTCTATGTTCTATGTTCTAGTCATAGGACTTAAATAAAGATCATACTTGACTAAAAAGCAGTGGTGGGATTCAAATTTTTTTACTATCGGTTCTGTGGGTGTGACTTGGTGGGCATGGCAGGGGAAGGATACTGTAAAATCCCCATTCCCTCCCCACCCCAGTAACCTGCTTTCCAGCTCCGTTCTCCTGTGCAGGGCAACCAAAGAAGACCCAGCCAATCAGTTGGCACTTGGGAAGCAGAGACTAGAAGGGGGCGGGGCCAGTCAGAGGTGGGATTTGCCCGTTCTCCGAACTACTCAAAATTTCTGCTACCGGTTCTCCAGAACTGGTCAGAACCGGCTGAATCCCACCTCTGCATGAAGAAATGTTGAGGGTGGGATTAGGATCTGGATGAAATTCGGAGGGTATTCATATTTTAATACCCTTTAGTTATATTTCCAGCCCTCTGGAACCAAAATCTTGCCTAGAGCATTTGATGGTTGACATCACCGTCGGAGAAGAACACCAGGTAATTTTGAAAATGTTAATAACTTTGTAATTGTATGCTTATCGTCAGTGATTTATTGGTTTTATTTATTTACAACGCGGTGAGTTGTTTTTTAATATATCAGAGTCCTTCAGGAGTGTGGCAGTGCGAAGACATAAATTGTGGGTTTAAATGGCCCAAGGTTTATCATTCTTGAAGATGAAGAGTCAAATTAAAAGTCATTGGGCCCCTCTTTGGATTGCTCGGTCTTGGCTGACTTTAGTGCAATCCAACTGATTTGTATACCAGTAGAAGACTGACAAGTGCAGATATAAATATTAGCAGATGTATTTCTGGTTTCTCCTGCTTATGCATTAGTCAGGATTTGCATTCTGTAAATAAATATAGAGAGAGTGGTTCTTGGTTCAAATCAATGGGATGGTCACAAGTGAGAAAAAATGGTCACAAGTCACTATTTTCCTTTGTTGGAAGAAATATCCTGGTTCAGTTCCAACCGGGGAGAAAGACACTGGAAACATGGAGGCTGATAGTTTCATGGTGAAGCAGGACCACCAAGCTCCTGGTTCTGGGCAGCTGAACACATGGAGTTGAGAGTGAGGGTTTTTTTTTTTAATACCTTCTCTTGGGCTTTGAACTTGAGCTTCCTGTTCCTGTGGGGTCAATTGTGGTTACCTGAGGTTTGGGCTGATGCAATGAAGGAGCTTGTTGTGCAGTTTCTATTGTGGCTCAATGGCTTTGCCTTGAAGGATGAGAGTGGCACTGGCAGCGTGTGATGCAGGGATGGGGCCAGGACCATCAGGGAGTGGAGTACTGCCTTTGGAGAGTGTGGAGGCTGGCAACAGCGATGCAGAGGTCCCCAAGGAACCTGTGCACAGTGCACATGTGTGCGTGCAGGGTTTATTTATTTATATTTATACTTGAACTTGTATGCCGCCCCATCTCCGAAGACTCGGGTGGCTCACAGCTAAAAACATATACAATAAATATTTAAAAATAATTAAACAAAGACAAGCCCAAATATAAGACGTAAAAACAATAAACATTAAAACCCTCCCTCCCCTAAGGAGGGGTCACAGCCCAGGTTGGTCAAATAACCAGGTCTTTAGTTCACGGAGGAAGGTGCGGAGATTGGGGCCAGGCGGAGCTCCAAAGGCAGTTGATTCCAGAGGTCAGGGGCCGCGACCGAAAAGGCTCATCGTCGGGGAGTCGCCAGCCGGCACTGACCTGCCGACGGGACCCCGAGGAGTCCTTGCCTATGAGCTGCACAGGCAGCCGGTACTAGATATCAGAAGAAGACGCCCTCAAATATTGAGGACCCATGCCATGTAGGACTTTGAATGTCAAAACTAAAACCTTGAATCTCACCCGAGTGCAACCAGCAGCCAATGTAGGCTGCGAGGAGGGGGTAACATGGGAGAACCAGGTAACTCCCATCACCACCCCGCCGCATTCTGCACCAGCTGCAATCTCCGGATGGTATGCAAGGGCAGTCCTAGATAGAGAGCATTGCAGTAGTTGAGTCGCGAAGTAACAAGGGCATGAGTGACTGTATGCAGGGCATCTCGGTCCAAAAAAGGGCAGAGTTGTCGAACTAGATGGAGCTGGGCAAAGGCCCCCCTGGCGATGGCCCCCACCTGCTCCTCCAATCGGAGCAGTACATCCAGGAGGACCCCCAGATTCCGCGCCCTACCCACAGGGTTGCTTGAAGGAAAGAGCAGCTGCAGCAGCATGGGCAACTCGGGAGTAAGGCTGCAAGGTATCTCCCTGAGGAGATAAAAGCCAGCTGAGAAACCAGTTCTTTGCAGAAGGCAAAGAAGTTTTACACTTGAGCCTGGTGGACGTTAGGAATATCTGAATTGGTGTTTGGAGACTCTTTGTGTTTGAAATATTTCTTAGTAACTTTATCTAGTGTTCTTGGGAGCCTTGCACATCCTGGCAAGACTCTTTCTTATCACAGCTAATTGGTTTGAAGCAGCCTTTTATCTGTGAAGGGACAGGATTTGCAGGGGTGGGATTCAAATTTCTTAACAACCAGTCCTGTGGGCGTGCCCTAATTTGTGGGTGTGGCTTGGTGGTCACATGACTGGATGGGCATGGCTTGTATGTAAATATTGTAAATATTTATGTAAATGTTGATTTTTTTATTTAAAAAAGAGCAACTTTTACCCAAAACAAGGCAAAGTAGGCAGGCAGATTGAGTTGCTTGCAGCATCACAGGGTCACTCACAGATCTACCTTTCTGCCATCTGCTGCCTGAGTCTGCACCGAAAAATAGAAGCTTCAGTCCTAAGGAAGGTTCAGCTCTGTCCTCAGGCCAGTGGTGCGATTTGCCAGTTCTCTGAACTTTGCAGAATCGTAACAACCAGTTCTATAGAACTGGTCCGAACCAGTAGAATCCCACCCCTGGGGATTCGTTAAGAAACATTAAAAGGTTGTGCTGTTACCTTTTGTCTCGTGTTTGCTTCCTTGGAACCAGGTTTGGGTCAGAACAGTTTTGTAGATAGGCTGGCCCAGTCTTTCTTAATGGGCCCAAATAACTGCTGGGGGCAGGGAGCGGAAGCTCTGAGTTTCTGTCTTTAGAAACATGTTTCTCCTTTAGTGAAAATACAATATTCTGCCTTTTTAATATTTCCCAAAACATTTCATTCTTCTAAGAAGGGTGGGTGCTAACTTTCTAAACCGTGTAAATTTGAACGGTTACTAAATGAATTGTCGTAAGCCGAAGACCACCTGTACCTACAGCTGAAATAAATCCAGTCTTTCTGCCCCACGTCAGAGATATGCCTGATAAATCAGAATCCATGAATTCATTTCTCCCTCTTTCTTGACTTTAATCTTCATTCCAGCAGAAAAACTAAATTCTTCCATTATTATTATTTTTTACCTACCGAGAGAAAAAGAATTTTATTCAAAGTTGAGTGGAGGTTGGGAGGAGGAAAAAAAAAATCTGATTTTTTTTCCTCTCTTCGGAAAACTTGAAGAAAGATAGAACACTTAGTTTCCATGGAAACACATCATCTGTAATTTTTCTAACAAGAGAAGTACTTGGGCAACTTTATCACATCTGCAATCATTCTGATTCCATTAACCTCCCTCCCCATTTTTTTTTTGACAAATACTTCCCAATTTTATTGCGCTATAAACTATATCGCTCTTTAATACATAGATATATAATAAGACTTTAAACGTTGCAATGCAAAGAAGATAATGGCATTTATAACTGCTGCGATTTAGGAGGGAGTTAAATTGAAAAACGAAAAGAAAAGAAAGAAAATTCTGAAGGAATGACTTAAATGGCTATTCTGTGCAATTTTTTTTTAAAATGCTGCCAAACCTTATTGACTCTTGCATATTGGGGAAGCTTCTTCTGTTGTAAGTGACTTTTCTTGGAGAGCTAAATTGATCAATTCTCCCAAACCCTTGACATATTTCTCCTGTCAAAGAACAAGTTGCTTCATTCCCCAAGTTTTAATTTTTTTTCACCAGTTTCCTCTCTAACACTTTCACTTTGTTCGTTGCAGGTGAATTTTTGAATACTGATCTGTAAATTATTTGTCGGTACTTTAGCTATTCAATCTTGGAATAAGCTCCCACCGACTTATAAGTTAGGTAGCTGTTCTGTCCTCACTACACATTAGTCTGTCTGCAGCTCGACATACAGTTAAACCAGGGGTGGGATTCTACCTGGTCGGACTGGTTTTATAGAACCAGTATAACTGCTCAGTTTGGAGAACTGGCAAATTGTGCCCCTGGCTGGCCCCTCCCCTCCCCTCCCCACCCACTTACTCCTTACCTGGCCTGCGAGCCATACAACTTGCCTGCGTTGGGTAAGTTGCTATTTTTTCCTTGTTCCCCCCGACCATCAGCTGTTCTGCTCTGCGGGAGATTTAGATTAGCTAGAAAGCAGGAAATCATTGGATTTCTTGCTTTCTAGCTAATTTAAAAGCAGAGCTGAACCTTCCTTAGGACTGAAGCTTTTATTTTTCAGTGCAGACTCAGGTAGCAGATTGCAGAAAGATAGATTTCTGAGTGAATCTGTGATTCTGTGAGCAACTCAAACTGCCTGCCTGCTTTGCCTGATTTTAGGTAAAAGTTGCTCTTTTTAAAATAAAAAATGCAATACTTACATAAATATTTATAATATTTACATACAAGCCATGCCCAGCCAGCCACATGACCACCAAGCCATGCCCAGTCAGCAAGCCACACTCAACCAGTCACATGACCAACAAGCCACACCCACAAATTAGGCCATGCCCACAGAACTGGTTGTTAAGAAATTTGAATCCCACCCCTGAGTGAAACCCACCTATTCTCCAATAAAACAGACTGAATGCTTTATTGAAAGAACAGGATATGGTGAAACTGGGGAAAATAGGGATACATACAATGAGAACCAAATACACGATAGACTGTATTGAGTTACTGCTGAACATAACAATTAATATATACAAGTAATTTAAATCTCACCAGTGTGGAAAGTTAGCACCCACCCCCTTCCTAGTAGAATGAAATATTTTGTTAAGAGTATTAAAAAAGGCAGGATGAAATATTTCCTCTAAAAGAGAAATAAAAATCTTAAGGGAAACAGAAACTCAGATCCCCAGCTCCCTTCCCCCAGCAGATATTTTGTGCCCATTGAGAAAGATTGGGCCAGCCTATCTACAAAAAAAAAAAGACCCTTAGCTCCAGGGTGAAGGGATTAAGCATGACCTTCCAGGACATAATAGGATTAACCCACTAAGACTCAGAGCTCACTACATTGCACAATTTCCTAAGGACATTGCATCACCCCCAGCAAACCTCAACCAAACTTAGCTCAGACAAGCATGACTCCTAAATGGCCCCATGGGAGCCAGCCAATAGAATACATGTTCTTGCACAGGAACAGGAAGCTCAAGTGCAAAACTGAAGAGAAGATATAAATACCCCCCTCAATTCTATGTGGTCAGCTGCACCAGAACTCATGTGGATCTGCTTCATCATTAAATCATCTTTCCAATCAGTCTCCATGTTTTCAGTCTCTTTCTCCTGGCTTGGAACAGAACCAGATGGATATTTCTTCTGACACCAGCGATGCTGTGTGTGTGGGATGTGGGTTAGTCCTTGGATGACCATGTGCCACAGATTAAGATGGATTCTTGTTTGTGCTTCTGCCTTCTCCAAATGCTAAAGGAAATGGAGTCTGGCTTCCCAGCATGCACTTGTTTTGAGGGTGCAGGGTGATGGGTAATGGGGTGGGGTCAGCTTCAAAGAATATACTTGACATTTGTCCCCCCAGCCACTAGAGGGAGCTAGAGAGCAACAACAGTATATAAAAGTTATGCTGGGGCACGACAGTAGCAATTTCTCAGGTTTGTTGTTCAGATTTGGGGGAATTTATCAGATTGGGTTGTGAGGGGTTCTTGGATCTCTCTGAGCTTGGTTGTTTTCTTACAGACTATCTAGTCTTATTGGAATGTGTGTGTGTGTATGTGTGTGTGTGTGTATTCTCTTGACTATCCTTTTTAATTTTTTTAACTTTTTCCCTCTTGGCAATCCCAGCCTTTAATCTGAGATTCCTGGGAGTTACATTTAATCTCCTTTCCAACCCCACCCAACCACTCTCTCAGCCTCAGTTCAAGTAACTTCTGCCTTGGGTTTCAAAAGAGCCCAAATGTCCAATCTCCAGGACAGAAAGTGGGACAAGCAATTATGCAAGGGAGGAAAAAAAAAAACTCGAACACTTCAACTTCTCGTGGAAATGTGAATTTTAAGGCCGCACAAGGAGATTTGTATCGGGAACATATGAACCCTGCTGGTTCACCTAGATTTCACTGCAGTTTGATGGTAAATTGTTGCCATGACCTAGTTCTGTGTATAATAGTGGCTTATTTGCAGGAATAATAACACACATTTCCCAGACATTTTTTTTAAAGGGTTGCACAAAGGGCACATCATGTGCCCTTTCCAAGCTGCGCCATTTGGTTTTGCGCCAACAAACTCCGAAAAGAAAGTGATCAAAATGCAGCGACCTCTCTTTTGAAAATCATTTCTGCACAAATATGTATAGACTAGCTCGATACCCGTGCTTCGCTACAAAACTATGTGATTGGGCTTAAGTTTTGGGGAGGAAAATAAGGGGGGCGGAAATTCTGCCTCTGCCTACCAGCATCCATCGGTATTCATCTGGCTAGCGTCCTGTCAGTGTGTGAGAGAGATGAGGGCTGTTTGGACACTGAAACAGTATTGGCTGTGTGAGCAAGAAGGAGACAGCAAGGAGCCTGGGCGTGGCTTAGCTCAACTGCTCTGTACTAAAGCTGCTTGGTGCTGTGAAACTGAAACTGAAACTCCTCCCCTCTGCTTGTGTTTTGCATTTGGAGCAGATTTTCTTTTCAGGTGGGGAGGGGGAGTAGAACTCCTTAGCATCAGAGCGTGTTAATAATAGTAATATAGGAAATACTAATGTTCTGATGGCCATTTTGAAAAATCCTTTCTTAGTGAGCACCTAGAAGCCAAGAGGAACCTACGGGCCAAATTTCAAGTTTGTAGGTTTTACGGTTCTGGAGATTTTGTGATGATGCCTGAGTGCTTTTTCGCGTTTTATATACAGAGATATACATATATATTTTAATCGGGATAGAACCGTTTCTGAATCAATCCAGCCGAATGTCCCATTAGGTTCCTCGGAGGCTGCTACTGAGTTCCCACTCTTATTATCACCACATTAAAAGACCCACGGGGGGAACATTTCAAAACGTGCCGTGGTGAAACCTTAAAGCTCTCTCCAGCTCAATTTTTTTTTTGTTTCAGGGTCAATGCTCTTGACAGGGGACATCATCCCTGCTGTTTTCATCCGATGCGGTTTTCCAATGAAGCAGCCGCAGATGTTCCTTCATTATAGGGCTATGATTAAATTTCTCATTGCACTAAAATGGTGCGGTCAGCTCGCTAACGTGCATGCAGACACACACACACACAATGCCTGGAGATGTGGTGGAATTGACTTTCATAAGATAGTCTTTATGCCCCTCATTCATCATATCTGATCCCACCACACGGTGGAGGAGAGCCTGTTTTGGGTGCTGGGACCGTCAACAGATAGTCCCCAACTTACCACTTACCGTGTTTCCCTGAAAATAAGACCTACCCCGAAAATAAGACCTACCCCGAAAATAAGACCTACTCCGAAAATAAGACCTACCCCAAAAATAAGACCTAGTGTGTTTTTGGGAGCCAAAAAAAATATAAGACAGTGTCTTATTTTCGGGGAAACATGGTAGAAAGAGGGCAGAGAAGAGCAACAAGGATAATTAGGGGACTGGAGGCTAAAAGATATAAAGGATATTCAGAGTTTTGCAGTGTTAATTCAGCACCAGAAAAATAAACACAGATGGCTGATGCTTCATTTAACATCTTTATAAACGTAATAAGTAGATTTTACAAACCAGTTGTAGAGTTCTCCAACACGGAGCAAACTCAGACAGAAACATGTTGCAAGTAACTTCAGTATCTCAGAAACAGACATCCATTTCACTTTAGTTCAGCAAGCAAGCAGAGGAGAGAAGCAGTTTCATTTTCAACAGAAAGACTCAGAGCTCAACATAGCTGCAGAGCTTAAGATAGAGCCACATCTAGACTACTTCTAGTTTCAGTTTCCAGCCTAGGCTACTTCCAGTTTCAGTTTCCAAAACAGTCCTCATTGGCTGACTTAGTTGCTATGCCTGTTCATTGGCTGACCTTGTTACCATGCTATGTTCCAGTTCATGAATATACTCTGACAGAGTTGTTATTCTGGGACAAAAGGAGACAAAATGGATTTTTTTTAAAAAAAATTAAAAAATGAAATCTTTGAGATAGGACTTTAGCAACATTTCTGCACTTCGGGACTGCTTGAGATATGCAGTGTAGTAAGGACGTTATTTAACCCATGAGAAAATGGGGATCGAACTTTCTAATTGTTTCAGAAAAATAGAGGAAAGGAAGACCGGGGGAGACATGATAGCAGTCTTCCAGTATTTGAGGGGCTGCCACAAAGATGATGGGGTCAACTTATTTTCCAAAGCACCTGAAGGCAAGTTCAGAAACAATGGATGGAAATTAATCAAGGAGAGAAGCAATCTGGAATTGAGGAGAGACTTCCTAACGGTGAGGACAATTACCCAGTGGAGCTACTTATCTTCAAAAGTTATAGGTGCTTCATCACTGGAGGGTTTTAAGAAAACACTGGACAGCCATCTGTCTGAAATGGTATAGGATCTCCTGCTTGAACAGGGGGTCGTAGAAGACCTCCAAGGTCCCTTCCAGCTTGATTCTGATGGATGGATGGATGGATGGATTGAGCAGACAGTTTTGAAATAAAACCACTTCGTTATTTCTTTTGTAACATTCCATTTTGAAATCAGTGGCAGAAAGTCCTGAGGGTTTGGTTATTATTTCTCTCCATTAGTTCTTTTACCGAGAACTTGTCAAATCAAAACGGAGCAGGGCTGATTTCTTTATTGATCCTTGATTCATTGGAAGACGATTTATCCTCCGGTGAACATCGAAATGCTTCTGCAACCATTTTAGATGCAAAAATAAAACAATTGGATACTGAATATACTCAGACAAAGGAGACCTACTGGTATGGAATTGGTATTCTGGATGAGAGCCAAAAAAGGCTGAGCCTTGGATAGGATGGTGACAGTTTTTACAATTATAATTCCATTGAAAAGGAGACCTATTTATATTATTCTTTTAGAGAAAATTGATTTCTTTATTATTTATTCGACGATTTATTATATGCTGCCCCCTCTTCCCATTTTCCTCCCTTTGTGGCTACTTGTGGGAGCTGTCTCTTGTAGAGGTTGGTTGCCTGCTGTTCTAAATTGGATGAGCAAACCACATGTTGCAGCTGCCAAAAAAGCCAACTCAGTTCTAGGCTGCATAAACAAGAGAATAGAATTAAGATCACGTGAAGTGTTGATACTACTTTATAAAGCCTTGGTACGGCCACACTTGGAATACTGCATCCAGTTTTGGTCACCACAATGTAATAAAACAATTGGATACTGAATATACTCAGACAAAGGAGACCTACTGGTATGGAATTGGTATTCTAGAGAAAAGAAGGACTAGGAGGTGACATTTATTTATTTATTTATTTATTTATTTATTTATTTATTTATTTATTTGACTTATACGCCTCTCCCAAAGGACTCGGGCTCACAGATTAAAAGAAAATACAACAATAAATTACCTAAAAACCATATTAAACAAACTAAGCCGAATTAACATTAAAACCCCCAAAGATTAAAATCAAGAAAACCCAAGGGGTCAGCATAGCCCAGATGGTAAAAACAGCCAGGTTTTTAACTCGTGGCGGAAGGTACGGAGATCAGGAGCCAGCCGGAGCTCCAGTGGAAGGACATGATAGCAGTCTTCCAGTATTTGAGGGGCAGCCACAAAGAAGAAGAGGTCAACCTATTCTCCAAAGCACCAGAAGGTAGGACAAATGAAGGTAGGACAATGAAGGAGAAACTTCCTAACAGTGAGGACAATCAACCAGTGGAACAGCTCATCTCCAGAAGCTGTGGATGCTCCATCACTGGAGGCTTTTAAGAAGAGATTGGTCAACCATTTGTCTGAAATGCTATATGATTGTCTCCTGCTTGAGCTGAGAATTGGACTAGAAGACTTCCAAGGTGCCTTCTTGCTCTATTCTGATTGATTGATTGGATTTTTGGATCATTCACCCCCCCTTCACCCCTCCCCCCATTTTTCTGCACTTTCTTCTTTTTTATCGTTTTGCCGTTGGATGTATAGACCATCAATAGAACACAAGAGTCACCATTTTTTGTGTTGCAGGATTTGGGTTTGGCTAGGCTAGCGAAAAGAAGGACTCATGATGGCGGTATTCCAGTATTTGAGGGGTTCCCACCAAGGGGAGGGGGTTTACCTATTCTCCAAAGCCCCCTGAAGGCAGGACAAGAAGCAACGATGGAAACTAGCCAAGGTGAGAAGCAATACGTGTTAGCCTATAAAGCCCTTCATGGCCAGGGTCCAGGGTATTTGCAGGAGCGCCTCCTACCGCCATCGAGTTCCCATTGCCCAGTGCGCTCCCACCGGCAGGGCCTCCTCGGGGTGCCATCGGCACAGACAACGTTGGTTGGCGGTCCCCCAGAGGAGGGCCTTCTCTGTGGGGCGCCCACCCTGTGGAACCAGCTGCCCCTGGGGTTGCGGTTGGCTCCTGGCCTTCGTTCCTTCCACCGCGATCTTAAAACTTGGTTGTTTTTACAGGCCGGCCTGGATTGAGGTTGGTTGAGGTTTTTCAATTAATTAGGTTTTATTGTATTTTAGGGATTTATTTGAATGGCTTTTATATTTTAATGCCTTGTATTTATGTTTTGTATTTCGATTCTTCGTGTGAGCCGCTCCGAGTCCCCCCAAAGATGGGGCAGCATACAAATCCAAATTTAAAAAAAACAAACTGGAACTATGGAGAAATACGACCACCACGGAGCTCAAAATTTCTGTTGGTAAGCGAGACTGCTCTTAAGGGAGCTTTGCCCCGTTCTATGACCTCTTTTGCCACAGTTCTTAAGCGAATCACTGCATCTGGGAAGTGGGTTGTGAAGGCAATCTGGCTTCCTTGTTGACTTTGCTTGTCAGAAGGTTTCAGAAAGGGATCACATTGCAGCCCTGGGCAAAAGGGCCCAGCAGAGATTCTACTACCTGAGGCTTCTCAGAAAACAACAACTGAATGAAAAACTGCTGGTGACCTTCTACCGCTGCACCATAGAGAGCATCTTAACTTACTGCACCTCTGTAGGATTTGCCAATTGCACAGGGGCAGCGTGATGACCCAGGGTGGGATACAAAACAAACACAGCAACAGAAAACAGGTGAAGCCCCTTTTATACCTTCATTTTGCTTCCAAGCTCCGAATATCTTTAATGGAAGACAAAAAACCTCCCACCCAGTTACATGAAGAAGGAAAAAGCAACACAAACCAGGCAAGATAAGGGCTGGAGGATGTCCACAGATAACACACACTAGGAAGGATGCCAAACTCAGAGAGGAACTATAAACTAGAGATATTTACATGCTTTGTTTCCAGCGTTCGCCAGTACGCAGGTCCATACTCTTATTCAGTTGACACAGCTGCAGCCCATGAAGAAGATCAAGGCCCTTTCCTCCTGACTAGACCATGTATTTCCCTTATCCTCTTCTCCCTGCATGCCCTAGGAGGGAGAGGGGATGGGCCTGGGTCCTCCTCTGACTGCCCAGCCGGCCTCTGCCCTTCCCCAGCATCCTTCACAACCTCCGGAGCCACACTTCCACTCCCTGTCAGCTGTTCCTCCTCTCCCTCAGAGTCAGTCTCCATCAGGGGCATGACAGGCAGATAGGACAGCACTCCAGAGGGTTAACATCATTGCCCGGAGGATCATGGGTTGCCCTCTCCCCTCCTTGGAAGAGCTTTATAGCTCCTGCTGCCTTAAGGAAGTTCAAAACATTCTCAAAGATCCATCTCATCCTGGGCACCTCTTTTTTGGGGGGGATTATTACCATCTGGCAGACGGTACAGGATAATAATAAAAACAAGAACAGTATTTTATCCTGCCTTTTTAATATTCCCCCAAATATTTCATTCTCTAGGAAGTTTGGTGGGTCCTGACTTTCTACAGAACCCGTTGCCAAGCGTCTAAATTTTGATCACATCACCCTAGGGAGGCCACAAGTGTGAAAACTGGTCAAAAATCACTTTTTCAGCGCCTCTGTAACTTCAGAAGGTCATTAGATAAACCATTATAAGTCCAGAACTGCCTGTAAAACAACATTGTAAAAAGATCAAGCGGAGAACTGATTATTACAGAGAAACTCTTCTACACGTTGGAAGGTGAAGAATTTAAAGAAACCACCGATAATTATTTCACATTGTTGGAGAGCACATCTAATTCAGCGAGAGTGCTTGAATTACCCTCCTACAAACACGTTATTATATAGACACATTAGTCTGTTGTTTTGTTGGTATTTAACTTTATAACACCTTCGGTAGCACGAACAACGTTCCTTCAGGCTTCCTGCAGTGCTTTGTTTAATATGCACGGAAACGTAATATATTCCCCTTTTTCTCCCACAAGGTATAACTAAGAATTATATGGCATTTGTCAGAGTAATGACAATGGTTGTGTCGGCTTCCATTTTTGTGGAAACAAAACTAATGATGGAACTTCAAACAAACGAGATGTTCTCCCGGGGCAGAAATTCAAATCTCAGTCTTCATAAAAGATGAATGAGGTGTGGGAGTCTAAAAAGTCCATTTAAATCTTTTTAGTAGAGTGGACATAGATAAAATATCTTTTTTTAAAAAAAATAACTATTCGTTGGTAATTAAGTAGCTTTTGGGCATAACACATACATGCTCGCTGGCTAGAATCATGTTGAAGCTTATTAGAATTATACATCACTTTGCCATTAAATGCTTGGTACTTAAGGTGACTACATCTCATGGTCTTCATGAGAAACTCATCATCATCATCATCATCATCATCATCATCATCATCATTTTAGCCATTGTCTATTCACTCCAGGGTAAAGGCCACTTCCATACATTTGAAGAGCTGTGGTGGCACAGTGGTTAGAGTGCAGCACTGCAGGCTACTTCTACTGACTGCCAACTGCCTGCAATTTGGCAGTTTGAATCTCACTGGGGTGGGGAGGGAATGGGGATTTTGCAGTATCCTTCCCCTGCCACGCCCACCAAGACACCAAGATACACCCACAGAACACCACACCTACCAAGCCACACCCACAGCTGTTCAGCTGGGTCTCCTTTGGTTGCCCTGCACAGGAGAACGGAGCTGCAAAGCAGGTTAGTGTGGTGGGGAGGGAATGGGGATTTTGCAGTATCCTTCCCCTGCCATGCCCACCAAGCCACACCCACAGAACTGTTAGTAAAAATTTTTTGAATCCCACCACTGCAGAAATAGTATAGGTCTCTTGCTTGAGCAGGGGGTTAGACCACAAGACCTTCAAGGTCCCTTCTAACTCTGTTATTGTTACTGATCCTGGATCCCACAATTTAAATATCTCTCTTTGGGTTACAATGGATCTAGTTTTGCATAAGAGCGAAACAATTCCAGGGATTTTCGAAAGAATTAGGCATAGCAAAAAAAATTAGGGCAAAGTGTCCGGGCGGCACAAGTTAAGTTTTTTTACATGCGTGCACAGGGCGCATCTGGTGCGCATGCACACAAAGCATGCATGCACATAAAGCACGCATGCGCCTGCAAAACGTAATAACTGAATTGCTAGTAACACTGGTTGAATCCCACCCCTGTATATAGGGGAACAAATAACCAGGCTGAAGTTATCCTACTTTGGACATGTTGTGCAAAGACTTAGATTATTGGAAAGGTCTCAAATATTGGGAAAGAAGGAAGGAAAGAGAAGAAAAGAGAGTAATCAAGGGGGAATGAATTAAATTATAATGGCAATGGGGACATCCTTTTGGAATACCTGAAAGATCAAGCTGAGGACAAATCATTATGGAGGAAATTTATGTATGTGGTCACTCAGAGTTGACAATGACTTGATGGCACATAATCAATCAATCAATCAATCATTTTGGTTGGGCTTTTTTTTAAAAGATTTCGAACTATTTTTGTGGCAGTCTAAGAGAAGTTTGCTCCCCACACTCATAACATTCTCCCATGGTGTCCAGCACTGCCTCCACTCTCAAAAAAAGGTTAGAGAACATTCAACCATGATATTTGAAGACTATTTAGAAATTGTGGAGGAGATGGTTTGCCTCCATCTCATCTATGCCTCCTGGGACAGTTTGCATTTTGATTGCAGTTTGGTTGGCTTACACAACAGGCAAACGACAAACATTTGGTGAATTTAGGCTGCAAGAGAACAACAAAACACAAATGGCCTTCTGGAAAGGCAGGGGAGTTTGGAATTGATTTGTGAACGTGAGGAATAAAACTCCTCTTCTTTTGGCTCCTTCATTTGCCCCCATGACAAATATTTTGACATTTGGCCAGTACTCACACAAACATGCATACACACTATCACACTTTGGCAACAGTCATTACAGCTGTGGCTAACCAACTGCTTTGGGGACTTTTAACCTGATGCTTTTGACAGTAGGTTGTGTCCACTGAAGGTTTTTGCAAAATCACCTAACCTTCCTTCCTTCCTTCCTTCCTTCCTTCCTTCCTTCCTTCCTTCCTTCCTTCCTTCCTTCCTTCCTTCCTTCCTTCTCCTCCCCTCCTCTCCCTGATAGCACACTGGAAATATTATTGTAACATGTAGCCTAGCAGATGGAAGTTATAGAAGCAGAAGACTTAAAACACTCCATCCAAGATGTCTAGTGGAATATGTCCCATTATTTTTTGCATTATTCCGTTCTTACCTTAGTGTTCGCTGGCCTCCAGTTGCCTTCTTTTCAACCTGCTCTTCAAAACTAATTATAAAGAAAATTCTGCTGGATCACTCTCGTTGATTGTGATGAGGTTGAGACTTGATAACAGACAATCAGAATTGGAAGGTCATCTAGGTCATCTAGCTGATTGTTGTTGCGGTTCTTGAAATCATATGATTGGCTCATTTGAAGCTTGTAAAATGGAAAAACAAAGGAAAAAAACATATTCAGAGGTACGGTCCCTGTCATTTGCAAGTTCTGGAAATAAATAGCACTTTAAAAAAAACACTTATTTGTAAATATATAAATAAAGACCCACGGACTCAGAGCTAGCTTAATTAAAATGTAGCATAGAAATATATGCACTGGGCAGATTTGAAATTGGTCAGCTCTAATTTGGTTTGCACTGCTTTCATCAAAGCTGGGCTGGATATAAAAGGCATCTACTTCACATAAAATAAGATGGTGCCTGTCCTTCTGCTTTTGAATCAAAATGTTTGGGATTTCTTATCACTCCACAGTCAGTTGTCATTTTACATAAAAGTAAATTTTTATATTTCAGAAGTCTAATTCAGGTGGGGGCAAAAATCAGTCTGTTTTTTTTCTTTTTTTTCTATTTTTAAATAACTGGTGCATCTGTTTCTCTCCCTCTCTCTTTCTCTCTTCCTGTCTGATCGTCTACAAATCAAGCAGCAACCTTCTGCCTACTGTTAGCATGCTGTATCCTTGTTAATCACAAAACAGTGTTAGCACACTCTCCTTCAGCTGTTAATTTGCAGCATATGCGCCTGGCGTCACATAAACCGTATTTACCAAACCGGCTTTGTCTGTTTATCTCCAAGATGGTTACAAAAGATGTCGGATGCTTTCAGTCATGTCACTTGATAGCTAACCTTACCCTGGATGGTTTCCTCAATCAAATGTTTCTCATCGTGTTGTTGAAAAAGCAGAAGGGAGAGTGACAAATCCCACCTTCAATTATGACAAGCTCACAACCAGGAGTAGCAACCTTCTCATCCCTTCCTCCTCCCCATCCCCAGATATTTTGAACCCCTGATCCTTTCTACCCTTCTATCCCTTCTATGTCTGCTATCATGTCTCCCCGGTCCTTCTCTTCACTAAACTAGCCAGTCTCAGTTCCTGCAACAGTTCTTCATATGTTTTAGCCTCCAGTCCCCTAATTTATTTATTTATTTATTTATTATTTGGACTTGTATGCCGCCCCATCTCCGAAGACTCGGGGCGGCTCACAACTAAAACAAACCACAATAAATAATTAAAAAGAATTAAACAGATCTCAAGCCCAAATGAATCTAAAATTTAAGATAATTTTAAAAAACCCATCCCCCCCTGGGGAGGGGTCACAGCCCGGATTGGTTGAATAACCAGGTCTTCAAATCATGGCGGAAGGTGCGGAGGTCAGGGGCCAGGCGGAGCCCCAGGGGTAGTTGGTTCCAGAGGTCAGGGGCCGCGACAGAATAGGCTCGTCGCCAGGGGACCGCTAGCCGGCATTGACTTGCCAATGGGACCCCTAGGAGTCCTTGTCTGTGTGCTCGCACAGGGCGGTTGGCACTCAATATTGGCCGGAGACTCTCCCTTAAGTATTGAGGACCCATGTCATGCAGGACTTTGTATGTTAAAACCAAAACCTTGAATCTCACCCGGAGTGCAACCGGCAACCAATGTAGACCACACAGGAGGGGGTAACATGGGAGAATCGGGAACTCCCATCACCACCAGCGCATTCTGCACCAGCTGCAATCTTCGGATGGTATGCAAGGGCAGTCCTAAATAGAGAGCGTTGCAGTAGTTGAGTCTAGAGGTGACAAGGGCATGAGTGACGGTGCAGGGCATCTCGGTCCAGGAATGGGTGAAGCTGACGAAAAAGGCGGAGCTGGGCAAAGGCCCCCCTGGCGACGGCCCCCACCTGCTCCTCCAACTGGAGCCATACATCCAGGACGACCCCAGATTCGCGCCCTATCCACAGGGGCAACACCTCTCCCCTATGGCCAAAGATGGATACTCTTGACTGGGCCGAGATGCCGGTATGCACAGCCACTCAGTCTTGGCCGGGTTGAGTTGAAGCATCTTCCCGTTCATCCAAATCTGTACCGCATCCAAGCACCGGGTCATCAGGGAGAGGGCATCACTGATCTGGTTCGGGGTGGAGATGTACAGCTGGGTGTCATCCGCATACTGATGGAATCTCACCCCAAAACCACGGATGATCTCACCCAGCGGCTTCATGTAGATGTTAAATAAAAGAGGGGAGAGGACCGACCCCTGAGGGACCCCACAAGAGAGCGCCCTTGTGGTCAACTTCTGCCCCCCCACCAACACCGACATGATCGCCTAGGGGAGGTGAACCACTGAAGAACAGTGCCCTCCCAACCCCCCGAGGCATCGCAAAAGGATACCATGGTCGATGGTATCGAAAGCCGCTGAGAGGTCTAATAGGACCAGGACAGAGGAAAAACCCTGTCCCAGCCTCCAGAGATCATCCATCAGCGCGACCAATGCCGCTCATCCTAATCATCCTGGTTGCTCTTCTCTGCACTTTTTCTAGAGTCTCAACCTCTTTTTTATAGTGAGGTGAGCAAAACTGGATGCAGTACTCTAGGTGTGGTCTTACTAAGGCTTTATAGAATGGAATTAGTATGTCCTTTGATCTCGATTGTATCCCTCTGTTAATGCAACTTAGGATTGCATTGGCTTTTTTGGCTGCTGCACACGGCTGGCTCATATTTAACTGATTGTCCACTAAGACTCCAAGATCCCTCTCAGAGTTAATCAAGATACATTGGAATTTTTTAAAATTGTTTTCTAGTTTTTAGACCAAGTTATCCAGAGTCATTCTAGAGTCAGGCAGCCTTTAAATCTTATTTATTTATTCATCAAATTTATACAGCTGAAATCTCACCCAAAGTCACTGTGGGTAGGACCCAACAATCAGATAACTCAACAAAAGTCAAACCAACTGTTGTAAAATATTTTTTTATAACATCATTAAAAATAAAACAAACCTGGTAAGGAACCTTTTTAAAAGGGGTTTTTTAACATGGGGAAGTAGTCCAGAATTTAATCCATGACCCAATATTTTCCATCTACATCGTAAGGCATCAGGTATACCCAATTATTTCTTGAGAAGTAGGGGCTCCATAGAGCCAGACGAGATCAACGGGTCTACTAATAGCTCTCCAATAGCGCTCGATACCAAATTACAATGTTTCTATCCCAGGCCAGTGACTGAAAGTAGAATAAATGCTCACTGCACAGTCTGAAAAATGTGAAAAGTTAAATCTATCTTTCCCAGTAGGCCACCGCAATTTGTTCCGTAAATATCTCACCAGCTACTCTGATCAGAGATATTTCTTTCATACGGTGTCAATTTGTTTACAATAAGGCGAAGGGAAAACGTTGGAAGGCTTCTCAAAATGTAAATCAGCCTTTGACTTAAAGTGAGCTTAATCGCATTTATTTGGGCCCCAAATACTCAATGGGATTTTATATTGTCTCTCTACCTCTTTTTCCCCCCATTGGCATCACAATAGGGCTTAAGATGAAATTTATCATTCGAAGAAACATCCTGGAATCAGAAAGAAAGAACTTGAAAACACCAGGTTTTCTATTTTATCACAATGTTTGCTATGTCCCAATGACAAGAAGACTTTTTCCATCTAATATATGGATATTCATTGAGTGTTTATATTTGTTCTGGTCTCTGGTCTTTGACAGTAATAAACTTGATTTTGATATCTAACAAAATGAATAGAATAGAGTACAGTAGAGTAGACTAGAATAGAGTAGAATAGAGTTCAACAGAGTAGAATAGAGTAAAGTAGTGTAGATTTATTTATTTATTTATTTATTTATTTATTTATTCAATTTATATTGCCGCCTATTCGCCCATGGTGACTCGAGGCAGCTTACAGAGTGTAAAACCATATTTTAAAAAAACCCAATAAAAACCAACAAAAAGAATCAAATAAATTAATAAAGTACAATAGAACAAATATGGAAAAAAATAAAAAATCACCCCCCAACTTCCACCCCCCGCCCTGATGACAGCAGATCATTTGATGAGCTCCATCAAATGATTTGATGGGTTCCATCAAATAGAGTAGAGTAGAATAGAATAGAATTGAACATGGAATAGAACATGGAATAGAATAGAATAGAATAGAATAGAATAGAATAGAATTCTTTATTGGCCAAGTGGGATTGGACACACAAGGAATTTGTCTCAGATTTGAATCTGGACACACAAGGAATTTGAATATATGTGATAATTTATGCAATACAGGTGGTAGCCCCTAACTTATAATCTTTCATTTGAGGGCCGTTCAAAGTCACAACGGCACTGAAAAAAGTGACTTATAACCATTTTTCACATTTACAATCGTTGTACATCCCCCTTGGTCACGTGACCGAAATTCAGAGGCTTGGCAACTGGCATGTACTTATGACAGTTGCATCCCCGGTTATGTGATTCCCTTTTGAGATCTTCTGACAAGCAAAGTCAATGGGGAAACCAGATTCACTTAATAACTGTGTGACTAACTTAACAACTGCTGTGATTTACTGTGGCAAGGAAGGTCGTAAAACGAGACACACCTCGCTTAACAAATGTCTCGCTTAACAACAGAAATTTTGGGCTCGACTGTGTCCCTAAGTCAAGGACTATCTGTACTGGATAGATACAATAACCACATCGGATACTAAACCTGGGCATTAAAGTATTGAAGAAATGAGAGTAGACAGATCAATTTTGGTATACCTAAAGAATAAAATTTGATCTGTTATGTAGGACAATCTTGAGCTCAATTTCCCACTTGGATTCCTTTAATGTTCGCGGAATTTCTAATTACATCAGCAAAACATTGTAACACTACATTCAAAAGGAAGAGGAGAAAAAATAGGTTTCTTTGACAAATATCTTACCTTATTTATTTATGACGTTTGGGAATCGGCCAACTCTTTGACAAGAGGGATTGTGGGTGATGTACAATAAAACTATTGAAACATAAAAACAGTATATACAAGTTATTATTTTTTTTAAAAGAGACACAGGGATAATTAAAACGCCATTAAAAATGAACCTTGCTTTAAATGTGGTAAAAGACCTCGTAAAAGTTGTATCAATCTAGGGTTTGATTTTGGGATGTGGATCTAAATAATTCAGGATCCTGTCAATTTTCAGTCCGTGAAAGAGGAAGGACTAAAAATACGATATGACTTCATGACTTCCCGAAATCCAGCTCGAAGCTGACTTGGTGACAATTGAAAAAAACAAGTTGCATTCTGTGATTAAAAGAGCTGTAAAATCTTAGCATTCTCATTTATTAAGGAATTAGATCTATAATTAGAATGCCGTGTGAGATTCTTGTGTGATTTAGAAATCGCAGAGATGGTTGTCTCATTAAAATAAAATGGAAGAGATTTATTCAAAGCATTACACCTTCGGTAAAATTGTAATTCAGTAATTGTAAATTAACCGTACACCTTCAGTAAAATTGGGAAATTTTTTGTAGAGCTCTGCCAAAACAGCTCTATAAAACCATTAGGGCCTGTATTTTTTTCCCCATTTTTACAGAATTTATAGAATTTCTTGAAAGGAAAAGAGGTTTAACCAAGAATAACAACTTGGTTCAATAATAAATACAGTAATTCCTTTTTTATTTTTCAAAAGGACATCATCTATTGATAAAATTTCACATCACCACATAATTATATATGTGTGTGTGTGTGTGTGTGTATACACATACATACACACACACACTTATCTATACCTACCTACCTACCTACCGCTCTCTCTCTATATATATATATATATATCTATATCTATATCTGTATCCATCTACTTCTACCTACCTACCTACCTATCTATCTATCCATCCATCCAGCTATCTAACTATCTAGCTATCATATGTAATTAAGAATATAATACACACATACACAAAATTATTGATAATAAGAATTTCTTGAGGGAAGGGAGGTATAAGCAAGATAATGACTTGGTTCAATAATACATACTGTGGTTTTATTTTTTATTTTTCTTTGTTAAAAAGGACATATAATCTATTGATGAAACAGCATACCACCACCATGTATGAATGTGTGTGTGTGTGTGTGTGTCTGTCTGTCTGTCTGTCTGTCTGTTTTTGAGATATATGGTATAATATTACATTGCTTAGTTGGGTTGAATCTGACCACCATTTTTTTTGCCCTTCCTTCCATTTGACCAACATCTGAGCTGTCCAAACAGACAAGAACCAATGAATTTAAGGACACATTCCTTGCATTTGGTTCTCACTGCCCCGCCTCTCTCACCTTTTGCTTAAAACAAATAAGGGCCACCCTGCTCATTTGCTTCACACCATTTGTGAGGATGGCTGAGGATCTCAGGTGTCAACTTTTAAAGTCTAGGACTTTGACCCCAGTAAACATCTGCTGATCACAATGGCTTAAGGGTCACCTTCAACCATCTCTTCTTGCCTTACATTCACGTTTTGCTGAATTGAGAATGTTTTTGTTATGGATATTGTGGTTTTAAACAGGTTCCACCCTCACTGACATATTTCAGAAGGATGTGACCTTATGATTTCCAAAGGGTTTCAAGCAGGCAATGGTTATTTTTGAAGCTGCTGCATTGAGGATCAGTTAACACCATGTCAAAGCTTTTTAAGCAGGTAAGGCTGTGCTTCACCCCAATGAGAGACCTAGAAACCTGCTCTTTTCTTCTTTGGGTTAGCCTCAAACAAATCAGTCTTGCTTTCTTCATTAACCACCATTTGTTATCACTTCTGAATTCTCACCTGTGGTTTAATTCAAGGAGAAGGAGGAGGAGGAAGATGAAGAATAGAACAGAACAGAATAGAATAAACAGAGTTGGAAAGGACCTTGTAGGTCATCAAGTCCAACCCCACTCCAAGCAGGAGACCCTACACCATTTCTGACAGATGGCAGTCCAGTCTCTTCTTGAAAGCTTCGAGTGATGAAGATCCCAAAACTTCTGAAGGCAACTTCTGCTCCATTGGTTGACTGTTCTCACTATCCGAAAACTTCTCTTTATTTCTTGGTTGAATCTCTCCTTGATCAGTTTCCCTCCATTATTCCTTCAGCTGCTTTTGAAAATAGTTTGACTCCTTCTTCCTCTCTGTGATAGCCCCTCAAGAATTGGAAGACTGCTATCCTGTCTCCCCTGGTCCTTCTCTTCACTAGACTAGCCATGCCTAGTTCCTGCAACCATTAATGTATGTTTTACCTTCCAGTCCCTAATCATCTTAGTTACTCTTCTCTGCACTCTTTCTAGACTCTCAACATCTTTTTTTTATAGTGTGGTGACCAAAACTGGATGCAGTATTCTAGGTGTGGACTTATTAAGGCTTTATAGAGAGTTATTAGTACCTTCCTTGATCTTGATTGTATCATGTCTCCCCTGGTCTGTCTCTTCACTAGAGTAGCCAGGCCCTGTTCCTGTAATAGTTCTTCATATGTTTTAGCTTCCAGTCCCCTAATCATCTTTGTGGAAGGAGGAAGAGGAGGAGGAGGAAGAAGGAGGAGGTGGAGAAGAAGAGAAGAAGAAGAAGAAGAAGAGGAAGAAGAAGAAGAAGAAGAAGAAGAAGAAGAAGAAGAAGAAGAAGAAGAAGAAGAAGAGGAAGAGGAAGAAGAAAAGTTGAAACCATCTACCTCAATAACTGGTGGCTTAATTCAGACATGTTAGCTCAGATTAAGCATAGCACATTGGCTTCAGCTCAACAAGTCAGAGTGAATTCAAACAGAAGCGACATGATCCTGAATTGTAAACCAATCAATCTTAGCTCATGATTGAAAATCTGCAGTAGCACCACCTACAGAATAGTTAAGCGAGCTGAGATTTGCAGAGATGTACACATTCCCCCCAACACAAAGGGACCTAGAATGAAAAATGTTGAATTTCGGTGTCATTGTTGCTGCAAACTACACTCTTTTCTTTCCCTTGTCATCGTTGGCCCTCAATTTCCTTTCCCTTAATGACTTATTTTCCGTGTTTTTGCATAGCGACATTCACCCTGGAAAAGAACACGCATGCCGATGTATGTAGGTGCTGTCATTCCTTGTTAGGCATATTGAAGTATCTGGGTGACCACTAGAGGCAGAAAAAAAAGGGATATAAAGAACTCTTAAGTCTTCACTGACATCTAGTGGCCATTTAAGTGATTGCAGTCTTAGATAATGTGTAAGCAAGCTTTTGTGCTGGATTGCTATTCCAAACTAAATCAGTTTAGTGACAGTCTGAATGAGATTGTTACGATGATGGAACAGACTAGCTAAATTGGAATTTAGATCACTGCCACCTTGTAGAGTCTGTGCCATAAATTTGGGCTGCCCCGTTGTCGTCAAGCTAGACCACTTCGGAAGCAATGATTGTTTGAGTGGGCAAGGATGTATTCTAGAGGAAGACAATATCCGTGATCTGGAAGACACTTTAGAGATCAACTAGTCTAACTCCCCGTTCAGGGCAGGAACTGAGAATAATTCTGCTACTAAGAACAAGACAAATTGGAATGATCTTTTCATAAATCTACTGATCTACCCAACTATTGGATGGATCTTTGAGGTATATATAATTGAGGAATATAATAATCAGTGGAACAACTTGCATCCAGAAGTTGTGAATGCTACTACACTGGAGATTTAAAAAGATGTTGGATAACCATTTGTCTGAAGTGGTGTAGGGTTTCCTGCCTAAACAGGGGGTTGGACTAGAAGACCTCCAAGGTCCCTTCCAACTCTTGTTATTCTATATAGACCCTGATTTTCTTCCAGGTGGCACTGAAGTCTGGTGGCATTTAACTGGGCAAAATAATCCCACAGGAATTTTTAACACAATAAAAGAGTTGGAAGGGACCTGTGGGTCATCTAGTCCAACCCCCCCCAAGCAGGAGACCCAAAACATTTCTGACAAATGGCAGTCCAGTCTCTTCTTGAAAACTTCCAGTGATGAAGCTCCCACCACTTCCGAAGGCAACTTCTGTTCCATGGGTTGATGGTTCTCACTGTCAGAAAATTTCTCCTTATTTCCAGGTTAAATCTCCCCTTGTTCAGTTTCCATCCATTATTCCTTGTCTGGCCTACAGGTGCTTTAGAAAATAGCTTGACCCCCTCCTCCTCTCTTGACCCCTCTCTCTCCTCTCTCTCCTCCTCAAATATTGGAAGACTGCTATCCTGTCACCCCTGGTCCTTCTCTTCACTAGACTAGAATAAACCAATTTAACTGTGTTACATCAAGCTAACAGTGGAGCACACTGTGCCCAATCCTAGCTGTAGGATCCCATGCAAATAACTTCCAATAACACAAAGTCCATTTTAGCCTATTTTAGCCTAGTGAGCAATACCAGCCCTTATGTCAAGGGTCTTCCAACTTGGCCAGTTTAAGGCTTGTGGACTTCAACTCCCAGAATTCCTGAGCTAACATGACTGGGGGAGAAATTCTGGGAGTTTTTTTTTAAAATTACATTTATATGCTGTCCTTCTCCGAAGACTCAGGATGGCTTACAATTTTTTGGGATACAACCCAGTGTGCTCAGCAATAGCCTTCATTCCATTGTATATGCCTGCTTATTACTAAGCGGCATTTTTACAAGGTCAGCTAATTGCCTCCAACAATCTTGGGTCCTCAATTTCCCTACCCCGAGAGGATGGAAGGATGAGTCAACCTTGAGCCTGGTGGGATTGGAGCCTACAGTAATTGTAGGCAGCTGGAGCTCAAGTGCAGGCATTTAACAGCCTGAGCCACCAAGGCCCTTGGTGGCTCAGGTTGAAGTCCACAAGTCTTAAAGCTGTCAAAGTTTGAAGACTCCTGCCTTATGTTCTGATCCTCTGAAGGTTGCTTAGAAGAACAAACACCATGGCTTTTTTAAAGAGGCAACTGGGACTTAACCAGGGGCGGGGCTGGCTCATTTGCATATGGAGGATCAGAGGAGGCTGATTTACATATTGGGGACCATATGATCCCAGGGAAGAGGGGAACAGCTCGCTAGATCGCTAGGATCAGCAGCAGACTCCAAGGACAGCCGTTCAGGATCGGTGGAGCAAAAGCGGAGGAGCAGATTAAGCCCCGGTTTAACTTCTCGAAAGGACTCATGGCCAGGCTCCTCGTTCTACTCATGGTTTTACTCCAAGGTTTTTTTCTCCGCGGTCTGCGGAGCCAGAGCGTCCGGTTCAGCGTGGACGAGGAAGCCCCTCCGGGCACGGTGCTGGGCATCTTGGCTGAGAAACTGCAACGGCCAGTCGAGGGAGCGCCCAGCGGCTTCCAGTTGGTGAAGGCGCCGGGCAACGGGTCGCTGATTCGAGTCCGGGAGCGGGACGGGCAGCTGAGCCTGGGGCCGGAGCGGCTGGACCGGGAGCAGCTGTGCGGCCCGGCGGAGTCGCCCTGCCTGCTGGCCTTCGACGTGCTGAGCCTGGGCGGCCCGGCGGGGGCGGCGGGCGCGGGGGCCTCGCCTTTCCGCCTGGTGCACGTGGAGCTGGAGGTGCGGGACCTGAACGACCACGGCCGCGCTTCCCGCAGCCCGCCGTGGCCCTGGAGGTGTCGGAGAGCGCGGCGCCCGGCACCCGCCTGCCGCTGCCCCTGGCGCACGACCCGGACGCCGGCTCCAACGGGCTGCAGAGCTTCGCCCTCTCGCCGGGCAGCCCCTTCGGCTTGGAGGCGCAGAGGCGCGCCGACGGGCTCCGCTGCGCCGAGCTGGTGCTGCTGCGCGAGCTGGACCGGGAGGCGCAGGCGGGCTACCGGCTGGAGCTGGTGGCCAAGGACGGCGGGAGCCCCCCGCGCTCGGGGACGGCCACGCTCAGCGTGCGCGTGCTGGACGCCAACGACAACGCGCCCGCCTTCCCCCGGGGCGCGCTCCTGACCCTGGAGCTGCCCGAGGACGCGCCGCCGGGCGCGCTGCTGCTGGAGCTGGACGCAGCCGACGCCGACGAGGGCGGCAACGGGCAGCTGCTCTACGCCTGGGGCAGCCAGGTGGCCCCCGAGGCCCGCCGCCTCTTCAGCCTCGACCCGCTCTCGGGCCGCCTGGCCCTGCGCGCCGCCGTCGACTACGAGCTGCAGCGCACCTACGAGCTGGACGTGCAGGTGAGCGACCGGGGCGCCAGCCCGCTGGCCGCCGCCTGCAAAGTGGTGGTGCGCCTGCTGGACGTCAACGACAACGCGCCCGCCGTGGCCATCAGCGCCCTGGGCGCCCCCGCCGGATCGGAGGCTGCGCGGGGCCAGCAGGAGGAGGAGGAGGACGACGAGGCCGGCTGGGCGGCGGTGAGCGAGGCGGCGCCGGCCCAGAGCCTGGTGGCGCTGGTCAGCACCTCGGACAGCGACGCGGGCGCTAACGGCCAGGTGCGCTGCGCCCTCCTGCCGGCGCCCCACCAGCCCTTCGCCCTGCAGCGCGCCTACGATGCCGCCAGCTACCTGGTGCTGACCACCGGCGCCCTGGACCGCGAGCGGGTGGCCGAGTACAACCTCACCCTGGTGGCCGAGGACCTGGGCTCTCCCCCGGCCAAGACCGTCCGCTCCTTCACCGTCCGCGTGGCCGATGAGAACGACAACGCCCCGCGCTTCGCCAAGGCGCGCTACGAGGTGGCCCTGCCAGAGAACAACCCCCTGGGGGCCTACCTGACCACCGTGGAGGCCTCCGACCCCGACCTGGGGCCCAACGGCAAGGTGACCTACCGCCTGCTGGGAACGCCCGCCCCATCGAGTCTGTTGTTCTCTGTGGATCCCCTCCTGGGCGTTGTGCGAGTTCAGCGCTCCCTGGACCGCGAGGAGGAGGAGGAGGAGGAAGAGGCGCCGTGGCACGACGTGGTGGTGGAAGCTTGCGACGGGGCCGCCCCTCGCTCTGCGGACGTACCCTGGTCGTTGTTCGGGTGGAGGATCAGAATGACAATGCACCCCGGATCATTTCCCCACCTTTGCAGAACGGCTCGGCGGATCTCCCGCTGCCTCTCGGAGCCCCGCCCGGCTTCCTGATCGCTCGGCTGGCAGCCTGGGACCCTGACGCCGGTCGTAACTCCGAGCTGAGTTTCTCCCTCCTGAGGGGGCGCCCAGGCTCTTCGCGGTGCGGCCGCAGACCGGAGAGCTCTTTCTGCGGGAGCGGATCCCGCGGGAAGCATCCCCAGCTCCGCTTTCCGCGTGGTCGTTGGCGTGGAGGACGGCGGGCGGCCCTCTCTGACTTGCACAGCGACTCTGCGGCTGATCTGCACGGAGACGCTGCCCTCTAGCGTGCAGATGGTGGCGCTGCAGCTTGGCGCCGACGCAGGAGAGCCGTGGGACGCGTCGGTGCTGTGGATCGCCGTGCTGGGAGGAGGTTGTGGGGTTTTGCTGGTGGCCATTCTGCTCGTGGGAGCCTCTATTTGGGTGGGTAGGAGGAAGTTCCCAGTTGGGAAGGCAATGAAGCCGGTAGGACGCGCGGGAGGACGAAGCCATCCTGTCTCTCCATGGGGAAAAAGGACCCCCAAAGATTCTGCTCGGAGTGGAGCCTTCTCACCCGCTGAAGAAGGGAGCTGTGACTCCTTGGGTGTGAATGAGACCGAAACGCCTAGCTCTGATTCCCAGGTATCTTCTCAACTAGGGTTAAGTGATCCTGACCTCCTTTGGCTGCTGAGATTCACGTCCTATTTTAACAGGTGTAGAATAGGAATAGAAACAGAGATAGGAAGAAGAATAGCAAGAAAAGGAATGGGAATGAAATGGGAATGGAATAGGAATAGATTAGAATAGAAGAATAGAAACAGAAAATAGAATAGAAAAGAAAATATGGAATAGAATAGAATAGAAATAGAATAGAATAAGAATTAGAATAGAATAGAAAATATGGAATAGAATAGAAAAGAAAATATGGAATAGAATAGAATAGAATAGAATAGAATAGAATAGAATAGAATGGAATGGAATGGAATAGAACAGAACAGAACAGAACAGAACATTAGAGATCTTCTAGTCCAACCCCCTGTTCAAGCAAGAGATCCTATACCATTTCAGACAGATGGCTGTCTAGTGTTTTCTTAAAACCCTTCAGTGATGAAGCACCTATAAATGTTGAAGATAAGTAGTTCCACTGGTTAATTGTCCTCACAGTTAGGAAGTCTCTCCTCAATTCCAGATTGCTTCTCTCCTTGATTAATTTCCATCCATGGTTTCTTATCCTGCCTTCAGGTGCTTTGGGGAATAATTTGACCCCCTCTTCTTTGTAGGAGCCCCTCAAATATTGGAAGACTGCTATTGTGTCTCCCTTAGTCCTTCTTTTCTCTAAACTAGTCTAGTTCTAACTGGGTGCAATTGTGGGATTTAATCTCTTGCCTTACACAATGAGGCTTCTTTACCTCCAGCCAAGAGGGAATTTCTTGGGATGCTTTTTCGTTTTGCAAACCCCTTCCTACAAACCTCAAAATCCAAGCATCTGTCTGTGCTTCTAAGGCCATGTCTAACACACGTGATTTACAGCGTGATCCCATCATTTTTTGATGATCAGCCAGTGTAGATGTAGCCCTCAACATACAACAGTTCATTTAGTGACCAAATGGCACTGAAAAAAGCGACTTACGGCTGTTTTCCCACACTTATGGAAGCCTCCCCATGGTCACGTGATCAAAATTCAGATGCTTGGCAACTGTTTTGTGATGACCCAAAGGGGCATGGCACAAAAGCAAGAAAGTCACAAAAGTAGGTAAAGTCCCTTTAATTCCTCCAACTTGGCTCCCAATGTCCAGTTATCATCGGCTGGAGAAAAAACTCTCCCAAGAACAGTCTTTAAAGGGAAGAAATTCAGCCCAAACCCAAAGCATATATAGATTATAAATAAAAACCAACACAAACCACACTGCAGCAATTAACGAGACAGGGCAGGATAAGGAATTGTAGACTTCAAAAGATAACGAAACACACACAGTTGGGAGGATGCCAGAACCCAGATAAGACTTGACAAACAAAAATAATGCACGCTTTGCTTCCAGCAAGGTGCTGTGTGCAAATACCCTTTTTAAATCCTGTTTTCCGAGCTGTAGCTAATAAAGGGAATCAGGGCCCTTTTCTCCCCCATAACCCATGTTGCTCCCTTATCCATTCCTCCCTGCATGCTCTAGGATGAAGAGGGGGTGGGCTTGGGTCTTCCTCTGAATGCCCAGCCAGACTGTGCCCTTCCCCAGTTTCCTCCACAACCATCAGAGCCACACTCCCACTCCCTGTCAGCTGTTCGACCTCTCCCTCGGGATCAGATTCCAACAGGGGCATGACATGTTTCACATTTATAATGGCTGTCGTATCTCGGGGTCAGCGTTTGCGATCTACTGACAATGGGAAATCCAGATTCACTTAACAACCGTGTCCACTAACCTCACAATTGCAATGATTCGCTTAACAACGGTGGCAAGAAAAAGTCATTAAAAACGGGGCAAACTCGCTTAACACGTGTTTCACTTTAGCGACATGAATTTTGGGCTCCGTTGTGGTCATAACTCGAGGACTAGCTGTACAACAACTGCAAATGCCACAATGACACACTCTTAAGTCACTAGCTTACAAGTGACTACTTCACAAGCTGTCTTTTTTCATCGGCGAAGCCCAAAAAAATGATTTATTTAATATATTTTCTGCACCTTTTAGTAGTTTGTGAACTAAGCATTTACTGGTTAAGTTGCAAAGATATAAAAAGAGTCAAACCAGAGGTGGTTATTCAGCCGGTTCTGACCAGTTCTGGAGAACTGGTAGCGGAAATTTTGAGTAGTTCGGAGAACCAGCAAATACCACCTCTGACTGGCCCCGCCCCCATCTATTCTCTGCCTCCTGAGTCCCAGCTGATTGGCTGGGTCTTCTTTTGTTGTCCTGCACAGGAGAACAGAGCTGGAAAGCAGGTTAATGGGGTGGGGAAGGAATGGGGATTTGGCAGCATCCTTCCCCTTCCATGCCTACCAAGCCATGCCCACCAAGCCATGCCGCACCCACCAAGCCACGCCCACAAAACCAGTAGTAAAATAATTTGAATCTCACCCTGAGTCAAATGCCTTCCAGGTTAAATCAGAGCATTAAATAAGAATTTGTCCATTCCCTACATTGCCCTTAAAATACCAAATTTAGATTTGGTTGAGTTCTTTTAGCAGCAGAGTTTACAAAAATCCCCCATAAATGTATTTATGTCCAGTCCTGCACAAGTAGCCCTCGACCACAGTGGAGCCCAAACCTCCTGTTGCTAAGCAAGATAGTTGTTAAGTGAGTTTTTGCCCCCCTTTTATGACTTGTCTTGCTTTTGTGAAGTTAGAAATATACTTGTTAAGTGAATCTTTCCCATTGCTTTTGCTTGTCAGAAGGTTGCAAAACAGGATTGCGTGGGCCCCACGCAATCCTGCCACTGTCGTAAGTATGAGTTATTTTATTTATTTATTTATTTATTTATTTATTTATTTATTTATTTATTTATTGAACTTGTATGCTGCCCCATCTCCGAAGACTCGGGGCAGCTCACAACTAAAAACAGCAACAATAAATACTTAAAAAGAGATTAAACCAAATTCACAAGCCCCAAAATTACAAAGACTAAAATTTACAATAGTTAAAATAATTAAGAACCAGGTCTTCAAATCATGGCGGAAGGTGCGGAGGTCCCCAGAGGTCAGGGGGGACCGCCAGCCGACATTGGCTTGCCAACAGGACCCCAAGGAGTCCTTGCCTATGTGCTCGCACAGGGTGGTTGGCACTCGATATCGGCAGGAGTCGCTCCCTTAGGTATTGAGGACCCATGTCGTGAAGGACTTTGTATGTTAAAACCAAAACCTTGAATCTCACCCGGAGTGCAACCGGCAAGGGTCTGGATTTGCCAAGGGTCTGGATTTTGATCATGTAACCCTGGCCCTGGAAATACAGCAATGGTCATTAAGTGTGAAAAAGGGTCATACGTCCCTTTTTTCAGGGCTGTTGTAACTTTGAACGGTCACTAAACAAACAAGGGTATTGTAAGTCGAGAACCACCTGACTAACTATACAACAGACAAGCCTGTGGGCTGTTCAGGATACCCAGAATTTGGGGGATTTGGGTAGTCTGTTTGATCTGAATTATTAATGGGTACTTGGGACGCTGTGAAATCTATAATAAACAACCCTCAGCAATGACAAAAAAATTTCACAGATGAACAGAGTTGGAAGGGACCTTGTAGGCCATCTAGTCCAACCTCCCACTGCCCAAGCAGGAAACCCTACACCATTTCTGACAGATGGCAGTCCAGTCTCTTTTTCAAAGCCTCCAGTGATGAAGGCAACTTCCATAACTTGCGAAGGCAACTTTTGTTCCATGGGTTGGTTGTTCTCCCTGTCAGAAAATTCCTCCTTATTTCCAGGTTGAATCTCTCGTTGATCAGTTTCCATCCATTATTCCTTGCCTGGCCTTCAGGTGCTTTGGATAATAGCTTGACCCCCTCCTCTCTGGGGCTGCCCCTCAAATATTGGAAGGTGGCCATCATGTCATTTGGGTGTTCATCCCAAATTGTATAGCTAAAAGTCTGTAGAGATTCTCAGTCCTCCAGGTCATAACTGACCCAAAAGGTGCTTTTTCAGGAGGCAACTGGACTTCCTTATTTTTTCTTTGAAGACGTTTGGCTTCTCATCCCAAGAAGCTTCTTCAGCTCTGACAGGATGGTGGGGAATGGAAGGATTTATACTCCTTGCAGACAGCTGGTCATTTGCATCCTTTTTGAGGGTCGTTGAGGCCACCTGGATGTTTATCTGTGTCATCAGGGTCGAATACAATTTGGAATGAACACCCTTTGAATGGAATAGATTTCCAGAGGGAAAAAAATTGCAGACTACAGGAGCCATTAGCAGTATTCACGTGACCCTGAGGTCACAGATAAACCTCCAAGTGGCCCCAATGACCCTCTAAAAAGGATGCAAATGACCAGCTGTCTGCAAGGAATATAAATCCTTCCTTTCCCCACCATCCAGTCAAAGCTGAAGAAGCTTCTTGGATGAGAAGTGAAACAATTTCAAAAGGAAAAAACAAGGAAGTCCAGTTGCTTCCTGAAAAAGCACCTTTGGGACGTTATGTTAAAAGTTTTACAAGGTGGGTCTTGTTCACTTCAAAAATTTAAACATTCCTCGGCCATTTTAATTGGGCAATTGATCATCTTTTGCATTGATGAATTTAGCTGTTAGGGGACTAACCTTCTCTCTATCCATGACTGAAACACACATTCACCTGAGTGCTCAGCCCGACAAATTAATCTCTGCACAAAAGGATTATGATTATTGTGCTGTGGGTTAAGCCAGTTTGAAATCCCTCCTGCTCTAAGGTCATATTCTGTTATAAGAACACCCAAATCTATAGCAAGAAAAAAAAGAAGATGCAAACCAATTAAGTAACTAATTTTTTACTAGAACAGAAACAAATACCTCTGCTTGAGTCCATTATCTGGCACTCAAGTAAAGTTGAATATTGTGCTTATTTTATAAAACACCAATCACTAAAGGTATGGATTTTCTTTGTGGGAGGGCAGTCCATTTAATTTTTAAAAATATAGATTTAGCTGTGGTCTCAAGCTGAGACTTAGAGCTTTTTCCAAAGAAGGCAGAAGTAGGTGGGAATGGAAGAAAAAAGTAAATTTTCAAACCTAACCACGCTGATCTTTATATCTAACGTATTATTGTGTGTTCTTTTCTTTAGTATTGAAAAAACAGAAACGGCACATTGTTTGTTTCTCTTTTGATAGGCTCAGATGCTTGTTCCTGCTGAGCCTGCATCTGAATGGGAGGCGAGCCAATCCACTTCGAATTTTAGGTAAACTCAACATTTGATGTCAGTTTGGTTCTTTGGACTTCTCTCTCTGCTTGGCCTTATTTCTCCCTGGTGTGGGTAAAAATGTCAGATTCGTATTTTATACCAAGGGTTGCAAGTTTTGTTTGCTTGTTTGTAAAACTGAGATAGTCTGGGAGAAGGATATGCTGCCGTGGTGGTGCAGTGGTGGGACGGCAGTATTGCAGGCTAACTCTGCCCACTCTGGAGTTCGACCGTTGATGGGATTCAAGGTTCACTCAGCCTTCCCTCTTTCAGAGGTCGGTAAAATGAAGAGCCAGATTGTTGGGGGCAAGAGGCTGACTCTGTAAACCGCTTAGAGAGGGCTGGAAAGAACTACAAAGCAGTATATAAGTCTAAGTGCTGTTGCTATAGCTATCTATGTCTGTCTTTCTTTCTTTCTTTCTTTCTTTCTTTCTTTCTTTCTTTCTTTCTTTCTTTCTTTCTTTCTTTCTTTCTTTCCTGCTTGAGTAGGGGGTTGCACTAGAAGACCTTCAAGGTCCCTTTCAACTATGCTATGCTATGCTATGCTATGCTCTGCTATGCTGTGCTGTGCTGTGCTGTGCTGTGCTATGCTATCCCATCCCATCCCATCCCATAGGTTAGAATCTAAACCAGGAGTGTCAAACTCAAGGCCCGTGGGTCAGATCTGACTCACAAGATGTTTAGATCTGGCCCATGGGGCCACCCTGGAAATAGTGATGGACCGGCCTGTGGTGCCTCTGCCAGCAAAAACAGAGCCTGGGATGGCCATGAGTGGCCCTCTTGGGTTCAATTTTCAGCCGCGACAGCCTCCTGCAGCCCTCTGCCAGCAAAAACAGAGCCCAGGAGAGCTATTTCACTGGCAAAGGGTTGCAGGAAGCGATTGCAGTTGAAAACAGAGCATTTTTGCTTGCAGAGGGCTGCAGGAGTCCATCGCGGCCAAAAACTGAGCTTCGGAGGGCCACATGTAGCTGTTTTCACTGGTGAGGGCTGCAGGAATGATGTTGAACTGGCCATGCCCACCCTGGCCATGCCCACCCAGCCCCTGATGAGGTCAAACACAACCCTGATGCAGCCATCAATGAAATTGAGTTTGACACCCCTGATTTAAACCACCTGGAAGGCACCCACAATACTTTCTTCTGCTTTAGAATGTTTGATCCCTGAAAATTTCATCGTGTTATGTTGGCTGGAAAAGATGCTGATCTTTCTGTCTCTCTCTTCCTGTGCTGTAGCTATTTGGGTTTAGATCGAGTGAGCGCAGAAGACAGAGGAAACGGAGACAGTGAATGCAGCAACAGTGACTTCAATACTAGCAGGGATGGAATGAAACAGACCTCCGTAGAAAAAGCTGGGAAACAAAACGGTCAGTTGAGCAAACTTCAAATCATTGTTCGTGATGAATTTAAATATGAGCCAGCAGTGTGTATCAGCAGCCAAAAAAGCCAATGCAATCCTAAATTGCATTAACAGAGGGATACAATCAAGATCAAGTGAGGTACTCATACCACTCTATAAAGCCTTAGTAAGACCATACCTAGAGTACTGCATCCAGTTTTGTTCACCACATTACAAAAAAGATGTTGAGACTCTAGAAAGAGTACAGAGAAGTGCAACCAGGATGATGAGGGGACTGGAGGCTAAAACATATGAAGAACAGTTGCAGGAACTGGGCCTGGCTAGTCTAGGGAAGAGAAGGACCAGGGGAGACATGATAGCAGTCTTCCAATATTTGAGGGGCTGCCACAGAGAGGAGGAAGGGGTCCAGCTATTTTCCAAGGCACCTGAAGGCCAGACAAGGAATAATGGATGGAAACTGAGCAAGGAGAGATTTAACCTGGAATTACCTGGAGTCACTTGTGTTGGTTAGGTAAAGGTAAAAGTTTCCCTTGCACATATGTGCTACTCGTTTCCAGCTCTAGGGGGCGATGATCATCTCTGTTACAAAGCCAAAGAGCCAGCGCTGTCCAAAGACGTCTCCGTGGTTATGCGGCCGGCATGACTAAATGCCGAAGGAGCACGGAATGCTATTATCTTCCCACCAAAGTGGTCCCTATTTTGCTACTTGCATTTTTAACATGCTTTCAAACTGCCAGATTGGCAGAAGCTGGGACAAGTAATGGGAGCTCACTCCATTACCTGGCGCTAGGGATTCGAACCGCCGAACTGCCAACCTTTCTGATCGACAAGTTCAGCGTCTTAGCCACTGAGCTACTGGGTCCCTGTTTGTGTTGGTTACACAAATGCAAAGCTCAATTCTTCGCTGTAGAATTCACAGGAAAATGCAGTATTCTGTAATCAGTAATCTAACCGATTAACTAGCTAATATTAACTAGCTAATATTAATACACCTAATTGCTTTTTCACCAGGGGCCACCACTTCTGCTGAGAGAACAATTTGCAACGAATCAAGCATCTGCAATGATCCACATGCCCACCTGTCTTTGGGAAGGAAACATCTACCCTTTTACCGCGAACATTCAGACCTTCTCTCCTATCCCGCAGCCCAGATTAACAGATATTTTATCCAGCTGAGAAAATCTAATTGCCATCCCGAGCTCCTCCCCCAAAGCCAAGATTGTCTTCCAGTTCGGAATGAAAGACTACCCCAGGTCTGTGAACGAGCATGTTACAGTGGGACAATTGCGATGGTTCATTCCCAGGAAGGCCAAGAATTAAGCCGTTTCCCTCGAAACGCCTCTGAGATCGGGACGTCATTTTGACAAGACACAGAGAAATTTTCTGACAGGGAGAGCCATCAACCCCGTGGAACAGAAGTTGCCTTCGGAAGTGGTGGGAGCTCCATCACTGGAAGCTTTCAAGAAACTTATTCTAGTCTAGTGAAGAGAAGGACCAGGGGAGACATGATAGCAGTCTTCCAATATATTGAGACTCTAGAAAAAGTAGTGAAAAGAGCAACCAATGATGATTAGAGGGCTGGTGACTAAAACATATGAAGAACGGTTGTAGGAACTGGGCATGGCTAGTCTAGTGAAGAGAAGGACCAGGGGAGACATGATAGCAGTCTTCCAATATATTGAGACTCTAGAAAGAGTGCAGAGAAGAGCAACCAGGATGATGAGGGGATTGGAGGCTAAAGCATACAATGAACGGTTGCAGGAACTGGTCATGGCTAGTCTAGTGAAGAGAAGGACCAGGGGAGACAGGATAGCATCTTCCAATATTGGAGGGGCTGCCACAGAGAGGAGGAAGGGGTCAAGCTATTTTCCAAAGCCCCCGAAGGCCAGACAAGGAACAATGGGTGGAAACTGAACAACGAGAGATTCAACCTGGAAATAAGGAGAAACTTTCTGACAGTCAGAACAATCAACCCATGGAATAGAAGTTGCCTTCGGAAGTGGTGGGAGCTTCATCACTTGAGACTTTCAAGAAGAGATGGGACTGCCACCTGTCAGAAATGGTGTAGGGTCTCCCACTTGGGCAGGGGGTTAGACTAGATGACCTACAAGGTCCCTTCCAGCTCTGTTAACTTGTTAAGATCTGCTTACAGCCATTCTATGCAGTTTTTAATGAAACGTCCTTCCTGAATCCCAGGTGTCCGTGAAGACAATGGAGCTGACACTAAGCAGGATGCTTGAGGCACATGGATTCAGAGGGAGAATTGTTTAGCAGATAAAATAATGCCTCCTTTTGAATGGATTGTGTTTCATATGAAGAAAACGTTATTACAGGTAGTCCTCAGTTAAACGACCACCAGGGAGCCCCAAATTTCCATTGCTAAGTGAGACAGTGGATAAGTGAGTGTTGTCCCATTTTGGGAGCTTTCTTGCCATGGTTGTTAAACAAATCCCTGCAATCGGTAAGTTAGTAATCTGGTCATTAAGTGAATCTGGCTTTCCCCTTGACTTTCCTCATCCAAAGGCCACAAAAGGGGACACAGCGTGACCTCGGGGACACAGTGTCCATCATAAATGTGAGTCAGTTGCCGAGCATCTGAATTTTGATCACGTGACCAATGGGATGGTTGAAAAACAGTCATTTTTTCCCAGCGCCATTGTAAACACTAAATGAACTGTTGTAAATTGTGATCTACCTGTATGCTGCTAAACTATGGAAGTCTGCACAAATATTAATGCTTTGTTGTTTTACCATAGATTATATGTATAATAGATGTGTGTGATGATCCAAAGGGGCATGGCACTAAGGCAACATAGTCAGATTCCCTTTAGTAAGAGTCCCTTTATTAGGTCCAACTTTGCCCCCAGTGTCCAGGTTACTTTCTGGCTGGAGAAAAACTCTCCCAGGAACAGCCTTTGACTGCAGAGAATCAAGTCCAAAACATGGTCAACAAAAACTGTAACTTAAAGTCCAAACAAGCCAAACTGAAGTAATTAGTTTGGCAGGGCAGGAGCAAGAATTTCAGACTTGAAGGCATGGCAAAACTCACACAGTTGGGAAGATGCCAGGATCACAAATAAGCCACGACAACACAAGATAAAGTCACGCTTGCTCCCAGCACACACCGCACTCAGCTTGCATCTCTTTTAACCTCTCTTCCCAGGTGTGGCTAATGAAGGGAATCAGGGCCCTTTCTTCCCCTGTAAGCCACACCACCCACATTGCTCCCTTTTCCGTTCCTCCCTGTGTGCCCTAGGATGAAGAGGGGATGGGCCTGGGTTTTCCTCTGAACTCCCTCTCCCTTGTTCTCCCTCTCCCCTGCTCTGCCCAGCCAGACTTTGCCCTTCCTCAGTTTCCTCCACAGCCAACGGAGCCACACTCCTACTCCATGTCAGTTGTTCATCTTCCTCCTCAGATTCAGATTCTGACAGGGACATGACAATGTGGGTATGTAAGAAAAGATACTCAGGTGTGGTGGTTATACCTAAAAAAACCCACAGTAGGGCAATTTCTGTGTGACACTTTATGGAAGCAAAAGGTGGACTTGGAAGAATCAGGATAAGAAAGAGTATTGATGCTTTAGAAACTGGAGAAAATTGGGATCCATGTAATGAGAACCAAATACAAGATAGGCAGAACTGAGTTATTGTTGAACATAACAATTAATAAATAGAAGCAATTTAAATCTCACCAGCGATGCTCTCTCTGTGTGAGATGTGGGTTTGTCCTTGGATGACCATGTGACACAGATTAAGATAGATTCTTCTTCTGCCTTCTCCGAATGCTAAAGGAAATGTTATTGCTATTTCCTGCTTGAGCGGGGTTGGACTAGAAGACCTCCAAGGTCCCTCCAACTCTGTTATTCTGTTAAATGGAATCTGGCTTCCCATAATGCACTTGGTTTGAGAGTGCGGGCTGATGGGTAATGGGGTTGGGTCAGCTTCAAACAATATACTTGGTATTTTGTCTCTCCGGCCACTAGGTGGGGTGAGAGAGCAACAACAGTGTATGAAGATTGTACATTGGGGCATATTTGTTCCTCCAGCCACTAGAAGGAGCTAGAGAGCAACAACAGTATGTAAAAGTTATATGCTGGGACATGACATCATCAATAAACAGAATCCTCCTTTCCAATCAATCTCCATTTTATTTCCAGCGTCTTTCTCCGAGTTTGGACTTGGACCTGGGTTTTTTTCTTCCAACACTCTTGAAAAACCACCTTTGGGACAATTATTCCACAGAATAGAGGTTTTGGGAGAAACAGCTTTTGGCTTGGAGTGCAATGTCAACAGTTAGTATTTTAGCAACATCACACCCACTCCCCTCTCACAATCTTATTAATGCTACAAAACTTAGAATGGAAAATTCTAGACAGATATTAGGTGATACCAAACAAATACGTCTCTACTTCCATCTAGTGGTCCACAGTAGGATGGCAGCCCGAAACAGGAAAATATTGGAACACTGCTATCATGTCTCCCCTAGTCCTTCTTTTCATCAAACTAGACACACCCAGTTCCAACAACCATTCTTCATATGTTTTAGCCTCCAGCCCCCTAAACAGAGGTGGTATTCAGCAGTTCTGGCCAGTTCTGGAGAACTGGTAGCGGAAATTTTGAGTAGTTCGGAGAACCGGTAGTGGTAATTTTGAGTAGTTCAGAATACCACCTCTGACTGGCCCCGCCAACCACATCTCTTCTCTGCCTCCCGAGTCTCAGCTGATCGCCTGGGTCTTCTTTGGTTGCCCTGCACAGGAGAATGGAGCTGGAAAGCAGGTTAGTGGGGTGGGGAGGGAATGCGGATTTTGTAGTAACCTTCCCCTGGAGTGGGGTGGGAATGGGGATTTTACAGTATCCTTCTGCTGTCATGCCCACCAAGGCATGCCCACAAAGCTGGTAGTAAAAAAATTTGAATCCCCTAATCATCTTCATTTTTCTTTTCTGCACTCTTTCTAGAGTCTCAAATCTTTTTTTATTTTTTTTATTTTTATTCGTATTTATATCCTGCCCTTCTCCGGAGACTCAGGGCGGCTTACAGTTTTTGGGATACAACCCAATGCGCTCAGCAATAGCCTTCATTCCATTGTATATGCCTGCTTATTACTAAGCGGCATTTTTTACAAAGTCAGCTTATTGCCCCCAACAATCTTGGGTCCTCACTTTACCTACCCCGAGAGGATGGAAGGCTGAGTCAACCTTGAGCCTGGTGGGATTCGAGCCTGCAATAATTACAGGCAGCTGGAGCTAAGTGCTAGGCTATTAACAGCCTGCACCACCAAGGCCGTGGTGACCAAAACTGGATGCAGTATTCCAAGTATGGCCTTACCAAGGCATTATAAAGTGTTATTTATAATTATAAAGTATAAAAGTATTAACACTTCACGTGATCTTGATTCTATCCCTCTGTTTATGCAGAAGAGAAGGTCTCGAATTCCAATGCAGATAAATCAAAGAGAAATTGAGCTGTTCTGCTAAGCAATCCATTTGCCCCACTTTCATAGCTGGTGGAAACGAAACACCACAAATTAACAGCCACAATTGGCTTCAGTGAAGGTTGAAACACCCCTCGGCCTGCTCTCCTTGCAGAGTTCAAATGCTAATAAGTAATCAAGGGCCAGTTATGACATTGTACGTAAAATACCTTTGAGCTGTTGAATTCTCTGTGTCTTTCCTGAACAAAAGACTTAAAATGTGCTTTTTTTTTAAAAAGCAAAACCCACTGATCTGGAATTAGATTTGAATTACACCACGGAATTGTTGCTTTCGATTGCTATCATGATATGACATCACCTTTTCACCCCTTTTTTCATAATTCATTCAGTAATTTCCCTTTTCAACCAGAATTAATTACAGTATTGGTATTTGTATTTCTTTGCAAGTCAGCCTCGGGCTCCTCGTATGAGTAATTCCAGGCCCCACCACTGCTTCCGCACAGTTGCTAGTCTATTCGTATAATTGCAGGCATTAACCTGGATTTAAAAAAGAAAAATCTGAACTATTATCTATATTTCTCCCCTTGTTAAAGAAATCGCTGGAGCTGTGATTTGGGCAGAGATCAGATGGCAGGGTTGAGTTTCCGTAGGGCTAATATTTTGCAAAATGAATACAATACTGCTTTGCTATCTGAAAACACCTGAACAGAAAGCCATTCCAATTGTTTACATTAGAGAACCTTTCATACATGCATTATCACAGCAATCTTAATGGTTTAAAAGCCACAACTAGAACTGTTACCGAGCTAGCGGTAGCATCCACACAACACTGTGAGTTTGGTCAATTTTTTCCCCTTTGACTAGTTATTGGGAGGGTCAAATAGTCCTTGGTGGCTCAGGCTGTTAAATGCTCTTAAGATCCAGCTGTCTACAATTACTGTAGGCTCGAATCCCACCAGGCTCAAGGTTGACTCAGCCTTCCATCCTCTCGGGGTAGGTAAATTGAGGACCCAAGATTGTTGGGGGCAATAAGCTGACTTTGTAAAAATGCCGCTTAGTAATAATAAGCAGGCATATACAATAGAATGAAGGCTATTGCTGAGCACATTGCATTGTGCTCCAAAAATTGTAAGCCGCCCTGAGTCTTCGGAGAAGGGCAGCATATAAATGTAATTAACCCCCCCCCTTTTTTTTTGTTAGTTTACAGAGTTGATTCCTTCCAGGTGTTTTCTCGGTTAAGCTAAAGAATCAGCAAGTTGTATTGACTTTGTATATGGGAGGTTGAGCTGATCTATACTGGAAAACAGTTCCATCTGATAGTGGTAGTAAGCTTGTTCTTAAATCACCCTAATTAACAGAGTTGGAAGGGACCTTGGAGGTCTTCTAGTCCAACCCCCTGCTCAGGCAGGAAACCCTACACCATTTCAGACAAATGGTTATCCAATCTCTTCTTTAAAACTTCCAGTGTTGGAGCATTTACAACTTCTGGAGGCAACTTGTTCCACTGATTGATTCTTCTCACTGTCAGGAAATCTCTCCTTAGTTCTAAATTGCTTCTCTCTTCGATTGGTTCCCTTCCATAGTTTTTTGCCTTGCCTTTTGGTGCTTTGGAGAATAGCTTGACTCCCTCTTCTTTGTGGCAGCCCTTAAGATATTGGAAGACCGCTAGCAATTCCTAAGAGAGGGGAAAAAATTGAATTGGGAAACTGATGAGAATTGAGATTAGTTTCCATTCATTGCTTCTTGTCCTGCCTTCAGGTGCTTTGGAGAATAGCTTGACTCCCTCTTCTTTAGGGCATCCCCAGAGATATTGGAAGACTGCTTTCATGTCCCCCCAGATCTTCTCTTCCTTAGACTAAACATACCCAGTTCCTGCAACCGTTCTTCATATGTTTTAGCCTCCAGTCCCCTAATCCTCTTTGTTGCTCTTCTCTGCACTCTTTCTAGAGTCTCAACATCTTTCTTACATTGTGGTGACCAAAACTGGATGCAGTATCCCAAGTGTGGCCGTACCAAGGCTTTATAAAGTAGTATCAACACTTCACGTGATCTTAATTCTATTCTCTTGTTTATGTGACATAGAACTGAGTTGGCTTTTTTGGCAGCTGCAGCACGTGGTTTGCTCATCCAATTTAGAACAGCAGGCAACCAACCTCTACAGGAGACAGCTCCCACAAGTAGCCACAAAGGGAGGAAAATAATCCTAGGGAAGATCAGTATCCAATTGTTTTATTTTTGCATCTAAAATGGTTGCAGAAGCATTTCGATGTTCACCGGAGGATCAATAAAGAAAGCAGCCCTGCTCCGTTTTGATTTGACAAGTTCTCAGTAAAAGAACTAATGGAGAGAAATAATAGCCAAACCCTCAGGACTTTCTGCCACTGATTTCAAAATGGAATGCTACAAAAGAAATAACGAAGTGGTTTTATTTCAAAACTGTCTGCTCAATCCATCCATCCATCCATCCAAGCTGGAAGGGACCTTGGAGGTCTTCTAGTCCAACCCCCTGTTCAAGTAGCAGATCCTATACCATTTCAGACAGATGGCTGTCCAGTGTTTTCTTAAAACCCTCCAGTGATGAAGCACCTATAACTTTTGAAGATAAGTAGCTCCACTGCGTAATTGTCCTCACCGTTAGGAAGACTCTCCTCAATTCCAGATTGCTTCTCTCCTTGATTAATTTCCATCCATGGTTTCTTATCCTGCCTTCAGGTGCTTTGGAGAATAATTTGACTCCCTTCTTCTTTGGGGCAGCCCCTCAAATACTGGAAGACTGCTATCATGTCTCCCCTGGTCTTTCTTTCCTCTATTTTTCTGAAACAATTAGAAAGTTCGATCCCCATTTTCTCATGGGTTAAATAATGTCCTTACTACACTGCATATCTCAAGCAGTCCCGAAGTGCAGAAATGTTGCTAAAGTCTTATCTCAAAGATTTCATTTTTTTAAAAATTAAAATCCATTTTGTCTCCTTTCGTTCCAGAATAACAACTCTGTCAGAGTATATTCATGAACTGGAATAGAGCATGGTAACAAGGTCAGCCAATGAACAGGCATAGCAACTAAGTCAACCAATGAGGACGGTTTATGGAAACTGAAACTAAAAGTAGCCTAGGCTGGAAACTGAAACTAGAAGCAACCTAGGCTGGAAACTGAAACTAAAAGTAGCCTAGGTTGGAAACTGAAACTAGAAGCAGCCTAGGCTGGAAACTGAAACTAAAAGTAGCCTAGGCTGGAAACTGAAACTAGAAGCAGCCTAGGCTGGAAACTGAAACTAAAAGTAGCCTAGGTTGGAAACTGAAACTAGAAGCAGCCTAGGCTGGAAACTGAAACTAAAAGTAGCCTAGGTTGGAAACTGAAACTAGAAGCAGCCTAGGCTGGAAACTGAAACTAAAAGTAGCCTAGACTGAAACTGAAACTAGAAGCAACCTAGGCTGGAAACTGAAACTAAAAGTAGCCTAGGCTGGAAACTGAAACTAGAAGCAACCTAGGCTGGAAACTGAAACTAAAGTAGCCTAGGCTGGAAACTGAAACTAGAAGCAACCTAGGCTGGAAACTGAAACTAAAAGTAGCCTAAGCTGGATACTGAAACTAGAAGCAGCCTAGGCTGGAAACTGAAACTAAAAGTAGCCTAGGCTGGAAACTGAAACTAGAAGCAACCTAGGCTGGAAACTGAAACTAAAAGTAGCCTAGGCTGGAAACTGAAACTAGAAGCAACCTAGGCTGGAAACTGAAACTAAAAGTAGCCTAGGTTGGAAACTGAAACTAGAAGCAGCCTAGGCTGGAAACTGAAACTAAAAGTAGCCTAGGTTGGAAACTGAAACTAGAAGCAGCCTAGGCTGGAAACTGAAACTAAAAGTAGCCTAGGTTGGAAACTGAAACTAGAAGCAGCCTAGGCTGGAAACTGAAACTAAAAGTAGCCTAGGTTGGAAACTGAAACTAGAAGCAGCCTAGGCTGGAAACTGAAACTAAAAGTAGCCTAGACTGGAAACTGAAACTAGAAGCAACCTAGGCTGGAAACTGAAACTAAAAGTAGCCTAGGCTGGAAACTGAAACTAGAAGCAACCTAGGCTGGAAACTGAAACTAAAAGTAGCCTAGGCTGGATACTGAAACTAGAAGCAGCCTAGGCTGGAAACTGAAACTAAAAGTAGCCTAGGCATGGCTCTATGCTAAGCTCTGCAGCTCTGAAGCTATATTGAGCTCTGAGTCTGTCTGTTGAAGATGAAGCTAACTTACTTGCTTGTTGAAGACTGGAGCTCTGCTCTGAAGTTGCAACATGCTTCTGTTTGAGTTTGCTCCATCTACAACGGGTTTGTAAAATCCTATTATGTTTATAAAGATGTTAAATGAAGCATCGGCCATCTGTGTTTATTTTTCTGGCACTGAATTATCGGTGCAAAACTCTCAATAAACTCTGTGTGCCTGGGTTTCCCCAAATGTATGCACACATATATTTTTCTCTGGGGATTACGTTCCAGAGAACTTTGATCTACAAAATTGTATTTTTCATACCCATCAATGCAATGCAAGTCTCTTCCTTCCTTTTGCTGCAAACCGCCCCCCCATGCCTCTTTGAAAACAGAGATGTGACAGCAGGGGTGGGCTTCAAAAAATTTAGCAACTGGTTCTCTGCCTGATTGCTGGGTGGGCGTAGCCATGGTGGGCATGGCCTAGTGGGCCTCCTGCACCATGGTGTGTGTGTAGGGTGTTTTTGCCCTTCCGGAGGCTTTTCTTGAGCCTCCAGGAGGGCGAAAATGGCCTCCCCGGGCTCTGGAGGCCCTCTGGAGGCTGGAAACGGCCCATTTTCTGGAGCCTCCAGGAAGCCAATTTCTCTCCTCCCCAGGCTCTGGTGGTTCTCTGGAGGCCAGAAACGGGACTGCCTTCCAAAGCCTCTGAGGGGCCCATTTCTTGACCTCCCTGAGCCTCCATGCAGGCCCTGCACTTACCTGGAATCCAAAACAGGCCATGTGGAGATTCCTGGGAGAAGTGGGATGATGTGGGCAGGGCCAGCCAGTCTTTCCAATGATTGGTTTGGTGAACCAGATGTGAAATTAACCACCGGTTCGCCCAAACCGGTGTGAATCGGTAGCAACCCCTGTACAGTGTTGTTTGAGTGACCACACACACACACACACACACACACACACACCAGTGGTGGGATTCAAATTTTTTTACTACCGGTTCTGTGGGCATGGCTTGGTGGGTGTGGCTTAGTGGGTGTGGCAGGGGAAGGATACTGCAAAACCTTCATTCCCTCCCCACTCCTGGGGAAGGCTATTGTAAAATCCCCATTCCCTCCCCACCCCACTGACCTGATTTCCAGCTCCGTTCTCCTGTGCAGGGCAACCAAAGAAGACCCAGCCGATCAGCTGGGAGTCAGGAGGCAGAGAATAGATGAGAGCGGGGCCAGTCAGAGGTGGCATATGCCAGTTCTCCAAACTACTCAAAATTTCTGCTACTGGTTCTCCAGAATTGGTCAGAACCTGCTGAATACCACCTCTGACACACACACACACACACACACACAAACACACACTCACACACACTCTCTCTCTCACACACACAATCACATAAAAAGCCCTTGCAAAAAATGAAACATGCTGCTTCCATTGATTTTCAACCCAGCTCAATATGAAATATCCCACTTGAAGTCGGTCTTTTTAATCTCTACAGGAAGCAAATAAGAAAGCAAATTGGGACATTGTTTCATTGGCCACTAGATGGCACCAGCCGTGCATTTTTGACCACATCTTGTATCTTTACAGAGGAAAATCAGCCAGCAAGGGAGCAAAATGCCACAAGGTGGTATCATTGTTCTAAGAATGCAAAACCTGATCCTGGTTTTAGAGAAACTTGTTTGTTCTCTCAATCCAGAGAAAGGGTGTTTTAAAAGATCTTTCCAATAAGAAACCCAGACTATATTCCTTCGTGAATGATTTGATCGGGTAAATTCATTAATCACAGTTTAAAATTGTATTACCAAGCCCTACCAGGCTGCAATCAATTCAGGGACATGTCTTGATTCAGAAAAAGGGATTTAAGATTGTTTTTCAAATCATATATTAATTTCTCCTATTCTTTAGTCTTAGAAAACTGTTCCTTTCATTAAACATCTTCCAGGCAAGCTATCTTTCTGGAGAAAGTTTTAATTCCTTGCTCTAAATTGAATTTTAGAGTACACATCATTCTTTTTCATGGGAATATTGTATTTTTTTAAACTGAAACTTCAGGTGGTTTTCTTTCAAAAATATCTAGTGGCCAATGTAATTTACACGGTCAGAATTGTATTTAAATTTACAGTGGGTCCATTAAATTTAGAGGAAACTGTATTTACAGCCAATTGGTCTCCCTTATTTATTTATTTATTTTAATTACAAAATATATGGCTTATTTGTGTGTTTTTACTCTCCATCCCTTATTCTCTACAAATTAATGTATAATTTTAAACATCTTTGTGATTTGGCTTTTGTAGTCAAACAATGGTAATTTCAGACGCAAGGAGATACTATTTGGGGTCAGTAATTTCATTCTTAAAACAAAGGCATAAGAAACATACAGTTCTGTTATTCTTCTACTTATTTCTTTAGAAGCATTCACGCTTGACATACATTTATGTATTAGGCAATTATTATTATTTGCTTCAAACAGCTGGTTTTCATAAGTCTAAACTTTCTATCATGTTTCTAGATTAGATAGATAGATATAGACATACATAGACATAGATAGATAGATAGATAGATAGAGATGGATAGATAGAGATAGAGATAGAGATAGATAAATAGATAGATATTTATTTATTTATTTATTTATATTTGAACTTGTATGCCGCCCCATCTCCGAAGACTCGGGGCGGCTCAGATAGATAGATAGATAGATAGATAGATAGATAGATATAGATATAGATATAGATATAGATAGATAGAGATAGATGGATAGATAGAGATAGAGATAGAGATAGATAAATAGATAGATAGATAGATAGATAGATAGATATAGATATAGATATAGATAGATGATAGATAGATAGAGATAGATGATAGATAGATAGATAGATAGATAGAGATAGAGATAGATAAATAGATAGATAGATAGATAGATATAGAGATAGATAGATAGATATTTATTTATTTATTATTAATTATATAGATAGATAGATAGATAGATAGATACCTAGAGATAGATATAATAGATAGAGATATAGATACACACATCCAGTAGTGTTTTGCAAAAAGAAAAACAAATGAAAAAGAATTAGGTAGACAAGAATACAATGAATGGTAATTTGATTTGCAGGTAAAAAGCACCTTAGGAATTACATTAAATAAATGCAAGATGCAAAGCTAAAATGAGTTCAGGCTTGTTTCTTGTAATATTGTGTTTTCACAATTTATCCTACACTGAAGTTCATGCTATTGTTCCTGTGGTAACCCTGTTTCTTATTATGGGCTTGGTTTTCCTGTGGTTCAGAGCATCTCTCTCCCCCTCCCTCCCTCCCTCTGTCTCTGTCTCTCTCTCCCCTCTCTCTGTCTCTGTCTCTCTCTCTTTCTCTTTCTTTCTCTCTCTCTCTCTCTCCTCTCTCTCTCTCTCTCTGTATCAAAAGGTCACAGTGGCAACTGGGAGTCCAGGATCAAAGCACCTGCCTCCGAAAAGACACAATAGATTAGATCCAAATACATCTGTACACATTTGCCACGATAATATGCTACAAGTTGTTGTACAGCTCCATTCATTTGAGCGTTCGTGTGTAGGAGTTAAAAGTGGCACACAGATAGATATTCCCAGTGAAATAGGCAGAGGGCCATGGCCTTAAAGCATCTAACGGTAGGGCTGTAAGGGCCCTTGGAGGTCTTCTAGTCGAACCCCCTCCTGCTCATGCAGGAGACCCTACACCATTTCAGACAAGTGGCTGTCCAATCTCTTCTTGAAAACCTCCAGTGTTGGAGCACCCAACAACTGCTGGAGGCAAGTCGTTCCACTGATCAATTGTTTTAACCGTCAGGAAATTTCTCCTTAATTCTAGGTTGGATCCCTCTTCAATGATCTTCCACCCATCGCTTCTTGTTCTGCCGCTGGTGCTTGGGAGAGTAGGTCAGCCCCTTCTCCTCAGTGACAGCCCTTCAAAGAACAGAATAACAGACTTGGAAGGCACCTTGAAGGTCATCTAGTCCAGCCCCCTGCTCCAGCTGGATACCTTATACCATGTCAGACAAATGGCTGTCCTGTCTCTTCTTGAAAACTTCGAGAAGAAAACTGTTATGTATGTAGGTTTGAATGTTATTGGTTTATTTGAACTGTTCTTGTAAAATGTCAAATGGTATTGATTTAAATAGTGCGGGAAGAAACCCTGCACTCCCATTGGCTGGCAGCTACAGCTGCAGGCTATAAGAAGCAGCCGTAGCCTAGCCAGAACCGGTCCATTCGAGCTGTAGTCACTAATAAACTTCTTTACTGGAACTCCTCGCGTCTGACTCTTCATGCAAACTTAACAAAAACCTCCTCTTCCTCCTTCTTTTCCTCCTCCTCCTCCTCCTCCTCCTCCTCCTCCTCCTCCTCTTCCTCCTCCTCCTCCTCCTCCAACAACAACAACAACAACAACAACAGTTGTCCCAAGGAGCATCATTTCTGCCTCTTTCATCAGAAGAATGAAATAGACAAGGTTACAAAATAACAGAGAGTTGGAAGGGCCCTTGGAGGTCTTCTAGTCCAACCCTTCCTGCTCCAGCAGGAAACTCTAGACTATTTCAGGCAGGTGGTTGTCTTAGTGAAAAGCTCCAGTGATGGAGAACCAGAAACCTCTGGAGGCCATTCCACTGGTTAAGAGTTCTAACTACCAGGAAATCTTTTCTTTACTTCTAGATTGGTTCTCTCCTGGATTAGTTTCCATCCATTGCTTCTGGTCTTACCTTCAGGTGTTTTGGAAACTAGGTTGACCCTCTTTTCTTTGGGATACCTCCTCAAATCTTGGAACACTACCAATGTTATAGAACAGTATTGGAAGGTCTTGTTTGGAACGGTGGCTTTATGGCATGAAGTGGGCACCTTAAGTCCTGTTTTGTCTCTGAGACACTCACCAAAGAGGAGAAAAAAAGAGAGGGATAATTCATTGGATCTTTTATTAAGGGGCCCATCAAAAGGTTGCTTAATTTGTTATGTATAGCACCAGGAAAGTATGATAAGGGAATTTGAATTGAATACCACATGTTTTGACAGCAGGAGTACTGGAAAAATGAGGAAACACTGAGAGAAGATGTAATTAAAAAAAAGTTAGGCTGTGCAGAAATGGACAGACTGACATTAAAGATAAAAGAAAAAGAAGCTACAGAGGAGTTTCAAACATGGGACCTGTTTTATAAATGGTTGGATAATAGAGGTAGAAATTAGGAGCTGGAAAAGTACCCATGTTTCCCTGAAAATAAGACTCTGTCTTATATTTTTTTGCCACCAAAAAATGTGAAAAAGGTCTTATTTTCGGGGGATGTCATCCACTAACTAACTTCACTTGCGTGCATCCCCCCCCCGGCCTCCTTTTTGCTGTTAGAGGCCTTCAGGAACTTCTTCTGTGGCCAGCAAGGCTTTCCTGAAGGCCTCTGCAGCCAATAACAGAACTCTGGATCAATCCAGAGCTTTTTTATCAGCTCCAGAGGCCTTCAGGAAAGCCTTGGCAGCCTTGCTGGCTGCAGAAGAAATGAGCCAGTAGGGCAGGTGTCGGGGTATGCAAGGCCTGGCTACAACTGTCCAAAAGTAAATAGTAGGGCAGCGCTACCACCCCCCCCACATCCCCACCTAGCTTAATTTTTACCCATCCACTCTGGAATGGGAGGAATCTAAATTAGGGCTTATTTTGGGGTAGGGCTTATATTGGGCACACATGTAAAAATCAAGCTAGGACTTACTTTCAGGGCAGGTCGTATTTTGGGGGAAAACAGGCATTGTTATGTAAGCAAATTGACCCAGACAATGCACTGTGCATCAAGCACTTATGTATGTTAAATGAAACTGTATAAATAAATTATTTTAATAAAATGTTTGCTTAATGACTGGGCATGTGGACTGTTGGGAAAAAGAAGGAAAAAGTAGGGGACAAGGAAGAAAAAAAACAGTGAAACCATCCTTGGAAGCTGGTTGCCAGAATCCTGGGAGACAATTGTCGAAAGGGCCTCATTTCCACACGGTGAGAATTCATTGTCAACTCGAAGATTTAAAGTACTCTAGGAAACACACTGCTGGCTATCTGAGATTGTGCATTTGCAATGATTTCTTTTTCCAAGAGAAAAACGGTGACAACAACTCACAACAAATCTTTCCAAAGCCGAAGCCAACCAACACACAATCTCATCGAGAGAAGAGATTTGTGGAAAGTTTGCCCTGGGGAAGATTTCTAGGCCTACAGAAAACAAGTAAAACAACCCACCTAATTCCGACTGCAAAAATCTTACCGAAATCAAACAGAAATAACAAAAGCAGAACTGCCAATACATATGTAGATACTGCAACGGCGTAATAAATGTTTAATACTCTCTTAAGCAAAGAGGCTGAAATACCAACACAGTCCTGGGATTTTCATCATCGTGCAAGACATCACTGTAAATATTAATTGAAATTCTTCTTCTTCTTCTTCTCTTCTTCTTCTTCTTCTTCTTCTTCTTCTTCTTCTTCTTCTTCTTCTTCTTCTTCTTCTTCTTCTTCTTCTTCTTCTTCTTCCTCTTCTTCTTCTTCTTCTTTCTTTCTTTCTTCCTCCTCTTTTTCCTCTTCCTTCCTCTTCTTTCTTTTTTCCTCCTCCTCTTCTATCCCTCCTCTTTTCCTCCTCCTCCTCAGCTTTCATCTTCCTCTTTCTTCTTCCTTTCTTCTCCTCCTCTCTCTTTTCTCTTTCTCTCTTTTTCTTTTTCTCTTTCTCTTTCTCTTTGTCTTTCTCTTTCTCCTTTCTCTCTCTCTCTCTCTCTCTTTCTCTTTCTCTTTCTCTTTTCTCTTTCTCTTTCTCTTTCTTTCTCTCTCTCTCTCCCCTCTCTCTCCTCTCTCTTTCTCTCTATCTCTCTCCCTCTCTCTCTCTTTCTCTCTCTCTCTCTCACACACACTCAGACCTACCCAAACTTGGTCCTCTAGGAAAGAAAAGCTCTTGATTCATTTTGTAAAATTATACTTTTACTAAAAGCCAAATGGTTACAGTAAAGCAAAACCAGAACTAAAAGTTTGTGCATGAAGGTTGTCCAGTAATCTTTCACTTTTCTATCCTCCCCGTTATCTCCTTATTGTCCAGCTACATTTCAAGGAATTGGTTTGGTAATGGTCCCTGCATTGGCGGGTGAGATGGTGAGTGGTTACATTTCCCTTCTGAGGCATCTTGCCTTGGGACAATGAACCGATGTCTCAGGAAGGCATGACGTGTAGTTTTGATATCCCCTTTCCCAGCAGCTCCCTCTTCCATAGTTTATGGCAGGATGGCATCTAGCAAAGCAAGATTAAAGCTCAAAATTTCAGTTCTGATTCTGTCTTTCTGTCTCTGCCTCTCTCTGTCTCTCTCTTTCTGTCTCTGTCTTTCTGTCTCTGTTTCTCTGCCTCTCTCTGCCTCTCTCTTTCTGTCTCTCTCTGTCTCTCTGCCTGTCTGCTTCTCTCTCTGTCTCTCTCTCTCTCTGTCTCTCTCTCTGTGTGTCTCTCTCTCTGTCTCTCTATCTCTCTCTCTGTCTCTTTCTGTCTCTGTTTCTGTCTCTCTCTCTTTAGTTTTGCTTTTTGGCATGGCACTGCTTTTGATGCCTTGCACAAGAATTGCTCAGTGCTATCCCACCCAAAAAAATCCTGCCAGGGCAGCTGAGATTTACATATGCAAAAAATAATATTTTGTATTCTCCTTCCAACCACTCGGAGCGATGGAAAGAGGCAGCCGCACCAGCTTGCCCTCACCTTTTAAAAGAAAAGAGTACTTGGAAAGAAGCATCAAAGTGTTCCGCCAAGATAAATCACACCTTTCCAACCCTATTTAGCACTGTATTTATCTTTGTAATTTTCAAGCTGTCACTTTGACAAAAATTACAGATGAGCAAAGATGGCCTTTCTCCATTTAATGCTTTCTCCCCACCTCTTCATATTTGCAATTCACCAAGCTCTGCATTGATTAAGGGAACAGGGAGGAAATGGAACTCGTAATGGTCAGCGAAGGAGGAATATAGAATTTCAGTGTGGGAGGATTAGCAGCCTAGAAGAGGAAAGTAGCTTTAATTTCTTCACCCAGTAACCTCCAAATGAGAATGTCCTGCTAGCTGCTTCACATCCAGGATGTATCTCCACTGAAGCATGAAAGAGAAGGGTACTTGGTTTTTTTTAAAAAGGAGACGAAAGTCACTATACCTTGTTTTTCGAGCTCAGCAGAGGAATCGTGCCAAGAATTGTAATCCCAAGATAATATCCAACTTCTTGAAAAGGAGGTTGTATATGGGAAGGTGATTCTGCTTTGCTCTATTCAATATGACGTTGAGGGCCCCTTGGGAAGGGTCAAGCATCCACCACTGGTACTCAGAGAACTCGGCAGCATAACTCAAACCCTCGCCCGCATTAGTCCTCCAAGTAGGTCAAACAAGAACAAGTGTCTAAAAATACAAACCAGAGGAATCTTGGAGTGGTAAATATCTAAAATGGGATTTGAAAGTTTGACATGCTGCCTGCGTCGAGCTGCCAGGTCTGAGCTGCAAAGAAATGCCAAGTCCACCAGGCGGCAAGCAAAGGCTTAGATATTTCTGTGTTTCTTGGGCACCCTCTTGTGGCGGGTTGGAATTTTGCAGACTAGATCTGATTGCTTAAATTAATATGGTTGCTCAATGTGATGCTGATTACATATCCCTGATGATGGAGAACAGGAATGCAAACTAACTCAAGTTTGGATGAGGCTATGTTGGGCTGCTTTTTAAAAGCAATGCAATATTACATTGAATTAGAAATACATGCTCAGCTAGTAACAGTGGTTAGATGACCTAAACAGGTTTGGATCTAGTTAGTACTTAAGTCCCTCCTTCCCTCTCTCTCTTCTTCCTCTCTCTTTTTCTTCTTTCTTCCTTTCTCTTTCTTTTCTTTTTCTCTCTTCTTCCTTCCTTCTTTCTCTCTGACTCTCTCTGTCTCTTTTTCTTTCTCTCTTTCATTGAAGTGTCTCAGATGTGCTAATCCTTTGTTCATATATGTTTTGTTCCTTTGTAATTTGTTTAGACTTTAACCAAACTTTTTTTTTTTTTTTTTTTTTTTTTTTTTTTTTTTTTTCTCTCTTTTCTCTTTTATATCTCTCTTTCCTTCCTTCCTTGCCTCCCTTTCCTTCCATCCATTCATCCTCCTTCCTTCCTTCCTTCCTTCCTTCCTTCCTTCCTTCCTTCCTTCCTTCCTTCCTTCCTTCCTTCCTTCCTTCCTTTCTGTTCCCCATCTCACTTCAAATGACTTAGTAAAGAAAACACCCTTGAATAGGACAATAACAAAGCACCTCCATACAATTGCCAAGAAAATCATCTGGATACAGACATCAGATCATCAGAGAACACTTGAAGCACACCATCATGGTTTTAGAAATAAATTAGTGGATGCAAATAGTTAAATTTTCCCCCAAAGAAATCAGAGAGGACAAAATGAGCCTCTTTCCCATTTTTGTTTCTTCTGCTCATAATTCTTGCTCTTAGATGATACTTCAGCTTTCATTAATATCTCACTTGTTTGACTTTTTATCTCAGAATGAAGAGGTAGAAGGAGAAATACATTGATTCATGTTCTCCAGGGATTCTTTGTTCATATATTCTGCCTATCTGGTTTGGTACACATCCAACAAATTATGTTTTGGCATCTGGTTGTTCAATTTGATATCTTTACACTGTATTAGCCCAGAAATATTGACAGTTTCCTTCAACTGTGAGTTTTCCCATGTTCCTCTTGATGCCTGCCCTAGCAAAATGTGGAAAATCTTTATATACAAAGCATGATTCTTCACGTTTTCTGTTTTAAACTTTCTATTCTATTCTATTCTATTCTATTCTATTCTATTCCAGTGGTTAGAGTGCAGTATTGCAAGCTGACTCTGCCCACTACCAGGAGTTCGATCCTGACTGGCTCAAGACTGACTCAGCCTTTCATCCTTCAGAGGTCGCTAAAATGAGGACTCAGATTGTTGGGGGCAATATATTGACTTAGTGCTATAAAGCCTTGTGAAATGGTACGTAAGCCTAAGGGCTACTGCTATCTTTTTCTGATATTTGTTCTTTCTTTGTGGCTGATGTTGGAAATGAGTTCATATGTCTCCTTGCTATAGTTAATGTGATGGACTAAAGAGTCAAGCATATCTTTACAGGCGAATGAGATGTACAGAATTGAGATGTTCATTTGTCATTCTAAAATGTGACCTCCATAAATTAGACTTGCAAAACTTCCTTCTTCCTCTATCAGGGTTTGTTAACACGGACCTACATTTATTTACTCATTAAAGTGATCAATTAGGCATGATTAAGCAATTTATTTACCAATAACTGAAGCAATGCCAGATGACAATTTAAATATCAAAGCTTAATGCTCACTTTGAAGAGAGCCATCCCATTTTCAATTATTCCAATCTTCAATTGTTACTACCTTGGTGCAGAGGTACTTGTCTGAAAAATTTCACACAAAAAGTCCATTTCTCAAATTGGCCTAAATCCTGGAGGAAAAATAGCGTGGAAGAAATACGGATCTTATTATTTTCTGCATAAAATATGAATGGCAAGCATGTAGCATGTTATCTTACTACGGAGCTAAAGATTTGTAATTCCATGTGGAATTTCAATGCATTTTTCTCTCAGCCCGTTGCTGATTTGGGCAAAGAACTTCCAGCCTTATTTTCAAGAGAGGAAGAAGGCCAGAATCAATAGTGCTTTTTTTAGTGTCTAGTGGTTTGGAAGATGTGGTAGTTGCATAGAAAATAGTCTCGTTCCTCAGAATACACTATTGATTCATTGATTTTGGTGGGTGCTCCATTCATTTTGCAGTCATGATTTTTCTAGCAGATTCATCCTAAATCACGTTGGTCATATGAGCACACTTTCAGCAATCCGAAGAAGGTCCCACATCCATTCGTGCGCCAATTCAGGTGACTTTGAGGATGCAGGTGAACTCCAAAGTGGCCTCAAAGACTCTCAGAGAGCTAAGGAGCAAATGGCTGCAAGGAATATAAACCCTTCCATTCCCCACCAGTCAAATAGAACTGAAGAAGCTTCTTGGGTGAGAAGTTTTTAAAGGAAAAATAACAATGACAAAGGTCCAGTTGCCTTTTGAAAAAACATCTTTGGGTCAACCATGACCTAGATCATCTAAAACACCTCACTTTTTACAACTCTTAATTTACAATCCTTTAATGTGGAATAGAGCTGTGGCAACTGAATGGAGCTGAGTGTTTACTGGCTGGATGCCCTTCCTGACGCCACACAGAGTTCACAGCAGATACTTTTCCTTTGCGCCCTGAGAGAGTTACATCTGCTGCTACTTAGGATTGAACTCTCAACCTTCCAAGTGGGAAATCAGCATCTTCACCATTAGGCAGGGGTGGGATTCTACCGGTTTGGACTGGTTTGGGTGAACCAGTTGTTCCTGTGATCACTTGGCCGCCCTCCACCCCTATCCTTTTCCTGTTCTTTATTTCCTTGTTTTTGAGCACGGTTGATTTGCCCAGCAGAGTGATTTGCTGCACATCAGCTGTTTTACTCACTGGGGCTGCAGCAGAAGGTAAGTATTATAGATAAAAATTGTCTTTTCTAAATGCTGGGTGCGCGCACAAAGTGCACAAAACACACACTCACCAAACTGGTTGTTGCACCGATTGAAAAACCAAAAGGACACATATAGATTGGGTGGAAAACAGACTCAATATCAGGAACTGCGAGAGGGATCTTGGAGTCTTAGTGGACAACCAGCTAAATAGGAGCCAGCCGTGTGCAGCAGCAGCCAAAAAAGCCAATGCAATCCTAAGTTGCATTAACAGAGGGATACAATCGAGATCAAGGGAGGTACTAATACCACTCTATAAAGCTTTAGTAAGACCACACCTAGAGTACTGCATCCAGTTTTGGTCACCACACTATAAAAAAGATGTTGAGACTCTAGAAAAAGTGCAGAAAAGACCAACCAGGATGAAGAGGGGATTGAAGGCTAAACCATAAGAAGAATGGTTGCAGGAACTGGGCCGGGCTAGTCTAGGGAAGAGAAGAACCAGAGGAGACAGTATAGCAGTCTTCTAATATTTGAGGGGCTGCCACAGAGAGGAGGAAGGGCTCAAGCTATTCTCCAAAGCACCCAAAGGCCAGACAAGGAACAATGGATGGAAACTGATCAAGGAGAGATTCAACCTGGAAATAAGGAGAAATTTGCTGACAGCAAGAACAATCAACCAATGGAACAGCTTGCCTTCAGAAGTTCTGGAGCTTCGTTCCTTGAGACTTTCAAGAAAAGACTGGACTCCCATCTGTCAGAAATGGTATAGGGTCTACCGCTATACGGTAGGGGGTTGGACTAGATGACCTACAAGGTCCCTTCCAACTCTGTTATCTGAATCACACCACTGCCATTAGGCCACCATGGTTGAAGTTGATGAAACTCTCTATAAAAATCTCCATAGATTTAAAGGTGCTGAGACTGTTTTGGCAGCAATCAAAGCACCACTGTCTTATTTTCAATAGGATAGGAGAGATCACAAACACACATTTAAACTTCTTTGTTTACGAGTCTGGAATGCAACAGGTGAGTTGCGTGCATGTTGGCTCTGATGTACATCTCCCATCATGTGGCCTACCTGGTTGTGTTTTTATTGCCTTCATTTGTGGCACCTGTATGACCCAACTGTTGTTATAATTAGACTAATCTCATTCCAAGGAAAGGATCAGAAGCATTTTCAAGCTGCTCATAACGAGAAAGCCATTATCCTTCCCGGTGTTAATAAGATTACTTTTGTGTATTTATGAACACTCAGCCACATCTCTTTTGGGGTGTGAGGAGAGCGTGAACTTTCACAGCTGAGCAGTCTTCTAATGAAGATGTGAAGGATGGTGTCCTTTGGTTTTTTGGGGAGACAAACAACAACTTTACTGTTACTTATTGTCACTTCATGAAACAGTGACTAAACGGGGTTATTTTTTTTTGTCTCTGGAAACTCACAGAAGTTGCAATTTTAGATTCATATTCCTTCCTGAGAGGAGAGTCAAAAATGTAGGTGATTGCTTTAAACCGGAGATGAGATAAATACAACCTCCAATAACTTGAGCAAATAAAAGTCAGAAATCAACTCCATAAATGCCAGGCTTCTGCATTCTGCCCAGTTCTGAACATGGTATTTAACATTTCTATATCACTTCCATACAAAAGGATTGATTGCTTTTTATAGGTAAGGTGTTGGTTTTAGGAAAAAGCCATTCCTTTTGATCTGCATGCTCAAGCTTTTAATATCATGGTATTAAAAACAAGCAAACTCAATGGAAAGAGAGACCTCAGACTGCATAAGAACATGTCCGCAGGTTCTGTTGTGACCAGGCTGTGACCAGGTGGGCGTGGCCATGGTGGGCGTGGCCTGCCAGAACTTCCAGGAGGGATGTTTTTCACCTTCCCAAGGGTCCAGAGGCTTCCCTTGGGCCTCTGGAAGGGCAAAAACAACCTCCCCTGGACTCTGGAGGCCCTCCAGAAGCTGGAAGCAGGCCCATTTCCAGACTTCCAGAACTTCCTGGAGGGCCATTTTTCCCCCTGCCAGAGTCTCTGCGCAGACCCTGCACATACCTGCATCAAAATGGGCCATATGGAGACTCCTGGGAGGGGCAGGGTGGGTGGCTGAGGCCAGCTGGTCAGTTCAAATACTGGTTTGGCGAACCAGATGCAAATTTAACAACCGGTTCTCCTGAACCGGTCCGAACCGGTAGAATCCCTCCTCTGGCTGTGACTCATTAAATCGGTTGGGTATCTTTCCAGAACACAATGACAAGGGAGTTGCTGTTGCTCTGTCTTGAATCAGGAGTTCTTGGGGATTTGGAAGCAACAACCATGCTGGTATGAGAACCTGAGGCTTTGTTCTGAGGCAGCATATGAAGATAATACAATGAGACAAGGTAGCCATCTACGGGTGTTATCAAATACAAAAAGACAAAAGAAAGAAAAATTGACCTTACGCTTCTTCTGTCTGTTAGGGAACACCAAAGAGAGGACGGTGGTCAGTGTCCTTTAAACCCAGTTACAGCTGTCTTTCTTTCTTTCTTTCTTTCTGCCTGCCTATCTCTCTCTCTTATCATCTGTCTGTCTGTGTGTCTGTCTCTGTCTCTCTCTAAACTATCACTTATGTTCTTATCTCTTTCTCTCACTCATCTATATCTCTCTATCTCTGTCTCTATTTCTCTCTCTCTTTTACATTCTCTGTCTCACTCTTTCTGTATATATACTGTACTCTCTGTATCTCCCTCTCTCTCATCTGTCTCTCTCTCCTATTTATCTGTCTATCTGTCTATCTATCTATCTATCTATCTATCTATCTATCTATCTATCATCTATCACCTATATTCTCTCTTTCTCTCACTCCTCTATATTCTCTGTTTCTATCATCTATATTTTATCTTTCTGCCTCTATTTCTCTCTCTCTTCTATATTCTCTCACTGTGTGTATATACCGTACCGTCTCTGTACATCCCTCTCTCTCATATCCATGCATCCATGCATCCATGCATCCATCCATGCATCTATCTATCTATCTATCTATCTATCTATCTATCTATCTATCATCTATTTGTATCCCATCTTTATTATTTTTACAAACAACTCAAAGTGATGAACATATCTAATATATCTTCTTCCTCCTATTTTCCCCACAGCAACTACTCTGTGCAGTGGGTTGGGCTGAGAGAGGGACTGGCCAAAAGTCATCCAACCAGCTTTCATGGTGAAGGTGGGACTGAACTCATGATCTCCTGGCTTCTTGCCAAAAATAAACCAATTATGCAGCTCCATTCCACTCAGGGTTGGCCTGAAATTTCATCTCACAAGAAGATATACTATACATAGGAATACTACTAGTGAGTATATAGACTTAAATAGACTGTGGACTACCTTTGTTGACTCCTGTCTTTGATGGTTTCATCACAGTAGGCTTTGTCAAGAACAGTCCTACCAAGTAGCTTGGAATGCTTCACCTAGTCTAGCCAAGAATCAAGGTTAAAGTTATTTATAACAGATAGTACTGTGACTATCTCAAGGTTAAAGGTAAAGGTAAAGATTCCCCTGACACATACATGCTAGTTCGGCTTTAGGGGGCGGTGCACACCTCCATTACAAAGCTGAAGAGCCAGTGCTATCCGAAGATGTCTCCGTGGTCATGTGGCATGGAACGCTGTTACCTTCCCACCAAAGTGGTCCCTATTTTTCTACTTGCATTTTTTATGTGCTTTCGAACTGCTAGGTTGGCAGAAGCTGGGACAAGTAACAGGAGCTCACTCAGTTATGCGGTGCTAGGGATTCGAACCGTCGAACTGCGGACCTTTCTGATCGACAAGCTCAGCATCTTAGTCACTGAGCCACCGCCTCCCTCTCACGGTTAAGGAGTAGTTATTTCCTAAGGTTTTGGATTGATGATTATAAATGACTTCCTACTCTACACATGTATCCTGCCAAGGATTTGGAAAATGAAGTCACTTTTAGTGATGGAAATAAATGCTTGTTTAATTCTGTATTACATCCTCAAACATTACATAGGGATTCAGTTCTATTTAATATGCATCTAAAGCAAAGAGTAGCTATCCAGTTCCTTCTTGCCAATTTTGTTTGCCAGTTCCGTGCAGCGACCATGAGGTCGTAGATGCCGATGCGGCTGCTTTAATGAGTCTAAATACAACATCCAGTTTTGGTCACCATGCTATAAAAAATATGTTGAGACTCTAGAATGAGTGCAGAAAAGAGCAAGCAGGATGATTAGGTGACTGGAGGCTAAAACATACGATGAATGGCTGCAGGAACTGGGCATGATTAGTCTAGTGAAGAGAAGGACCAGGGAAGACAGGATAGCAGTCTTCCAATATTGGAGGGGCTGCCACAGAGAGGAGGAAGGGGTCAAGCTATTTTCCAAGGCACCTGAAGGCCAGACAAGGAATAATGGATGGAAACCGATCAAGGAGAGAGTCAACCTGGAAATAAGGAGGAATTTTCTGACAGTGAGAACAATCAACCAATGGAGCAGACGTTGCCTTCAGAAGTTGTGGGAGCTTCATCACTGGAGGCTTTCAAGAAGAGACTGGACTGCCATCTGTCAGAAATGGTGTAGGGTCTTCTGCTTGAGTGGGGAATGAAGGTTGGACTAGATGACCTACAAGGTCCCTTCCAACTCTGTTAATCTTTTAAAGTCACAGACAGGAGCTGCATTTGTATTCTGCACCTTCTGCAACCTCTCTTTGCGATCACATGAAAACATTGCATGGCCTGGCTCTGTGAGACAACAGTAATTTAAGACCGTTAGCATATTAGTAGACTTTAATTTCCGTCTCTTGCAAATTTTCTGGGATGTTGCTACTCCTAATGAATAGCTGAGATAAACAGACAGCGCCGTTTTTATTCATTCCAGTTCTAAGTCATGATATTGGCAGAGGAATAGATCTCGAATGCAGACATGCTTAGAACATTATCAATCTCTAGCAACAGTGTCAAACCAAATGATGGGAATTAAATGAGATTTTGATACTGGTAAAATGCAGTACTTACTCCATTCATTCGTCAATCTGCAGCTACTCAAGATCTTTATATGAGATTGCCTCCATTATTGTGACTATTGTTATTACCGTTTGCTGTTAACTGTTTATGTACCCATCCTGTAGGCCAAAATTGAGCAATTATGCCTTTGGGATCTACAAGGATCTATTCTGTTATGTACATTATCTTCAGGGTCTCTTTTACTGGAATGACATCAGAGAGCCAGACACCCTCATACCCATACATTGTAAATCTCCTTCTAGGCTATTCTAGGCTGCATAAACAGAGGGATAGAATCAAGATCATGTGAAATGTTAATACCACTTTATAAGGCCTTGGTAAGGCCACCCTTGGAATCCTGCATCCAGTTTTGGTTGCCACGATATAAAAAAGATGTTGAGACTCTAGAAAGAGTGCAGAGAAGAGCAACCGGGATGATTAGGGGACCGGAGGTGGAAACTTATGAAGAACAGTTATTGGAATTGTGTATGTCTAGTCCAGGGGTGGGCAACTCTGGCCCCTTTGCGACCTGGGGACTTCAACTCCCAGAATTCCTGAGCCAGCATGGCCTCTTTACAGCATGGCTTAGGAATTCTGGGAGTTGAAGTCCCCAGTTCACAAAGGGGCCAGAGTTGCCCACCCCTGGTCTAGTCTAATGAAAAGAAGGACCAGGGTGACATGATAGCAGTCTTCCAATATTTGGGGTGGCTGACCAAAGAAGAGGGAGTCAAGCTATTCTCCAAACCACCTGAGGGCAGGACAGGAAACAATGGGTGGAAGCTAATCAAGGAGAGAAGCAATCTGGAATTAAGGAGGAAATTTCCTGAAAGTGAGAACAATTTACCCGTGGAACAACTTGCCTTCAGAAGTTGTGAATGCTCCAAAACACTGGAAGTTTTTTAAAAAGATATTGGATAACCATTTGTTTGAAGTGGTATAGGGTTTCCTGCCTAAGCAGGGGGTTGGACTAGAAGACCTCCAAGGTCTCTTCCAACTCTGTTATTCTATTCTGTTCTGTTCTGTTCTGTTCTGTTCTGTTCTGTTCTGTGCTGTGCTGTGCTATGCTATGCTATGCTATGCTATGCTACGCTATGCTACGCTACGCTACGCTACGCTATTCTATTCCTTCCAATATCTATTCTATTCTATTCTATTCTATTCTATGCTATGCTATGCTATGCTATGCTATGCTATGCTATGCTATGATATGCTATGCTATGCTATGCTCTATTCTACTCTACTCTATTCTTCATTCCAATATTGTATTGTATTGTACTCTACTCTACTCTACTCTACTCTACTCTACTCTACTCTACTCTACTCTATTCCTTTGTATTTGCATTCCTTTTATGATCTAGTCAGCAACAATCTGATCTTACAGAATAATAGAATGGATGGGACCTTGGTGGTCTTCTAATTCAAACCCCTGCTCAAGGCAGGAGTCTTTATATCATCCCAGATAGTTTTTTGAAAACTCCAGTAATGGAACACCCACAATTCCAAGGGGCAAGCTGTTGTGCTGAAGAATTGTTCTCACTTCCTCCATAGTTCCATGTTGGATCTCTCTCTCTCTCTGATCAGCTTCCAACCATTGCTTCTTGTCCTGCCCTCAGGTGCTCTGGAGGTTAAAATTGACCCCCTCTTCTCTGTGACAGCTCTTCAAATATTGGACAATGGCTATCATGTCATCCCTAATCCTTCTCTTCAACGTACCTAGTTTCCTTAGCTGTTTCTCGTATGATTTAATCTCCAGATCCTTTGTCATCTTGGTATCTCTTCCCTGTACTCTTTCTCAATGTCTTTCTTTGGCTTTTCAGCATGTCATCATCTTCTTTCTGGATTTTCTTGTCTGAGAAGAAGACTCCTTTCCTTCAACCCTTGTTCCTTAAAGGCAAGTTTCACAAGTTAAAGTATCTTTCATTTTTCTGAAGTTTTTACAGACTTACCTTGCCTGCTTCTACCATGTCACCCACTCCTCTAAATGTTTATTAAGTCAGTTGCCAGTTAGGAAGGGCCATTTAGTCATCTAGCTTGGCGTTGCCTGCAGAGTTTGCTTGAGCGACCTTTTAGTTTCAATTGGGATAAAGTGATTTGATACTTCGTAAGACTTATGGGCCCCAGAATATCATGCATTTATTTCCATACATGCGGAAACCAGGAGAAAAGATGGCATTTGCTCCTTTCACATTCTCCTGAATTAGAAGTGATACTGGAATGGGCTCAACAGGTTAGAAAACTGAAAATCCAAGATAGCTGCAACCTTCCAAACAATGACAAAAGGCTCTAAATGTGAAAACAATAATCTGAGTCTCGCACACGACTGTCTCTTTTCATTTTTGACACCATCAATGGCAGGAGAAGGGAGAAAAGTTATGTCAGCTCCTGTTTCCGTTACAATCTTTCCCCAATAATAAAATATCAACCTTTCTTAATGCTGTATACCCTGCATGAAACTTAGCACTTAGCTTGAATCGCATGACCTTTTCAAAAATTTATCTTTTGATTTCCTGACCAGTCTGCTATTTACTTTCAGATTAAGATTCCCTCCCCAAACTCAGGCTGGTGCCCTGATGGCAAATAAGAAGGATTCATCAGGCATTGTGTAAAACCGTAGCGATGCAGCTCTGAACAGGAATTGATCCCACACTCTTGCTGTTTCTTTTAATTAATCTACTCGTTTGCATTCCCACCCCCTTGAAATACAAGACAGCTGTTTATATTTTTAAATGTTGTGGCTTTAATATGGGTTTTATAAATTCTAAAGCAGTGATGTCAAACAGTAGTGGGATTCTAATTTTTTTTACTACCGGTTCTGTGGCTTAGTGGGCATGGCGTGGCTTGGTGGCGTGGCTTGGTGAGCATGGAAGGGGAAGGACATTGTAAAATCTCCATTCCCTCCCCACTCCTGGCAGAAGGATACTACAAAATCCCCATTCCCTCCCCACCCTACTAACCTGCTTTCCAGCTCTGTTCTCCTGTGCCGGGCAACCAAAGAAGACCCAGCCAATCAGCTGGGACTCGGGAGGCAGAGAAGAGATGGGGGGTAGGGCCAGTCAGAGGTGGCATTTGCCAGTTCTCCGGACTACTCAAAATTTCTGCTACCGGTTCTCCAGAACTGGTCAGAACCCGCTGAATACCACCTCTGGTGTCAAAGTGGATTTCTTGGTGGCCCGGATCAACACTGTAATTATCCTCCATGGGATAACTGGGGGGCAGGGAGAGGAGACAGAATGGATGCCCTCCTGCAACATCCTGCCAGCCAAAATGGCCATGCGGGGGGGCCCCTGTGCAGCCTGTTTCTGGCCTGGACAGCATCCTACAGCACCTAGCAAACTTAGAAAGGGTGCATAAAATGGACCTTTTTGTTGAAGTTGGGTCAAAGTCCATCAGATTTGAGAATCTGCAAAGCCTCGCCACTGGATCAAATCTACTCTAGACATCCCAAATCCTAGACATCAATAGGTCTAACTTGAATATTCACACCATATTGTGATACATATTTATCCATGTTCCTTCATTTAAATCTCTATCATTCATTCATTCATTCATTCATTCATTCATTCATTCAGCCATTCATCCATTCCATTATCTAGATTAGAGCAATCATGTATCTTTTTCCCCCCACATTGATCAGAACTGAAACTCTTTGAAACCGTTTTTCCCCCTATTGTTGAAGGAAAAATGGACTTCAGTTGGAAAACTCAAGCTACTAATTTTCTCTTCCTTTTTCTCCCTCTGATGATGCTTTTGGCACTTTAATGGGCCTTGCCAATTTAACCACATCCCTGCCTGAACTCTCGCCACAACTGAAACCAGCTTTAAGAACCAGAGTGCTTTCGTTGATTTTGTTATCAAAAGATATATGATTATCCTGCTAATAGGCTTCCTCTTGCTGGAAAATCTATTTTTATGACAGTGATAGATTCTCACAAAAGGAAAAGGCAGCTCTGGGACCCCCACTAGCTATAGAAAAGTTTTATAACTGTATTAGATCTTCTGCTGGCTTTTGATTAAATCATATTCCTGCCACGATCTTTTCCCCTCTTGGATCTCACCCAAGGTTAGAAATGTGCATTTATTGTTTTTTTTTCTCTGTAAGAGCAAAAGACAGCCTACATAACACTCAGAAATGGTCTTTGCAGGCTAAGGGAACCTTGCAAGTTGGGGTCTGCCTATCTGGAAGTTGCCTAGGTTGGGAATGTTAGCTGAGAGGACATGGCTGTGGTTTTGCAGGAATAGGTCTTCCAGAATGGTTGGGTTAGAATATTTCTCCTCTCCTCTCCTCTTCCCTTCCCTTCCCTTCCCTTCCCTTCCTTCCCTTCCCTTCCCTTCCTTCCCTTCCTTTCCTTTCCTTCCTTCCTTCCCTTCCTTCCTTTCCTTTCCTTTCCCTTCCTTCCTTCCTTCCTTCCCTTCCCTTCCTTTTCCTTCCTTTCCTTTCCTTTCCTTTCCTTTCCTTTCCTTTCCTTTCCTTTCCTTCCTTTCCTTTCTTTCCTTTCCTTTCCTCCCCTCTGCTCCCCTCTGCTCCTTCCCCCTTCTCCCTCCCTTCCTTTCCCTTCTCTTCTTCTCCCTTCCCTCCTCCTTCCTTCCCCATTTCAGAAATAGTTCGCCAGTGCCATCTTTCTAGGACTCAGAGGGAGTGACTGGCTGCAGGTGACTCAGCTGGCTTTGTCCCTAAGCCAGATTACAATTCATGGCCCCTTTACATCAAAACTGGCTCTCATCTAGCCGTGGCAGAAGGCTAAAATAAGATCTCTCCTTAGAATAATAGAATCATAGAGTTGGAAGGGACCTGAGGGTCTTCTACTCTAACCCCCTGCTCAAGCAGGAAACCTTGCAGCATTCTGGATAAATGGTTGGAAACCTTCAGTGATGGAGCACCAGGGGTGCGATTCAACCGGTACAACAACCGGTTCGGTAAGCGCGCACTCTGCGTGCATGCTCTGTGCGCATGCTCCATGTTTAAAAAAGCTAATACTTACCTTCAACTGCAGCTGAAGAAAACAGCTGAGGCACGGCCAACCGTTCTACCACGTGAATCAGCTGTGATCTAACAAAAAGACCTAAAGCACAGGAAAGATCAGGACCAGGCAAGCTCGCATGCTCGTTGGAGCGAACTGGTTCAGAGCCAGCTGATCGTCAGAACAAGGGGTTTGCCCAAACTGGTCCAAACTGGGAGAATCCCATCCCTGTGGAGCACCTTTTTTAAAAAAGTAAACTGTTCCTTGTCCTAAAAAGGAATTCCCTCCCTGGTCCATAACACGTTAATGCAAAGGGTTAGAATCCTTATATTTGAAAGACAAGCAAGGCGAGGTCAAACTGTAATTGGGTGCCCAAAAAGTCAGAGGGTAGATTTTATGGCACAAGAATTAATTTAATTGGTTTAGTTGAGTTCCAACGCTTTGCTCATAGGCACACCAGTGAGGTCCAGTCCCACTAAAACCAGTGTGCCTTAAGACCAGGTAATGACTTGAACTCCAAGCAGCTGCTTGATGTTGAAACGAGACCCAACAAATTGCTCCTAATTTCCTTTCCTCTCTCAAAAATGGTTTCAAAGCAATCTAAGGGAGCTGTGCCATTCTAAATTTAACTTCAGAGATCTCCTTGGTCAACTGGATCCCAGCCAAGGTATTCAGGATAGAATGTCAATTGCGCATCTCAGGTCATAAGGAGGAGAGCTTTGCACAGAGTTGTCTCCTAGGGTTATGGTCTGGAACTTGTAATTGGGGGTCTATGTCCCAACTTCTATGTTTAAGCTCTACTTTTAATTTAACTGTTAGCATTCCATTTAATTTATTGTGCTTTTAGACAAAATCTTCAGTAAACAGAATGATGTCCATTCCCTCATTCTCTGCCTTCATCATATTTTTACTTTTGAAAAAAAAAACACCCTTCACTTTCAAAACAGACTGTCAGCAGAGATGCGTTGGTAAGGGAAGGCTCGCTCAATATGGCACCTCCAGATAATATAGAATAATAATAATAAAAAAATAGTCTAAAATCTGTGCTTAGTGTTCAATTTTTATTCAGTCCAGAGCTGCTATAAAACTGGGGAAAAGTGAGTAATAGATTTGAGAGTCATCAGAAATATAAATTATAGCCAGACGTTTCCTATCAACTCTCCATGCAGTTAATGATAAATAGTCAATGGGGTATATGCACCTCAAGCATTTTTATAATGAATCTATTGCTTCCATGACAGCTTTGTGTCAAACATTATGCTTTGGAATTTATAACTCTTGGTACTGTATTAAGAGATGATGCAGATAGGTTGCCACCTTCCATTTCTGTCACTCTTCCACATGGAAAATTGTTTAAATTATTTCAACCCAGCATCTGTGTTTACTCATGAAGTCAAACAAGAATGCATTTCATGGGTGATGTTAGATGAGTCTCAAAAAACATTCCTTCATCTGGAAGTAAGGCATACCTTACATGATCAACTGTCCCAAAGGTGCTTTTTCAAGAGGCAACTGGACTTTCTGTTTTTTCTTTGAAGACATTTTGCTTCTTATCTATGAGAAGTGAAATAGCTGAAGAAGTTTCTTGGATGAGAAGCAAAACATCTTAAAAAAAACACACCATAAAGTCCAGTTGCCTTTTGAAAAAAAGCATCTTTGGGACAACTGAATGACTGAGATGAATGACTCAATTGATATTTGCAAGATCTGTTATGTTTGCTATAATAAATACAGGAATTGCAAACCTCTGATAATTAATCGATGATGAAGATGGAACAAAAGCCTAAGTATTTAGTCCAATCTTTATTGTGGTCTTACTTCAGCATAGTTCACAGTATCTAACTTTCCCATCAAAACTAAAGTTGGGATTTGATGCAGTTCCTTCCAGAATCAGGACAAATTAAGTTGCTTGTGGGGAACTTTCCATGTAACAATTGAGCAGGATTGTCATGATTTTATAGTTCATTCCATGGAACGTTTTTGTCCCATGGTGGGTAGATAAATCCATCTTTCTCGCTATGTCAAGAATTTTTCTTTCATAATTCTTGCCCCATTCAGCTTCTCTGCGGTGCTTCTTCTCTTAAAGATTGAAATTCTCTTACTTGAATCATTTGTCATCAAGTGAATGCCATCAATCTTGAAGTAGCCTGAACACTTGCCAAAAAGGGTAACCTGGTTTCAGTTGTATTTATTTATTTCTGACAAACAAAGTTTTCCAAAAGGAAAAAAAAACACCAAAGGAAAATATTAATTTTTCAGAAAACAACACATGGACGTCATTACTTGGAGGAAATTCAAAACATGAGCTGGATATCTCCAAGAAACACAATACAGAACAAGACAATGTCAAAACTGTCCAGCATGACTATTTTACTATTAAATTTTGGGGATAAATAATATATTCAGCAATACACATGGACTTGTTTCTGCTGAACACAGTAGGAAGTCACTTACAAGTAAATTTGTTCAGGATTTTGCAACAAACAATTTTTTGAATGTATCTTACCACTTACTATCAAATCATTTCTTCCTGATGGCAATTCAGCACCAGACCTATTGACAGCTTGTTTGAATTTCTACAAATGGTAATTTATGCTACTCAGTCAGCCGTTTGTAATGACCTTCACTGTGTTAGCACTCCTTTACTCATTCCATTGTATTCATGGACCTCACACATGCTTGATATTAATTCATATGCTTGGTAACCTTTGCAAGTGATTTCCCTGGGGAGATTTTCTTCATCAATATACTGAAAACTCAACCATTGCCGTCATCTTTAAAAAGTAATTAGCCATGAATAATGGTTTCTTCCTGATACCTTTCAGCTTTGCAGTGAATTGTTTTCCTTTTTCTTTTAAAGTGGATCTATTAATTGTGGAAACATTAAGAAGCTTATCTATGTTTATTTCCTGATCCCTTATTCTGGAGTGAGAGTGGTGACTGAGTATAGTGGATAATTTTGTTTTTTGTTTTTCCCTTGTTGAGGGTGTTTGCATATTTCCCTACTTTGTGTTCCAGGCAAACATAATGGAGAGAGGTGTTGTTTTTTTGTCTCCTGTTGAATTAGATACAATTTTCAGGTCCTTCTTTGCTTTCTATGAGTCTCGAGAAGTCTTCAGTTGTATTTGGCAGAGTCTCTCAGTAGTTCATCCTGCAGGGTTTGGAAAATAACTTCTGACCAATTTCCTATCTCTGTCTCCATCTCCATCTCCCCATCTCCCCTCACCTCTCCCCCTCTCTCCCCCTCTCTCATTATCATCTTCTTTTAATGGCCGCATAATCCCTTGCGGGATGGGCAACTGAATGGAGCTGAGTGTTTACTGGCCAGATGCCGTTCCTGTCCCCAGGACGGAGTTTTGTTCAACAGATACATTCTCATGGAGCCAAGAGAGAGAACTGTCTCTTTCATCTTTGCAGATTTATAAACCTGAAACTGGGGCTCATTGCATCCCGATATCTGAACAGTTCTGAAAACAGCCAGATCCACTTAGATCTAGTCAGTGTGGATAGTTGGATTCAGAAGGTCTGGGCAACAGCAAGATCCTTTCGGAACTAGTGACTTAATTGCATTTTCATCATGTCACCCAGCGATCACTAAAACGATTTAGAGACTTTGGCACTGCAATAACTATAAAGATGCTAAAAGCTGCTAGCGTGGAAATCAACTCTGGTGAACTGAGATCCTTCTTAACATGTTCTGGCTTGATCCATACATTTCATAAGCTTAAGTAGGTCTTCTGGAGGCATCTGCGCTTCATTTGGCAGCGGGAATCTATTTCCTTTCAATCCATATCAGAATTTTGTTTGTAGTTACAAGTCAATACGAATGGAAAGAATTGTGAAGAGATGCTGGCAGATCTTGTCCAGCCCAATGACTGCATGCATACAAATGAATTCATTAAACAGTATGAAGTCAGAGCTAATTCACGGCAAATTGTGCCTTTTCCCCCTATACAGTTTAACTTTGAAATAACAATTTCCCCTTATTTTGTGCCAGCATATTTAGCAAAGAAAGCATCTTCCTTCGACAATGCTGGGAAGGCCACTTCAGAATATTTGGAAGAGCTGTTGTCTTGCACTGTACATAGGATATATGCATATTAGTTCTACTTACACCATACAAGCTGGAAATGGAAATGGGAACCAGCAGTGTGCAACAGCAGCCAAAGAAGCTAATACATTCCTTGGTTTGTATAAGCAGAATCATAGAACCATAGAATCAAAATCATGTGAAGTATTAGTACCATGAAGTATTTATAAAACCTTAGTAAGATCACACCTGGAATACTGCAACCAATTTTGGTCACCACATTACAAAAAAGATGTTGAGGAGAAAGTTCAGAGAAGAGCAATTAAGATGATCAAAGACCTAGAGATTAAAATGTACAAAGAACGATTGCAGGAATTGGGGTATGACTAGTCTAGAGAAAAGAAGGACCAGGGGTGACATGAGAGCAGTCTTCCAGTATTTGAGGGGCTGCCCCAAAGAAGAGGGAGTCAAGCTATTCTCCAAAGCCCCTGAAGGCAGGACAAGAAACAATGGATGGAAACTCATCAAGGAGAGAAGCAACTTAGAACTAAGGAGAAATTTCCTGACAGTGAGGACAATTCATTGGTGGAAGCACTTGCCTTCAGAAGTTGTGGGTGCTCCATCACTGGAGGTTTTTAAGAAGAGATTAGACAATCGTTTGTCTGAAATAGGGTCTCCTACTTGAGCAGGGGACTGGACTAGAAGACCTCCAAGGTCCCTTCCAACTGTGTCATTCTGTTAAAATGGAGTCAGACTGGGATGGGCCAAGCAGTAGTGAGAGAAGGTGTCATCTTTAGGGGTGTGATATGTGAAGGAAAGTGCACAAGGAAAAGAGATCCTATCACAATAGCAGAGAATGTACTATTGTAGAGAGAAAATATAGAGAAAGAAGCGATGAAAGGGGCATCAGGAAATTCTATAAGCAGCCCCACACACAGACACACAAAGTTTCTGAGTTTGATAAGCTGCAGCAAAGCTTATTTCAGGAAGGAACTTCATAACTCGTGTTTGTAAAAGGATTTTCAAAGATGCCATATTTGAGCTATGTGTCTTTACTCAGTGATGAGGGTTTAATAGAGAAATAACCGAATGGCGGTTCACAGCTTCCGAAGCAGATATAAAATACGCATCTAACTTCTCTTCTGCTTAGCCCTGTCTTATCACAGCTGACAAATACATTGCAATAGCAGTGTCTTTGCAAAACATACTCACCCTTTACCTATACATCTTCCCCCACTCAACGCCAAGGACAGACACATCAAATTTTGCTTCACATAAATAAAATATGTCAACAAATGGAAATGATGCAATTTCCCAAGGACAGGATTTGAGGGTTGGTCTTGGTTATAAGAATGGACAATTGCTGATCCAAAGAATCATGCTTTCCAATATGTTGTCCCAAAGTTGCTTTCTCAAGAGGCAACTGAACTTGCTTTGTTTTTCTTCTCTCCTTTCTGTTGAGAGAAGGCTGTTCAATTTTGACATAGATGGCATCTTTGATCCCTCTTTCAAACCAGTGGTCCTCTCTGTCCAGAATGTGGACTTTGCTGTCTTCAAAAGAGTGACCTTTGTCTTTTAAATGAATCTTGTCCTGATGGGTTTGTTCTGCTATGTTGTGCCATGCATTTGTGAAGTGGTTGTTTTGTTTCTCTAATGTACAGATCTGCACAAGGCTTAAAAATCTTCAAGGAAAAACAGAAGTCCAGTTGCCTCTTGAAAAAGCCCCTTTGGGTCAACCATTTCCAATATGCTGTGATTACAAAAGAGCAAATTGTAGCTTTGAGGGAGAGAAATCACTGTGCCAACCAGTAGTGGGATTCAATTTTTTTTACTACCGGTCCTGTGGGCATGGCTTGGTGGGCATAGCAGGGGAAGGATACTGCAAAATCTCCATTCCCTCCCCACCCCACTAACCTGATTTCCAGCTCTGTTCTCCTGTGCAGGGGAACAAAAGAAGACCCAGGTGATCATCTGGGACTCAGGGGGCATGGAATAGATGGGGGCAGGGCCACTCAGAAGTGGTATTTGCTGGTTCTCTGAACTATTCAAAATTTCCACTACCGGTTCTCTAGAACTGGTCAGAACCTGCTGAAGACCACCTCTGGTGCTAACCCTGAAGCTGACCTGACCAAAGCCATTCTGGAAGCTTCAGTGTTGCCACACTGGAGGTGACAGATAGGGAGGGGGGATTTGAGATAGCTGGGATTTTGTAGCCAAAACAAAACACTCCTCTTGGGAACCAAGGACATTCTTACACCTAGTCAGAGGAAGGAGGAGTGATGTCACCAGGCAACCAAACTTTTACTTTTAATTAGGTGAAAACTGCAGGATCCTCCAGAGTTGGTTTTTACCAGATCCAGCCAATGCAGCTGTTCTTTGAGGAATCTACCTTGCTTGCTATGGGTTTATTACTTGGAACCCTGACACACTGTACTAGTAGGATTTCCTTCTTCAAAGCATTAAACCAGATTTGTAATATTTTATCAGAATATCCATGAACTGGCAGAGACATAGGTAAAAAGGTCAGGGAATGGGAGCTGAATTGGGGGCTGAGACTGGAAGGAGTCTGGGAGTGGCTTAGCTCTGTACTCTCAGCTCTGAAACTGAAACTAATCTGCTCTGAGCTCTGAAGCTGCTGCTTGTGTTTTGCCTGTAACTCCCTACCATGTTGAAAGACTCTACTATTGGTATTGTAAGCTTTACTTGTGTTGTTATGTATATAAAGAAGTTAATGAATCCTGCTGAATCATTCATCTGTGTGTGCTTTCTGGATTTGAATGTCTGCTGCAAACTCTAACATATTTGTTTTCTATTTCTCCAGTAGAAAGGAGGACTCAGGTAATTTGTGACAGGGTTGACTGGTCAGCCTGACTTTTTTTTTAAAAAAAACTATTTTTCTATGCAAGGGACTGTGGGACGGAAGTAATAGTGTGACATTTTCATTTTGAAATTTGCATCCTTTGCCAGTGGTGCAGACATTTACTACGCTTCCTGAAAGGAAGAGCAGGAAAGGTCAGCCTGCAGGTGTCCACTTCTGTTGCAACTTGAGCATTAAACCTGTGTTGTGGCTCCTGAATTGAAACGCAAATGGAAAAGCACATGGCCTTTTAAACTCTCTGCTTCTCCAGCTCACTCTCCTGCCCTTAATCATGCTACAGATGCAAGCTGAAGGTTGCAGTAGGTGTGTGTGTAATTATGTTGAAAAGAAAATATTTGGATTTTTGCTGCTCACACTAAAACGTATCCCCAGTACTTCCTTAACATGTGATTGTAAAATATAAAATGGATGCATCTTTGCATGAAGAACACAGAAATAGAATAATGAAGTTGGAAGGGACCTTGGAGGTCTTCTAGTCCAGTGGTTGCCAACCAATGGGCCAGGGACCACTGGTGGTCTGTGAGAAAATTTTGGTTCTCCAGAGAAAAATGTCACCCCCAAAGCACTCCAAAAATAATTAATCCAGGCTGTGTGGGAACACAAGGCTGTGCCACCCACATGGCCTGCAGGAACACAAGGCTTGCATCACTTGCATTTTGAACAACACGAGGTAGTGAAGGGAGGGGGGAAAGGGTGGAGGGGGAACTTGCCCCACTCACCCCACACACCTCGCCTGGTCACCGGGCTCCTTCTTTCCGCTTCTTTCTTCTTCTGCTTTTGGCTGCACACAAGGAAAGCAGCAAAAGTCTTTCTTTCTCTCCCCCAAACTCCTCCAGGAATGAGTCTTTGGGACCCTGCAAGGCATCCTGCTCCAAGAGGCTGTGCCAGCATGACAAGTCTCACAAAGACTCATTTCTGGCGGAGTTTGGGGGACAGAAAGAAAGACTTCTTCTGCTCCTGCTGCTTTCCTTGCACGAAGCCAAAAGTCTCTCTCTCTCTCTCTCCCCCTGAGAACGGAGATGGTATCCTGCGATCTCCAATAAAGAATGATCGATCAGTAGGAAAACAGGTTGGGGAATTTTCCTGCAGAATTTTTTTTGGGGGGATTTTCCCAGGGTCTCTGATCCATGGGATTTAAAATTATGATTTTGGTGATCCCTGAGGTCCAAAAAGTTGGCAACCCTTGTTCTAGTCCAACCTTCGGTTCAAGTAGGAGACCCTATATGATTCCAGACAGGTGGCTGTCCAATGTCTTCCTAAAAGCTTCCAGCAATGGGGCACTCACAACATTTTTAAACAGTATATTTATATATTTTCACAGTATAGTGAACAGCGTATTGTCTGAATCAATTTATTTTAAATCAATAATACTCTTCCCACTCCTAGTTTCCCACTCTACTTATCAAACAAGTCCCATGTTCAAAATACTCTGTATCTTCTTTTTCTTTTAATGATAATCTATACATTTGTGCACAATCTAACATTTTCTAAAAAAAATTACATCATCCTCCCTAGGCCAGTTATGTACTGTATGTAAGCCAGAAATATTTTTGCTAGGCATAATACCTGAAAAGTATGATATCTATATTTAACATTACATGTCTTGACAGCAGCAAGAACTGTATATGTACAGTCCTAGAAAAATGAAGAAACGCCTACAGGGGACCTACAACTTTTGAAGGCAAGATATTCCACTGGTTAATTGTTCTCTGCATTAGGACATTTCTCCTTAGTTCTAAGGTGGTTGTCTCCTTGATTAGTTTCCATCTATTGTTTCTTGTCTTGCCTTCAGGTGCTTTGGAAGAATTGGTTGTCCCCCTCTTATTTATGGCAGCCCCTCAAATATTGAAACATTGTTATCATAGAATAGAATAGAATAGAATAGAATAGAATAGAATAAGGAACAGAATGGAATGGAAGAGAATAGAATAGAATAAAATAGAATAGAGTAGAGTAGAGTAGAGAAGAATAGAATAGAATAGAATAGAATAGAATAGAATAGAATTCTTTATTGGCCAAGTGTGATTGGACACACAAGGAATTTGTCTTTGGTGCATATGCTCTCAGTGTACATAAAGAAAAAAAATAAAATACCTTCATCAAGAATCATAAGATTCAACACTTATTGATAGTCATCAGTTACTAATAAGCAATCAAATCATACTAGGAAACAAATAAAACAATATAAATTGTAAGGATACAAGCAACAAGGTTATAGTCATAAGTGGGAAGAGGTAGGTCATAGGAAGGATGAGAAGAATAATAGTAATATAGTTTTACTAAGCAGTTTGACAGTGTTGAGGGAATTAGTTGTTTAGCAGAGTGATGGCCTTCAGGAAAAACAACTGTCCTTGTGTCTAGTTGTCCTGGTGTGCAGTGCCCCATAGGGAAGAAGTTGAAACAATTTATGTCCAGGATGTGAGGGGTCTGTAGATATTTTCACAGCCCTCTTTTTGACTCGTGCTGTATTCAGGTCCTCAATGGAAGGCAGGTTGGTAGCAATTGTTTTTCCTGCAGTTCTAATTATCTGCTGAAGTCTGTATCTGTCCTGTTTGGTGGCAGAACCAAACCAGCCATTATAGAGGTGCAGATGACAGACTCAATCATTCCTCTGTAGAACTGAATCAGCAGCTTTTTGGGCAGTTTGAGTTTTCTTTGGTGCAGAAAGAACATTCCTTGTTGTGTGTTTTGATGACATTTTTGATGTTAGATGTCCATTTTACATCTTGAGATATGATAGAACCTAGAAACTGCTGATACTGTGTTGTCTAGTATCGCAAGATTATTGTCTAGTATTGTAAGATCATGTCTCCTTTAGATAGTGTTTTCCCTTTAATAGACATATCCAATTCTTGAGATCGTTAAAACCAAATCTGTTCTGTTTTTTTTTTTTAAGGAAGAAAGAAGGGGGAAAAATCAACATACCCAACACCTCAGATAATGGCATTCCACTTATGCTCTATGGAAGCCTAATTTTAGACTCGGTATTTTCAAGGAACCACCTAGGAAAAGATGGATTCTTTTCAACTCCATAAAGGTTTCTGAATGACAACTTTTCTTAGCCAGACAATTTAATTTGAGCAACCCATTACCTGGGAAGGTTGATTGGAGATTAGCCATTTGGTTCTGTATACCAACAAAAGAATTAGAAAGGAACCACAGGTATTAATGCCGTGAACCACGAAAATGTGATTACAAGGAGTAAATTGATAGATGGAAATGACTAATGCAATCATCACGCCACGTTGGTGGGGACTGTAAACTGCTTTTCTGCTAAGCGTCCTCCAAGAATGATCAGAGCGGAGTTGACATTTAATAATGAAGAGATAATAAATTAATAAACCTAGTGTCCTACAGTGCTTTACTCTGAGCACTTCATGAACGTTAATTAATTCCCCCATTAAGCAGTTAGACAGATAAATGCTCAGCAAGCCTTCCACGCAACTTTTTTTGTTTCCTTCAAAATACCCCAAAACAAAGTAAAATAAAAGGCAACACAGCAAATGAAGAATTGATGTTTTTTTTAAATGGATAAAAATAGTAACTGCAGGAAGAATGGCTTAGTTGTGACAGAAGTTTCTCCTTTCTTTCATCCCTTGATTTTCCTTGTTTTCTATGGCACTTTTTAGTTCTTATTTCTGTTCTCCATTCATTCTCTAAGGTTAGTTTCCGTTACAGTTTACTGTTATAATCAAAATTCTTACACACACACACACACACAGGCAAAAGGAAGCAATATCCTAATAGTATGATAGCCTCTAAATGTGATATACTGTATGTGTGTGTATATATTTGTAAATGTGTATATACAGTATCTCTCTCTCTGTCTGTCTCTCTAACTCTTTCTGTCCATCTCCTTAGATCTCTCTCTCTCTCCCCCTATCTATCTATCTATCTATCTATCTATCTATCTATCTATCTCTTTATCTGTCTACCTATCTCCTTAGCACTGTCTATCCATTTCTCTCTCTCTCTCTCTGTCTTTGTCTCTTTGTCTATCTCCATTGATTACACACATTGATTTGATCTATTAGTTTTGAATTGCTACTATTATCTTCAACTCTACTGATTTTGGTGTTCCTGACTCTAGAGGCAGACAGAGAAGTCTGAACAAAGCTGAACTGTACCTCATTGTCTTTCCTTCTGTGTCTTTCCCCTCCTCCTCTGATATAGCATGGCTACAACAAATAGACTCATCTGTCATGCTGAGCGAGGCGGTATCTTCACTTCCACCTACTTTTACTTTAAAAATAAAAATGAATTGTCTTCTGGATTAAAGACTTCTCATTTTGTCTTCTTCCCTCTTCACATTTCCTTCCTATTTTCCTTGGTTTGAAAGGGTCCTCCTTCATGGTTTTCATATGTCATTCCTTTGTTTGGCTTTGGCATCTCTGACCTTCACTGCTTTTGCGTGCTCTCCACTGCTGTGAAAAAGAGACTGACCCCCCACAATTTAACACTGCCTTTGTAAGAAAAAAAAACAAAGAGATAGAGTGCCTGTGGAAAAAAAAAGAAAAAATAAGCTAGTACGGTAACCAAACTTATCAGGATTGAAGGAAACCTGACTGCTAGAAGTAGTAACTGCACAAGAGAGAGCCAGGCGTTCTCTGTGCAGTTATTTTAGGGTAGGACGCAATGGAGTTGTACCCCAACCTTTTCCTCCTCTGAAAACAAGAAAACCTACCCTTTCATTAAGCATAGAGTCAGGAGTGTTTCCACAAAAATAGAATAGAATAGAATAGAATAGAATAGAAGTAATTAGGTAATTAGATATGAGTACTCCAAGGTCCTTGACAGAGTGAGGATCATCAACAAGGTCATATCCACCTAGTTTGTATTTGGTGTACTGATTTTTTTTTACCAATGTGTAGGACAGAGCATTTGTTGGCTCGAGATTTGGAGTTGCCAGATGTTTGACCATTCAGACACATAATCAAGGTCACTTTGAAGGATAATAGCATTGTCGGCGGTATTGAATAGTTTTACGTCATCCGCAAAGAGGACTCACTTGCTTATAAGGTGATTGCAAAGGTCATTTATATAGAGTATACATTTATATAGAGTATAAATTGCCTACCACTGCTCTATGGTCAACAAACTCCTCCCCCAACTTTGAGGAACAAAGCTTCAACCTTCAGAAAATTCTATCACCACTGAGGAACCTCTCAATATATCTGCCCTTTACCAAAATATGAGCTTAAAGAACGACATATGAAACCACACTACATGTTAGTACCCTTCTGAGACCACTTGATAGCCACACTATTTGTATTCCCTGAAGCAGTTTGAAGACCACTCTTGACTGCCATCATTTGTATCTGGCTCATAAGCCTGAGAACATGCCAAATTGGATCCGTGTTCCGTTCAGTTGTCCAAGAATAATGGCACTTGATCAAATCTGAGTCTCAGAATGAGACAAAGAGATTATACTTTCTCCTAGGCATGGAAAGGATGGGGAAAATTGACAATCCAGTTTATCAAACAAATCTTGTTTGGGATTAAAGCAAAATAGGGCAACCCAGAAGGAAGGGAAGGAGGGAGGGAGGGAAGAAGGAAGGAAAGAAGGAAGTTGGATAGAAAGAAGAAGGAAGTAAGAAAGAAAAAAGAAAGAAAGAAAAAACAAACAAACAAAGTTTTTGCTTAAAGTCCAAAACAACAACAACAACAACAACAACAACAACCAAAGAACCAAAAGGTATATGAACAAAGGACTACCACACCTGAGATACTTTATAAACATCAGGACTCAGCACCAGAACAGATTAATAGAAAAAAAATTGAAGTTTTCAAGAAATTGTATTGCAGGACAGGCAATAAAACTTGGAGAAGACTTAGAATTCTGAGGTTATCATAGGGATCATGTAGTTGAGCCCTTTGGGATGAGTAGGAGATCCAACTAAACCATCTGTAAGCAGTAACGTCTTCTTAAAAACCTCCAGAGATAAAGAACCAACAACTTCCCTAGGTGAATAGTTCCACTGTTGTTCAGATCTTGCCATCAGGAAGTTTACTTTATATTTGCTTAGATTAAGACTCTACTTAAGTTAATTAATACATAATTAATTTATTCTTTGACATCGGAAGCCTCTGAGAATCTTTCGAACGTGATAGGGGGAAAAACACCTCTCACAAATGATTACATTCTGGTTATTTTACGCTGCAGATATAAATCTCTCAATGAGTTTTATTTTTTTAAAAAACCCCTGCAGAACATGCCAATAGTAGCTACCCTAGCAATAGTTAGTGTTATAGAACCCGTTGGACTTCATCCACTTTAAATAAAAGTAAAATTAATGAAGGTCATTCTTGTTTCTCCAGAATCTGACCTTGGTTCACTGCCTTTCCCCTCACAATGATCTAGACTGCCCTCTTTTGTGTAATCGTGGTGCCTGGGTGAAAATGGGCTTGCTCCCACTTGAATTAATCAGCCCTTAACTCTTCCCCCCCCCTGCTGTTGTGTGGTCTCCTTCCATAATCTGCCTTATACCTGACAACTTAATTGCATTCTCTGAGTGGAGCAAAAGGGCAGTCTGGAAATGGAAGATTTGGTGTGTGACATTTCAAACGTAAGCTGGTTTGCCCCCAACTTGAAAAATGCTTGTATTCTCCGACAACCAGGCAAGACCTTGTCATATAATTGTCTTTCTTATGAACTAGGCTCACGGAAGGAGATGTTCAGTTTCTGAAATAAACATTATCTGACGGTCATTAATTCTGAAAGCCAAAGGAATGCTATGCAGCCTGCTCGTCCTAAAGATGAGACTTGGTTTTCCAACTCACTTGAGTTTATGTTCTTGGAAAACAAAACTCCCCAGGAATATGTGACAAATTAGAATATTGAAAGGTACATGTTATCACGGAGTATACCGGACAAATTCTTTGTCAGTGTGAGATAAAGACTAGCTGAGGTGGAAAGAACTTTGATTATGCCCTCCACTTTTAGAAGAAATTACAGCATGAAAAAGAAATGACAAAATTCGAATCTTGGAGTGGAATTTTTAGAAAAGCAGGTGGACAGCGCAAATGTATCAGAATGCAAACTGAAATAATTATAGTTGGTGTATTAAAATTAGATATGAGTCTTCCATTATCTAAAGGGATAAAGAAGAGGGTATCAATATATTTTCCAAAACACCTGTGGGCAGGACAAGAAGCCATGGATGGAAACTAAGCAAGGAATAATCCAATTTAGAAATAAAGAGAATTTTCCTGACAGTTAGAACATCTGAAAACTGTGTGTGCTCCAACATTGGAGGTTTTGAGAAGAAATTGGGCAACCATTTGTCTGAAATGGCATAGGGTGTCTTGCTTAAGCTGGGGGTTCCCTTCCAACTCTTTTGCTATTCTGTAAACCTGTCTGGTGCTCCTTGGTGACAACTGTTGGAAAGTTTGTAAATTAATACAGGAAAGAAGATCATGATCTAGACATTCAATATTGCCCTCCACCATTTTCTTTCTGTGATTTGCCTCACATGTTTCATCAGCAGTTTCAGATTGAAACACAACTTCTAATGGCCCCAAATAGGTGAACAAACTTCTGTCTGAAGGTTGCAAACAACACTCAGGATTGCTTCAAATTTCTTTTTCCCTCAGTGTCCTCTCCTCTTCAGATTACCACATTATACTTCAATTCCAATAGAAGCACTGAAGTGCTATAATATTTTGAATTCTCCAGGCGAAGCCTGCTCTGTTTTCCACTCACAGAAAGTTGTTTCCGTTGAAGACAGTTTCTTCTTGTGACAATATGTCTCTAAGCAAATTGAAGGAGGCTTTATTTTGTAGTTATATTTTCTTCTGACACTTACCTGTTATCTGCTAACCTCCTCTCCTGCTTGCAACACTTCAGTTTCCTCAGGAAATTCTGATGAATTTGATGAATTTCTAGACTATCAAAAAGACTGGACAGATTACTGTAGTGCACTGTTTGATGAATTTTCACTTCTGGGCCATATCTTGATAGTGGCAAATATATGGATGAAAGAAAAAGGAAGGAAGAAAGAAAGAAAGAAAGAGAGAGAGAGAGAGAGAGAGAGAGAGAGAGAGAGAGAGAGAGAGAGAGAGAGAATTTGGCTCATCGCACAAGGAAAACTTAATGGAGAAGACAGCAAAAAGCCAGAAGTCACTGCTACTTACACTGCTCACCTGTTTCCTCAAAAATACAACCTACCCTGAAAGTAACTCCTAACTTGATTTTTACATGTGCACCGAATATAAGCCAAAAAAGGCCTCAAACAGGCCAAAAATCAGATGGGAAGTGCAGTGAAGGTAAGGGGGCGGTGAGGTAGTGGTGGGGATTGTGTGTGCATGAGCAGGGGGAGTAGAGGGGGTGCACATTGCCTTCTGGGTGCTGGCATGAGAGCACACAGGAGCCCAAAAAGGTTAGCCACCACTGGTGTAGGGTCTCATATCTGGAAAAATTGTTTTGGGAAATCCTAGGCCAGATGATAACATCGAGATTGCTAAAATATACGGTAGATGACTATGAGATGATGGCAAAGTAGGAGAATTTTTGGTGTATCATTTCTGCCAGCTAGTGGTCATTTAGGTTCTAACTGTGCAGATGTCATTCATGCCAGGTGCTGACCTGCCTGACATAGTTGCAGAGGTGGTATTCAGCTGGTTCTGACTAGTTCTGGAGAACCGGTAGCGGAAATTTTGAGTAGTTCGGAGAACCAGCAAATGCCACCTCTGACTAGCCCTGCCAATCCCATCTATTCTCCACCTCCTGAGTCCCAGCTGATTGGCTGGGTCTTCTTTGGTTGCCCTGCATAGGAGAACGGAGCTGGAAAGCAGGTTAGTGGGATGGGGAGGGGATGGGATGGGATTTTGCTGTATCCTTCCGCTGCCATGCCCACCAAGCCATGCCCACCAAGCCATGCCCACCAAACCATGACTACCAAGCTGTGCCATGCCCACCAAGCCACGCCCACAGAACCTGTAGTAAATTTTTTTTGAATCCCACCACTGCATAGTTGTTGTAAGGTTTATGGAGTAAAATCCCATATATAACATTTTGGTGATTTATTCATAATTGGAACCTGCCGAAAAGCTTTTCATCTTCAGAGAGCTTTGAAAACATTACCCCGTTTAATTAATTTTGTTTTTTGAGATGTTCCTTCTGCATTTCCCCCTCCAGTGAACACTGTGGTTATAGGCAGTTACAGCTGTATTATAATTTGGAAGTTGTTCTGGTAAAGATTTTGACAAGAACATAGCATGCTTCATGGAAATAATCAGTGCTGCTAATTGCTTTGGAGATTTGGTAGCAAGGGAGATGCTTTTCTATCTCCAAGCCTACTGAGTTGAGTTCTTGGAGGTTAAAAATTGGGCTACACACTGTGGTGGCTCCCTAGTGGGTCTGAAGAGGTGGGGGGAATCAGATGTTATGGATTATCAAAATCGGGTTCAGCTCATCTTGACATTCAGTTTCCAAAACTAACATGAATGGTCCAAAATTGCCTAGTAACTACCACATGGATGGATCATATGGAACTATCATCTCATCTCATCTCATCTCAAAATCACATGAGGTACTAATACCACTCTATAAAGCCTTAGTAAGGCCACACCTAGAATACTGCACCCAGTTTTGGTCACCATGCTATGTTGAGATGCTAGAAAGAGTGCAGAGAAGAGCAATTAGGATGATTAGGGGACTGGAGGCTCAAACATATGATGAACAGTTGCAGGAACTGGGCATGGCTAGTCTAGTGAAGAGAAGGACCAGGGGAGACAGGATAGCATCTTCCAATATTTGAGGGGCTGCCACAGAGAAGAGGAGGGGGATCAAGCTATTTTCTAAAGCACCCAAAGGCCAGACAAGGAATAATGGATGGAAACTGAACAAGGAGAGATTCAACCTGGAAATAAGGAGAAACTTTCTGACAGTGAGAGCCAACAAGAAAGAACAGAAGTTGTCCTTGGAAGTTGTGGGAGCTTCATCACTGGAAACTTTCAAGAAGAGACTGAACTGCCATCTGTCAGAAATGGTGTATGGCCTCCTGCTTGGGTCGGGGCGGGGATTAGACTTGATGACCTACAAGGTTCCTTCCAACTCTGTTAATCTGTTAATATCTATGGAATGGATCATATGGAACTATCATACCCATCGTTTCCAATGGATGGAAACTAACTAAGAAAAGAAGCAATCTAGAATTAATCAACCAATCAACCAATGGAATAGATTGCCTCCAGAAGTTGTGGGTACTCCATCCCTGGAGGCTTTCAAAAAGAGACTGGACAACCATTTGTCTGAAATAGTAGAGTCTCCTGTTTGAGCAGGAGAAGACCTCCAAGGTCCATTACAACTCTATTATTCTATGTTCTATATTTCCATCAACTTTTGCTAGCTGTTTTTCCCACTTGCTGCATCACAAACAGGTGCAACAAAGATAGAAGAATACAGCGTTAGAGAAGAAGAGCTTGTTTGATATTTTAATAGTCCCCAAAGGGAGGTATTAGCATTAAGTTATTAATGCATTCGATAGCAATTTCCAATGTCTTATCTCAGCAATTTACAGCAATTATTTTGCTGTCGTTAACGCCATGCAAAATGAATCAAATTCAGCAGTGAATTTCGGAGGGAGCCATTCTTTTCACAGAGATGCAGGGAGTCTTGGGCCTTGCAATCTCCTATGTGTGCCATCCGAGTTGGCCCAAACAACGATTTTGCATTTGTAAATGAGGTGTTTAATTTTTTTGAAAGCAATTATCACTCAGAGCAAATGCTAGAATTTCCAAGAAGAAGGTTCATGGAGAAAGTTAGAAGGCAGCCTTATTAATGCCCCTAATTAAAGTAGGTAAAATCTCCTCTGAGTCTAATTGAACTCTTGGTGACTTCATAGACATATCCATAAAAAAAATTCTGTGTAGTAATTTGGAAAACCATTGTATTCTTCCAGGATTTTTTGTTTAAAAAATTACCTGGTCTTAGTTTATAGCCCAGGAATTCCCTAAAGGTTTCCAACCAAGTATTAGTTAGACCGGATCAGAGGTGGTATTCACCAGGTTCTGACCAGTTCTGGATAACCGGTAGTAGAAATTTTGAGTAGTTTGGAGAACTGGAAAATACCACACCTGACTGGCCCCGCCCCCATCTCTTCTCTGCCTCCCTTGTCCCAGCTGATTGGCTGGGTCTTCTTTGGTTGCCCTGCACAGGAGAACAGAGCTGGAAAGCAGGTTAGTGGGGTGGGGAGGGAATGGGGATTTTACAGTATCCTTCCACTGCCACGCCACCAAGGCATGCCCACCAAGCCACACCATGCCCACCAAGCCACGCCTACAAAACCGGTAGTATAAAAATTTGAATCCCACCACTGGACCAGACCATAATTAGCTTCAGAAACCAGTCTAGAAAGTCCACTGCTGACACAAAGACACAATTATCTTGTAACTGAACTCAGTCCTTGATAAACACATTCCTATCTCTTTTTTTGGAAGTGGTGATCAAGTGGCTTCTGTTGTGATCTCAGTGTAGCCTACAGTCCTGAATTTTCCTGATGGAATTCCATCTAAGTTCTACTCTGGCTGAGTTCTTTCTGAGCTTTCAACCCCCAATGAGTTTGACCAGGTGTTGCACTTGCTGAATCTCCTGGAAAGCGTTAGAATGTCAGAAAATCAGATTATGAGATTAAATTCAAAACACACACCTTATGAAGGGTTTAACTGCACATCAGGCAACCTAAACAATGCAAATGCTTTTTGCAGGGAATGTCCATCATCCTCAGCCAATATCATTAAGAAAACGGATTGCTAGACCTAGAATTTGCCCCCAAATTCTCTTGGCTGGCACGTTACCTATACTGTAGACAGGGCACAGAAGGAAATGGGAGAGAGGTTCTTGGAAGACTGTGCAGCTTTTCAGATGGACAGAAGCAAATAGGAAATACTATGAAAGACTGTTAGTGTTGGCATCAAGTAGCCATAGTAAGTGGCCCTTAATTTAAACCCAACTCAAAATTCAAATTGATGTCTGGTCACCCAGGTTAAACTGATTTTTCTGTTTCATTCTAATTCTCAGTACTCTCTCTCTTTCTCTATCCATATCTATCTGTCTGTCTGTCTGTCTGTCTGTCTGTCTGTCTGTCTGTCTATCTATCATCCATCCATCATCCATCCATATCTATCTATCTATCTATCTATCTATCTATCTATCTATCTATCTATCTACTATCTATCTATTTATCATCTACCATACTTATTCTCAGTTCTCTGCCTCTCCTCCTCTCCTCTCCTCTCCCCTCTGTCTGTCTGTCTGTCATCTATCTCTCTCTCTCTCTCTCTCTATCTATCTATCTACCATCATATTTTGAATCTCCCCACCTCCCTCACAGGTGATGATACAGTCTTGAGGGCAACTTCTTTGTATTTGTCATAATTATTTATAGCTATGCACTGATGCACCAGAAACATTTTTAAATTACACTTTAACATTTTTGAGAGTAAATAGCAGAAATCACTTGACACTTAGCTGCCTTTTAAAAAAAAAAATACCTTCATTATTTCCGCATTAGATTTTTTAAAAAGCCTTTCTGATAAAACAAACTTTGTAAGCTTGCTTTTTTTATTTCGATTCATTATCCTGAGCTTTTATTTGAGATGTCTCTAGTACTATCCATAAATACAGGATTTAAAACTAAAGGGGAAATTTCCTAATGGTGTGAACAATTAGCCAGTGGAAGGACTTGCCTTCAGGAATTGTGGGTGCTCCAACACCGGAGGTTTTGAAGAAGAGACAGAACAGCCATTTGCCTGAAATTGTATAGGGTCTTCTGCTAGAGCAGGGGGTCAGACTAGATGACCTCAAAGGCCCCTTCCAACTCTGTTATTCTATATTTTATGTTATATAAAAGCAGGTTTCTACATAGGTGGGATTGTCTCAATCAGGAACCATTGGCAATCTAATAAGTGTGGTGAATTGTAAGGATTGTGATATTTATAGTGGATGAAAGGGAAGTGTCTAATAGCTATTATTACCGGTATGTAGCTATAAATCCAAATTCTGAAAACTGTGCCTTTCTACATTTCCCCACTCTCGCCAGCCTTGTACGTTATTCCTAAAACAGTTTGCAAGCAAGGTGAACATGGCTTTACTTTAAATATCTCAGAGCTCAAATAATAAGGCCTGATCATCACAGCCCTCCTTCCAGATGACTAAATTTAAATATACATATATAATCCAATCAGTGCCCTGCTGTGATTTAAATTACCTCTGGCCCTGGAGTAAAATATCTTGAACCACCTTGCTATAAATCTGTGTTACATTTATCACCCGGTTTTTAATGCCGCTTTATTTCCTAGCAAAGTCTTGATTCTGAGTCTCCCACGCCAACAACCTTAAGTAAGGAGTGTCAAACTGAAGCTTAGAGTTAACCCCTGGGGACACCCTGGAAATAGAGTAGAACTGGCCCAGGGTGCCTCTGCCAGTGAAAACAGAGCTTGGGGGGGCTGCACATGGCCCCTCCAAGTTCCGTTTTTGCTGGCAGAGGGTTGCAGGGGGATTTCACAGCTAAAAATGGAGCCTGGGAGCCCATTTTTGCTGGCAGAGTGCTCGGGCCACCTGTTGTGGTTCATTGGCAGCCTATGCAGATGGCAGCAGAATCGGACAGTGGGGAAGAACGGGGACCAGTCCAGGAATTTGGGGAGAACTCGGATGAGGGTCCTGCATCCAATGCAGAGATGGGGCCAGGACCATCTGGGAGTTGTGTGCTGACTCCAGAGCCTTTGGAGTCTGGCAGCAGTGAGGCAGAGGAACAAAGGGAGCCTTTTCCCAGTGCGCGTGTGCACAGAGCTGCTAGAAGTCAAGAGCAGCTAAGACAAAAGGGGCAACTTGGGAGTAAGGCTTGGAGGTGATTGGCCCTCCCCTAAGGTATAAAGGAAGTGCAAAGGTAAAGAAACCTTTGCAGAAAGCAAAGTCATTCTCTCTGTTTGGATTCAACCTTGAAGCTCTGTGTGGACTTTGTACTCCATTTGGCTTTTTACAGTCCATTTGGCACTTTAGTTGTTGGCAGCCATTCAAAAGAGAGAAAGGTGAGTGCTTATCTCGAGGGACTGTTTGGGACTCATTGCAGGCTGGGAATGAACATAATTCCCAGTGTTGAAATAAAACAAGACTTGTTTTAACTAAGTGTGTGCTTAATTACGGTCTCAGGAAGCCTTGGTCAGAACACCACCACAGGCGCCCAACACAAGTGATGTCATGCTGGCCACACCCACCCTGGCCATGCCCACCCAAGCTCCCTTGAGGTCAAACACAACCCTGATGCGGCCCTCAATGAAATCAAGTTTGACGCCCCTGCCTTAAGCTCTACATCTCATTGACTGACAAAATCCAATTCTGTGAGATAGGATGACAACAAATTGACCATTCCCTGGAACCAGATCCCAGAGGGGTTAGATGAATGGAAAAAAGACCATGAAAACTGGAACTTTTATGGGGATGGTATGCATAGCATCTGGAAGGCAAGGTGAAAAGAGTTCCTGCCAATGAAAAAAAAGGACCACTTGTAACTCTGGCAAAGCTACAACACTGCATCAAGAGATTTGCTCTGGGTTCAAATAAACCCAGAGTGCAGAGAAGAGCAGCCAAGATGATTAGGGGACTAGAGGCTAAAACATATGAAGAACAGTTGCAGGAAATGGGCCTGGCTAGTCTAGGGAAGAGAAGGACCAGGGCTGACAGGACAGCAGTGGTCCAATGTTTGAGGGAGAGGCGGGGGTCAGCCTATTTTCCAAAGCTCCTGAAGGCCAGACATGGAATAATGGATGGAAACTGATCAAGGAGTGATTCAAACTAGAAATAAGGAGGAATTTTCTGACAGCGAGAACAACCAACCCATGGAACAGAAATTGCCTTCAGAAGTTGTGGGAGCTTCATCCCTGGAAGCTTTCAGGAAGAGACTGGACTGCCATTTGTCAGAAATGGAACTGTATCAGGTCTCCTGCTTGAGTAACAGGTTATTTATTTATTTATTTATTTATTTATTTATTTATTCGACTTGCATGCCGCCCCCTCTCCAAAAGGTCTTGGGGCGGCTCACAGATAAAAACAATACAATAAGTTAAATTAGCTAAAATAGAATTAAATTACAACAAGCCAAATTAGACTAAAATCCCTTAATAAATAAGAAACCCATTCCTCAAGGAGTCAGCACAGCCCAGCCCATTCAAACAACCAAGTTTTAGGTGATGGAAGGTGAGGTGAGCCCCAGAGGTAGTTGGTTCCAGGAGTCTGCTACAGAGAGTCGCAGACGGCACTCCGAAAAGTCCCTGCCTGTGCGCTAGTACAGGGTGGTTGGTATTCGATGCCGGCAGTAGACGCTCCCGTAAATAACCCAGACCCATGTCTCGTAGGACTTTGAATGTTAATACTAGGACCTTGAATCCCATCTGGAGGGCAACTGGTAGCCAATGCAGCTCACGCAGGAGGGGTGTAACATGGGAGTACTGGGAAGCTCCCATCACAACCCGCGCAGCCTCATTCTGCACCAGCTGAAGCCTCCGGATGGTATGCAAGGGCAGTCCTAAATAGAGAGCATTGCAGTAGTCGAGCCAGGAGGTAACAAGTGCCTGAGTGACCATGCGCAGGGCATCTCAGTCCAGATATGGGCACAGCTGGTGAACCAGCCAAACCTGGGCAAATGCCCCCCTGGCCACGGCCCCCATCTGCTCCTCCATCCTGAGCCATGAGTCCAGGAGGACCCCCAAGTTCCGTGCCCTGTCCACTGGGGGCAACACCTCTCCCCCCATGACCAAAGATGGAATCTCCTGACTGGACCGAGATGTCAGTATGCACAGCCACTCTGTCTTGGCCGGATTGAGCCGAAGCATGTTCCTGTCCATCCAGATCCGCACCGCATCCAGACAACGGGATACCACGGAGAGGGCATCACTGATGTGACCTGGGGTGGAGATGTACAACTGTGTATCATCAGCGTACTGATGATACTTCACCCCAAAGCCATGGATGATCTCACCCAGCGGCTTCATATAGATGTTGAACAGGAGGGGCGAGAGAACCAACCCCTGAGGGACCCCACAAGTGAGAGCCCTCGGTTAGACTTGGTTAGACTAGATGACCTAGAAGCTTTGTTCCAAATCTGTTATTCTATTCTAAAACCACTGAACCACCAGAGAGAGAAAGTGAGAGAGATGACCCAGATCTCATACCGCCATCATTGTCATCAAGTTGGTATCAACTCTGGTCCCTGGCAACAATGATCAGTATCAACAAGGGTAACTACATTGACAGATTTGCCTCATGATGATTGATCTCTGAACTCATCTTTTACATCTTCTAACATGACACTTATCACCACTGTCATCATCATCATCATCATCATCATCATCATCATCATCATGTGCTATCAAGTTGATATTGACTCTGGTCGCTGTCAGCATTGGTCAATATCAACAGTGGTGACTACATTGACAGATTTGCACCATGATGATCTGTGTCTAAACAAAATCCACAACTCTAATGTTAGATATGTTGATGGCAGCAAGATTCTTCTATGAACAGAAATGGAAGGTCACCTCCATCCCCACAATGGATGAATGGCTATAAAAACAGATGAAGTTAGCAGAGATGGCTAAATTGACTGATTTTATTAAAGGAAAAAAAATACAAATACCTTCGTTTCTACTTGGAAACCACTTCTGGACTTTGTGCTTGAGGTGGACAAAAAAAATGAAGCTTTGATTTTGGGTTTTACCGATTAGATAGATTTGTTGTTATAGAAATGGCTAGTTTCTATTATTATGAAAAAGTAAAAAGTTGAGGGTAGCTCTTAATGTCTTATTTTACTGCACCAAAGGAGTTGGAAATCAATGCCTTTTTTTCTTTTTCCCTTCCTTTCCCCCATCATCTACTTCCCTTTTTCCTTTCCCAATTTCCCTAATATTTGCTTTTGTATTCTCTTTGTATGGTGTATTATAAATTAATAAAACTATTTAAAGATAAACTGATCTTTTACACCTTCTAACACAGAGGTCTCCAAACTTGACAACTTTAAGATGTTTGGACTTCAACTCCCAGAATTCTGGGAGCTAAAATCCACATGTCTTAAAGTTGCCAAGTTTGGGGACCCCTGTACCCCTGTTCTAACAGGACACTTATCACCACTGTTCCATCATCATCATCATCATCATCATCATCATCAATATCATCATCATCATCAAATGCTTGTACAAAGTTTGCTTCCTGGCAGGATTTATCTTCTTGAGAGGACATGGAGCAAAATACTGTTCTTATGCTGGTCAGATTCCATCTGTTCCATCCAAAAATGAAGTAGTATATATGATAGATGACAAAAGATGCCATTGTCAACTGCAGATTGTCCCTGTCACTTCTGATACCCAACTTCTTTCTTTCTCTTTTCTTTTTTGCTCAAAACTTGGGGGAGAATTTGATTAACGGTTAGTAAGCCTGCCAGATCAGATGGAGCTATGGTGAAGGCTATGGGTGGCTATCAGAGCAGCCTTGCTGTCATGTCTCGGTGGACTTTGTGCTATAAACAACTTAGACATTTGAATTCTCCAAATATTGATGATCTGAGAATGTTTCCAACGCTACTGGTGAAAGGGAAATAAATTAGCTGAGGAATGTCAATGAAACCACTGAAATAGAGACAAGAAAAGCTGAGCTCCTGAAGGTTGCTGCATTTTGCAGGTTTTATATTCAGACAGTATTTTGGAGGTTTAAGCAACCCAGACGGGAACTGACATTCCACTGCCCCTCCCTACGACAATCTGACAGTCTGGCAGCCAGGAGGATGACACAGGTCTTCTGAATATATAGCAAATAACTCTGAGTGCCGACAGAGTGACAGTGTCACGACCAGCATAGCATTAACTAGCTCTTAGGGCCATTTCGATAAGATTATACAATTCTTCCACAAGGACTTCCTTAAAACCCTAAGATTTAGCACCGTGGGCTCAGTCGTAAAGTAGAAGGGCTGCATTCAAAACAGGGCAACAAGGCCAGCCAATAGAGCCACCAGCCTGCCACTAAAAAGAGGCATCACACCGAACAAGTGAAAGGTGGAAGTTCATAACAGGTGATGTTACTTTGGCTTATTGTTCTAGCCAGTGGGAAATAAAGAAGGGCAAATTTTGACAAGAGAAGAAGAGATGAATGTTTAAAAAAATGGTGCTTCTCTACTTCTCTTGGGGACATCCATTTCAGCAGGGGAGGCGAGCGTGGATGGGTTTTCAGAAAGTTCATGTGAAAATAAGATAAGAAATAAGGTCATAAATAAACAGAATAACAGAGTTGGAAGGGACTTTAAAGGTCTTACAGTCCAGCTCCCTGCTCAGGCAGGAAACTCTATATCATGTCAGACAAATGGCTGTCCAATCATTTCTTAAAAACCTCCAATGTTGGAGCACCCACAACTTCTGGAGGCAAGTTATTGTTCTCCAATTAATTGTTCTGTCAGGAAGTATCTCCTTAGGTCTAGTTTGCTTCTCTCCTTGATTAGTTTCCATCCATGGCTTCTTGTGTTGCTTTAGAGAATAAGTTGACTCCCTCTTCTTTGTGGCAGGTTCTCAAATATTGGAACACTGCTGTCATGTCACTCCTAGTCCTTTTTTTCATTAAACTAGACATACCCAATTCCTTCAATCGTTCGTCATATGTTCTAGCCTCCAGTCCCCGAACAATCTTCATTGGTCTTCTCTGTACTCTTTCTAGAGTCTCAACATCAACAACTAGACACAAGAACAATTTCCCCCTGAAAGCCATCCCTCTGCTAAACAAATAATTCCCTCAACACTGTTCAACTATTTACAAAGTCTGCATTACTATAACTATTGTTCTTCTCATCACTCCTTATCACCCATCCCCTTCCACTTGTGACTGTATGACTGTAACTTTGTCGCTTGTATCCTTATGATTTATATGGACTGTTTCCTGGTATGATTGGATTGCTTCTTGTACCCTGTGACTATCATTAAGGGTTGTACCTTATGATTCTTGACTCTTGATCAATGTATCTTTTCTTTTATGTATACTGAGAGTATTTACACCAAGACAAATTCCTTGTGTGTTCAATCACACTTAGCCAATAAAGAATTCTATTCTATTTTTTTAATCTCCTGGAGATCAAAACTGGTTGCAATCTTCTAAGTGTGGTCTTATCAAAGCATTATAAAGTGGTATCAACACTTCTGAGGTCAGTAAATTGAGGACCCAAATTATTGGGGGGCAATATGCTGACTCTGTAAACCACTGGAACTGCTTAGATAGTGCACTAAGAATTATTTATTTATTTATTTGATTAATCAATTGCTTACAAGATAATATGTATAAGTATAAACATAGTTATAAATACATGGATACATATAAGAAAATAAAAGAAACAATAGGACAGGGATGGTAGGCACTTTGGTGTGCTTATGCACGCCCCCTACAGACCTCGTAGGAAAGGGGTGAGGTCAATAGTAGATAGTCTAAGGTTAAAGTGTTTGGGGTTTGGGGAAGAAACCACAGAATCAGGTAGAGTATTCCAGACATTGACCACTCTGTTGCTGAAGTCGTATTTCCTGCAATCAAGTTTAGTGCGGTTAACCTTGAGTTTGTATCTATTGTGTGCTCTTGTATTGTTATGGTTGAAACTAAAGTATTCATTGATAGGTAGGACATTGCAATGTATGATTTTATATACTAAGATCAGACCGAAGATGGCGTAGTTCTAGGTTTTCTAGGTCTAGAACCTCAAGTCTGGTGGCATAAGGTATTCTGCAATGAGTAGAGGAGTGGAGTCTTCTTCTTGTGAAATATTTCTGGACTTTCTCTACTGTGTTAATATCAGATACGTAATGTGGGTTCCAGACTGGTGAGCTGTATTCAAGAATTGGTCTAGCAAATGTTTTGTATGCTCTAGTTAGTAGTGTGATATTACTGGAGAAAAAGCTACATAGGATTAGGTTAACAACTCTTAATGCCTTTTTGGCTATGTAGTTACAGTGGGCTCTAGCACTTGAGATGAGTATTCCAAGGTCCTTGACAGAGTTTGGATCATCAACAACTATGAAGAATTAATATTAAATATTATGAAGAATTATAAAGTGATATATAAGTGCTATTGCTCTAAATAACTTAATTATGGGATCTAGTAACTTAACTAGACAAAAAAAAAACCCTTCCATACTTTGGGCATTCAATAAATCAGAAATCACAGCAATAAAATGATAAATGAAGACAACTTAAAGGGAGGGACCTGTTCCTTGCTATTTCTATGGCTAAGTAAACAGATATAGGGTTTTAATAGTTATTTATTGCACTTGTCTTCAAGAACTAATGCAGGTGCAAGAATCATGCAATACTTATTTTGAAAACCAGCTGTTTGTCCAGGTTAAACCAAACAGATAACTGAAGGATATTTCCGCAATGCTTGCTTATTTCTCTACAGGGAAAGTATTTTTATGCATAACATGCTCCATAAAACATCCCTTATTTATATGGTTATCAAATGGAATTTGCTCCTGTTTCCTTCCATCTTAAAGCTGCCTTAATTTACTTCCATTATATACTCTCTTCTCATTGCTGGTTGCTCTATTTATTAGCTACATAATCAGTCTCTTCTGCCTACCTGGATCCGTGGCTACAAATCCTAGAGATTCTCAGGTGGAACATAAAGCAAACTTCTTATTTTAAGAGCCTCGGGGCAGTTGGCTGGTTGCAACGAGCTGATTATTCCTGCTTGGAGTGTTCAGAAACAGTTATAATTCCACTTATTGCTTGTCTTTGAAATGAAAACAGGGTAGCTTTATTTCTGAAAGGCTTCATTCCACGGCACACAACCCCAAACACCTAATGGCAACATGAATTTCTTAGCAGCCAACTAGGCAGTTACCCATGATGGCTCATTTCCTTCTATTCCACAATTCCACATCAGGAAATTTACCCATTCTCTCTCCAATTTCCAAAATATGTATTTATTTGAAGGCTTGGTTCTTGCTTTGCTATCTTTTTCTTAGCATAACCCTCCTAAGCTGTAGGAATGAAGAATAAACCTTCCCAACTTCCTTGTCACATGAATAACAACCTTCTGTCTGCTTTTCACAGGTTTGGTGGGATGTGCCACCAATATTTATGCGCTGAAGAACACAAGTGGGAGATCACAAATTTGTTGGCAAATTGTCCCAAAGTTGTGCTTTTTTTTTTCTTTTCCCAAGAGGCAACTGAAATTTGGTTTTCCTTGAAGACGTTTTGCTTCTCATCCAAGAAACTTCTTCAATTCAGACTGAAGGGTGGAGGATGGAAGGATTTATATTCCTTGCAGTCATCTGGTCATTAGCCTTCCTTCTGAGAGTCATTGAGGCCACTTGGAGGTTTATCTGTGCCCTCAGGGTCACCTGAATAGTCAACAGCCCCCCGAAGGCCAGACAAGGAACAATGGATGGAAACTGATCAAGGAGAGATTCAACATAGAAATAAGGAGAAATTTTCTGACAGTGAGAACAATCAACCCATGGAACAGAAGTTGCCTTCAGAAGTTGTGGGAGCTTCATCACTGGAAGCTTTCAAGAAGAGACTGGACTGCCATTTGTCAGAAATGGTGTAGGGTCTTCTGCTTGGGTTGGATTAGATGACTGACAAGTCCCTTCCAACCGTTTTATTCTATCTTCTATTTTTACACATTTCTCCTAAACACATGGAACATACCACTGCTGAGTAGCTTAGCAATATGTGAAATAATTTACAACAACTGAGGCTTTAATTAGAAGAATAACACTGCCAAACTGGTTTCCATCTCTTGACTTATTATTTTTTCAGTTCAAAACCTGTTGGAAAACAGGTTTGTACTTTGTATTACAATTTTGACCAGGTGCGATTTCAATGTGTAAGTTGATACTTTTTTAATGTGTAAGTTGATACTTTGACATCCAGGAGAATGGCTATCTTACTGTGAGAAACACACACACACACACACACAGCAAAATTTGGTAGATGATGGAGACCAGAAAATGCAGATCAGTTTGCTTTGTATTAGGAATTGCAAAGATCAAATTACTCAACTATCTTTAAACATCTGGCCCACAATTAATCAAGGTGTGACTATTTCATCTCGCTAATACCGTGTTCATGACATTCCATAGATCAAAACAGTGACTTGTGATTTCATTCATGTACTTCTACATGGCATGGAAGCTGATGGTGTTTTCATTCTTCCTTTCTTTGAAAAATCTTAAGGCAGCGTCCTAATCTTATAGTTGCAGACCCTTGAAATATTTTGACAATCTGGAGCAGTTGTATCTACCATTGATGTACAATTGCCTTGAGTGTGAGATTGTGAATGAGCAGTGACTTAAAATAGTAAAACTGAAATCTGTATTTTTGTCATTGTTGCAAACATCAACCTCTGACTAATGCTTTCCCCCTGCGTTTTTAACAGTTGGCTAAATGTTTACTTATCAAATATTTAGAGAGGTGGCAATGCAGAATTTCTGCAAAGCACAACTGTTTGATTAGATGGAGAATATCTATATTTGTATACATATTTTGCATTTACAATTGCAAGGATTTAATCCAAAATTTCTTTTTTTCAGTAACTATCACATCTACTGGAAGGGGAAGGTCACAGACAGATGATTGCCTCACCTCTGTTTCAATAGAGGTGGTATTCAGCCAGTTCTGACCGGTTCTGGAGAACCGGTAGCGGAAATGTTGAGTAGTTTAGACAACCGGCAAATACCACCTCTGACTGGCCCCGCCCCTCACCTATTCTCTGCCTCCTGAGTCCCAGCTAATCAGCTGGGTGTTCTTTTGTGGTCCTGCACAGGAGAATGGAGCTGGAAAGCAGGTTAGTGGGATGGGGAGGGAATGGGATTTTGCAGTAACCTTCCCCCAGGAGTGGGATGGGAATGGGGATTTTGCAGTATCCTTCCCCTGCCACGCATACCAAGCCACGCCCACAGAACCGGTAGTAAAAAAAATTGAATCCCACCACTGTGTTTCAACACTGAAAGGGAATCTACTGTTTTATACTTTCTGGGTTTCTACTGTTGACCTTCTCTGGCTGTTACAGAGTCTTTTTCCCTCCCTGTCTGTCATTTAATCGGCATCTGTTTTCTGTAACTGGAATTCATGATTCTATGGCATGCAGTCTGCCATGAGACACAACAGTGTTTTCCACTGGTTTTTTTTTTGACTGTTGCTCTGTGGTGACTCTGAGGATGAGATCGACCTGGTTCACCCTGTTGGAAGTTAAAACCTACCCCTGTCCCAGAGAAATGAAATATTTTAGGATATACTAAAAAGGCAGAATATTTCCCCTAAAAGAGATGTAGAAACTCAGAGAGGCAGAAACTCAGCCCCACCACCACCTTTGTTAATGGGCCATTAAGGCCTGGGCCAGTCTATTCTACCTAACAAAGTTCTACCTCCTTCAGGTAGATCCATTTAATTGCCCTTCATTGCACCACCCACCAAGTGTCAACCAAACTTAGCACACGGGCAACCTACCAAGCTAGCTATGTCCTCTGACAGCAACCAATCACAATACTCTTCCTGTGTCCCAGGAAGTTCAAAGCCAGAGAGGGTATAAAACCCAGGCACCCTCAGCATCTCTTCCCTTTTTCTGCCCAGGGACCCATCCTGTTCATCAATAAGCCATCTTTCCAAGAGGCTTCCATGTTTCCAGCATCTTTCTTCCCCACTTGGAACTGAACCCAGAAGGATAATTCTTCCAACAACCAGTGGCTAAACAGAAAGTCAAATTCAATGTTTCTCTCACCAGTTATAACCTTTTCCATGTGATACTACAAGGGGTGCCCTCACAGCATCATTGCTCCAGAAACAAAATATTTATTTTATTTATTTATTTTATTGGACTTATATGCCGCCCCATCTCCAAAGACTCGGGGCGGCTCACAACTAAAACATACAAATACAATAAAGAATTAAAAAGAATTAAACAACTATAAAGTCCAATAAGACCAGATTAAAATAATTTACAACTATCCCATACCCCCGTGAGGTAGTCACAGCCCGGTTTGGTCAAATAGCCAGGTCTTCAAATCGCGGTGGAAGGTATTTCACGTTCATAAGTCATGCCTTTGGGTCCTTAACTTTCTTGAGGGTTTCAAAAGACTGCTTGAAATACAGGCAGCCCTCAACTTAACAACAATTCATCTAGTGACTGTTCTAAGTTACAACAGCACTGAAAAAAGTGACTTATAGCAATAGCCCTTAGATTCATATACTGCTTCACAGTGCTTTACAGCCCACTCTAAGTGGTTTACAGAGTCAGCCTATTGCCCCCAACGATCTGGCTCCTCATTTTACTGACCTTGGAAGGATGGAAGGCTTGAGATGGTCAGGATCGAACTACTGGCATTGGGCAGAGTTAGACTACAAAACTGCATACTAACCACTGTGCACCATGTAGGGGAAGGAGGGAGGGAAGAACGAAGGAAGGAAGGAAGGAAGGAAGGAAGGAAGGAAGGAAGGAAGGAAGGAAAGGCACTTAGACTTATATACCGCTTCACAGCTTTCCAGAGCCTACAGCACTATTGCCCCAACAATCTGGCTCCTCATTTTACTGACCTTGGAAGGATGGAAGGCTGAGTCCACCTTTAGCCGGTGTGATTCGAACTGTCGAACTACCGACAGTCAGAAGAAGTAGCCATTCTAACAGTACTGCAAGCTACTTATGACCAGAATGTGACTTATGACCATTTTTCACACTTAATGACCATTGCACCATCCCCACGGTCACGTGATCAAAATTCAGGTGCTTGGAAACTCATATTTATGAAAATTGCAGAGTCCCAGGGTTGTGCTCCCTCTTTTGTAACCTTCTGACAGGCAAAGTCAATGGGGGGAGCCAGGTGGACTTAACAACCATCTTACTAATTTAACAACTGCAGTGATTCATTTAATGAGTGCAGAAGGAGAAGTCATAAAATGGGGACAAAACTCACTTAACAACTGTCTGGCTTCGCAACAGAAATTAAGGCTTAATATTTACAATTAGGTGTGTGTGTGTGTGTGTGTGTGAAAGACAGACACAGAGAGAGAGAGAGAAACACACACAAAGAGAGAGAGAGAGAGAGAAAGAGGAAGAGAGACAGAGAGACAGGCAGACAGAGAGAGAGACAGAGAGAGAGACAAAGAGAGGCAGAAAGAGAGAGGCAGAGAGAGAGAGAGAGACAGAGAGAGAAAGAGAGACACACACTGAGAGAGACAGAGACAGAGAGAAAGAGAAACAGAGAGACAGAGGGAAAGAGAGACAGAGAGATAGAGACAGGCACACACACACACAGAATGAGAGAGACACACAAACCCAGAGAGAGACAGACAGAGAGAAAGAGAAAGAGAGACAGAGAGAGAGAGAGACAGACACACACACAGAGAGACAGAGACAGAGAGAGAGAGAGAAAGAGAAAGAGAGACAGAGAGACAGAGAGAGAGAGAAGAGGGGGTGCTTTGATCATTTATTTTATTACACTCTCTAAAGTAGGATTTGGAGGAGTTATAATATTAACTTTATAAGAAGAATTGCTTCCTGTGCTGTAGACACCCTGAATTTATAAAAGCCGCAGAAGAGATACTTTGAATGCTGATGTTGCTGAGCTCACAGGCTTGTTTATGAAGTGTTGGTACAGACATGTTTTTATGGCATCCTTAAAGATTCCCGTGAAGAGTAGATAATTCACTTTGTACCACAGTGGTTGTGATTAATAGCATTCAGAGAAATGCAATGTTCATTACTAATTCTAGGGAGCTGAGGCAGAGGGGGAAAGGAATCTAGAATGATTGCAAATTTAAAGGCAGCAAAAAAAAAAGGACCAGATTTCTAAGTTTACTTTTTTTGTGCCAAACAAAAGGACCAGATTTCTAAGTTTACTGAATATAGTTTAAAAGAAATTCAAGGTGATAAGCTGTTCAAGATTTTGGATTAAAATATTTATCCCTGTTTCAAAATTCAGTGCCCTTTTGATTACATACGGCCTATCAGCTTGCTGAGACCAAGTTGTATTTGACCACTCTGACTTAGTATATTCAGAATCTGTGAATATCATTGTTAAGGAATTTTAGGATAAATATGGATGGTTCGTCACCTTTCTCCACTGTGAAGTTATCAGGAAAAAGTCTGAGCCCAGTGGATACAATATAAAGTTCTTTATTGTATCAAACACATCACAAAAACAATAAAAAGATTAAAAGATGTATACCAGTAGTCAATGTTCATTTGTTCCTTCAATGAGTCTTTTTCTTCTCTTTAGTAACAGTCACCTATGTGACCTGGAGTCCCAAAGTCTTTCCTCGTGGTGTGAGGTAGAGTCCTGCATAGCCCCAAGCAGCTGGAATAGGCATAATGGTGGAACTGGCTGGATTCCACAAGGCCAGCCCTTTAAATATACCTGAGCCAGGTGAGGTGGGGCTTAACAAAGCCCGGGAAATCCTAAATCACAGCTGTACTATGATTGGCCCATCTAATACTTTTACCTGGGGGAGGGGGCCAGAAGAAAGAGCACAGCAACTTCATGGAAAATTCCTTTTCCAAAATCATCAAATTGAGAAACATTAAAGAAATGTGTGTATGCATGGGAGACAAAGTTGGGGTGTTTTCCTGTTTGGAAGAGACCAAAGATGTAATTCTTAGCAAGATTGTTCTCCTACCACAGTGATATACTTGAAGAAAGTTAGCACCTGGTATTCAGCCAGATCTGACAGGTTCTGGAGAACCGGTAGTGGAAATTTTGAGTAGTTCAGAAAACTGGTAAATACCACCTCTGGTTGGCCCTGCCCCCATTTATTCTCTGCCTCCCGAGTCCCAGCTGATTGGCTGGGGCTTCTTTGGTTGCCCTGTATAGGAGAACGGAGCTGGAAAGCAGGTTAGTGGGGTGGGGAGGGAATGGGGATTTTGCAGTATGTCCTTCCCCTGGAGTGGAGTGGAAATTGGGATTTAACAGTATCCTTCCCCTGCCACACCCACCAAGCCACACCCACCAAGCCACACCATACCCACCAAGCCACACCAAGCCCACCAAGCCATGCCCACAGAACCAGTAGTAAAAAAAATGAATACTACCACTGCACCCACCCCTCTCCTAGGAGAATGAAATATTTAGGAAATATTAAAAAGGCAGAATATTATATTTCCCTAAAGGAGGAATGGAGAAACATGCTCTTGGAGACAGAAAGCAGCCTCCACCTTTCTTAATAGCCCTCAGCAGATGTCAGCACTTAAGAGAGAAAGCAGTGAAGTATACCCTCACCCAAGAACCCAAACAGGATGAAAGCCATTAAGCCACAATAGGGATTACCCAACACCCTTTCAGAACAGAAGATCCTTCACTGCATCACCCTCAGAAACTTCAACCAAACTTAGCAAGAGCACTTAGACTTATATACCACTTCACAGTGCTTTTACAGTCCTCTCTAAGCAGTTTACAGAGTCAGCCTATGGCCCCCAACAATCTGAGTCCTCATTTCACCCACCTTGGAAGGATAGAAAGCTGAGTCAACCTTGAGCCTGGTGAGATTTGAATTGCCAAATTGCAGGCAGCCGCCAGTCAGCAGAAGTAGCCTGCAGTACTGCACTCTAACCACTGTGCCACCGCAGCTCATGCAAGCACCTAGGATTTGTACTTTGCCTATAGAACCAGCTATAGCCCCTACATGGCCCCATGGGAGTCTGACAACAGGCAATAGAAGACATGTTCTTGCACAGGAACAGGAAGTGCAAGTGCAAAGCCCAAGAGAAGGTATAAAAACCTCTCATTCTCAACTCCATGTGGTCAGTTGCCCAGATTCACATGTGCTTCATCAATAAAGAGAACCTTCCTTTCCAATCAGCCTTCAGCCTCCATTTTGTCTCCAATGCCTTTCTCCCAGCTTGGAACTGAACCAGATGGATATTTCTTCCCACATACTTTTGGGGCTGAATGTGAGTGCCACACAAAAGATCACACAAAACAGATTTTCGATGAAATAAAATGCTTCATTTGAAATGCAGAAGATTGCACGTGTTAGCGTTTTCCAGATTGTTTCCCATGGGTTCTACGTAAGAGTAAGGGAAAAATATTACTCCAATGCAGCCTGTTTTCTGTCCATCAGGGCTTTTTGTCTCTTGTTCTGGGAAATTTTTTTTCTTTCAAACTTCACAGGTTGCCCATCTTGAAAAATAAAGTTTGAAAATTCCTGTGTTAGATAACAGCGATGGGAGAAATCTAACACAAAAGATCTCTCTTGTTGACTCAGAATCAAAAGTTCAAGAATCAAAAACTTCCCTGAGAACTTGGGAGTTCTCTGGGGAAATTCCCAGCTTGATCATTTCAGGTGTATTTTTTATTCCAAGATAAAAAAAAAACAAGAATGACAAGACCAACTGCTGAATTCATCTCTAAAGGGTTCAGTTCTGATTTTGAACAGCTTCTCCTTCACAAGGTGAGGAAAGGATGGGTGAAAGAGAGAGAGAAGGAGGAAGAGAAAAAGAGAAATGATGGGAGAATTGATTTTCTTCACATTGCAAAGACTTGGCCCAAATTATCCCTGTGGTCCTTTCTAAATCGTTGATTTTAGGACTCACATTATTGGTGAGAATAAATGTTCTGTAAATGTTAGGCTGAAGTAATATTTTGTGTTGAAAAATTAGATGAGCAAAATCCTAGGAATGAAAAGGTCCAAAGACTGCTAGTAAAAAACTGGGATTATAATCAAGCTTCCAATATTAGTGAATATTAAAATTAAGACCACACCTGGGATACTGCATCCAGTTTTGGTCATCATATTACCAAAAAAAAAAAGATGTTGAGACTTCGGAAAAGTGCAAAGAAGAGCAACTAAGTTGATTAAGGGCCATATAAGGGAACTGTAGGCTGTTGAAGAAATAGTTCCAGCTGGAACTGGGGTATGTGGGGTCAGTTCAGAGAAAAGAAGGACATGATAGCAGTCCTCCAGTACTTGAGGGGCTGCCACAAAGATGATGGGGTCAAATTATCCCAAAAGCACTGAAGGCAAGTTCAGAAACAATGGATGGAAATTAATCAAGGAGAGAAGCAATCTGGAATTGAGGAGAGACTTCCTAACGGTGAGGACAATTAACCAGTGGAACTATTTATCTTCAAAAGTTATAGGTGCTTCATCACTGGAGGTTTTTAAGAAAACACTGGACAGCCATCTGTCTGAAATGGTATAGGACCTCCTGCTTGAGCCGAGGACTGGACTAGAAGACCTCCAAGGTCCCTTCCAACTCTATTCCCATTGATCTTTTGTGTTCAATATGGACTTCTGAATTTCTTTCATGTGCAACTCAAAGTAATAAGGTGGTTAATACAGAAGGCTATGACGGACAATAGTTCTTTGATGCTTGGTGGCTGGTTGCCCACAATCATCCCTGGAAGGCAGAAGATCACAGTTGAAAAGGAGATGGTGGGATAGCTCCCTTAGACATGATGAAGTTTCCTGACCATTAGAACAATTAATCAACTTGCCTCCAGAATTTGTGAGTGCTCCAACACTGGAGGCTTTCAAGAAGAGACTGGACCACTATTTGTCTGAAATGGTATAGAGTATCCTGCTTGAGCAGGGGGTTGGACTAGAAGACCTCTAAGGTCCCTTCTGACTCTGTTATTCTGTTATCCCAACCAGCCTGGACTTTCTGAAGAAGAAGATAAGATGCTATGACCTGAGAAATCAACTTGCAACACCAGTGACTGCCAGCCACACAAAAGTGATTCCGAAAGAGGTACAATTTGCAACAGGTACACATGTATCAGCTAAAAGTGTGACCAGACTATGACAAGCTTCATTTCTATTTTTCATGCTTGTTCCTCTTTTATAGATGTATTTTGGGTTCCCTCGTGAGCCAGTGGGTGGCTTGATTATGCTTTTTCATTTTGTCTTTACTTGTGAGAGGCATTTCAAGTTGGGAGAACTGAATTTATTCCCAGGAACTAAAGCTGAATAAATTGAGGGAGCCACACAACACATACTTTACGGGAGTTCATAATAAATTCTAAAACGCATGGGCAGTCCTGAAACGTTCTTCATCACAGGAGATGCACAAAATGGATATTGTGGAGGATGTAATAGAGAATTTTTTTTGTTTACTGAACTTTGTGGAAGTTCAGATTTTGAAAGGCTCTAACTGTGTCTTCAAAATGAATTGGTTGTTTGGTTTTCTGGGTCTTGGACAACCAGGGGGTTTGCTCCTGCCCACATATGGGAATTAAACTAGCTACACAATTGCTCACAATTGGCAAGCAAGAATTGGTAGTGTATGCATCTGCAAAAATAAATAAAAAAAATGGGGCTTAATTCCAAGATAACTTTTACTCCTGCATGTACAAAGCTCCAGAGAGTTCCTGTGATCCAATTCCAGAGACAAAAAAACTCACAATTCAGGCCAATGGGCTTTTCCACTAATCCAAAAAGAGAGTGATAAGAATTGTATTGTTGTTGGTCCTGGAGATGTTAGATTAAGAGAATGGAAGCTTTGTTGCCAGAACAAGATGTCTACCAGAGAAGAATTGGCATCCATTGGTAGGATGGAGAGAAGCCAGTGATGTGAAATAATGGAAGGAGTGACTTATCTTGTGTGCTGGATAACTTGGGACTAGACAAAAGGCCCTCAGTTGTTAAAGACACTGAGTTGGTTAGCTGGAAAATCTGAGACTCAAACACCACACAAGATGGGGTGAACTCCTCAGCTTCTGCCTCAGCTTCTGCCCACCTAGCAGTTCAAAAGCACACAAATGTGAGTAGATTAATAGGTACCACTTCGGCAGGAAAGTAACAGTGTTCCATGCACTTCAACATATGGTCATGCTGGCCACATGACCACAGACAATGCTGGTTCCCTTGGTTAAGTTAAGTATCCTCCCCCCTCCGAGTCAGACATGACTGGACGGGGAAAACTTTATCTTACTCCAAAGTAGGAGACAATCTGCTTCCTCCATCAGCAATAGACCAATCCTCTTCTCAATTACCTTCCCCAGAAATGTGTAGAGTCATCATTGAGTTGAGTGGCTAAAAAAAGAAAGAAAGAAAAATCTATGTGTTGCAACACATAGATTTCAAACCAGAAATATTTTTGTTAGGTATAATACCAGAAAGTTATGACAAAGGGATTATATATTTAATGTTACACATGTATTGACAGCAGTGAGAATTGTATTTGCACAATATTGGAAAAATAAGAACACCCCACCAGATGAAAATATAATGCGGAAAATATTGGATTGTGCAGAGATGGATAGATTGAAAATAAAAAAATAAAGGAGACAGAATATTATTTAACGTGGAATAGGTTTTATCAATGGTTAGAGATAAGAGGTACGAATTAGATGAAGAAAGAGTATTGTTATGTTTCAGTAAAATATGAATGTTGTTTATAATTACAAGTATGCTACTATAGTTAACAGGAACATAAACAAGAAAATATAATGGTTAGAATTATTTTGTTGTATTATTATTATTACTATCATTATATGTGTTTTTTTCTTCCCTTTTTGTAAAAGACAATACACTGTTTTTATCTGTCTGTCTGTCTGTCTGTCTGTCTGTCTGTCTGCCTGCCTGCCTGCCTGCCTGCCTACCTACCTACCTACCTACCTACCTACCTACCTACCTATCTATCTATCTATCTATCTATCTATCTATCCCTGGCTATTCATCTGTCTGTCTGTCTATCTATCTATCTATCTGTATCTATCTATCTATCTATCTATCTATCTATCTATCTATCTACCTATCTACCTACCTATATCTAAATTGTAAATAGAAAATATCAGCAAACAAACAACGATGTCAAACTGGATGGATTTCTGCATAATTTTTATTTGCTGGACATCTTAACCATAATAGTCTTGGTTATTTTTTCTTTCCTAGCATGATAAATGTCTTTAATTTATTGCTGCTTTTTCACATAAGCATACTCCCTGCTCTCCTCCTCCTATTTAAGCCCATCTGTTGGCCTTTTCGAGTGGAGCTATTCCCCCGATCAGGCAATTTCCATCTCAGAGAATGATTAGGTCACTTCTGGTTTTCTTTTTCTGTCATGTCTTCGTAGTCTTCAGAACAGAAGGCCTGTCGGAGAGAAGAGGGGATGAATGTCAGGTCATCCAATTCCAACACACCTTAAGTGACAGCTTCAGAACCTCCGCGTTTCATACATCAAGCCAGGAGTTGTAAATTGGCCCATCCGTTGGTCTTACTTCCATCGATCAGTTTACGAAGGATTTATATCCAAGATACAGATTAACAGAATTGGAAGGAACCTTGTAGGTCATCTAGTCCAACCCCTGCAGGAGATCCCACCATTTCTGACAGATGGCAGTCCAGTCTCCTCTTGAGAACCCCCAGGGATGATGCTCCCACAACTTCCAAGGGCAACTTCTGTTCCATGGGTTGATTGTTCTCACTGTCAGAAAGTTTCTCCTTATTTCCAGGTTGAATCTCTCCATGTTCAGTTTCCATCCATTGTTCCTTGTTTGGCCTTCAGGGGCTTTGGAGAATAGTTTGACCCCTTCCTCCTCTCTGTGGCAGCCCCTCAAATATTGGAAGACTGCTATCCTGTCTCCCCTGGTCCTTCTCTTCACTAGACTAGCAGAGCAACAGGAAAAATTAATGTGTGTCAGAATAAAGCTGGAAGGGACCTTGGAGGTCTTCTAGCCCAACCCCTTACTCAAGCAGGAGGCTCTATACCATTCCAGACAAATGGCTGTCCATTCTTCTTTCTCCTCTTCCTGAGTTGCCTTCTCTGATTAGTTTCCATCCATTGTTTCTTCTCCTGCTCTCTGGTGCTTTGATAAATAAGTTGACTTCCTCTTGACTTGAGAAGGTCTTTTACGCAGACATGAGAAATGTTGCTACCCAAACCTTTTCAAGTCCCTTCTAAAGAGGCCCTGTCTGTATTTTTAGGATACTCTTTCTTCTTGGCTAAAGAGATATGAATCTTAATAGCTGCTCTGTTTCTGAACTCAAAAGCCAGCAGTCATTCACTTTTCATTACTTTTCAGAAAAGGCATGCAATTATCAAGGGAAACATTTTTCTTTCCGGAAGACATTTGTGAGTAATGCACATACCTCGAATACTCTTTTCAACCAAAGATCCATTAAAAAATCAGGTTTCAGGACAAATTAATCTATCCAGCAAGAGGAAACATGAGACACTGTGTATTTTTCAAAGAGCTTTAAGGCCAACGAAGTTATTTTGTTGTGGTTGGGGAGTTCTTTCCTATCTTTTTTTTTAGGGAAACATTTTATTAGGAACATGGATATGGAATTTTTTTCCTCCAGAATATAGCTTTGTGTTCATCAGAGTGATGTGGTGGCCTAGAGGGGCAGCTGTTGCTCACAATCAGGAGGTTGTGAGTTTGATCTTAGGTAGAGGCAGATGTTTCTCTGGGCACACTGAGAATATATCTGCTGAACAAAACTCTGCCCTGGTGACAGGAAAGGCATCCGGCCAATAAACACTCAGCTCCATTCAGTTGCCCAGACTCCACCCCACAAGGGATTATAGGGTCATTAAATAAAGATGATGATAGCTTTATGTTCACCATCTATTTAGATATTCATCTTTATATAAAGTTTGCATTCACATTGCACCATGGTTTAGCCCCAATTAAATCAATGATTAATTTGTCCCACTGAATTCAGTAGAACCAACGAGACTGACATAATGTGGACCTAACCCTTAGACTACAACTTAAAACCTTATTAGTAACTTGAGGAACAGTACTATTGCAATTAACTAGGATTCAGGAACATCTTCATGTGGAGTGGTAGAAGCCATGAGGTCACTCTTCATTTCACAAAGGACACAAATGATGTGATTTGTGTCATGTATGAGTTGAAGTGATGATGTGTGGTGACATCCCTGGAGAATCCTTGGAGATTGTCAGTCATCCAGGTCGTGGTTGTCCCATGGTTGTCCCAAACCAGAAAGTCCGGTTGCTTCTTGAAAAAAGCACCTTTGGGACATCCCTTATTCTTGTCCCTCCTCTTGCAAAGGGCCAGGTGTATCTTCCCTTAGAGCTGTGGTGGTGCACTAATTAGAATGCAGGTATGGGGTTGGACTATGTCACGCCCTTGTTGGAGTCTGATTCTGAGGGGGAGATTGAGCAGCTGACAGGAGGAGGTGGGAGGGAGTGGGGGCACAGTGGCATTGGAAGACCACAATCTGGAGGATGGGAGGAACGGAGAAGGGAGCAACATGGGTTCCGGGAGAAAAGGACCTGATTCCTTCATTAGCTGCAGCTGGGAAAACAGGATAAAGAGGGTGTTTGCACACAGCTCCTTGCTGGAAGCAAAGTGTGAATTATCTTTGTTTGTCAAGTCTTATCTGGGTTCTGGCATCCTCCCAACTGTGGATGCTGCATTATCCTTTGAAAGTCTGCAATTTATCATCCTGGCTGTCGTGTTAATTACTTCAGTGTGGTTTATGTTGGTTTTTTATTTCTAATTATCTTTACTTTGGGTTCGGACTGCATTTCTGCCCTCGAACTGGTTTTTTTTTTTGAAGAGTTTGTTATCCGGCCGAGGATAATTGGACACTGGGGCCATGTTGGAGGTATTAAAGGAATTTATTTTACTTTTGTGACTTTGTTATTTTTGTGTCATGCCCCAGGTCATCACAGACTAGAAGATCCGTTCTGGCCCTATGATTCTATGTTTTTATGGGATAGAGTGGGGCAAAAAAAGAATTTAATAGAAATTAATGGCCTCCTTTCTCCAACAGCCCAGGAATTTAGGCTACTCTGTCTCCAGGGTGAGATTTTTTTCCCATTGTGCTTGAGATTGGACTAGACGGTCCAATTCCGTACAGACAGAACTTCTTTATATACATCCCTTCATACAGAGGTATCCTCTGAATAGGACCAGCCATGATGGAACAAAAGGACTGCCAGATTTAATCAGTTCAATTCACCCTGACTATCATCTTTTAATTCTCGCAGTAGACCTGAGTTGGACAGGTGGGCATTCACTTCAGGGACGCTTCCCAAATTGGTTTCCTTATGAAACAAATTGGCTTCTCTCCTTTTCCTGCCTCCCTCTCTCTCTCTCTCTCTCTCTCCTCTCCTCTCTCTCTCTCTCTCTCTCTCTCTCCTGCTCAGCACTGACTCCTTCTGCCCCGTTGCATGGACATTATAATAAGAGCATTTGTAGTTCTTGCTTTATGAGAGGCTGTAGGAGAAGCAAGCTTTCAATGGAGAACTCTGATATTGCTTGAGAGAAAGATCTTGTGGGTGTCTTACTGTCGGGAGAAAATAAAATAAAAGAGACAACCGATTTCTGTGGGAATAAGAACTCTTCAGTTATGGAAGAGGGATGCGGTGGCTCAGTGGCTAAGATGGTGAGCTTGTCGATCAGAAAGGTCGGCAGTTTGGCGGTTCGAATCCCTAGCACTGCGTAACGGAGTGAGCTGCCGTTACTTGTTCCAGCTTCTACCAACCTAACAGTTCGAAAGCATGTAAAAAAAGCAAGTATAAAAATAGGGACCCCCTTTGGTGGGAAGGGAACAGCGTTCCGTGCGCCTTCAGTGTTTAGTCATGCCGGCCACATGACCACAGAGATGTCTTTGGACAGCGCTGACTCTTCGGCTTTGTGACAGAGATGAGCACCGCCCCCTAGAGCTGGAAATTAATAGCACATATGTGCGAGGGGAACCTTTACCTTTAATAATGGGAGAGAACTGAGGAATGGTATCTTTCAGCCACAAGAAGAACAAACTCTCTTCCGTATGTAAATGCTTTCAGGGCAGAATCTTCACGAGGAGGTCTCTGGTTTTAGTTGATGTTTAATAATTTTTAATCCAGTCAGGCCAAATGGGGGTTATATTTAGTTTAGGAAGATTCTTTTAATTATTTGCAGAATCAATAGAAGCAGCATACAGAAACAAGTAACAAATACACTGGAGATTGAACAGAGAAAGTTGAACTCCAAGAGTTGGACTTTCTGTTGTTTTTGTTGTTGCTGTTGTTATTGTTGCTTTCGATTGTACCTTTGCCTGCATCCAAACCCCCCTCTAAATGCATTTGAAATATCTCTGATATCAGGGGTGGGATGCAAATATTTTTACTACCCGTTCCGTGGGTGTGGCTAGGTGCGAGTGGCTAGGTGGGCATGGCCATGTGACTGGGTGGGCGTGGCTTCTTCTTATTTTGTGCAGCACCTCCCCCGCACTGTTTTTTGCTTCCTGGGCCTCAGGGAAGCCTCCTGGTAGGCTGATTTTGCTCCTAGGAGGCTTCCCTGAGGCCCAGGAGGCAAAAAATGTAGAACAGAGGGGGGGCATGCAGCACACCTCCCTGTGTGCCCCCTTTTGACTCCTGGGCCTCAGGGAAGCCTCCTGGGGCTCAGGGAAGACTCCTGGGCCTCAGGGAAGCCTCCTGGGCCTCAGGGAAACCCCCTGGGCCTCAGGGAAACTTCCTGAGCCTCAGGGAAGCCTCCTGAGCCTCAGGGAAACCTCCTGAGCCTCAGGGAAGCCTCCTGAGCCTCAGGGAAACCTCCTGAGCCTCAGGGAAGCCTCCTGAGCCTCAGGGAAACCTCCTGGGCCTCAGGAAACCTCCTGGGCCTCAGGAAACCTCCTGGGCAAAGCCATAAGACAGAAAGGGGGATCCTGGCACAGTTAATCATCAGAACAGCTGATCATCAGGAGGAAAAAAAGAAAGAAATACCAGTTCATCTGAACTGGTAGCTATTTTTTTTACTACCAGTTCGGCTAAACGGTAGCATTTTCAACTACCAGTTTTCCCAAACTGGGCTGAACTGGTAGAATCCCACCACTGTCTGATATGTCTGAGAACAAATAATAGCATTAGCACTTAGACTTATATACTGCTTTATAGAGCTTTCTGACATTCTCTAAGTGGTTTACATAGTCAGCAACTTGCTCCCAACAATCTCGGTCTTCATTTTACCAACCATGGAAGGCTGAGTCAACCTTTAGCCAGTGACAATCGAACTGCTGAACTGCTGGCAGCTGGCAGTCAGCAGAAGTAGCCTGGAGTACTGCATTCTAACCACTGTGCCACCCCTAGCATATAACTTGGATCAGAACTCAATTAATTACTTCTGGTTGGCCTGATTACTGTTAAGTTCCAACAGTAATAGAACGTTAGCTGTTCTACCTTGTTGTTTGCATCCCCCTCTGTTCTTAGAAATGATTCAAATTAAAGTGATGATTACCAAATTAAAATGTGTTTAGATTAGACAGAGATAGATCTGGGCTGATCTTCAGGGAGGGTAGAGAGACTTCTGATGAGCTTCTTGAAGGGAAGATTAAATCATTAGAGACAAAGTTATGGGTTATGTTGCTTAGATGTAGATCTCAGTTAGATTACATGTTCTCCAAGAAGTTATCTTATTCAAGTAGGATTTTTCATATGCAGATTTAAAAAAAATCAATTTAACAGCAAAGGAGAGGAAAAAAAACACTTTGATTGCCTGCTATTGCTTATCCAGATCTTTGAAACCCAGATAGTTAATCCTGGCTTGGAGCCTTTGCAACCAACTCTTCTCTGTCTGAGTTGAGTAGCAATTATTACAAAGCCATTTTCCAGGCCAGAGTCACCGTTTTATCCCAAAGCGACATCTGGGAAAGCCTGCCAAATAGCATGCATGCTATCTGAATATAGAAATTGGACTCTAATTGTTGGATGTAAGCTTGACTGCTTTTGGATTAACAGTTAGAGCTGTATTCATTAATCTGAACAGGAGAGAGCAGGCTTCCTGTCACAACAGAGCCCAGTTCAGTAGCCATGCAGAACAGGTGTGAGAACATTCTCCATTTACAAAGTGCCTCGGCTGATCTCAACCAGCCCCGATCACTTAGTGGTCATGAAAAAGGAGAAGCAACCGACTGTACCAGGGGAGAGATTGAGAGAGAATGGATGAGAACAATTTATCCCTAAACCCCACATCCCAAAGGGTGATGCACAACCCACAATTATGTGGAATGATTACAGTTAAAGCTTGGTCATATTTTAGCAGCTCAAGTACTAGTAGGGATACCATCCATAAATGGTCCATTTGTTGTGCACACTGCTTCAGGGATGAAAAGATTTCCTGTGGGAAATAAGCCCACAAGTTCATGATTATGACACGGAGGATCAAAAGGTAAGTAAAATAAAGTGAGGACTAATCTGGAAGGGATTAGGTATACGTCCCTATACGTATATACATATATATATATATAGGGATGCGGTGGCGTGGTGGCTCAGTGGCTAAGATGCTGAGCTTGTCAATCAGAAAGGTCAGCAGTTAAGTGGTTCGAATCCCCAGTACCGCGGAATGGCGTGAGCTTCTGTTACTTGTCCCAGCTTCTGCCAACCTAGCAGTTGGAAAGCATGTAAAAATGAAAGTTGAAAAATAGGACCTATGTAGACTCACAGACTCATGCTGTAGGTGAGCATAAGAGTGACATGATTGAGTTTCTGAAGGGACTATTTGCAGTCAATCAAAGGTGTTGCTTTCCCTCTGTGTGAGCACTGTCTGCTTACTTCAATCAATTACCAGACTAAGAAGTTCTTGTCACCATATTAAAAAAAAGATGTTGAGACTCTGGAAAGAGTGAAGAGAAGAGCAACAAAGATTATTAGGGGGCTGGAGCTTAAAACATATGAAGAACGGTTGCAGGAACTGGGGATGTCTAGTTTAATGAAAAGAAGGATTAAAGGTGTCATGATAGCAGTCTTCCAGTATTTGAGGGGCTGCCACAAATAATTGGGGGTTGACTTATTTTCCAAAGCACCAGGAGGCAAAACAAGAAACAACAGATGGAAACTCATCAAGGACAGAAGCAACCTAGAACTGAGGAGAAATTTCCTAACAGTGAGAACAATTAACCAGTGGAATGACTTGCCTTCAGAAGTTGTGGGTGCTCCATGACTGGAGGCTTTCAAGAAGAGACTGGACAACCACTTGTCTGGAATGTCCAGCCACCTGCTTGAGCAGGGGGGTGGACCAGAAGACTTCCAAGTTCCCTTCCAACTCTGTTATTATGTAAAAGAAGAAGAAGAAAACTTTCTAATGTTATCATCATCAACAGAACCTTTGAAGGTCATTTCACTTTGTCAAAGATTGTCACGAAGTGTCGCTTCAAAGAACTTCCATGAAGTGCTGGGATGGTCTAGCTTTTGAAGCCCCATTAACATAGCTTTTCCACATGGGTCATGCAATCCAAAAACCCACTTCCATTACTGTCAAGAAGAAGCAATGGTACCTGGGGTTTACCTCTGTGTTGAGTGTGTAGGTAGGAATAGGTGCTTTTGTAAGGCTTATCACCACCATATGAACATGGGTGTGACACACATTTGTGATTGCAACATTTGAATACACATTGACCAAAGACTGTTCCTCTGTGAAGCACCTCAACACATTGGAACAGAGTAATGGATCTCCTTGAATGCTCAGGAAGATAAATCTATCTCAGTATCTACTTCTGTCCTACTACCGCAGCACCATTGAGAGTGTCCTGACATACTGCATTATTGTATGGTATGGGAGCAGCTCTGTAGCAGACAAAAAGGCTCTACAGAAAATCATTAAAACTGCCCCAAATATCATCGGGCTCCAGCTACCAGCCCTGGTTGACATCTTCACATCTCACTGTTTGAGGAAGTTGCACAACATTCTCAGAGACTCTTCCCATCCTGCTTACAATCTTTATGAACTGTTGCCTTCTGGCAGAAGATACAGAACAATTCAAACTTGGACCAGACATTTTCTGAATAGTTTTTATCCCAGAGCTATAATTGCACTTAACAATGAACTTAGGGACCACCATCAGTGAGCTGTTGGACAGTATTACTTGGTCTGTTGTGTGGATGCTTGTGTTTTTTTAAGAGGCAGGGAATTTTGGTGGGTGAGGAGGTTTTTGGGGATTGTCATGTGTGTGTGCAGGTTGAGTCTGGTCTCTGGGTGTTACGTGAATTTTGTTGTATACATACAATGACAATAAAGGATTCAATTCAATTCAATTCAATTCAATCCTTGACGAAAGACAGTTCCATGAGAGTATCTAAAGAAATATTAAAGGGGTTTGGGATATTTATGTGTGAGAAGAAAAGATTGGAGGAGCTATAAGAACTGTTTTCAAATACTAAAAGTATTTCCCAAAAGGCCAAGATTCAGTTTTGTTCCAGAATGCAGAGCATGGAACAATGGATTTGAGTACAGAAAAGCAGATATACTTCAATGTCAGGGAAAAGAAAGTTCTGCACTAAGCCCAGTTGGAATATGGCATTAATTATATATATAAAAAAGTTAGTGAGTCTCTTTTATTGAATATCTTCACACAAAATCTAGAGAACCTTTTGGTAGGTTTGCTTTAATTTGGATCTTTGCATTCGTCCTAAAGGGTCCACTTTATCACTTGGATTCTATGATTCTGTGAAGTGAATTGACCACTCTCCATTCAGGGTTAAAGTTTTATCTACTATTGAAGTACCTACTGTTATTTAAACAAATAACACACTTAAAAAAATGTTTATGACTCTCTAGAATGCTAAATTATTTGGAAAAGTAACAAGTGATTGAAGTGGAAGAAGCAACACAGCATTAATATGTTTTAATTTACTTCAGCTTGAAAAATGGGTGGGAATGGATCAAGCAAAGTTATGGCCTCCAATATGTGTTCATCAGTTCCCTTGAAGGCCAACAAAAAAAATAATAATTCTAGTGCTTAATAGTTACATTACAGTGATATTAATCAGACTATCATTATAGCATAACACAGAACTCTTTGTAAAAATAGGAGTTAGCCGCTGTGCCAGAGACTTGTGTGACATCTGGTAAATCAGCTATATTATTGCTAACATGATGGCGAAGATGCTAGATTTCAATGATGGCCATTCATTTTTGAAATGTTCCAGCTGAGAAACTTACTCAGGACGTTTCTACCAATACCAGATGGTTGGCTGGAAAGCCAATATTTTGATAGACACAGCAGCCTGTTCCTCTATCATTAGACCTCCTTCTGTCTCATGGTGAATAAACAAGTCTACTTCTATCATTTTTTAAGCTTCCATTTTCAAAAGGAAGACACATGCTATAAAATTCACCTAACCGATGACATGTGATACGCAATGTGCAGAAAAACCACAGGGTGCCATCATTGGTTCTTCATGGTTGTTATTCCATGACATTGTAGATGTAAGTCTATAGGTTCCCCACATGGAGTTTAAGGACCCCTAAGGACCCTTAACATATTTCAATCACACAAACACATGCTTCACAATGATGCTAGGAATAAAACCATAACGAGAATGTATTTTGTACAGTGGAGATGAGTAGACTTCGTTATATCTTTTTAACAGAATGCCAGAAGAGAATAACAGAGTTGGAAGGGACTTTGGAGGTCTTCTAGTCCAACCCCCTGCTCAATGAGGAGACTCTATATGATTTCAGACAAGTGTCTGTCTACTTCTCCTCTTGAAAACCTCCAGCAATGGAACACTTATGACTTCTGAAGGCAAGCTGTTCCACTGGTTAATTGTCCTCACTGTTAGAAGTTTCTCCTTAATTCCAGATTGCTTTTCTCCTTGATTAGTTTCCATCCATTGCTTCTTATCCTGCCTTATGGTGCTTTGGAAAATAGGTTGACCCCCTCTTCTTTGTGGCAGCCCCTCAAATATTGGACGACTGCTTTCATTTTGCGCACACCCCAGTCCTTCTTTTCATTAAACTAGATATACCCAATTCCTGCAACCATTCTTCATATGTTTTAGCCTCCAGTCCCCTAATCATCTTTGTTTCTAATACTTGGGAGCACTAGAGTATTTTCCTCCAAGAGTGTAGAGTTACAATATAGGAGAAGTTCAGCCAGCCTAGAGTGGTAAAGATGTCAGATGTCTCTGTATGGTTTTTGGAATCAATTGACAATGATGTAGATGCAACACTGAAGCTTTGGGATGATCATAAACGAACAGAGGTACCCTGGCTATTTTTTGTTAAAGAAAACCTATTTCCACAGGCAAAAGCAACTCATGCTGGCCAGATATACTTTACTGAATTGGAAGAGTATAACTGACTTCCAAATAAACATGGAAATAGGACTTATTCCTAAATACATAAAGGTACGTTCAAGTTCTGTTGGATTGAATCTCACTCCTTGGTAACAATATAGAATGGTTCTCTTGTCATTCTCTGAGATACTTCATTCAATTTAGCAATGTAGTTTACAATTTTGGGATTTGGAGGTTTCCAGCTGTTCAATTGCTAAGTTGTGTCTGACTCTTCACAAACTTATGAACCATAGCAAACTAGGGCCTTCTGTCCTCCACATTCTCCCAGAGTTTGTCCAAATCCTGTCTATTGTGTTGATAATATTATCTGAATGTCTCAACCTCTGCCATCCCCTTTCTCTTTTGCCTTCAATCTTTCCTAAAATCAGGGTCTTTTACAAGGAGTCCTGTCTTCTCATTAGGTGGCCAAACTACTTGAGCTTCGGCTTCAGAGTCTGTCCTTCAAAAGAGCTGGCAGGGTTGATTTTCTTTAGGATTAACTGATTAGATCTCCTTGCAGACTTTCAAGAGTCTTCTCCAACACCATAATTCAAAAGCTGGTTAAATGGTGGCCACTGATTTAAGAGTCACCTAACCATAAGCATCAGAAGAGGTATTCAGTGGGTTCTGACCAGTTCTGGAGAATCGGTAGCGGAAATTTGGAGTAGTTTGGAGAACTGGCAAATACTGCCTCTGACTGGCCCTGCCCCCATCTATTCTGTGCCTCCTGATTCCCAGCTGATTGGCTGGGTCTTCTTTTGTTGTTCTGCCCAGGAGAACGCAGCTGGAAAGCAGGTTAGTGGGGTGGGAAGGGAATGGGGATTTTACAGTATCCTTCCCCTGCCCCATCCATCAAGCCACACCTACAAAGCCATGCCCACCAAGCCACGTCCACAGAACCAGTAGTAAAAAAAATTGAATCCCACTACTGATAAGCATGTCTAGCTTTTAGAATTCTTTATTGGCCAAGTGTGATTGGACACACAAAGAATTTGTCTTGTTGCAAATGCTCTCGGTGTACATAAAAGAAAAGATAGTTTCATCAAGAGTCAAGCAGGAGACAAGCTCAGTTTGAGGCCATTTAAAAAAATATGATTAGTAAAGGGACATTAAACCTTAGTTTCCCCTTTAACTTAAGAAGTATAATTTCAAACTAGGTAGAATCAGCATGCCAAGGAAAGAAAGAATGAAAGGACTGGGACAGAGAATAAAGTCCTGGCATTTGTTCCAAGCTGCTAAATTATGGTTTACTAAGCAGGAAACCTATGCCCAAGAGGAGATGTTTATTTTAGCATTTGCAGGTGATCTGCTACAAAAAAATTGCCTGGATTTACTTTGTGTTGTTGGAAGAAAAATCAGGTTCCATTCCAAGATGCTGAAATAAAATGGAGGCAGGCTACAGGAAAGGAAGTCTCTGTTTATTTGGTAGCCAGAAATGTCAGTGACAGCAGCATGTTTCTGGGTTGGCTGGCCAAATGGCGTTGAGAGTAGGTGGTCTTTTATACATTCTTTGGGGCTTTGTGATTGAGAGGCCTGTCCCTTTGTAAGAATATGTCCTTTAATATTTTAACGCCTGTTGCCAGATTCCTATGGGGTCATGTAGAGGTCATGTCTGGCTCTACAGGCAAGAGGTGAAATGCAAATCCTAGGTGTTTTGTTTCCCTGAGCTTATCTTGTCAGCTTTGGGTCCTCACCTATTGTGCTGCTTATTTGGAGTTTCTGGTTGTTCTTTGCTTATGAATAGAGTGGTCCAGTCTTTCCAATGGATACAAAATCTCCATTCCTAAAGACTAGCCTCTTCATGCTTCTGTTTGATGCTGTTTTCCTACAGCAGGAAGACTGGGGCTGCTTTCTGCTTTTAAGAAGATGTTTCTCCTCTTCTCCTTCAGGGGAACTATTCTATTCTGCCTTTTTTAATATTAAGAATAAAGAATATTTTATTCTGGGGGAAGGGAGTCCTTGCTACAGGGTCTTTGTGTTTTTTGTTTTTTGTAGAAATCTGGGCTTAGATTTCTCTGCAAATTTGTTTCTTTTGTTTAGGCCCTAAACCAAACAAAGTGGACATTCAGCCTGCAAATGGAACTATTCAGTTGTACAGCTGAGAGTTCAATTGTTCCTTTCAGTGGCCTTAAACAGGTGTGACGGTAACTTTGGAAAGAATTGCTCAACTCTAAGCTTATGTTGTTACCATGAGATCAATTCCTGACCCCTCTGAACTCTCGGAGTTGTCAAATGCCATAATGTATGCATTGAAGTGACACAATCCTCTCTTTCCTTTGTATTAATATACTTACTGGGATTGTGGGCACCTGGGCAAGGATTCCAGAGTGTTTCAGATCTTGTGTGAGCACAAATGTAGCATGTCTCGGGCATTGATTAAATCAATTGAACTTTTCTCAGGCTTTAGCTGATTTGGAGGTCTGTTCCTTAAGGTTAATGCAGTTCTTAGGTTGCATTTTTAAAGGTTTAAGTGGAGACCTAAAATAAGGCAGTTTGATGAAATATAGGAAAAACAGCTGCTCTGTGCATTCTGTTTTTAAAAAATATTTTATTTTATACAAACAATCCATCTTCCATTTAAACAGTGTGCCATCTGGGTACAAATATCTTTTGCAATAACAATTACAGTTTGTATGTATTCATTACTTTAGTATTGATACTCTATTCTTACTTAATACTGATATACTTAATATATCTAATTATTATAACAATCCCCATCTTAACATATTTAATTCTATTCACATGTTTACTATTTTTCGCTAATCTTTTTAATTTCTAACTTTCATATTTATTCTCCAGCCCTCCAGCCATTGATAGAATAATTCCCATATCATATAATATTCAGTTTCTTCCTTCTCTTTAATTGCAACCTATTCATTTCTGCACATTCTAAGATTTTCCTAATCATTCCTAATTCTGTGCATTCAAAGTCCAAATTAGTTCTTCAAAACTTGTAAGATACACAGCCCTAATATTTATGAGTACTTAACTGGAACAAATATTGGCAAGGCCTCTGAATTAGGGACTGCAAGTCTAAGCTTTGGAATGCCCTTCCTGTACAACATGTGCACTACATTTTTTGAAGAGCAGTTGAGTGTGTCTAGACATTGTTTTCCAGTTCCAGATGCCCTTTGATGGACAGAGGTCCAATCAACTCATGACCCATGATCAAAGATGCCCTCCAATGAAGCATGATGCTGTCCTGCAGTTTGCTTTTTACAACTTCCAGTGCTTTTGCAATCTAGCTTAGGGCTGCAATATTTCCTTTTGGTTTTCCACCCATATACAGACCCTCTGCAGTTTCCAACTCTGGATGAGATCAGATAGGTGCTACTAAATGCTTAGGGCTAAAAGATAATTGTGAGACCTAAATGCTGGGGGCTAGAAGAAGGACTAGGGGTGACATAGTAGCAGTGTTCCAATATCTAAGGGGTTTCCACAAAGAAGAAGGAGTCAAGCTATTCTCCAAAGCAACTGAAAGCAGGACAAGAAACAAGGTTTGAGACCTGAGTGCTCATTGACATGGGACTTTTTAGCAACTTAGAACTAAGGAGGAATTTCCTGACAGTTAGAACAATTAATCAGTGGAACAACTTGCCTCCAGAAGTTGTGAAAGCTCCAACACTGGAAGCTTTTAAGAAGAGATTGGACAACCATTGGTCTGAAGTAGTGTAGGGTTTCCTACCTGAGGAGGGGGTTGGACTAGAAGACCTCCAAGGTCCTTTCCAACTCTGTCCTTCTGAATTCTGTATGAAGACTCCCTCATGTTGAGTTTCACTTCATGCAACTTTGTGTTGGAAACTTTATGGAAATCAGTCTAGTTTTCTTCTGGGATTAAAAAAAAAATCTCCTAGACTAGCCAGCAGCCCTTGATCCACCTTTCTAGTACGATGCAGGAGGGATGGGATGTCTCAGCAGTTAAAGAAACTGAGCTTGTCAGTTGGAAAGCTGACATCCTGGGTTTGAGACCTGAGTGCTCATTGATGGGGTGAGCTCCCATTCCTTGCTCCACCTCCTGTCCACCTAGCAGCTTGAAAGCGTGCAAATGTGAGTAGATAAATAGGTACCACTTTGGTGGGAAGGTAACAGCGTTCCACATACTTGGTATATGGGCATGCTGGCTTATCTCTGCTTTCTATCCAAGAGAGCCCACATTGTCCAAAGATGACCATGGAAGCATATTTGGACAATGTGGGCTCCCTTGGCTAGAAAGCAGAGATAAGTACTGCTAGAGTCTGGAGTGGGACAGGTCTGGACAGAGCAAATGTTTACTACTATGCAGGATTGACCCTGATTAACCTTTTTCTACTATGAAAAGTTTTGATTGGCTATCCCTGTTTTAACCATTCATGTCTTGATGATTGTAGCAAGATCGAGATGCCATTACACAGAAACTTCAACCATTTGGAATCCTTTCACTGATCTCCTTTAACCCTATGTCTTCCTTCCTCTGTATTTTCTTTTTGAGAATTAAACACTATCAAGGGTGGGATTCAAAGATCCCAGTAACTGGTTCACTGCCGGGTTGCTCGGTGGACATGGCCATGGTGGGTGTGGCCTACAGGAACTTCTGGTTTGGCCATTTTTTGCCTTCCCCAGGGTCCAGAGGCTTCCCTTGGGCGTCTGGAAGGGTGAAAATGGCCTCCCCTGGCCTCTGGAAGGCCTTCAGAAGCCAGAAACAGGCTCGTTCCCAGACTTCTGGAACTTCTGGTTCGGCTCATTTTTTGCCCTCCCGGAGCCTCCGCATGAACCCTGCACTTTCCTGCATCCAAAATGGGCCGCGTGGAGAATCCTGGGAGGGGACGGGTGGTGTTGGCAGGGCCAGCTGGTTGGTTCAACTACCGGTTTGGTGAACCAGATGTAAAGTTAACATCTGGTTCTCCCGAACTGGTCCAAATCGGTAGAATCACACCCCTGAACACTATTACAAATGCTAATGTTCACCAGGGCTTTTGTTATGCCTCCAAGATATGCCAAAGGTGGTCATATATAGGAGACCCTTTTTAAGGCAGACCCTGGTTCTGAAACTCCATCCCTAAGATCATCTCTTTGTGGTTACTTCATGCTTGCATTTAGAAGAGGTTGGTGTAAATTATATACACTTTTTAATTAGATCGCTGACCTTCCAGATATTTCAGCTGCAATGAATGGGGTATTTTTTTTAATTTGCTGTTGCCTTTTAGATTGCTTTCCTGTGTCCCCCCACTCTGGATAAAGAATGGGATAAATACTTCCAAAGAAGTAATGCATTTAATTTAATAAGTAAGCACTGAGGTACAGAAGGTCAGTTTGATACCGAGCTGCCTTAACGGAACTGTACTTTGTATGATTTAAAATGCATTGGGGGTACCATCTCCAACTCTGGACATCTCGCTTTAAAAGGGGCAGAAAAGCTGGGATCAATTCAGAGTAACAGAATAGCAAAGTTGGAAGGGACCTTGGAGGTCTTCTAGTCCATCCCCCTGCTCAGGCAGGAAACCCTATACCATTTCAAGACAAATTGACCATCCATCTCTTCTTAAAAGCCTCCAGTAGTGAAGTATCCACAACTTCTGGAAGCAAGCCATTCCACTGGTTAATTGTTGTCACTGTTAGGAAGTTTTTCCTTAGTTTTAGGTTGTTTCTTTCTTGATTAGTTTCCATCCATTGTTCCTTGTTCTGCCCTCAGGTGCTTTGAAAAATAGCTTGACTCCCTCTTCTTTGTGGCAGCCCTCAAATATTGGAAGACTGCTATCATGTCCCCCATAATCCTTCTTTTCATTAAAATAGACATACCCAATTCCTGCAACCTTTCTTCATATGTTTTAGCCTTCAGCCCCTTAATCATCTTTGTTGTTCTTCTTTGCATTCTTTCCAGAGTCTCAACATTCAAAGAAAATGCAAGAAAGTGGCTGTTTTGTTTCTCCAATGTACAGTTCTGCACATGTCTCACTGCATTATATGGCATATGTCACATTGCTCAGCTTAGGTCTTGGTGTTTTATCTTAGAAAACTCAGTATCCTGGCCATACTCTGTAGCATAGGATAATGGTTCAGCCATCGCCACCATGATCCAGACTGTATATTTGAATATTGCTAGATGCAGCTCAGTGGCAGAAATCCATTTTGCTTCCTGTGCAGGCAAATTGTTTACAACTGATCTCTAGATCGAATACAATTGCAGGGTTGTTTTGTTTTAAGGATGCTGAAAGTAAGGATGCTTTCTGGGGTGATATAAGCCAGCTATTGCTCAAAATATATCACAGTCTGAGAATAATGGGAGAAAGAATGGAGGAGTGGTTGCGATATGAACAAAGACCTTTATGCTCACCTGAACATTAATATTGAAAAGGAAATCTCAACAAAGCCAAAGGTTGCACGAGGAGCTCAAATGAATGAGCCAGACCTTTCAAAATTGATTTTCAAAATTAAACTTCGAGTTGAATAGTAAAAAAAATAGGGAGAAAAATGAAGCAGTGCTTTGCTTAACTGGAGGGGTATTTTTACAGAGTGGAGTCATACTGGTCCCTTATTCATGGACTGGAATATAAGTAGTGACCCAAGGGCATATGATGATTGGCTGCAGTTCTCATTTAAAAATAATGAGAACAGAAGCTTGCATTTAGGGCTGCCATATAACTGAGAGGGGGGGAAGGAGAGAAAGAAAGAAAGAAAGAAAGAAGGAAAGAAAGAAAGAAGGAAAGAAAGAAAGAAAGAAAGAAAGAGAAAGAAAGAAGGAAAGAAAGAAAGAAAAAGAAAGAAAGAAAGAAAGAAATAAAGAAAGAAAGAAAGGAAGGGAAGGAAGGAAATAGAATAACTAGGAAGAAAATGAAATAGGAAGGGAGGGAGAAAATTGAACAGGAAGGAAGGAAACAGAAGAAGGAAGGAAATGAAATAGGAAGGAAGGAAAAAGGAAGGAAATGGAAGAAAGAAGGAAAGAAGGAATTGGAATAGGAAATAAGTAAGCAAGTGAGTTAGTTCAGGTGACCTGAATACATTTTTCTACAATCTCTATTCCCAAAAGGAATATTGTCTATTTGCCTAGAGAAAGAGTGGGTCAGATGTTTGCTAGCATGCTTACAATTCAGAAATAAGCAGTAGAGATCCAATTTGAATGTGAAAGGGTTGAGTTTCTACTGCGTAACATTAATACCAAGATTCTTGGGAATTTAGAGCAGCAAAGCAATATTCTTAAGGATTTATTTCTATTTCTCGACTTTCTTTATTTCCAAACATTTGTCTTCCCAAGGTGGCCATTGTCTTCCAAAGATTATCCTCAGACGAAATGAATGACAGTTTTATAGGAATCAAAAGCCTGATTTGTGGAAATGCACCACCCCGTTTGCTAACTTTTTAGTAGGAAGGCTAATTACGTCTGCAAAGAATGAAGACAGGGAGCCATTTTGTGCAGCAACATTTAAGTCCATGTCATAAAAAATATTGGCACATTTCAGTATGAAAACATACTGAAGGGAGGTGGGAAGATCCCTTTTATCACAACGGGAGAAATTTAGGTAAACAATCTATGTCAGGGGTCCCCTTCACTTCACTCATGCGCGAAGCTCCACTCGTGTGAGTGGAAGCCACTTGCATGTGAAACTCCATTTGTACATATGGAGCTTTATGTGTGACCACAAGTGCCCTCCATTCGTGTGAGTGGAGCTTTGTGCACAAGTTCTAGTTCTCTCTGCTCTCGTGCAAGTGTAGGGAGTGCATGCCCACCACATACACCCATGGAGCTGTGTGTGCATGCACGTGCCTGCCACTCTGTCTCTCTCTCTCTCACACACACACACAACTGCACCAGTGTTGTGGTCTGTTGCCCACCAGCCCCTCCAGCAGCTGAATCAGAGGAGAAGGATGAGGAGGTGTCAGCATCATGGCAACCTGAGAGCTCTGAGGGGGAAGAGGGAATGGAGCTGGCAGAGAGAGAGAGACAGAGGCAGAGGCTGGGCCATCTTTCAGCCTTCAGATGGAGAGTCAATAGCTCCCAGGTCTGATGGTGGCTGATAAGGAAGAGGAGGAACAGCTGGGTCCAGTGCCTGCTGTGTGGATGTGCAGAAGGCAGAGGAGAGGAGAGCAGTGGAAATCTATGGGCCGGTCCTTGGGATGGAAGAGCCAGGTGGATATTTCTTCCCACAACTTAAGTTCATGTGCATTTGATGGGTGGATCTTCTGGACATTCCTATTTTCCTATTGGTGGAAATATAAGAAATAGGAACTGATAATTGATAATTGGTGGAAATATAAGAAATAGGAACTGATAATTGGGGACAATAGGACGGGGACGGTAGGCACGATTGTGCACTTATGCACGCCTCTTACAGACCTCTTAGGAATGGGTATTTTCTCCCTTCCTTTCTCTCCTCCCTCCATTCTTTTCTCTCCTTCCTTCCTTCCTTCCTTCCTTCCTTCCTTCCTTCCTTCCTTCCTTCCTTCCTTCCTTCCCCTTCCCTGTTCTCCTTCCTTCCCCCTTCCTCCCTTCTTTCCTTCCTTATTTTATTTTTTATTTTAATTATTTATTTGATTTGTCAATCGCTTACAAGATAATAGGTATAAGTATAAACATGAGTAAGAATACAGGAAATAGGAACTAATAATTGGGGACAATAGGACATGGACAGTAGGCGCGCTTATGCATGCCCCTTACAGACCTCTTAGGAATGGGGTGAGGTCAACAGAGGTTAGTTTGAGGATAAAGGAGTGGGGGTTTGAGCAGGTGACAACAGAATCAGGTAGTGAGTTCCAGACATTGACCACCCTGTTGCTGAAATCATACTTCCTACAATCAAGTTTGGAGTGGTTTACATTTAGTTTAAATCTGTTGTGTGCTCTTGTGTTGTTGTGGTTAAAGCTGAAATATTCATTAACTCATAAGACATTGTAACATATAATTTTATGTGCTATGCTTAAGTCTAATCTTAGATGGCATAGCTCAAGGCTGTCTAAGACTAGAATCTCAAGTTTGGTGCTGTAGGGAATTCTGTTGTGAACAGAGGAGTGAAGTACTCTTCTGGTAAAATACTTCTTGACTTGCTCAATTGTATTTATGTCTGATATACAGTACAGTGCGGATTCCAGACAGCAGAGCTGAATTCAAGTATTGGTCTAGCAAAGGTTTTGAATGCCCTAGTTTGCAAATCAGTATTATCAGAGGAGAAGCTTCCCAAAATTAGATTTACAACTCTTAAATGGTTGATGTTATGGCTAACCTTTTTGTTGTTGCTGAAAGTGCACATGTGCTCATGCTTGCATATGCACATGTGCCTCCACCCATAATGCATGCATGACCCCTGCCACATGACCTGTGCCCCCCTGTGCATGCGTGTGACCCCCCCACTCCCCTGCACATGCATGATCCCCCTACACTCCCCCCCACCCCCTGTACATTTCACACATCTCCTGCATGCGCCCCGGCCTCCATGCATGCGCAGCAGATATCCAAAAATCAGCTGGCTGGTGGGAGGTGCATGCGCATGAACAGTAGAACTGAGCTGGGGCAATAGCTTGCATGCTGGCAGAGATGGCTCTGTGTGCCACTTCCGGCATGTGTGCCATAGGTTCACCATCATGGGTATATGCAATAGATAGGGAGATTAGTGCTTTACTCTGGCAAGATTCCTGCCTACGGGAAGCAGCAAGAAAGAATCTACTCTGAAGTAACTCCTTGGGTCAGTTTTGGTTCCTTGGATCTGACAGGAACATACCCTACCTGCAATATGTTATAACCCCTTCCCCTTGTTAAAACGATGTCATTCCACTGCACCTTTGCAAAACTCTTATTGATTGTGGGCATATACCTGAGGTGCATCTGCACACATTGTATCATGGTGATTTTTCTGACATTAATTTTCTTTTCTGCTTGGTTTTCTGTAGCTCAGGGGTGTCAAACTTGATTTCATTTAGGGCCACATCAGGGTTATGTGACTTTGTGGGGCCAATGTGGGCATGGCCAGCGTGATGTTATGCATGATGGGGGCATCTGTGGTGGCCGAGCACCCTGCCAATGAAAAGAGGCTCCCAAGCTCCATTTTCAGCTCCTGCTAACCTCTGCCAGTGAAAACAGCGCTTGGGAGGGCTGCCCGTTGCACTCTCAAGCTCTGTTTTCAGCAGCAACAGCCTCCTGCAACCTTCTGTCTGTGAAGACAGAGCTTGAGACGGCTGCACATGGTCCTCCAGAGCTCTGTTTTAACTGGCAGAGGCACCACGGGCCAGTCCTTCACTGTTTCCATGTCAGCCCCATGGGCCAGATCTTAACACACCATGGGCCGGATCCACGCCCCCCCAGGCCTTGAGTTTGACATAGAGATGGCATTGACTAGTTCTGGAGAACCAGTAGCAAAAATTTTGAGAAGTTCAGAGAACTGGCAAATACCACCTTTTACTGGCCCCACCAACCTCATCTATTCTCTGCCTCCCATTGAGTCCCAGCTGATCAGCTGGATCTCCTTTTGTTGCCCTGCATAGGAGAACAGAGCTGGAAAGCAGGCTAGTGAAGTGGGGAGGGAATGAGGATTTCGCAATAACCTTCCCCTGCCACGCCCACCAAGCCATGCCCACAAGCCACACCATGCCCATCGAGCCATGCCCACAGAAATGGAGTAAATTTTTTCAAATCCAACTACCTCTACTTTATGAAGTTTGCAAAATAAACAAACAAAGGCTCACCGAAACATCTCTTTAAAAATCTCCGTTTTGACTTAAGCGAAGCTGTTTACATATGTAAAGCACATTTAAAAAGTTGCTTAATCTGAGAACCTGGTGAGTTTCAGGCCCGTGGTAGGTTCTTCACTATTTCGATGCGTCGCAGTTAATGGAAACCAATGTGCTAAGTCAGTTTCCCTGCCTCCCTTGGAGAATCCACAGTGTGCAATCATCCCCAAAATTTCCCATTTCTTCCCTGCGGCGAGGTAGTTTGCTACCTTAAAATCAGACAGAACCATGAAACATCGGAGGGCAGGCACTCAATGCTTTTCTAAGCCTTCCCCTTTTAAACAACTCCTGCAAGGCAGACCTTACCCCCTCGCTTTACTTCACTTTACTGTTTCTTTGTTTCTGCGATGCTCCTTTGGCACTGCTGGAAAAAAACAGGCAGAAAATAGGCAGTAAATACCCAATTGATGTTCTCTGCTTTATAAAAATACACAAGGCATGAAATGTCAGGATGAAGCTCCTAGGAGGGAATGCAATTGAGAAAGTCAGGCATGCTCTGAGAATGAAATTTTGAGGCATTTCCAAGATGCGGAGTGTTATGTATGCAGGTTTGAATGTCATTGGTTAAGAACTGTTCTTGTAAAATGTTAGAAATGATTGGTTTAAAAAGTGCGGGAAAACCCTGCACTCTGATTGGCTGGCAACTGCGGCTGCTGGCTATAAGTAGCAGCCGCAGCCCAGCCAAATCGGGTCTGTTATGAGCTGTAGTCACTAATAAACTCTTCACTGAAGCACTCCGCGTCTGACTCTTCATGCAAATCTAACACTGGCGACGAAGGTGGGATACTTCCCGAAGAGAAGATGATGAGGAAAACAAGCTGAGAGAGATGGCTGTGCTGAACACGCCCCCAGCCCCATTCGATCTGATGGCAGAAGACTGGGACTCGTATGCGGATCGTTTCCAAATGTATTTGGAGGGAAACGATCTCGCTGACATTTCCGAGAAGCGGAAGAGGGCGGTCTTTCTTATGCACTGCAGTCCAGCAGTCTTCAAGATGGCAAAGGCATTGGCGGGAGCTGCAGACATGAAGGTAATGGAATGGCCTGATTTAGAAAAGCTTTTAAGAGCCCATTACGCCCCACAAGTATCGTGCCTCATTAAGAGACACGAGTTTTACCGTCGGGATCAAGGGGAAAGCGAAAACATTAACGACTTCGTGGCAAATTTAAGAGACATTGGGGGTGCATGTGAATTTATCAACTTAGAAGAGGCCATGCATGATCGATTGGTTCTAGGCCTAAAAGACAAGGTTTTGCAGAGGCCCAAACCATTGTTACTCATAGAGGTGCCTTCAAATGTAAAAGGTTACAGTTTGGAGTAAGCGTGGCACCAGGCATCTTCCAAAGCCTTATGTAAAGGATGCTCCAAGGACTGCCAGGGGTAGTGCCTTACTTTGATGATTACTTGACAAAAAGTCTGTTTGGGTCTGGGGCAGGAAGGAACAATCAGCATTTAACAGTATTAAAAGACTAATCACGTCTGATGCTGTACTCATACAGTTCTCTGAGAATTTACCTGTTGTACTGACTTGTGATGCATCCCCCTTTGGAGTGGGGGGGGTTGAGCCACATGCTTCCCAGTGGCAGGGAAGCTCCTATTGCATTTTACTCTCGCACTTTTGACTAAAGCAGAGAGAAACTACAGCCAATTGGATAAGGAAGCTTTGGCAATTGTGGCAGCTATCAAGAAATTTCATGAGTATTTATATGGGAGAACATTTACCATTGTCACAGATCACAAACCTTTGTTAGGCATTGTGGCAGGAGACAAACCTACCCCCACTGTCCTGTCACCAAGAATGCTGAGGTGGACTGAATTTCTTGCTGCTTATTCATACAAACTTATCCGCAAGCCTGGCAAGGACATTGGACATGCTGATGCCTTGAGTCATTGCCCACTTCCTTGTCATAAGGAGGACTTTGAACCTGAGGCACACACCTTTTTCTTAGAAACTGTTGCCAAGCTTCCAGTACACGCTGCTGAAATTGCCAGAGAGACTGCCAAAGACACTTTATTGGCTTCTATTATAGGCTGGATTAAGAAAGGTTGGCCTCCTCAAGATCTACCTCACCTTGCCCAACCTTTTAAGTCCAGGCAAACTGAATTATCTGTATTAAGAGGATGTATTTTGTGGGGTAACAGGGTGGTTATTCCTGCAAAACTGCAAAGAGAGGTTTTGGAAATGTTACATGAGGGTCATCCAGGTATTGTCAGAATGTAGGGATTGGCCAGGAGTTATGTATGGTGGCCAGGTATTGACAAAATGGTTGAAAACTGGGTTGCATCTTGTCCCAACTGTCAGGTAGTCAGGCCTGCCCCACCTCTCGCCCCCAAACAGGAATGGGAATGTCCTAGGGGCCCATGGACTAGGATTCACATTGATTTTGCTGGCCCTACCAGAGGGCACACCTTCCTTATTATAGTAGATGCATATTCAAAATGGCTAGAGGTAATCCCTATGGCATCCGCCACCACCACTTAAAAAGCTTTTTGTAACCCACGGGTTACCTGATGTTCTTGTCTCTGACAATGGCCCTCAATTTACATCCAACCTTTTTGAATCCTATCTAGCACAACAGGGTATCATACATGCCCTGACTGCCTCTGAGCACCCTTCGGCTAATGGCCAGGCTGAACGAATGGTACGTTTTACCAAAGAAAAGCTTCAGCAATTGGGTCCTGGGGACATCACTGAGAAAGTTGAAAAACTTCTTAGTGTTCAGCACATCACTCCTAACCCATCAACTAACTTATCCCCAGCAGAGTTGTTGATGTGTAGGAAACTTAGGTCTCCCCTTGACCACCTTCATCCCTCTTACACACCCAACTCACCACTTGATTCCACTAGCAAAGTTCGCACGTTCAGTGTGGGTGATTCTGTTTATGCTAAGAACCTTATGGGTGAACCTTCATGGATTCCTGCTGAAATAACTCAAATCACAGGCCCTCGTTCTTACAGGGTACAAACAGAGGATGGAGTCCTCTGGAGCAGGCACATTGATCAGCTTAGATCCAGGTTACCTCAGGAACATTGCAATTGTTCCTCTCTAGTTCCCATACCTAATGCCTTTTCTAGGGGAAGGGAGGAGCATGAGGATAATCAGCAAGCAAGAATCAACCCCATGTGTAACGAGCCATTATGACAGGAACCATCCCAAAACCTGTCACAATGCCAAAATCCATCCTTACAAGTGGAAGATTGCATATCACTACCTGACTTGGGTGCTGACATTGGGCTGGAGATGGGTTGGGAGGAGAGACCAGATTATAACAATCAAACAGGGTCTTCTTTCACAGGAAGTCCAACTAGGAAATGTCAACAGACACATTTCCCCTCTCACTGGGTGAGAACGTTAAAACTTCTGAACCACGAAGGTCTCAACGTACACGTAAGAGCCCCACCTATTTAAAAGAATACATTAGGTAGGTTGGGGTTTGAGTATGGACTGAACCTAGTGGGGAGGGGTGTTATGTATGCAGGTTTGAATGTCATTGGTTAAGTTTGAACTGTTCTTGTAAAATGTTAGAAATGATTGGTTTAAAAAGTGCGGGAAAATCCTGCACTCTGATTGGCTGGCAACTGCGGCTGCTGGCTATAAGTAGCAGCCACAGCCCAGCCAAATCGGGTCTGTTATGAGTGTAGTCACTAATAAACTCTTCACTGAAGCACTCCGCGTCTGACTCTTCATGCAAATCTAACACGGAGGGCTATCAGCTCCCTGTCCGGTTGTCAAAGGAGGAGGGCTAAAGATGCTCAGCAGTGATCATCTCATAAGAGCCTCTGGCTCTTGTCATAATCCTCATTGACCTATCTGTCAACTGGTTACAGTCAATAACTTTACTCCAATTCCAGTGTGCTTACACCCTTCATGGCCCCTTCACCCTGGCGCCTAGGGGCCAGCCATCCTGCCCTCTGGAAGGGCTGCATGAGTTACAGCTCACCAAACTGAACACTTCCTACAGTCTTATCAGGGAGCCCACTGGTGGCATAATAAACCTCTTGCTCTTCTTGATGGCTGCCAGAGATTGCAGAATGGGGAGGGGGCAGTCAATCACCCAGCAGAGCCTAACACGAGAGCCAAGCAGCAGCTGGCAGCTAGGGATGCTCAAAACTGTCAGTTTCATACGGGCCAGCATCTAGTCTTTTGCATACAAAATGAACTGTGAATGTAGGAATGAATATGTCAATGTATTCCTCGGTTGTTCCTCGGAATACAATAGCTGGGTTATACTTCCCTTCCATACATCCGGTAAAGAAAAATAAGGCAGAAGATGGGGAAAGAGCAACAAACCTGGTTAAATAATTTATTAGATTCAGAGTTCTAAGAGCATGGAAGCACACAATGCCCTATCTGGAAGAGCAAATCTGTTAATTGGTCTTTCTCCCACCTTTGAATTATTTTTATTTCAAGGTCTTTCCTTCCCATTTGTAAGGAGATTTACAGATTCAGATGAATTCTTCCATCTGTCCATCCATCCATCTATCCATCCATGCACCCACGCCACGCACACCACACCATCCATCCATCCATCCATCCATCCATCCATCCAATCCATCCATCCACTCACCTACCATCCAATTATCCATCCATCCAATCATCCATCCATTCATCCATCCAAAATGAGTTCTTCTATCTGTCCATCCATCCATATATCCATCCATGCACCCATGCACCCATCCATCCAATCCATCCATCCATCCATCCAAAATGAATTCTTCCATCTGTCCATCCATCCATCTATCCATCCACGTACCCATGCACCCACCCACCCACCCATCCATCCAATCCATCCATCCACCCATCTATTCACCCACCCATCCAACCATACATCCAACCATCAGATGAATTCTTCCATCTGTCCATCCATCCATCAAACCACCTACCCACTATTCAGTCATCCATCCAATCATCCATCCAATCATCCATCCTTCCAATCATCTATTCAATCATCCATCCTTCCAATCATCCATCCATCCATCCATCCATCCATCCATCCATCCATTCTCCTTATCAAATTCTCTCTGTCTCATCTGTATCTCATCTATCTATCTATCTATCTATCTATCTATCTATCTATCTTATCTTCACTTGGAAGGTCCTCATCTGCAGTGGGATGTGAAAGAACATGAGAGCCAGCAGCTTCTTGGCCAGCATGCCCTTCGAAGAGAATTACAGCCTTCTTTCAAGACATTTACAAATATTGACTGCAGAGGGGCTCTGATTTTACCTTGAGTGTCTGGCTGTCTTAAGGCTAAACTGAAAATATCAATATTCATGAGATTAGATGTATTTTCTTTTTTAAAAAGAAGCAAAGAATCACAGACATGGTTACAAAGCCTGGTGGGACAGCACGATGGTTTAATTTTTCACCCTCAACTTGGTTTTAATCAACCATTTGCATTCAAAGCGTACAATTACAAGTGTGATAAGTCTTAGCTGGCATTGTGGTGATCAGCCCCATCATCATTGGGTTATTCTAGGCTGCCCCTCCCTCCAAAGACCCAAACTGGAACAAAGTGATTAAACTGTTCTAGTACCCTCTTAGTTGGGGAACTTAGATAACCATTAAATAGAACATTCTACTTTGGTTAATAGCCATGCACAGTCTGCAGCCAAGAACTGATAGATTCAATAAAACTCCTATATGAATGAATGGGAAATTGTTGTTTGATTAACAGATTAAATAAATTAAATTCTGGTTGGAATAACAGAGTTGGAAGGGACCTTGTAGGTCATGTAGTCCAACTTCACACACCATTTCTGACAGATGGCAGTCCAATCTCTTTTTGAAAACCTCCAGTGATGAAGCTCCCACAATTTCTGAAGGCAACTTCTGTTCCATGGATTGATTGCTCCACTGTCAGAAAATTTCTCCTTATTTCCAGGTTGAATCTCTCCTTGGTCAGTTTCCATCCATTGTTCCTTGTTTGGCCTTCGTGTGCCTTGGAAAATAGCTTGACCCCTTCCTGTCTGTGGCAGCCCCTCAAATATTGGAAGATGCTCTCCTGTCTCCCTTGGTCCTTTTCTTCCCTAGACTAGCTATTTCCAGTTCCTGCAACCATTCTTCATAAGTTTTAAATGGATGCACAGGACAATTTGGCCAGAAGAGTCCCAAGCTAAGATTCAGAATGCCTCTTATCCCTGCAAATGCCGCTTAGTAATAAGCAGGCATATACAATGGAAGGAAGGCTATTGCTGAGCACACTGGGTTGTATCCCAAAAATTGTAAGCCGCCCTGAGTCTCCGGAGAAGGGCGGCATATAAATGTAATTAAAAATAAATAGATTCCCTTGGAAACAACATCGAATGGAAAAAAAAGTCATCACCAGAGGGATCAAAGGTGGAAGGTAGATACTGAGAGTTGCACTGTGCTGAGCTCTTCCCTTTTTGTGGATGCATGATGACATCACCCCCCCCATGTACAAAAGGATCATGATGGGGTGAAGCTGCTGTCATTGTTTTGACAAAAGGGCTCTATCCAGAAAATGCAATTGAATTTTTGCTCTGCACCAGCAATTTCTGCTGCCTTGGTCATAAACATGGCATGAAACAAAAGCAGCACAAGATGACTGTGAATTACAGGGGAGGAAAGAGAGAGAAAAGACAAATAGACAAAGACAGAGAGAGTGACAGAGAGAAAGAAAAAGAAGAGAAAGAGAAAGAGAAAAGGAGAAAGAAAGAGACAGAGAAAGAGAGAGATAGGAAAGAAAGAGAGAAGGAAA
>CM019153.1:49798440-49848699 GCA_009733165.1 Naja naja | reverse complement strand
GGAGAGCAAGAGAGTGAGACACACACAGAGAGAAAGAGCAAGAGAAGAGAGCAAGAGAGAGAGAGAAAGAAGAAAGAAAAAGAAAGAGAGAGATTTGTATTGGCTCTCTCATCTCTCTCTCTTTCTTTGCTATGCTTGGCATCATGTTATTCTAATCTTCAAAGAGGAAAACGGTTACTTGGAGAAGCGAATGGGGAGAGAAATCTTCTGACACATAGAAAGCAACATTAGCAATGCAAATTCTCTGTTAGCATGCAGCTTACCGCAGAAGCATTCATGGGGAGAAGAACCGTTGCCCACGGATCTTGCAAACACAGGGAAAGGTGGGGGGGAGGGATGGTGAAATTATTTATCAATATGTGTGACCAAGCAAAGAAATGGGTTGTGAACATGGATGACTAACTAACCAGCTGGAGCATGGCAAATAGGTAGCAGGTCAGAACATTTTCCACCTTCTAATAAAATTAGGGGATTTCAGAATAGATTTATGCTTCTCCAAACGGTGCATTTGCGAGGAATTCAAACGTAGAATTAAGGTTTAAGTCTGTGGAGATCCCCAAAGCCATCAGCTTGTTGTTGCTAGAGGGGAAATTGTACAAATAATGAAAAGAAAATGAAAGGGAAACATGTCCTAAACGTTTGGGAGATGATGAAAACCTACAGAATTTTATTTGCATGGCTTGAAAAATTAGCTCGGCATTTGGCGAGGGAACTGGCAAACAATTGAAACTGGAATTTCAGCAAAGTCTTCCTTCCACCTTCTGTTGTACCTGCAAAATTCTGCCCCCCAGCTGTGTGTTCTTCTAGCTTTGGGCCCAAAGGTGCTTCAAAGAGCATGAAGTCACTCCCAGAGCATCTGTCTGCAACTCCTTAACCCACAAGCATGTTTTCTGGAGGCTGTGGAACAGGTGCAAAGCAGAGGTGGGTATTCAGCAGGTTCTGACTAGTTCTAGAGAACCGGTAGCAGAAATTTTGAGTAGTTTGGAGAACTGGCAAATACCACCTCTGACTAGCCCCGCCCCCATCTTGGTTATAAGAATGGACAATTTCTGATCCAAAGAATTATGCTTTCCAATACGTTGTCCCAAAGGTGCTTTCTCAAGAGGCAACTGGACTTTCTTTGTTTCTCATCAAAGAAGCTTCTTCAGTTTTGACTGAATGGTGGAGAACAGAAGGATTTCTAGTCCTTGCAGTCATCTGGTCATTAGTACTCTCTCTGAGAGTTGTTGAGGCCACTTGGAGATTTATCTGTGCCCTCAGGGCCAACTGAATAGTGCAAATAGGTGTGGAGCCTTCCTAGGAACTGCTGAAAGGACTGTGCTGTGGAGAGGAGATAGGTGGGGTCATATCCTTTCCTTTCTGTTGAAAGAAGGCTGCTCAATTTTGACATAGATGGCATCTTTGATCCCTCTTTCAAACCAGTGGTCCTCTCTGTGCAGAATGTGGACTTTGCTGTCTTCAAAAAACTGACATTTGTCTTTTAAATGCAGATGTTGAATCTTGCCCTGAGTCAAGCCACAGAAAAGAAAGAGATGCTTCCAGGAAGTGCAGGTGCATGTGATGTTCGCACCTCTATGTGTGCTGAACAGAGGTGGTATTCAGCAGGTTCTGACCAGTTCTGGAGAACCGGTAGCAGAAATTTTGAGTAATTCAGAGAACCGGTAAATACCACCTCTGACTGGAGATTTTACAGTATCCTTCCCCTGCATTGCCCAACAAGCCACGCCCACAAAACCAGTAGTAAATAAAATGAATCCCACCACTGGTGCTGAAGCTCTTTTTGGTTCACCACTGGCATCTACAGATGAATTGTCCCGGAGATGAACTGCTAACCAAGGTTGAATCATATTTGCATTGAGAAGGAGAACTTGGAAGATCCCAAAAGTGCTTTTTTCAAGAGGCGATTGGACTTTCTTTGTGTTTCCTTGGAGATCTTTCCTCGTCTTCCAAGATGCTTCTTCTGTTCTTTAGGACAATCATGACCTGGAGGACTGAGGGAAGTCAAACGGGAAGCCAAATTCACTTAACAACCTTGTTGCTAATTTAACAACTGCAGTGATTCATTTAACAACTATGGCAAGAAAGGTCATAAAATGGGACAAATCTCGGTTAACAATGGTCTCCTTCAGCAAAAGAAATTTGGGGTTCAGTTGTGGCCCTAAGTCAAGGGTTTAAGGTTTAATCGTACATTTCTCTCCTCTAGTTTCTGCATCAGTGTGTGGTGTTTCATGATGTCTAGAGAAAAATGTGTATGCTTTGGTCCTGTCCATTTCCTCTACGCTATGTTTGCATGCAAGTCACAATCCCTCTCTCTTTCTCTGTCTTTGCAAAAAAAAACACTTCTTTTTTTAAAAAAATATCAAGTTCTTCTTTATAATATTGTGTGAATGTCCCTGTAATATACACTGCTTTGTAGACAGTACTTTTTTTTTAACTTGAGAGCTAATCACATTGAAAAATGCAAATACCAAAGGACAACTGTGTTTTGACTCACACTCTGGTCTGCAGAATGTGAATTAGATACATTTACATTAAAATGGCGATTGAACAATATTTTTGAACATACTTATAGGCAGTTAAATGTTCCCGTTGAGCATTTCCTTGATCTGTGAGTTCCCTCTCCCCTTTCCTCCTCTGAATATTTTTGTCCAGAAAAATCATGTGAGTTGAAACTGACAAACTAAAGAATTTATTACTACCTCAATGGTAACTTTCATGAGAATATCACACTTAGCAAGTCTCTTGATGAGTGGCATGTGAATGAGTGGATATTTGTTAACTAACTACGGAAAAATTCCAGTTATAGTTAAAGCTGGTGTATTCAATTAAAGGTCAATCATTTTCTTCTACTTAGCCCTAGTCTTCATCCTAAGACCTTCTCCAGCAGATTCGTGGGTTTGGAGAAGCATTTCTACTGGTCACTCCATCCTTTCATGAAGCCACTGGTCAAGGGTGAATGTCCGAAACAATTAAAGTGGAATTGGCCGCATAGCAGGATGCAAGGAGATCCTATGAGGTAGAAGTTAGGACAAGATTTGGGTGCTAACTAGTTCATGAGGGTAGGACACTGGGCTGATGACTGGCAGGCTTGTGTTTGAGACTCAGTTGCTGTTGCATGTTGGGGTGAGCTCCCATCATTTACTCCAGCTCCTATTGATCCAGCAGATTGAAAGCAGGCAACAGCAAGTAGATAGATGGGTACCACTTTGGTGGGCAACTTAATAGGGATGTGAAAGGAGCCCCCAACTTGGTGTCCCCTGGGCAATGGTGATGTCACCAGCTGATCCTTTCAACATGGAAGCACGTCAGTGCTCCCAACACGGAACTACAATATACTGTAGGACATGGAAAAATTCCCACCAAGTTCCTATGTTTGAGGAACTGCAAATCTGTTTCAAACCATTTCATCTGGAACAAGATCCAAATCAGATAACAAATAATCAGAGTTGGAAGGGATCTTGTAGGTCATCTAGTCCAACCCCCTGCCCAAGCAGAAGATCCTACACCATTTCTGACAGATGGGAGTCCAACCTCTTCTTGAAAGTCTCAACTGATGACACTCTCACAACTTCCGAGCGCAACTTCTGTTCCATGGGTTGATTGTTCTCACTGTCAGGAAATTTCTCCTTATTTCCAGGTTGAATCTCTCCTTGTTCAGTTTCCATCCATTATTCCTTGTCTGGCCTTTGGGTGCTTTAGAAAATAGCTTGACCCCTTCCTCCTCTCTGTGGCAGCCCCTCAAATATTGGAAGATTGTTATCCTGTTTCCCCTGGTCCTTCTCTTCCCTAGACTAGCCATGCCCAGTTCCTGTAACTGCTCTTCATATGTTTTAGTCTCCAGTCCCCTAATCATCCTGGTTGCTCTTCTCTGTACTTTTTCTAGAGTCTCAACATCTTTTTTATAGTGTGGTGACCAAAACTGGATGCAGTACTCTAGGTGTGGTCTTACTAAGGCTTTATAGAGTGGTATTAGCATCAAGAGTTATTTGGTTGAGCTTTCTAAGTCACTTAGAAGGAACCATCAAACTGCACAGAGTCCCTTAAGTAACGTTTCATCGCATTTCAAGCTGAAGTTTCATCGTGTTCCAATGGAAGCTGACGGTGATGATCTGCCAACGGTTCAACTGAACTGGTAGTAAAAAAAAAGCCTCCAATGATCAGCTGAGAGGAGGAAAAAAGAGGATAAAGAAAAGTGCAGGATCAGCCCCCCCAACCACCCGTGTGCTTTTCTCTTCTTGATCCTCTCCGATGATTGGTACTGCAGGCCTCAGCTGGTGTGTGGAAAGCTGCACGTGTGTTAGGTGCGTGCATGCATGTGCAATAACCAAACCGGTAGTGGAACAGGTAGGATCCCACTGCTGATTGGTGTAGAAATTTAATAAATCAAACATGTACATTTGGAATTGTTTCCATTCCACTGCAAGCTTATCTCCTACCATCTGAAGTATAGCAACAAACCCAGTAAGTTTGGTGGTGTATTTTAAGTTCTAATTGCTTATGTCTGTCAGAGTATATTCATGAAGTGGAATAGAGCATGGTAACAAGGTCAGCCAATGAATAGGCATAGCAACTAAGTCAGCCAATGAGGACAGTTTTTGGAAACTGAAACTAGATGTAGCTTAGGTGTGGCTCTGTGTTAAGCTCTGCAACTCTGCAGCTATGTTGAGCTCTGTCTATTGAAGTGAAACTGCTTCTCTCCTCTGCTTGCTTGCGGAACTAAAGTGAAACGGATGTCTGTTTCTGAGCTACTGAAGTTACTTGCAACATGCTTCTGTCTGAGCTTGCTCCATGTTGGAGAAATCTACAACTGGTTTGTAAAATTTACTTATTATGTTTATAAAGACATTAAACGAAACATCAGCCACCTGTGTTTATTTTTCTGGTGCTGAATTAATGCTGCAAAACTCTGAACAACTATTCTTTTCTCTATGCAGGGAGAACATGTGGATTAAATTCTCAGAGGTCTAGTTGACCCTGTGCTGGAGAAAATCTTCTTAACCTTAGAAGGTTTATTTGCTTTTTGAGGCAAACAGTTTACCTTCTCCAAAGATAAGACCTTCTTCTCTGTTGCTCCTGCCAGATATTTGTCCCCTTCTCCATCTTCTCTTATTAATCCCTGATAACATTATTCCTTTCACACACACACACACACACACACAAACACATGTTGAATAGCAAAAAACCTTCCCTTCTCTCTGAAGAGAAGAAAGCATATTGTTGCTGAGTTTTCTGGAGACCGAGCCTTGTCTGTTAGAATGCTACAAGGGGAAGTCTCAGCTCAGCTGTTTATAAATTGATATACAGCAATTATGATAAAACAAAAGCCATTCTGAAATTTTGTTGTAACCACAGCAACCGCATCCAGGGTATTTTATCAAAAGTCTAAAAAGCTGCAGCCGCAGGAGGAGGTAAATAGTATCTATTACTGATATATGAAGGTTCCAAACGGTGAAAATGGGTTAATTCTCTTTTTTTTTTCCCTTCTCAAAATAGATTGTTTTGCTCAACTTTCATTTTGATTGATAAAGTTACAGTCTACTGAAGTGGCATCCGCCAGGTAGAAGTTATTTCCACGTTTAATTGGAATCATTTTCTGCCTTTGTCATAGATTCCATTTTTCTCCTATGAGGTTTTAAACCATATACTTGGTTAGCTCTGTTGTTTTGACACTTAACATTTGCTCTGGGAAAAGATCGGTAATTGAATTGCAGCTTCAAATATATATTTTGCCTCTATTTTGTCAATTGGGGCATTTAGCCCAGCAAAGCTGGGGACGTACTCAAGGTTAAACAGGGAACAAAATTGTCTACTTTAACAACATCTTTGCTGTGATTATTTTAATGGCTTTGAAGAAAGGGTGGCCATCTTGAAAATTAAGGGAAAAACAACAACAACTATAGCATGGAAACCAGTAAGAACCAGTGAATGGAGTTGGAAATTCTCAGAACTACAGGAATAGTTTTTGTACTATTAAAAACAGAATATTTTGTGTTTTTTTTTAAAAAGAATTTCTAGTACAAACAATGCCAACACAGTTTCCTCGTATAGCATTTTGAAAGACACCAAATCAGCTTCTTTTTGCTGACTGAGGTGAACACACCATCCAAACTTTTATGCTCTACTATGTCCCAAAGGTGCTTTTTTTTTTTTCAAAAGGCAGCTGGAGTTTCTGGTTTTTCCTTGAAGACATTTTGCTTCTCATCCAAGAAGCTCCTTCACCACTGACTGGAGGGTGGGGAATGGAAGGATTTATATTCCTTGCAGACAGCTGGTCATTTGCATTCTTTTTAGAGAGCCATTGAGGCCACTTGGAGATTTATCTCTGTCCTCAGGACCATCTGATGTGTGCAAATGAGTATGGAGACTTCTTGGAACTGCTGAAAGGACTGTGTTGTAGACTGGAGATGAATGGTGTCATATCCCTTCCCCTCTGTGGGGAGAGGGCTGTTCAGTTTTGACATAGATGACCTCTTTGACCCCTCTTTCAAACCAGAGGTCATCTCTCTCCAGAATGTGGAGACTTCCAGAATGTGGAGAAGTCCAGAATGTGGACTTCGTTGTCTTTCAACAGATGAAGTGCAAAATAGCCCTTCACTGTTTGGTGAAGTTTGGTATGGTAGTTTGAAAGTCATGTAATATAATACGGTTATCATATATAACATTGTGTGCTGAGATACATACCATATTTTGTGTTCTCAATTGTTACCGTAGTTGTTGAGACATAAAGAGTAAAAACTAAGAAAGAGAAGGATCATGTTTTTAATAGAAGATAAGGTTCTCCTTATTAAACTATCCTTTATTATATTCTGTTTTAATTCTGTTTTAATGCATGTCTCCAGGGCCTGTACAACATGAACAGATCCTCAGAATGAAATTTTCATGGTACACCATAGAATGAAACATAGTTTGACAGTGTGCAAGACAATTGTTATTAATTTCCTTCCACTGCACTTTACAGAGTGACTAAAACAATCTCCTTGTGATGGAAAACAAAACAAGAAGAAAAGTGAGTGTTTTGTGGGTAAAATTGGCCATTTTCCTACCCAACTATATTTGTCTTCTTTGTTCAAAGTCATCTTCTATTGATTGCAATAATTACACCCATATAGCTGGAAGCAATGCTCTCGAATTGGTATTTAATTAAAGTGATGATTGATTCTAATTGTTTGGTAAACATATCACATTCCAGTATGTAAATAGCATCAACTTGATGAAGGATAAAGCAAAAAACTGAGAAGGCACATTAAAATGCTTTAAAAGGAGCAAGGAACAATCTATGCAGAGAAAGTAATTTCTGCACTTCATCTGTTGTTATGCTGGGATCTGTTTGTATTAGGTTGATAGGTAAGAGCTTTGCTATTTATAAGCTAGAACATAAAGAACTTATTTTATTTAAAAATCATTTCAAACTGAAACCGCTCCTTCCTTGCATTTCCCCCCCTTTCAATAATAATTTAGAAATGAAAATTGGAGGCCATCTGTTCTGACCCACGCCCTTTTCCGACAAATCAAAACACAATCCAAAAGGAACAGAAACCTTGTAATGCTTTTGCAAAAATAATTAGCTGCGCTAAGCACAAGCCTTGCCAAACTGTGCGAGACTTGCCAAAAGATAACAGACAAGAAATAATTTTCAATACAAGAATCTTCAAATGCCAACTAAGATACTGGAATGTCCACGAGGCTGGAGTTTTAAAATGTCTTTGCCTTCTGCAAAGTACGTTCCTTTCACAGCTTGCTTTTATCTTCTTGAAGGAGTGGCCATTACCTTGCAGCCTTACTCCCGAATTGCCTGTGCTGTTGTAGCTGCTCTTTCCTACGAGAAACCCTGTGTGCACATGCACTTAGCACAGGCTCCTTGGGAACCTCCTCGTCACTGCTGCCAGCCCCCACAATCTCTGAAGGCAGCAGCCCACTCCCTAATGGTCCTGGCCCCTCATCTGAGTCCTCACTCTCCTCAGCCATCTGCACCTGCTGCTGGCTAACCACAACACCTTTTTGACATATTCTTCACTTAAAATGGGATTTTGTTAGTGTGGTCATATCAGGATGAAATAGGTGTATATATGAAACAGACCCAAAGGGTTTTTTCTTTCAAGAGGCAACTGGACTTTCTGGTTATTCTTTGAAGATATTTTACTTCTCATCCAAGAAGCTTCTTCAGTTGAAGTCCAGTTACCTCTTGAAAAAGCACCTTTGGGACAACCATGATCTGGATGACTTATAATTTCCATAGATATATGAAATAGACATTCTGAGTATTCTACAGCAACAATTCATATCCACAGTTCTTTACAGAGAGAGGGGTGAAGTTCTATATGTCTATGGAGATTCTCAATCAACCAGGTCATGGTTGTCTCAAAGAAACTTTTTCCAAAAGGCAACTGGATTTTCTTCCTTTGAAAGTGTTTCACTTCTTATCCAAGAAGCTTCTTCAGGTTTTTTTTGAGGTACAAAATGTTTTCAAAGGAAAAAAAAAACACAAGTCCACTTGCCTTTTGGGAAAAGCACCTGTGGGCTGAAGATCTAGGAACAAATTCCAAGATATAACAATCTAGAAGAGCTTTTAATGTTCTCTTTTTCCAGAACTCTGCTTTCAATACTACTGCTAAGTAAGCCTCAACAGTACTCTGAATCAAAAGCAAAGTGGACTCTCAACATCTTGCAGACAGTGATCAATGTATGTCTACTGCACTCTTTCCAACCTAGAAGCTCTGAATAGATTTGTTACTGGAAAACGTTAAGGCAGTAACCATAATATTGAAGCAAATCAGTAAGGCTTATTCAGATGTTGAGTTTTCAAATATATCCACAAGTTTTATCCTTACCCTTGAATGGGAATCTTTTCTGCACAACTAAGGTTGATTGCAAGGTAATGAGCAATCCCACATATGATCTGCAAAGGACTGGGCCTTGCATTGAAGGATATTCTGTAGTAAGAAGGGTGAACAGGTTGGTTTCCCCTGGAAGTTCTGAGGAAGTCCTCTAAGCTTTCCAAGTATGCATAACTTCAGCTAATTATTCTTTCTTTCCAAGTAAGCACAGCTTCAGCTAATTATGAAACCAGCTACTGGGTAGATTTACTAAAGACAGAAAGAGACACTTGGAACCAGATGCTCTGACATGTTTTTCTTTTAATTTTAAGCAACAGTGAAGAAGAAGAAAAGTCACGTTTGTGTTAAATTGGACATGGTTTCAGATCTTCTCCTTGGGCCGTTTTCTGGATCTGTGCTGCCTGCCCAATCATGAAATTATAGAATTGGTCATCAACTGCAACCTTCTTTTCAGTTCAAGAATCCAAAATGTAGCATCCCAAAACCATGGCAACTTGGACACAGTCAATGTAGGAAGATCTGTCACCTTTTGGTGGAGTTACAGGCTTCAAGGTCAAAGTTATATTTACTAATAGGAAAATTTTGCCTCACATTCAACTGGAATCTGTTTTCCTGTGATTTGAAAACATGTTTTCTTTTTTCACGTCCTACAATCTGTTTTGAGCCTTCAATAAAAACAAACATAAAACAGTTAATAGTTCTTTCCCCCCCAAAATGAAATATATCAGTTTTGGAAGCATGGCGCTTCATGTAAAGTAAAAAATAAATAATGGCTGAGTTATCCCGTTCTCTGTTCTTAATCTTTGCTAATTTTGGAGTACCAAAGAGACATATTTTATCCAAAACTTGGCACATTTTTCCAACACAAAAATGTTTGCCTTCCAATGCAACCTCATTTATAAACATGATTATCTTCTTCCTTAATGGTATAAGCACTTAGAAGGGTTCATAGATACGGACAACACAACAAACATGCTTCCTATCACCCAAAATAAATTTGTCTCACCTGTGAAGAGTGATAATGATATTTCTTTCACTTGCATGAAAGACCTTGATAAAAGCTTACCGTCTGGGGAGTTTTGAGATATGCTTCTTTCTCTTTTTCTTTGACAGGGACATAATAACTATGCCTCACTAATGAGATGTTCAACAGCTGCTAGGTAGCCCCAGAAAGTTAAAAGTTCATATCTAGGTCATTCTTATAGCACTTATATGCATTTCTCCTGAGTTCAATTTTGTAGGTGTTTTTCAGCTGGCGTTTGTTCTTCTCAAATATTAATGGAATGTAGGCAAAATATTGTAATGAAAACATCTTCTTCTTGGCGAAAGACAAATAATTGACCAGGTATCGATATTATTAGTAGTGGTAGGCATCAATATTGTATTAGAAGTATTACTAGACATCCTGTGCCCCATTGGCTCATCATTTTGAGATACTTTCTTACCTAAATAGAGAAATAGAAGGATCATGGGTGAACAGTAGGAGTAGGAGTGACTTTTGGCTTCCTGCTGTCTTCCCCAATAAGTTTTCCTTGTGAGGAACTGGCAAGTGATCTGAACCCTTCCTTCCTTCCTTCCTTCCTTCCTTCCTTCCTTCCTTCCTTCCTTCCTTCCTTCCTTCCTTCCCTCTCTCCCTCCCTCCCTCCCTTCCTCTTTGTTTCTGTGTTTCTCTCTTTCTTTTTCTTTCTTTCTTCCCTCCTTCTTTTTTCTCCCTCTCTCCCTCTTAATGCCTTCCCTCCTTCCTTCCCTCCCTTCCTGTCTTCCTGCCTGCCTTGAATTCCTACTGGCTTCCCCATTTAGAGCGTCAGTGATGTAGTGGTTATAGTGTAGTACTGCAGGCTACTTCCGCTGACTGCTGACTACCTGCAATTTGACAGTTCGAATCCCACCAGGCTCAAGGTTGACTCAGCCTTCCATCCTTCCATGATGGGTAAAATGAGGGCCCAGATTGTTGGGGGCAAGAGGCTGACTCTGTAAACCACTTAGAGAGGACTGTGAAGCAGTATATAAGTCTAAGTGCTAATGCTATTTACTTTACTTGTGGGAATCTTGGAAGAGTGGGAAAGCCAGAAGGAAATTGCAAGTCCAAGGTCACCAGATAAATAAGCTGCTGCTACCTCGTGGGGCAGGGAGTGTGCTGGATTGCAAGTCAAGAAATGTATGTGTGGAAGAGGTACCATGTGGTTGGGAAGTGTGTGTGTGTGTGTGTGTGTGTGTGTGTATGCATGAGATCCCATGCAAGTTGGGGAAGGTGCGTAGTAGGTTCCCTAGTTTGAGAAAGGGTGCATCGGAGGTTTACAAGAGGTTCTGCATGAGTTAAGTAGGGCAGTGTGAAGTAGTGTGGGTTGAAAAAGGTACTTGGAGATTGGAGGAGAATATGGATCAGGAAGGGTACTCTTCCATGCACTATTCCTGACCCACAAAGCACCTCGTGTGCACTCCATTGGAAAAAGTCATTTCAAAGAATAAAATCATTGCATACGAAAGATTGACACAATCTTTCTAGAATTCAGCAATCTAGATTGTGGGAAAGGATTTCCCTTTTCTACAATGGAAAGACAAGAAGGTTGTAAAACTAAACTTTAAAACAATATATTTTATGTTGAAGACTATATAAATGGTGTCTCGATGCCATCTTACTCTTCCCCAAAAAGATTAATAGGAAACAGAGTCAAGCTGAATTATTTAAGGCAGACATGAACTGAATCTCATATTTTCTCCTGCCAAATTTTATAGCCAAATTTCATTGATGACAATGAGATCCACCAAGAATCCGACTTTCATTTGTCCTTTGTCAGACAAAAGTGGACTTTCACTCCAGTGATGCTCTATAATTGAATTTTAATGGTGGAGGGACATTCTGTATAGAAAACCCTTCAAAATGTCACTAAATGCTAAAGGATGCAGGGACCTCTTTGTACGTAGATAAAAGATGCACGCTACGGATCCGAATCACAATTTTGCCTCTTCAAAATGCATTTGGGGCTGTTGAATTAGGCTTCTGTAGCTCAGAAATATACTACAGCTTTGGAGGCCTGCAAAATGACGAACCAATGATAAAAGCAAAATGCTAGAGATTCAGAGCGCAATGGTCAAGATTTCTGAATCACACATATACAGACATACATGCAGATTAACAGAGTTGGAAGGGACCTTCTGGTCATCTAGTCCAACCCCCCCACTCAAGCAGTAGACCTACAACATTTCTGACAGATGGCAGTCCAGTCTCGTCTTGAAAACCTCCAGAGATGGCACTCCCACAACTTCTGAAGGCAACTTCTGTTCCATGGGTTGATGGTTCTCCCTGTCAGAAAATTTCTACTTATTTCCAGGTTGAATCTCTCCTTGTTCATTTTCCATCCGTTGTTCCTTGTCTGGCCTTCAGGTGCCATGGAAAATAGCTTGAACCCCTTCCTCCTCTCTGTGGAAGCCCCTCAAATATTGGAAGACTGCTATCATGTCTCCCCTGGTCCTTCTCTTCCCTAGACTAGACAGGCCCAGTTCCTGTAACCGTTAACATTGCATATTCTTTCTATAGCTTCTAGTCCCCTAATCATCTTTGCTGCTATTCTCTGCACTTTCTAGAGTCTCTCAATATCTTTTTCTAGAGTCTTTCTAGAGTCTCAACATCTACAAAGTCTTCCTTGATGGATTAGCAATACAGGTTATGCTCTTGATCTAAGAGTTTTGTTGTTAATAATAATAATAATAATAATAATAATAATAATAATAATAATAGTCAAAACCCTAGGTATCACAAATGTATCAGTGGGTTATAATTCTAGCTTGATTTGGTATCTGGAAATTTCCATGCCAAACTTATTCCTGTTTTTTAAAAAAAATCCATCGAAAATGTCCATAGCTTGATATTCAGTGTAGGTCATTAGAAAACCAGAGATGCTTTGGTGCTTCTCTCAAAAGCAGCTTTTAAATTTAGTATTTTTGGCTCCCACCGGTAGAGGGTTAAACTCCATCTCTCTACCTGATTGCCACCTTGCCTGATGTTTACTGATCCCTCGCATTGTGCAAATTACGTGACTCTCTTTGCAGTACTGATCTGTGACTGATTTAATCAAATGTGAAAATAACTTTTTATGCCAAAGACCTTGAGAAGTGCTTGGGGGAAAAAACACGGATCTTCTTGAAGAATTGCAGGGCAGGTTTATTCTTATTTTCATTTTTGCCTGCTGAACCAACACAACCCAGAGATGATTTTTCTCTCTCTTTTGCATGGTCTTCTCCTTCCTTTTCCCTCCTATTGTGGTTGTCAGCTTTGGAAGCCATGTTTTATTTAGAAGCTTCAAGGCTGTCACATTTTTATGCCTGGGAAAATGGGAGGGGGGATTTCATGGAGAGGTGGAAGATTAGACTCAACAACATTCTTCTCTAGAAGTCAAGGACAAGTTACTCTGTACCTGGAGAGGAGTGGCTCAAGAAATGTCTCCATTTGGGACCAGTGGTGGTTTTCAAAGTGCTTTACCACTGGTTCAGTGGGTGTGGCTTGCTGAATGCGCTTTGCATGCCAAATACACACTTTGCACATGCGCAAAGGCTTTTCTACTCACCTGCAATCCTCCACTTTCCCTGTAGCTTCAGAAGCTGATGCGCAGCAATTTGTGTTTAGATTTATTTTTAAGAATTGATGGGGGAAAAAAGTAATAGCTAAGATCTATCAAAAACAATACAAGAACTGATCCAAACAATACAAAATGAAGGTTTGGGACTGATCACCATTGATTAGATTCATCCTTGATCTTGGAAAATATGGATATCAAGGTTATATTGATAATAATTCAAAGTGTGTATGATAGATAGATAGATAGATAGATAGATAGATAGATAGATGATAGATAGATGATAGATAGATAGATAGATAGATAGATAGATAGATAGATGATAGATAGATAGAAAGATGATAGATAAATAGTTGATAGATAGATAGATAGATAGATAGATAGATCTATAGTAATCTATCTATCTATCTATCTATCTATCAACTATTTATCTATCATCTTTCTATCTATCTATCATCTATCTATCTATCTATCTCTATCTATCTATCTATCTATCATCTATCTATCATCTATCTATCTGTCTATCTATCTATCTATCTATCTATCTATCATCTATCTATCTATCTGTATCATCTATCTATCATCTATCTATCATCTATCTATCTATCATCTATCTATCTATCTATCTATCTATCTATCTATCTATCTAAAAAGATATAGATATAGCTACATAAATCTAGATAGGCAGGCAGACAGACAGAACATGATAGATAAATAGATAGACGATAGATAGACACAGATAGATAGAGACAGATAGATAAATCGATAGATAGATATAGATAGATACACAGACAGGCAGACAGGCAGATTCTCTACTCTCTAAAGCCATCCCTGATTGTTGGATAAAATGAAGATCCCATCAGAGGAGCTTTCTCAGATGGAATGAATGGTAGATAGAAGAAGTATGAGATCTAGACTACTTTAGAAATCAATAACAACAGAATTTTGGAGTCAGGGTTAAGTTGTACCTAGGCTGATACTTTCTGAAGCCATTTTGAACAAAGGACAAAGCTTCTGCCAGATGAACTCAACAATCCAAACTCTTTCAAAATACCTGCCCTTTCAAGTTATTAAATACCTGACATTTAACAACTTTGGTGGATATCATTGATGTCCAACTACATATATTTGGCAGTGAAACACAAAATGAAATCTACAAAAGATTAACAGAACTTTGTCATTGATTGTCACACACACACATACACACACACACACACACATGTGTGTGTATATATATATATATATATATATATATATATATATATATATATATATATCTTAGAAGCAACACATTTATGCAGAAGCTAGAAAATATGACATAGTACTTTTAAAGTTATACTCCTTAAACTTCTTTTTCCTCCCTTCACTTATGTTTTTTCCCTCTCTCTCTTTTCTTTTAAATAATTAAATACTGTCAGTTTTAAAGGATTTCAGTTTTGTTATAGTTTGTGTTCAATGTCCTTTCCTCCATCACATCGTTAGAAATATAACACCTTGAAAGGTTTTTTTTCCCCCATGGAAGCAAAACTGGAACGATTTGGGAATTGAACTGTTTTCTTTCCCTCCCCTTTTCTAATTTGTTTCTATTTAATAATTATTTAAAAGAAAAGAGAGGGGAAAAACACAAGCGAAGTGAGGAAAGAGAAAAAAGAACTTTAAAAAATGCAAGCGTATCACCTCAATACGTGGACAAAAAGATTGTCGAGGTTATGCAATTCTCAATACAGAACATCATGGATGGAAAATTAGCTACAAAAGCAGAATATATGAAATCATTTTTACAGTAAGAAGACAGGATTTTGGAAATCTTTTGGATCTCAGAGCTGACTGCCAAAGTCTCCACTAATTTATTATGGAAGAATACAAAAACAAAATAAAGCAAAAAGATAAAAGGAAGAAGTACTATAACATGAAAGCTAAAGATTTATAAATATTTAAAATTGTCATGTGCTTCCAACTTAAGTTCTTTTTCCCTTTAAAATCATACCTCAATTTGCCTTTCTTTGTAATACAGAGAACGTATAGAAGTTATTTTTGTTGAAATGTGTTAATTCCCCTTGTTTAAGACAGTCTATGATTGCAGTAAATATTTGATTTGACTTCTGAATATATGCTGTTGATTCTCTCATGTTTAAATACACACACACACACACACACACACTCATTCATCTATGCATCTCTTGTTTTTATGGCTGTGAACATGCATCTTAGCAAATTGTAATATTTTGGTCGTATGCCTTGAAATTATAGTGAGGCTGATTTCAAAAAAAATAGTTTCATTTCAAATTTGATTTCTACAATTCTTTGAGGAGCGCTGTGTGTTTCTTCCGAGTACTTTGAAGTTTCTTTTAGATATCCACCACGTATGGTAAAATGTTCCTTCTATGTTCCTTCCGGGAGTTGAACTTCTATCTTCTGTTGCGTTCAGTTCTGGAAAGTAATTTCCCACATGTGTGCTTGGGTGTTATGAGTATCATTCAACTCCATCTATACTAAATCTAAATGGCCTTGGACTCAGTGAGCAAAGAGTAGAGAATGGAAAGAGCATGGTGTATTTCCCTCCCCACCCCTCAAGAGAACAGAAAATGTTGAAGAAAGTCTTTCCCAAATGGATGTCTACCAGAAGATAACACTAGGTCTCGTATCAGTTGGAAATAGTCAGGTTAAAACATTCTGGCTAATCCCAGGCTGAAAGACTAACAAATGTATCTACCATTTTGGATAATCTTAGGTAAGCAATGGCTGTTGAAACAATGTTTTCCATGAAGTGCCTATCTCTTCTACTGTATTATCACTCTTAATCTTAGTTGCTAGAAGAAAGAATAAGTTGCTATTGAAATGCTACCTTTGGGATAAGTCCTCTTCCTCCATAATTTCTGATCCATGACATGTGTTATATTACATATTTCTCATTCTCTGTACACAATCATTTAGTGTCCTGGGTAGTTATTTTCTAGTATCATGGTACTAAAGATAAAATTTCTTTTGAGATGGCAGTATAGCTTTCTTGGCAACATTATGGAAGTGCTTTTCCTCCTCCTCCTCCTCCTCCTCCTCCTCCTCCTCCTCCTCCTCCTCCTCCTCTTCCTCCTCTACATCCCTGGAGTTTGATTTGTTGACAATGTCTCATTCAAGATGTATCCTGATCTAATTCCATTAGCTTTGAAGTAAGCCAGGGTGATGAGTTGCTCTTACCTCATTGGGCACTGATCCTTGCACCTGATGGAAGGCCAAGACCTTGGCCATGCTAAATTGGTATTGTTCTTTTGCCACAATCCCATTTTAAGAGTGCATGGCAACTCTTCTGATCTTCAACTTTTGGGGTCTCCTTACCATCCCCCCCTTTTTTTTGCAAAACAAATATACAGGTATATAAGCCAAACATCCAGAATAAAGAAAATGAGTTGCAAAGCTTCAAACTGCTCTTCAAAAGATATAATTTGTTATTGCATGAAAATTGCTTGGTTCTGTTTCAATAACAGTCTTCCTTGGGGGCCCTGCAAATGAATAAGATACACAAAATAGATGCTAAAATGAATGTGGCTTGCTAAAACAAATCAATAAATGCCTGCTTTCAATTAGGAAATATACACGATATGGTATTGCATGAGCAATGCAGCAGACATAATAACCGCCAATCATTCATCATTATAAATCTCGAAGCTTCCATTTTCAGAAATGTAAAAGGATAATTAGTGATTTAAAAAAAATCTTTCAAAATTAAAGAGGTCTCTCATTTCAATTACACCCATGCTAACAGCTTTTCTCTCCCCTCAAATTTAATGCTGCAAACTGCAGTATTTTCTTCTAGGAAAATAATATTTTCAGCACAGGGGAAAAAAAAAAACATGAGCAGAACAGCCTCCAATACTCAGAGTGCCTTGAAATTGGAAATAGAATAGAATAGAATATCCTTTGTTGGCCAAGTGTGATTGGACACACGTGGAATTTGTCTCCAGTGCATAAACTCTCAAGTGTACATACTAACAAAAAAGGTCATAGATCATAAATCATAGTTACAGTCAGTTAGTTACAGTTAGTACAAACAACAAGTGATAAAACATACGATACCAGTAGGAGAAGGTAGTAGGAAACACGAGAAATGAGAAAAGAAGAGAAAATGAGAAAAGACGTGAAGATGAAAAGGATAATAGTAAGATGACCATACCTTGTGGGTATTGTTCTGACCAAGGCTTCCTGAGACTAATTAAGCACACACTTAGTCCAAACCACTTTCGTTTTATTGCAATGCTGGGAATTATTCTCATTCCCAGCCTGTAATGAGTCCCAAACAGTCCCTCAAGATAAGCACCCACCTTTCTCTCCTTTGATTTCCTGCCAACAACTAAAGTGCCAAATTAACTATAAAAAACCAAGCGAGGTACAAAGTCCACACAGAGCTTCAAGGATTAATCTGAACAGAGCAAACAACTTTGCTTCCTGCAAAGGTTTCTGTACCTTTGCACCTCCTTTATACCTTATGGGAGGGGCAATTACCTCCAAGCCTTATTCCCAAGTTTCCCCTTTTGTCTCAGCTGCCTTCTGGCAGCTCTGTGCACAGACGCACTGGGAACAGGCTCCCTTTGTTCCTCTGCCTCGCTGCTGCTAGACTCCAGAGGCTCCGGAGGCAGCACCCCATCTCTGCACTGGACGCAGGACCCTCATCTGAGTCCTCCCCAGACTCCCGGACTGGTCCTCATTCTTCCCCACTGTCTGATTCCACTGCCGTCTGCACAGGCTGCCAGTGAACCACAGCAGGTATGTTTTTGGGCATAAGACAGTGCTGTGGGTGTTAAACATTTAGCATGGGATGGCATGGGAGGAAATATATATTTGTGTTTAGTTGCATTATAACAGCATCCTAAGGTGAGAAGTTGAAATAGTTTATATCCAAGATATGAGGAATTCCAATAAGTTTCCAATAAACTCAAAACATTAGGTATTGGTTAGTAGAGGTAGAGACATTTTGGGACTGTGGGTTCTTTTTTCCCTTCCCTTTGCCTTCAGAGGGCAGCTAGTTTACCATTTGCATGACTCTGCCGTGTCTCCTTCGGAAGAAGCCTCTCATTTTTGAAACATCCAACTTTAAGACTGCCCCGCCCCAAAAGGGAAGTAAGGGGTCCTACCAATTGAATATCCTCATGAGGTTTGTTTAATTGCCATTAGGTTGCAGTTCCAAAAGTTTTGAAAATAATAATAATAATAATAATAATAATAATAATAATAATAATAATAATGGGATTTATATGCTGCCCTCTCTCCCGAAGGACTCAGGGCAGCTCACAACTATAAAAACATAGAATACAAAAATTAAAATTATTAAAAAGTTTTTTAATAATGGAATCTTCTTCCGCTCTATGGAATCTTCTTCCGCTGGAGCTCCGGTTGGCTCCCGATCTCCGCACCTTCCGCCACGAGTTAAAAACCTGGCTGTTTTTACAATCTGGGCTATGTTGACTCTTGGGGTTTTCCTTTTAACTTGGGGTTTTTAATTGCTTATTCGGCTTATAACTTGTTTAATATAATTTTTAAGTAATTTATTGTTGTACTGTATTTTAGTTGTGAGCCGCCCCAAGTCCTTTGGGAGAGGGGGCAGCATATAAGTTGAGTAAATAAATAAATAAATAAATCCCAACAAAATTTACACAATTTTACACAATATTTTACACAAAATTTACACAATAAACAATAAACCAGTAAAAGCCAATAAGACCACCCCCCTCAGTCCAGGTTGGCCTGCTGGAAGAGCCATGTCTTCAGGTCGCGACGGAAGGATCGAAGGTCAGGGGCCAACCGCAACTCCAAGGGCAGCTGTTTCCACAGGGTGGGCGCTCCCACAGAGAAGACTCTCCCCCTGGGGGCCGCCAGCTGACACTGTCTGGCCAACGGCACCTAAGGAGGCCCTGTCTGTGGGAGCACACAGGGCAATGGGCAGTTGTTGCTGGCAGTAGGTGCTCCTGCAAATACCCCGCCCTAAGCCATGTAGAGCTTTATAGGTAATTACCATCACCTTGAATCTCACCCGGAGGGCAACCGGTAACCAATGCAGTTCACGCGGGGGGTGTAATATGGGAGTATTGGGATACTCCCATTACAACCCGTGCAGCCACATTCTGCACCAGCTGAAGCCTCGGAGTGATCCTCAAGGGCAGCCCCATGTTGAGAGCATTGCATTAATCCACACATGAGGTAATGAGTGCATGAGTAACCGTATGCAAGGCATCTCAGTCCAGATAGTATAATAATAATACATGGACTACATTTCATGAAGCCTTCTGGAGTTGAGATGGCCTGAAGGATATTTTATTTCTCTATGCACTGTTATCCATGTTTTTATTTTAAGTTAACATTGGGTGTTTTTTAAAGGGAGTGTGGAGCTCTTGCCTCACAATCAGGAGGCTGTGAGTTCATCCTAGGTAGAGGCAGATAGTTCTCTCTCTGGGCACGATGAGAATATATCTGCTGGGAAAAAAAAACTCCGCATCAGTGACAGGAAGGGCATCCAGCCAGTAAACACCCAGCTCCATTCAGTTGTCCAGACTCCACTGTGCAAAGGCTTATGGGGTCATTAAAAGAGGATGATTGGGTGTTCTTCAAAGAGGAAAGATGGGACATATATTTCACGGATGTATATTTGTGTATGTTTGTGTGTGCGTGTGAGAGACAGAAAGAGGCAGAGAAAGAATGCAAGAGGAATTATACACTATATATCTCTATTTCCATCTTCAATCAACCAGTATGTCAATTTCAGTTTTCTGATGCTTCTCTATCTATTTCCTGGTCAATTTACATTCAAATTGACCAAATGAACTTGTGTTGCCCAATTCAAATCTTGGTTTGATCTTACTTGTGTACATATTTGGATATCAACATCTGCCTCCTTATTATCCATCACCGAGACATCAAGATCATTAGGACCAACAACGACTGTAACTGTAGCATCACATATATTTCTTTTTTAAAATCCAGTTCAACATCTTCTTAGTGTTCTCCCTCTATAGCTTTTCTGTTCCTCACAATTAGAATTGCCCCATTAAAATTATTAGGTCCGGCATATCAAGAATAAGGCTTGTAATGGTGACCTTTTGTCTAGCTTCATTACCTTCCCCCAAGAACCCCATTCCAATAAACGTGGATTCCATTATGATGATGTGGCTAATCCAGTATTTCAGTGTTTTGTATTCAAGCACAAAGGGCCAGTTGCTTCAGACGAATTTCAATTGTTGCCTCCTGAGCCGTTCTTTAAATATTACATGTCCTGCTTTTTATTAGAAACCTTTTATACAGGAGAATATGCAAGTACAATTCCTTTGAGGAAAAGTGCAAGAAACCATGACTCTTAACCTTAAAAGAAAGGCTGAAGGGGAAGCGTAAGGCTCTTCTTCATATTCTGTCCAATAAAGAAAAGCAAAAACAGGTCCTATTTTAAATACTTTTTATAAAAAAGTGTGTGAAGAAACAATAGATTTCAATTGAATTTTAAGAGAAACATATTATTCATGGGAAGAGCCATTCAGTCATGTTTTGAGACCTTGATGAGTCATGAAAGAGATGGTTTTTGTTAGAAAGAACAGAGAGAATGTTGGACATGATGGGGCATACTACCCCCATTTTAACAATACCTAGCAATTCTCATCATCATCAGTTGTTGGGTGCTTGTTACTATCTCTGTTTTGCAAAAGGAATGCAAGTAAGAACTTCATATTTCTACAATTTCCAGATCATGGAGTCATATTAGCGATCATATATAAAGTCCTACATGGTTTGGGTCTGGGGTACTTGTGGGAGCGTCTCCTGCCAGCGTTGACTTCCAATCTCCCTGTACACTCCCACAGGCAGGGCCTCCTGGGGGTGCCGTCGGCCAGACATTGTCGGCTGGCGGCACCCAGGGGTAGGGCCTTCTCTGTGGGAGCACCCACCCTATGGAACCAACTGCCCTTGGAGCTTCGGGTGGCCCCTGATCTCCGTTCCTTTCACCGTGACCTAAAGACTTGGTTGTTTCAACAGGCCAGCCTGGACTGAATGGGGTGGGGTGATTTTAATTATTTTAGTTTTTAATTGGGTTTTAATTTTTTTATTGGGCTAATTTGATTGGTTTAATTGTATTTTAATATTTGTATTCTTATCTCTTATTGTAAGCCACCCTGAGTCCCTCGGGAGAGAGGGCAGCCTATAAGTCCAATAAAATAAATAAATAAATAAATAAATAAATAAATAAATAAATAAATAAATATAAGAACAGTTAGTAAGGGTGTCTATGGAGATTCTCAATCATCCAGGTTGTCATGCCCCCATCGGAGCCTGAATCTGTGGAGGAGGATGAGCTGGAGCTGGAGTCAATGGAGATTGAAGGGGGGACTTCGTTGGCTTTGAAGGAATGTGGGGAGGAGCAGGCCAAGGCAGCCCAGGGCCCCTGAGGATTGGGACAGCTTGTTAGCAGGGAGGAACAGGGGAAGGATGTCCGAGAGAGGGCAAGCAGTGGAAATGAGGAGTGATGGAGCTCAGGCGATGAACAAGGATCATCCCCTCCTGCTCCCTGAGCATGGAGAGAGGAGAGAAAGTGGGAACAGCACAGGCAGACCCGATGACTTGGGAGGAGAGCACCCTGCCCCTCTTCACAAGGCACACCTGGGAACTGAGATTTAAGGAGACACTGTGGGGTGGACCATTTGTTGGGAACAAATGCTGAATTTGTAGAGTTTGGTATACCGGTGGAAGCATTTGGAGTTTGCATAACTGCTTGCTTCTTCCTTGCTTCATGGACTCAATGCCTTGTTTCTTACATCAGGGACTCATTGTTTCTTCCTTGCTTTGTGGATTCATTTATATTTTCCTTTGTTTGCTGGACTGCGTCCAGCCAGAAGCTGCCATGTGAGTGTGTGTGCATGTGCATGTGTACACATGCACACTTTGCTCTGGGAGTTGCCAAGAATGTGGGAGCGTTTAGGGGAAATTTGGAGCATTAAAGGGGAGTTTGAACTCTCAGCTGGCTTTGTGACCTTCGTGCCTTGCCCCGGGTCATCATCCAGATCATGGTTGTCCCAAAGGTGCTTTTTCAAGAGGCAGCTGGACTTTCTGATTTTTTTCTTTGAAGACGTTTTGCTTCTCATCCAAGAAGCTTCTTCAGCTCATTGGAGGCTTCTTGGATGAGAATCAAAATGTCTTCAAACAAAAACCAGAAAGTCCACTTGCCTCTTGAAAAAGCACCTTTGGGACAGTTAGTAAGGGTGTTGTGCTCTACCAATAGCTTTCCAGGGGCATTCATCTGATTTCCCATTAGGAATAGCTTAGACCTTTGTGGATCTCAAGGTACAGTAGATGAAAGCAATGTGTCAAGCATCTCACTAGGTTAGACAGCAAAAGAAACCCTGGGATATTTTTTTTTCACCAAGAGTATGAATTTACTGAAGATTCCATGTGGTTACAGAAGTAGAAAAGCCAGTTCTAAAATTTTCCTGTGGAAACAGCAGAGATAAACTTTTCCTTTGTTCCCCTGGACTTCCCACTGGTCAATGTCCACCAATCATTTGCATTCACTTTGTTTTGGGAATGATCTGACTGCCTTGGACTTTCCCAGCTGAATGAACTTGTAGTGCTGGGTCTGTCTCAGGCTTTCAGCCAGCTAACTTACATTCCTCATTTCCCCCCAAATTTCCCTAACTTTCCAATGCCTTCCCTCCCCATTACAGTTGTCTGGTTGCAAGCGAAGCTGCATAGTGGCACAATGGATGGACACCAGTGGTGGGATTCAATTTTTTTTTTTACTACCGGTTCTGTGGGCGTGGCTTGTTGGGCATAGCAGGGGAAGGATACTGTAAAATCTCCAGTCAGAAGTGGTATTTGCCAGTTCTCTGAACTACTCAAAATTTCTGCTACCAGTTCTCCAGAACTGGTCAGAACCTGCTGAATACCACCTCTGATGGACACTAACCAAGGAGGGAACCAGGAAGAGAACCAACCTAGAATTAAGACATTTCCTGACAGTGAGAACAATGAATTGGTGGAACAACTTGTCCCCAGAAGTTGTGGGTGATCCATTGCAGAAGAGATTAGATGAGTTAGACTTAGAATAACTTTATACATTCACTTTGAATGTACACTAATAGTCATACATTGAAATGAAGTTTTGTTGCATACGGCTGTCAAAGGGCCACCTCCAATATATACTACATAAACATGACAAAATAAATACAAAATTATGTGTATACCTGCACATATTATATGACACAGAGAAACAGCACAGTGTGCAGTAGTTTCGATGTATACATGTATACGGCGAGAAAAATGAATCTTGCAAGTGACCTAGGGAACAAAGCTGTTACAGAATCAGATAATGTCAGTGTATTCATGAACTGGAATAGAGCTTGGTAACAAAGTCAGGCAATGAATAGGCATAGCAACTAAGTCAGCCAATGAGCATAGTTTGGAAACTGAAACTAAACGTAGCCTAGCCATGGTTCTATATTAAGCTCTGCAACACTGCAGCTATGTGGAGCTCTGAGTCTGTCTATTGAAGATGAAACTAACTTGCTTGCTGAAGACTGGAGCTCTGCTCTGAACTTGCAACATGTTCTGTCTGAGTTTGCTCCATGTTGGAGAATTCTACAACTGGTTTGTAAAGTCTACTTATGTTTATAAAGATGTTAAATGAAGCATCAGCCATCTGTGTTTATTTTTCTGGCGCTGAATTATTGCTGCAAAACTCTCAATAGATAACCCTGCTAGAAATACTTCAAAGCCTCCTCCCAGAGGGGAGCAACAGAAACAGACCGTGAGGTGGGTGTGCAGGGTCTCTAACAATGCTTTGCACTCTGAACAGATAACGCTTATAAGCAGCGTCCTCAATAATGGGAAGCGAGCTTCCTGTAATCTCTGCTGTCCTCACCACTCTCTGTAGGGACTTTCTAGCTGAGGCGCTGCTGCCACCTAACCAAACAGGGATGCAGTTTGTTAAGATGTTCTCAATCTTGGCTCTGTAAAAAGTGGCCAGGGCAGAAGAAGAAAGATGTGCTCTCAGGCAGCCATTTGTCTGGAATGGTATAGAGTTTCCTGCTTGAGCAGGGGTTGGACTAGAAGACCTTAAAGGTCCCTCCCAACTCTGTTATTCTGATATACTTTCTTCACCTCTTAGATGACCCCACATTAGCCTGGCATAGAAATGGTGAAATAGAGCTACTGATTTAAGCCTGGAGGATTTGTGCAGTATAAATGGTTGGATTATTGCATCGCTTATTTGATTTTCCATATGGTGTTTGTCAGTCAGTTTCTGAAGAAATAATAACACAGAGAACATTTTGCAATGTTTAGGTTTTGCAGGAAGATAAGATAACATCCCTATTTTACTTTCAAGAGAAGACACGGTTCTTCTGCTTACATGGAATGTCCATTGTAAGAATGTTTATCCCTCATCTCCAATTCCTGTCTTTTTACCATTCATAAACACGCAGAAAGAAAGAGGCACATAATGTCACATTTATGAGCCCAGATCATAAATGCCAGCTTTTTAGAGATACTTTCCTAAACTTCAATGGATATAATTCTTACTAATCTGAAAGTCTGCTTTTTTTTAAAGAAAGCCTCTTCTTATCGTACATTTCTTTCAAAGGAAACTACTCAATGGTTGAAAAATATGTATGGAATCCGCTTAATGTCATGTTTAGCATTACTGTTTTATTTTTCTGCAGGGTCATTGCTCATACGGTGTGTAACAATTTCACACTCACAACACAAGGTACTGAGGTTGCTTTTCTTCTTAATGCAATGTGGCACCACAAGGGCTTGCTATAAATCTTTTGCCATGGGTTTGCATTCCACATCCTGTATAGTTTTCCATTTTGACCTGTTGTTTCGGATATCCACAATTTTTGTCAGCGGACATTAAATAGATGTATTAAATAAATAGCATTACATGAGATGAACTGTTTTAATAAGACATGTAAACCCAATCGAATCGAATCTGTGTCCATTTCAGACAATGAGTCCTAATCCCAAATTCTTCAAACAGGAGGTGTTGCTGATAACAAAACAACAGAATAGCAGAGTTGGAAGGGACCTTGGAGGTCTTCTAGTCCACCCCTGCTCAAGCAGGAGATCCTATACCATTCATGCCAATTGCTTGAAAACCTCTAGGGATGGAACACCCTGTTGTGGCCCACCAGTGGAGCCGGCAGCAGACTTGTACAGTGAGGAGGTTGAGGAGGAACATGAGCCAGTCCTGGAGTCTGGGGAAGGCTCTGTCAGAGGCAGAGATGGGGCCAGGGCCATCCGACAGTTATCAGCTGTCTTCGTTGTTAGACATCAGTGAGGCAGAAGAACAGCTGGAGCCTGTTCCCAATGTGTGCATGAACAGAGCTGCCAGGAGAAGGGAACAGTTAAGGAACAAGGTGGACTTGGGAGTAAAGGCACAGGTGGACAGTGAATGGCCCCTCCCATAGGGAAGAAAGAGGAGTGAAAGGGAGTGGTGTTTGCAGGAGACAATCAGTTCAATTCATTAGGGTGAAGATCTGTCCCTGACTTCTTGCCAAGTAATTTCTGCTACAGCGTGGCATTTGGAAGATATCCGCCTGGCAACTCTCCAAGCCTGATAAAGGTCTGTAGTTGTGAAATCTTGTGAAAGACTGTTTGCTGGGACTTTCCCTTTAGCCTAAATAAAAGAGTTTTTCTCGGGATGAGGAGTTTGCTTCATGATCTTGGGAAGCCTAGGTCAGACCTCACCCACAACTTCTGAAGGTGAGCTACTCAGAATAACAGGGTTGGAAGGGACCTTGGAGGTCTTCTAGTCCAACCCCCTGCTCTGACAGGAAACTCTATGCTGTTTCAGACAACTGGTTGTCCAATCAGTTCTTGAAAACCTCCAGTGTTGGAGGACTTTTGGAGGGAAGCCATTCCACTGTTTAATTGTTAGGAAATTTCTCCTTAGTTCTAGATTGCTTCTCTCCTTGATGAGTTTCCATCGATGGGAACGAATGATGATGATTATAGTAATGATGGAAGAATTCTTTTCACCTCCACTTGATATAGAGAAATATAAATGACTTAATTCCTTCTGGTAACATTTTGATGAAGAAGTAAAATTGTCTGAGAGTTGAGTCATGGCCACTGGGCCTTTTGTTTTGTTTTGTTTCTGTTTTGGTTGTTGGTTTGAGATGTCTTGCTGCCCATCCAAGCGGCTTCATCAGTCAAAGAAAGTGAGGCAGAGAATCGCTGGAATGTACCATTTGTCTTTCAGCGCCAACCTTCATTGATATATTGCCATGCATTTGGGGGAGGAAACCCCTGAGGGGATGCAGGAGGAAATGGCACATTCCAATGGATTTCTTGTAAATTAAAAGGAGTTGACAATGAGTTGAAAAATTGCTCAATTACTTGTTGTGATGTTGCAAGTCATTTCTTTACTATACTTATTTTCTCTTCCTTTTCTACGTTTCTCTTTCTTCTCCTGTTCTTTTCTTTTTCTTTCTTTTTCCTTACATGTTTTACTCCTTATTTCTATTCTCTTTCTTTTCTTTATGTTTGGTTTGTATTAGATTTTATCTAATCAAAATTCTTCATATATCTCTATCTATTTCTATTTCTATCTCTGATTCTGTCTCTATCATCTCTATTATCTCTCTATTCCATTATCTCTATCTCTATCTATCCCTATCTGTCTCTGTCTCTTTGTTTGTCTCTGTTTCTGTCTGTCTGTCCGTTTTTATCTTTGTCTCTATCTGTCTTTCTGTCTGTCTGTCTCTGTTTCGGTTTTTATCTCTCTCTCTCTCTGTTTCTATCTCTGTCTATCTCTCTGTCTCTCTGTCTGTCTATCTCTCTGTCTATCCATCTATTTATCCATCCATCCATCCATCCATCCATCCATCCATCCATCCATCCATCCCCCTTATCAAATCATCTATCTATCTATCTATCTATCTATCTATCTATCTATCTATCATCTATCTATCTATCTATCTATCTATCTATCTATCTATCTATCTATTTTGGGGGCTTGAGCTGTGAGGCTGTTTGGTCAGCTGCCTGAGGTATTTTTGGTTTTCATCTTTGTTTTCACAGAGCTGCATAGACTTATGATATGAGATAGGCAGCCAATAAATAAATAAATAAATAAATAAATAAATAAATAAATAACCTTATGACAAGCTGAATTCTCTTTCTTATTGCTATAAATAACAATAACAGGGGGAAACAGTGCTTTTCTAGAGTTACATTGATCTTCTTGTCTCAATTATTAAGTTGTCAAAGCCAATACATTTATTTAAAGCATATTGACTCTCTTTCTTCCTTCTCACCCTGGACATAAAACAACACCTTCCACTCCTTTGATGGCGGAGCCCTCCCTCCTCAGTTTCATCACCCAATACAAGGAAAGAAACAGCATCTGGGATGACAATGCCATGATGAATAATTGTTCTGTTCTGCCCTTCCGGGCAAAGTACCATCAAAACTTTGCAGCCAGAAGCAAGTTAAGAAAAAAGAGAATCCAGCAACTTGTATGAAGCCAACTTTAAGTAAACATTCTTCAGAGTCTGGATGAGTGGTAAACTGTGAAGGAGGATGACAAAAGCTTTAGGAGCTCCTCTGTGGCTCCTCTTAGGTTGGAGCATGTCAAGTTCATTCCCAAACTGGAAAAGGCTCATTAGCAGCAGTTTCTGCTTCCACAAATTTCCTTCTCAAATTAGTGCAGATGACAGAAGCTCCATTAGATGCCGCAGACAAAGATAGAAATCCCCCACCCATCATTTTAAATAAAACTCTGGAACACCTATGTGGGCAACATTTCAAAACCCATGCAGGAGATTACTCAAATTAGAACTGACAAGTAACAAACAATTCTGTGTTTCTCCTGCAGCTGTTGAAGATAAAAATCTCCATAGGCATCTGTCCTATGGATGAGTGCCAGAAGAAGTTGACTATAATACTGAGAAGTTCTGTCCCAACTCATTAGCTCAGGAAAGTATGCAAAGCAGCAATTTCTTCCCAGTGTTTATGAGTATGAAGACATATATTAAGATCCTCTGGAGAAGGTTCATGTTATGGCCCGCCAGCTGCCAGCAGAGCTGGCGGCAGACTCAGAAGAGGAGGAGGTTTGGGGAAGAACTTGGACCAGTTCTGGAGCCTGGGGAAGGCTCTGATGGATGCTCAGTGGCGGACATAGAGATAGAGCCAGGGCTATCTGACATTTCCCAACCACCAGAGAGGCACCTGCCTTTGGAGGCTGAGATGAGTGAGGAGGAAGAACAGCTGGGGCCTGTTCCAATGTGGCTTCCCTTAAATCAGAGGTTCAATCTCAATTTCATTGTGGGTTGCATCAGAGTTGTGTTTGACCTTGGGGGGGCAGGGGTGTGTGGCCAGGGTGTGGGGCCAGCTTGACATCACTCATGTTGGGGGTACCTGTGGTGGCCAAGTGCTAAGGCAGGATTTCCCTCAGACACTTTCTCCCTCTCATTATAATCTCCCTCCCTTTTCTTCTTTTTCCTTCCCTCTTCATTCTCTTTCTTCTTCCTTCCTCTCTTTCCTTCTTTTTTCTTCCTTACTCTATTCCCATTTTCCTTCTTTTTCTCTGTCTTTCCTCTTTCTCCTTTCCTGTCCCCTTCTTGGATGTTCAAATGCAAAAGGTGAAACATTTCTCCTTTTGTTTTGTTTTTAATTTGTTTTGCTAGCCCTCTGCCAGTGAAAAATGGGAGGCTCCTGTTTTCGCTAGCTGAGCTCTGCAGGAGGCTGTCACAGCTGAAAACAGAGTCTGGGAGGGCCATGCGTGATGCTCCCAAGCTCCGTTTTTGTTATCAGAGGCATTGGGGGCCAGTCCTTTGCTGTTTCCAGGGCAGCCCTGCAGGCCAGATCTAAGCACCCTGCAAACCAGGTCTGGCCCACGGGCCTTGAGTTTGACACCCCTGCCTTAAATCCTTCCATTTGATGTAGTCCTTGATTTACAATAGTATGTTTAGATAACATAATCAGAGTTGAAAGGGACCTTGTAGGTCATCTAGTCCAAGGGTCGCCAACCTTTTGGACCTGAGGGACCACCAAACTCATAATTTTAAATCTCAGGGACCACTAACTGGTTCTGTGGGCATGGCCTAATTTGTGGGTGTGGCTGGTCATGTGACTGGCTGGGCATGGCTTGTATGTAAATATTATAAATATTTACATGAATATTGATTTTTTATAAAAAGAGCAACTTTTACCCAAAATCAGGCAAAGCAGGCAGGCAGATTGAGTTGCTCACAGAATCACAGATTAATTCAGAGATCTGTCTGCCATCGGCTAGTTCAGTCTGTCACATAAAAATTGCTTGCAAGCAAAGTCATAAAATTTGCTAGCAAGCAAACTCACAAAATTAACTCACAACACACCATGTATGTAAATATTGAATTTTTTAAAATAAAAAAACAGCAACTTTTACCCAAAATCAGGCAAAGCAGGCAGGCAGATTGAGTTGCTCACAGAATCATTTAGTGATCTATCTATCTGCCATTGGCTACCTGAGTCTGTCACATAAATTTGCTTGTCATGAGTCTGCACTGAATCATAGAAGCTTCAGTCCTAAGGGAGGTTCAGCTGTGCTTAAAAGCAGAGCCGAAGATCTAAAGACTAGCTAGAAAGCAAGAAATCCAACCATTTCCTGCTTCCTAGCTAATCTAAATCTCCCAGCACAGCAGAACAGCTGATGGTCGAAAAAAAAAATAGCAACTTAGCAGGCAAGTTTGCTGGTTAAGGAGTGAGTGGGTGGGGAGAGTTCCTGCAGGCCATGTGGGTGGCGCAGTCTTGTGTTTCTGTGCAGCCTGGATTAATTGCTTTGGGGGGTGCTCTGGGGGTGACATTTCTCTGTGGCCCACCAAAATTTTCTCATGGCCCACTGGTTGGCGACCATTGATCTAGTCCAACTCCCCACCCAAGGAGGAGACCCTACACCATTTCTGACAGATGGCAGTCCAGTCTCTTCTTGAAAGCCTCCAGTGATGAAGCTCCCACAACTTCTGAAGGCAGCTTCTGTTCCACTGGTTGATTGTTCTCACTGTCAGAAAATTCCTCCTTATTTTTAGGCTGAATCTGTCCTTGTTCAGTTTCCATCCATAGTTCCTTGTCTGGCCTTCGGGTGCTTTGGAAAATAGATTGACCCCCTCCTCTCTGTGGAAGGGGTCAAGCTATTTTCTAAAGCACCTGAAGGTTAGTGCTTTAGAAAATAGGTTAGTGCTTTAATGACTGTTCAAAATGACTTGCATTGCCTTTGTCCTTATAGCATTCTTGTTTGGCCAATACTAATAGATAACTAATGCCCTTGGACACTTTATTAATGATGTCGTAATGTTACTGAGGTTTGGAACTGTATAATGTCTATTCAGGAGTCCATAGTGGTAGCAACATATAGAAATATGCTCAAGATTGCAGTCTCTACCCATCTTGTTTCTTTCCAAAAAAGTTTGCAATATATACAGAGATTGTTGTCCTTCACTATAGTCACAAACTCTTTTCCTGTTTGACAGTAAGGTAAGTGTCATCTATTAATCTGTCACATTCATTGATCTTGCAGGGAACATAAACCTATAAATCTTCTGTCTAAGCTCTTCTTTACAATGACTGGCAAAAAAAAAAAATCTACACATCCACCTAGCTTCTAATAGCTAGAAATATTCCAAAATCAATGCATTCTATTCTACACATTTCTTGCTGATGGATTCCAAAATTGCAGCTACTCAGGGACAATATTATTAAATCTTTGAAAAGGCGAAAGTACACCAGAACCAATTATTTGATAAAGTTTGTGAAGTGTCTTTGAAAGGTTTATATGGGCAATTCTTCCTTCCTTCCTTCCTTCATTCCTTCCTTCCTCCCTCCCTCCCTCCCTTCCTCTCCCTCCCTCCCTCTTTCTTTCCCTCCCTCCCTTCCCTTCCTTCCTTCCCTCCCTCCCTTTGTCCTTCCCTCCCTCTTCCCCTCCCTCCCTCTTCCCCTCTTTCTCTCCCTCCATCCCTCCATCCCTTCCTTCCTCTCCCTCCCTCTTTCCCTCCTTCTTTCCCCTCCTCCCTTTTTTCCAGTCTCAAAGCCACACAATTTCCCCGTATGTTTTTAAAATGAGTTCTTATCATGAAGTAATTGCTCTTTCTGCTTTGTTTTCTTCCTTTCCAAGACTTCTGATGATTTATGGCTATATGTTGTACCTGATTTTTTTTTAGGCTACTGCTCCATTTTATTAAACACCCCCCCCCCAACAAAACCAACTTTTGGCTGATTGGTAGCCAACTGTTTAATTAATATTTTGCCTTGGCATTTTATTGACCTTGAACCCTCACTAAAAGAACAATGATTTGTCAGTCACATGCTGAGAATGTGAAAGGCATTCAAAGCTTAGGACTTTTATATAAGAGTCAATGCAAAACCTTCAGCACAAATTCTCCTTCACCTAATCAACACACTATGGATAAATGTATGTATGTATCCATCCAATTTATATGGCCACCCATTTATCCAAGAATTCTTGGCAGCAAACTGAAAAAAAAAAGGATTGTGTTAAAATAAAAACCAGATAAAACGGCACCAGAGCTTGGTAAAAACACAAACTCAGATAGTCATAAGAAGTCAAAAATCCTGTAATATGGATAGTCCTTGTTTACCAACCACTCATTCAGTGCTGTTCAAAGTTACCACAGAGAATATACTGGCAAAAAACAAGCAAGGATATATATCTGTTATGATAAAAAAAGAAAACAAGACACAAATATAAATATCCTTGGAGTCCTAGTGGACAATCATTTAAATATGAGCCAGCTGTGTGCTGCAGTTGCCAAAAAAACCCTGCACAGTTCTAGGCTGTATAAACAGAGGGATAGAATCAAGATCAAATGAAGTTTTGGATTGCCACAATGTAAAAAAGATGTTGAGACTCTAGAAAGAGTGCAGAGAAGAGCAACTAAGATGATTAGGGGACTGGAGGCTAAAATATATAAATAATGGTTGCAGGAATTGACGTCTAGTTTAATAAAAAGAATAAGTAGAGGGGACATGATAGCAGTGTTCCAATATCCAAAGGGCTGCCACAAGGAAGAGTGGAGTCAACTTATTATCTGAAGCACCTGAAGGCAGACAAGAAGCAATGGGTGGAAGCTAATCAAGGAGAGAAGCAACCTAGAACAAAGGAGAAATTTCTTTACAGTGAGAGCAATCAATCAATGGAACAGCTGGCCTTCAGAAGTTGTGGGTGCTCCATCACTGGAGGCTTTCAAAAAGAGACTGAGTCCTTCGGGAGTAGGGCGGCATACAAGTCTAAATAAATAATAATAATAATAAATAATAATAATTTGTCTGAAATGGCATAAGGTCTTCTTCTCAAGCAGGGGGTTGGACTAGAAGACCTCCAAGGTCCCTTCCAACTCTATTATTCTATGTTCTATTTGTATTTTCAATGAATTTGCTTGTTTCAGGACCATGGAGAGCAACTCTTTATACAGAATGCAGGCCAGTTCCTTGCCCCTGACTTGAATTATTAAGTTTCCACCAGTCTCAGACCATGAATCTAACTGTAGATGGCCCACATATAATGATTTTAATGGAAAAGTCAGAGCTGATGCAGAAAACTACTTCATTAGAGGGATATTTGTTTACGCTAAACAAGACATACTTTCTGTGCTGGGTTTCCCCCCCCCACCAAATAAAAAGATCAATACATCATTATTTGCTTTTTATTCAATATTCTCAAAGTGGCATTTATATTTCTTAGTACACCTTTCTGGGGGAGCTGGGCTAAGAGGCCACATTTAATATTTAATATATGTGGTGGTGCACATATTTCAGTGACAGCAAAAAAAAGGCAGCTAATTTTAGAAAAGAATGGGGCTAAATTAACGTATCGTTTTGCTATGAGCAACAGAACATCAAAAGCCTGGGACTTGCGATATTAGGAAAGCTGGCACTTCCCTTCTCTTTTCTTACATCAATCTTTGAAGATAATCACTCTGGCACAGTTATCGCTTCTTCCAGATTCCTCTTTCCTGTAGAGAGGGGCTTCAACTGTGGCTTTCAAATGATACTAATGAAACGAAGAGGAGCAGAAGCTTAGGAATGTATGCATGAACTGGGGGAGAGCAGAGGAAATCCGTGTTTGTATTCAGACTGGTTTTGCATTGAAGAAACCACTAAGAAGTGCAATCGTTTGTGTTTTAGGAAAGAGATTTGAAATTTCGGGGAAGGGCATATATGGACCGAGGTGCAACCATATCATACCATCCCATGCATGGCCCCGCTTACTGGAAGAGGAGACTTATGGAAGGTCTATTTGGTAGTAATGAAATGCCCTAGGAGCACGGTGGCTCAAGTGGTTGGAACGCAAGGCTATGTTCGAGACACAAGAGCTGCTGTGGGGTGGGATTGAGTTCCTGTCCTTTGCTCCTAGCTCTTGCCATGGGGGTGTTGTGGTTCACCGGCAGCAGGTATGGATGGCTGAGGTCTCGGAGGGCGAAGACTCAGATGAGGGGCCTGCGTGTGATGCAGGGATGGGGCCAGGACCATCAGGGAGTGGAATGCTGCCTTCAGAGATTGTGAAGGCTGGCAGCAGTGATAAAGAGGTCCCCGAGAAGCCTGTGCCCAGTGCTGCAGGGCTGCTTGAAGGAAAGAGCAGCTGCAGCAGCACAGGCAACTCAGGAGTAAGGCTGCAAGGTAATGGCCCCTCCCTGAGGAGATAAAAGCCAGATGAGAAACCACAGTTCTTTGCAGAAGGCAAAGAAGTTTTACTCGAGCCTGGTGGACATTAGGAATATCCGAGTTGGTGTTTGGAAACTCTTTGTGGTTTGGCAATGTGACAGGAACCCCAAACTGGGCATCGCCAGGACAACAGTGACATTTCTGTAATAAATCATCCATAGATCAGTGTGGTGGGAACATGCAGATCAACAGTGTTTTCTTATAGAAAACAAATAAGATAACATGACTTTATTGTCATTTTTTTACTGCGAGCACCAGCCCACATTAGAAATGAAATTCTGTTGCCTGCTCTCAAGAGAAAGTATATATCTACCAAAACACATGCATAACACACATATACACATGCTATATACATACATGAATATACACCTGCAATATTAATTGCAGGTGCATACTTATAATATTATCACACATACACATATATATATATATATATCAATCACTGTCCATTTTGAATACGTAGCAGAAAGAGGAAACTTGAGAGTTATCTTGAGAGACATAAAGGCTGCAAGTTGGATTTCATGATGAGTAATAAAACAACCTTTAACCCTGATTCTTTTGATATAGGTCTTAGTTTATTTTATTTTTTTAAATAATGTGGTGAAGATTAAATGTTGGTAACTAGCATCTGTAAGCAAAACTTTTGAGACACCTATTAACATTTTATTGCTAACATTCTTTTTTTTTTATTTTAGAGTTGTGGTTTTTTTGTTTTTTGTTTCTGCAGCTGTGGCCAGTTTTGGATATTTGAACTTTACAGATATTATCTGCACAGCCTAAAAGTACAATAGAAAAAGAAAAGCTAAATCCTTTTTAAATAACATGGCTGGGAACTGAAGATCTATCCTTCAACATATTTAAAGATTTGTTCACCGAGGCTGGGCCATGGTCTTTAAATATGAGTTCTACCCATTTCTAGAAAATTATACCTTGCAGTGTTTCCAAGGGATGAAAAGAGTTGTAGAAGGGACACTTAAACGAATAAGAAGTTGTATGGAAACTATACTTTGAGAAGAAAAAGAGAAACACAGATTGGTTTCAGAGATGTCCTTTTCAATTGTTGAGTTCTGTTTGCTATTAATTTCTCACAATGCACCATTTTTCCTACCCAAATTCACAGCTGTTATTGAAAGCTAATGAGCATATAGCAAATAAGGGGGATCAGGAGGGAGGTTGTGTATAAATATTATTTATGAGCTATTGAGATCTGCATTCTCATTTTTTTTTCTTTTTCTTTTCTCTTTAAATTCTGTTTCTAAAGAGAAGGTGGCAGAGAGAGAGAAGAGACAAAAGAGAGAGAAAGAGAAAGAGAGAAAGAGAGAGGAGAGAGTGGGGAGAGGAAAGAGAGATAGAGAGGGGAGAGAGAGGAGGGAGAGAGGGGAGAGAGAGAGAAAGAGGAGAGAAAGAGAGGAGAGAGAAATAGAGAGAGGAGAAAGAGGAAAGAGAGAAAGAAAGACAGAGAGACAGAGAGACAGACACACAGACACACACACACACACACACACACAGAGAGAGAGAGAGAGAGAGAGAGAGAGAGAGAGAGAGAGAGAGAGAGAGAGAGAGAGAGAAGTAAAACCTATTACATTTCTCCTGTCCTTTTCCACCAACTGTCTTCTCTAAGTTAACTTCATCATCCGCTGTTCCATCAAGGTTGACAATCTATGGTCCACCATTAGCCTGTCCTGAAACCTCCGGTGTGCCCCACATGTTACATGGTTAAATCAGAATTGTGCGAATGAGATCTCAGTGAAATTAAAATGAGAACCAGAAGGCACCCAGGGTTTCTTTCTTTCTTTCTTTCTTTCTTTAAAGAAACAGGCCAATACTGTTTATTTTCACTTTTGCTCGCTTCTCCCTGTAATATATCAAGGATATAGATGCAATTACAAAGCTGGCAACTCTTGCTGCCAGCAACTGTGATCACAGCAGCCAATTTTGGAAGGTTTTCAGCAGGGACACCGGCAGGTTCATGGAGAAGAAGGCTATCGGTGGCTGCTAATATTGATGTCTGTTTAAGGCCTCTTGAAGCACAGGCATCAGGCCAGTGATACTTGTTGCTAGGAAGCAACAGTGGAAGACTTCCAAGAGCTTCCAAAAAGCCTCCAGTGGTCACTTTGTGACTTCGGATTTCAGACCTGATGGACAGATTAACAGAGTTGGAAGGGACCTTGTAGGTCTTCTAGTCCAACCCTCCATCCAAGCAGGAGACCCTATACCATTTTTGACAGATGGCAGTGCAGTCTCCTCTTGAAAGCTTCCAGTGATGAAGCTCCCACAACTTCTGAAGGCAACTTCTGTTCCATGGGTTGATTGTTCTCACTGTCAGAAAATTACTCCTTATTTCCAGGCTGAATCTCTCCTTGTTCAGTTTCCATCCATTATTCCTTGTTTGGCCTTCGGGTGCTTTAGAAAATAGCTTGACCCCTTCCTCTCTGTGACAGCCCCTCAAATATTGGAAGACTGCTGTCATGTCTCCCCTGGTCCTTCTCTTCACTAGACTAGCCAGGCCCAGTTCCTGCAATCATTCAATGTATGTTTTAGCTTCCAGTCCCCTAATCCTCCTGGTTGCTCTTCTCTACACTCATTCCAGAATCTCCACATCTTTTTTTATAGTGTGATGACCAAAACTGGATGCAATACTCTAGACATGGTCTTACTCTGCCTTTATAGAGTGGTATTAGTACTCACTTGATCTTGATTGTATCCCTCTGTTAATGTAGCTTAGGATTGCATTGGCTTTTTTGGCTGCTACTGCACACTGCTGGCTCATATTTAGCTGGTTATCCACTAAGACTCCAAGATCCCTCTCCCAGTTCCTGCTATTAAGCTTGGTTTTACCCAGTCTATATATATACTTTTGTTTTTTCTTCTGTAAGTGTAAGTGTAAGACTTGAATTTTCTGGACCTTATTTTGCAGGGGATTGATGTTTTACTAAAGCACAGATTGAGAAAGCAAAGGAGGAGACAGATTGTAGTGGCATACTTCATACCCAGGGCAATCTGTGTCTCACCCATCTCCAGATCCACCTGACCCCAAAGTTCATTAAATTCTGAATGTTTCTACACAATTTTTCTACACCAACTAAACCATGGTGGCGAATGGCTAGAATGTAGTATTTCAGGCTGACTCTGCTGGCGTTTGATCCTGACCGACTCAAGATTGACTCGGCCTTTCATGTTTCCAAGGTCAGTAAAATGAGGACCCAGATTGCTGGGGGCCAGAGGCTGACTCTGTAAACCGCTTAGAGAGGGCTGTAAAAGCACTGTGAAGCAATGTACAAGTCTAAGTGCTATTGTTATTAAGTCATTAAGTTGCAATCAGTCTATCGCAGAGGTGTCAAACTCAAGGCCTGAGGGCTGGATCCAACTTGTGGGGTGCTTAGATCTGGCCCATGGGGCTGCCCTGATGTTGTGGTTCACCAGCAGCAGGTGTGGACGGCTGAGGTCTCGAAGAGCGAGGGCTCAGATGAGGGGCCTGTATGTGATGCAGGGATGGGGCCAGGACCATCAGGGAGTGGAGGGCTGCCTTCAGAGATTGTGGAGGCTGGCAGCAGTGAGGAAGAGGTCCCTGAGGAGCCTGCGTCCAGTGCATGTACACGCAGGGCTGCTCAAAGGAAAGAGCAGCTGCAGCAGCACAGGTGACTCAGGAGTAAGGCTGCAAGGTAATGGCCCCTCCCTTAAGAGATAAAAGCTAGCTGAGAAACTGGAGTTCTTTGCAGGAAGCAAAGAAGTTTTTGCACTCAAGCCTTGTGGATGTTCCGACTCTCTTAGTTGGTATTTGGAGACTCTTTGTGTTTGAAATATTTCTTGGCAACTTAATCTAGTGCTTTTGGCTGCCTTGCACAATCTTGGCAAGGCTCTTTCTTATCAGAGATAATTTGTATTAATAGCCTTTAACTGCTAATTAGCGGGATTCGCAGAGAAGCATTAAAAGGTTTTACTTTTATCTCTGTTTGGTGTTTGTTTACTTAGAACGAGATTTGGGTCAGAACACTCTGCCTACCAGCATCCATTGGTATTCATCCATTGGCTAGCATTCTGTCAGTGTGTGAGAGAATTGAGGGCTGTTTGGAAACTGAAAGAGTATTTGCTGTGTGAGCAAGAAGGAGACAGCAAGGAGCCTGGGCATGGCTTAGCTCGACTATTCTGTACTAAAAGCTGCTTGCTGCTGTGAAACTGAAACTCCTCTCCGCTGCTTGTGTTTTGCATTTGGAAGAGATTTCTTTTCAGATGGGGAGGGGGAGTAGAACTCCTTAGCATCAGAGCATGTTAATAACAATAATATAGGAGATATTAATGCTCTCATGGCCATTTCGAAAAATCCTTTCTTAGTGAGCCCCTAGAAGCCAAGAGGAACCTACGTGCTAAATTTCAAGTTTGCAGGCTTTATGGTTCTGAAGATTTTGTGATGATGTGTTAGGTCATTTTATATATATAGAAGATTTAGCTTCAGACTGAATATTGGGCCCAAAGTCCATTAAATCCCGGGTCTGAATTATTTTGCACAAATCAAAGCTTCCACTTCAATTGGTCCTGTATCTAAGAACCTGTAGAATATTCATCTTCAGGTTGCATCTTGGACTTGGCTCAAGAACAGTGAAATCTGTCTGGCATCTGGTCAACATATCTTGCCGAAACATCGAAAGATTGAGACAAGCATGTTGTTCCGTGATGATCAAACATTTTTTTTTCTGGAAGACATTCAAGGACCCCTTCTTTGAACCTCTCTTGTAAGATGTGATGTATAAATTTTGGACTTTAGCCCGTTAGTCACACTACTGAGTAGCTCTCATGGCCTATTTTTGTTTTTAAAAAATCATTAATTTATCTCCTCCTTTTTAGATGTCACTTTTAAAAATAATTAAGATATACAGCATAGATGAAGAGGTTGCTTTTTAATCTTGGCTCTTCATTGGCTGCAGCTGGGGATCTGTCAAAAAGTCCTTCCAGTTGCTTGCTGATGTTTCCTTGGAAATGTGTCCCACTTGCCCAAGAAGCAGTGAGGAACATATAACTAGGGGTTAAATAATGCATGGCCCTCCAGATGTTCTTGAATTTCAGTTCTCATTAATCTTCATGAGTAACCATGAGGTAGTAAGGATGGAATTTTAGAATATATCAACTTGTAGAAAGCTAGTCTTCATTGTCCATGCATGGATTAGCCCTTTAGCACTATCCCAAAGGTGCTTTTTCAAGAGGCAACTGGACTTTCTGGTTTTTCTTTGGAGACGTTTTGCTTCTTATCCAAGAATCCTTCCTTTCCCCACCATCCAGTCAGAGCTGAAGAAGCTTCTTGGATGAGAAGCGAAATGTCTTCAAAGAAAAACCAGAAGTCCAATTACTTCTTGAAAAAGCACCTTTTGGGACAACTATGACTTGGATGACTGAAAATCTTTATAGACCTTTAGCACTATACTCTGCAGATTCTACTCTTTTAGATAGCTCTATGATTGAAGTAAGATTGTTGTTCTCTCAGGTCTACTTCAAGCTGTTGATATATTTGGATGTAATGAAATTGATCTCGTGGTAATCGTTGTACTGGTCAGATTTATTGGGTAAAATAAATAGCACTGTGCAGTTCAAGTAAGATAGAAAGAAGCTTTCTGACTTCATATATTGCATTGTTGTTTAATATCTGATACTTCGAATTTCTACACTATTTTGCTGCAGGAACACTGTGGAATTGTCTTTGGTTATATATGATGGAACTTGGATTTGGGAGGCAGAACATCAGGGAAAACTGACTACACACACACACACACACACACACACACACACATTCCAGTTAAGAAGATTCATTGCTGAAACCTATACATAATCTAGTCAGCTAATGGCCAGCACTAAATTAGTGCCAGATAAAAGTTAATGGCATTGGATTTAGTGTGGTTGTGGTTATGTAGAAATTCTAGGCCGAGTCCTCTCTTGACTCCACCTCCAGTCTCGGCTTCTTCTACAATTGGTCTCTTTGGGTTTCCCAGCAGTGCACCTTATAACCACTGCAATTAACTCCTTTCACCTGTTTGCTTGCTGTTCTCTTCTTTCTTCCTTCTCTTTTTCCAGAATTATATGACTGTATCACTGTAACTTTGTCGCTTACAATTTATATTGACTGTTTCCTAGTATGATTTGATTGTTTATTGTACCCTGTGACTATCATTAAGTGTTGTCCCTGATGATTCTTGGCGAATGTATCTTTTCTTTTATGTATACTGAGAGCATTTGCACCAAGACAAATTCCTTGGGTGTCCAACCACACTTGGCCAATAAAGAATTCTATTCTATTCTATTATGGATTTTTCAAAGCAGCTCAGTCTTCAGATAATCTCTCCAAACTATGATCATTTGTGAATGGCTATTTTTGTCTTGAATAAGAATTCTGGACTGCTATGATCCATTTTGGCTTTTTGGTTTAGAATAAAATAGAGTGAATGAGCTGGGAGGGACCTCAAGTTTCTCTTGAATTTCAGGTTGCTTCTCTCTTTGATTAGTTTCCAACTATTATTTCTTGTCCTGCCCTCCACTGCTTTGGAAAATAAGTTGACCCCCTCTTCTTTGTGGCAGCCCCTCAAATATTGGGATACTGCTATCATGTCACCCCTAATTCTTCTTTTCTCTAGACTAGTCAAACCCAAGTCCTGCAGCCATTCTTCATATGTTTAGTGTCCAGACCTTTGATCATCCTAGTTGCTCTTCTCTGAACTTTATCCAAAGTCTTGACATCCTTTTTGTAGTATGTTGATCAAAATTGGTTGCAGTATTCCAGGTGTGGTCTTACTAGGGTTTTAGAAAGTGTGAATTAGCTATATTAATTAATTGTAAATTAGTGAAGTACTAATGCTTCACGTGATCTTGATTCTGTGCCTGTGTTTATACAACCCAGGACTATATTAGCTTTTCTGCTGCTGCTGATGCACACATCTGGCTCATATTCAAGTGATCATCCACTAGGACTCCAAGGTTTATTTTAATATCCATTACCAAAACACATTGTCTAACTTTGAGAACTCATAACAATGCTTTCTTGGTGGTTTCATTCCATTTGTGAAATACTTTTCCAATGTTATCTCTAAGCAGAAGTCTAAAAGCTATTTTTCCCCCATCAAGATTGTTGATTAACACTTGTGTCAACCTGGGAAAAAATGAAATGACAACTGAAGGCTGAATTTGAAATGAAGCCAATGTTTTATATTTTTATTAAGTTTTAGAATGATGCAAGTTTGTGGCTATTGACTACGGCAGATAATATTTTTAATAAAGCGGATATGTTTGTCAGTAAAGACAAAAATCAATCAGTTTTCACAGCAAATGAGTGATCATTAACCCCACTCAATTCCTTAACGAACGTGCAAAATAGTAACAATAATTCATTATAATTTACTAAACTTAATTTTGTTTTTCTTTTGCACATTTAATGCAGAATCATTTCTTGTTCTGAGCGTTATTCCTGTGGTTAAAAATAGCAACTAAATGGTGGGAAAAAAAATAATTAGACACCTACAAGGCCTTGTCAACACCAATCATAAAAAGATGTGTGGGAAGGTGGCTGGCATGATAAAGTAATGAAGAAATGAGGTCCCTGGTGCTCTATGAGTTTAGTTGTTTTCTGACTAGCACTGATGATGTTACCTAGTTGGGTGATTAAATGTCTGAAGTAAAACAACCAAGCTCAAGAGCACCAAAGACCCCACAGTTCTCCTCCTCCTCCTCCTCCTCCTCCTCCTCCTCCTCCTCCTCCTCCTCCTCCTCCTCCTCCTCCTCCTCCTCCTTTACCCCCTCGTTTCCTCCTTCCCCCCTGCTTTCTCCTTCTGTTCTCCTTCTCCTGCTCCTTCATTCCACAAACCCAACTCCCTTTTAGTATTGATGCTGTTACCTATTTGGGTAATGAAACATCTGCAATAAAACAACCAAGCTCAGAGAACATCAAGGATGCCTCATTTCAATCCTAAACTACAAACATTCTCCTTTATTAACAGAGAATTCTAATTCTTAATCTCGCTTATCATAAACTTGTACATCTGCCTGTTCTGTTTGTAAACCCTACAGGTTGGATTTTAAATGAAACAGGAGCTTCTGGCTTGATTCTTTGCAGTGAGATAGAAGATGCCCTACTTGGGAAAAAAAAATAGCAAAGACTGTATCAAAAGCAGGAAGAGAAGAATAGCAAAATCTTGTCAACCCTGCAGGCAAATGGTATGTTCTTTTTTTTTTATGCATGCCATGGGTACGCTTTAAGCATTGTCAGTCCATGGATTAGAATACTTAAGAATACCAACATGTCCAGGATGTCTTTTGATAAGTAAAGATCTATGGAACTTAAAGGCAGCCTTCCTAATTTTTTTTTCCTTGCTATTTTCCCCCCTCGTAGATTGTGGAGCTTGGATAAAATATTGTGCCTTGCTCTGGTAGTTATATAAAAGAATCCAGCGTGCAGAATGGACAACTTCCCATGGCCATGGAAGAAACATTCTTTAACAGTAGAATCTGTATGTCCATTTTCCTCTCTATCGGTATTATCCATTCACCCGGTTGGCGGAAATGCAAACACAGGTTGCTACACCCGTTCTACCCTTATCTGAAAGGATCCATTTTGGCACCCCCGAGGAATTTCAAATAGAAAAAAAAACAGCAGATAATTAAGTGCAGGGGAAAATTTGCAACCCTTTTTACTTGAAGAAAGGTTGGGAGAAGCATATAATTAAGTGAAACGGGTTATAAATGGATATAATTACAGTTATATAAAATATAACGGAGGGATTATTCTCAAAACTTACACGCAGCTCCTTCCATCATGTGAGAGCTACCAGCCTACTCAAAATCTGATTGTCTCTCATTGTTGTAAATCAGGTTCTGGCAAAATATTGATCAGCGTTCCACTTATACCAAAAAAACCTTTCCCCCCTTCCTTGTAAAGCATATTGTCCCACCCTGTTCCTAATGCTGGAACTATTTCGGGAGGAAATTGGGTTGTTCTCCTTTTTCTGAAATTATGAGAAGGAGGTGATGATTAACTTTTCTTTTCTCTAGAGATGGTGCTAAGTATTTCTGTGTCTCTTCTGATGGTAAAGATAAAATTTATTTATAGCAAGAACATTGGAGACACGAAAGTTTTCCCCATCTCCAGGGTCTTGGTGGGTATTTGTAAAAATGTGTGTGGATGGGTGAGGTATTAGGGAATATGAAGTAGTTTTTCTTTTAATTTCTTTCATTTATTTGTTTGTTTGCTTGTAAAATTTATTGGCCTCTCATCTTACCTCAGGGTAACTCTCTGTGGCGTATAGTATTAAAAAGATAAAACTATTCAAAACCTGTAGGCAATATAGATAAATTTACTATATAGATCCAAATACTTAGCCCTAGATTATATTTATGTAGAGAAAGAGAGAGCAGGAAGGAGAGGAGAGATTTGTTATTAATCTGTCAATGACCCGCAATAAGAAACCCCTACCTAGCCAACTGGTCTTTAATTTATTTAACAGAATAACAGAGTTGGAAGGGACCTTGAAGATCATCTAGTCCAACCTCTTGTCCAAGCAGGAGCCCCCACACCATTTCTGACAGCTGGCAGTCCAGCCTCTTCTTGAAAGCTTCCAATGATGAAGCCCTCACAACTTTTGAAGGCCATTGCTTGATTGTTTTCACTGTCAGGAAATTTCTCCTTATTTCTTCATTGAATCTCTCCTTGATCAGTTTCCATCTATTGTTCCTTGCCTGGCCTTCAGGTACTTTGGAAAATAGGCTGATCCCCTCCTTTCTGCGACAACCCCTCAAGTATTGGAACACCGCTATCATGTTTCCCCTGGTCCTTCTCTTCACTAGACTAGAATAAACTTCTTAAAAGCCTCCAGTGCTGAAGCTCCCACAACTTCTGAGGGCAACTTCTGTTCCATCAGTTGATTGCTCTCTTTCAGGAAATGTCCCCTTATTTCTAGGTTGAATCTCTCCTTGATCAGTTTCCATCCATTATTCCTTGTCTGGCTTTCAGGTGCTTTGGAAAAGAGCTTGACCCCCTCCTCCTCTCTGTGGCAGCCCCTTGAGGCTGGACTAGAAGTCATCATCTCCTGGTAATTTCATTGCTAAGGTAGGAGTAGAACTCATGGTCTCCTGCATCCAAGCCTAGTGCTTTAACCACTAGACCGAACCTTTTAATAAAATGGTTGGCCTGAAAAGGTGCTACTAGACTCATATTACTTTCTGATGTTTAATCACAGTTGGTAAAACATCTAGCACTTGATGTGCATTGGGCCTTTCTCTTCCTATTCTTCAGTATCATATGTGTGAATAAGACACTGAAAAAAACACATTTTTTTCTTCTTCTTTAGAAGTATCTGTACCTCCTCCTTCCAAAGTCCAAATCATCTTCTTTCTTGGCCTTCTTTTTCTAAACCTTTCCTTCCTCTGTGACTGAAGCAATGCAAGAACAATTGGGATGGATGGACCTGATGTGTGACTTTAGAACATTTCATTAAAATACTACATAATGGGGAGAAAATGCTCATTTGGTTTAGGTCACTGTCAGAAGCAGGATGGCTGAGTAAGATGGAACATGGGCAATTAGCTCCCAGTGAAATGCCTGAACTTCTCAACAAGTGATTGATGGCCTTTGAGTACGTTTCAAGAGCATCCAAGTTTCCAAGATGGCATTTGCTGTAGAGTCCCCTAGGTGAAAGTACAGTGAACTGAAGACATGAATAGTGTCAGGATTAATTCATAGAACCTCCTCCTCCTCCTCCTCCTTCTCCTGCTCCCTCTCCTCTCTCTCTCCTCCTCCTCCTCCTCCTCCTCTTCTTCTTCTTCTTCTTCTTCTTCTTCTTCTTCTTCTTCTTCTTCTTCTTCTTCTTCTTCTTCTTCTTCTTCTTCTTCTCCTCCTCTTCTTCTCCTCCTCCTCCTTCTTCTTCCTCTTCCTCCCTCCTCCTCCTTTTCCTCCTCCTTCTTCTTCAGGGGGCTTTTTGGATCATTGAATGCCACTTTGCATGATCAGCTGCGTCTCCAGGGTGCAGGCCCACAACTTGGTGGTGCAGGCTGTTAAATGCCTAGCAATTAGTTCCAGCTGCCTGCAATTAGTGCAGGCTCGAATCCCACCAGGCTCAAGGTTGACTCAGCCTTCCATCCTCTTGGTGTAGTTAAATTGAGGACCCAAGATTGTTGGGGGCAATTAGCTGACCTTGTAAAAATGCCGCTTGCGAGGGCCAAAAGCCCTAGTAATAAGCAGGCATATACAATGGAAGGAAGGCTATTGCTGAGCGCATTGGATTGTGCTCCAAAAGATTGTAAGCCACGCTGAGTCTCCGGAGAAGGGCGGGATATAAATGTGAATTAAAAAAAACTTGCATATCTTTGCTGATCTCTGTTTTGGGCGCCCATGAGGTCTCCGTCCATCAACTTCTAGTTGATAGGCAGTCATGGCCAGGGTGGAAAGGGCTTCTCTCAGGACATGTCCATACCAGCGGAGATGGCCTTCTTTCATCTTCTCTATAATTGGTGCCACACCAAAATGCTGTTGAAAGGTGTCATTTGTGATGTGGTCAAGAAGGAAGATGCCAGATATCACATTTCCACGGCATGAAGATAGCTTGTTGCTCCTAATAAACATTTTGGTTTCTTTTGAAGCTTGGCTCGAGGATCAGGATTGAATTAGGGCAATCACTGGAATCCTGATACATCCATAATTTCTGGAGGCAAGTTGTTCCTCTGGTTAATTGTCCTCACTGTTAAGAAGTTTCTCCTTAATTCCAAGGTGCTTCTCTCCTCAATTAGTTTCCATCCATTTTTCTTGTCCTGCCTTCTGGTGCTTTGGAAAATAAGTTGACCCCCTCCTCATTGTGGCAGCCCTTCAATTATTGGAATATTGCTATTATGTCATCCTAGTCCTTCTTTTCTCTAGGCTAGCCATGACCAAATCCTGCAACCATTCTTCATATGTTCTTCATATCTCCATCAAGTGTTCTGTTCCTCCTATGAAATCTGTTTCCTGATCTTGTCTACCTTGAAGGGTTTACCTTGCAGGAACAGAAATTTTGACTTGATGAAGAGGGTTGGATCTAAATAAAAGCAGCAACAGGATCTTCTTCATAGTTGTCATCATTTCCTCTATATTATATTGTGCTTCCACACATAATCAAGATTTTGACTGAAAAGTCAAAACCACATTTTGATCCTTATGCAGATAACCAGTTTACACTTATAGTTGACTATGCAACAGCCAACAGTTGTTGATGGAAGTCTGCTCAAATGAAGATATTGTGACAGAATCCCATGTCACCTCAACTGTCCCCTCGACTAACAGTTGGTTGCTGTTTCATATATGCCTTGCTTCATGGTAGATAACTTTCTTATCTCTGTTTTTCTGTCATCTGACTCTTGTCTGATATCATAGTGGTCCTTCTTCTGACTTCAGCTTGCTGGCTTTCTTCTCTATGGTCAAATTTTGGTCATTAAACTCCATCGGTGTCTTCCAACATTGTACTTCTTATAACAGGGGTCTTCAAACTTGATAGCTTTAAGACTTGTGGACTTCAACTCCCAGAATTCCTCCTCCAGTCATGTTAGCTCAGGAAGTCCACAAGTCTTAAACTTGCCAAGTTTGAAGACCCTTGTCTTTTAACATCATTAGTAAGTTGCACCATTTTTTAAAAAATTCAGTTTCAAACTTAAATCCAAATGTGCTATAGATACAAAAGCTTTCATTTTTCCCCTGCATGTTTACTAATATTAGACAGCTGTTGTTTTGGTTGTTATCTGACAGCTGCGAATTGTATTACCATAGTTTCACTTTCCTCTGAATTAGCTCAGTAACAGCCACACCGTGTTAAGAATTCTGTGATAAAATTAACTCTGAGAAGAAACACGTCCATGTTAGAAATATTATTTCCAATTTAAGAAAAGATACTGCTTCTCTTGGTACAAATTCCATATATGTTGACCAGTGATGGTTTTGGCTTGCAACTGATCTGACTTTAGTCAGGGTCAACAAGAATTTTTAAATTGTCTACCTTGATATAATCACCTAGGAAAGCAGAGTGTGATTAAAATAATTATTTTTGTTAGGCACCAAATTGCTTTGTGTGAGGTTAAAGGGTAGGAGATGCAATTTGTTGAAAGGAATAGCCAAGAATTCTCATGAGGGTGTGCTTATATTAGGACAAATATATTTTTTTAAATGCCTATTGATGTTCTGTAACTTAAAACTGTGTGGGTTTTACTTTTATCCATGTTAACACGTGACTTGATTAATGGAGAACAACTGATTTATAAAGCAGATTAGCTCTTAAAATTGACCAAACATTATAGAAAGAGAAAGAATAAAATCCAACACTACAATGCTATTTCAAGATAGGGATACACAGACAGACACTGAATTTGGGAAGGAATGAATTAAAAAAAGATAGAATAAAAAAAATATGACTGCCCATTTGTCTCAAATGGGGATATTGTCTCAGCTCCAGATGATTATCAATTAAATTTTCTCTACCAGCATCACATACAACCATGTATCCATTTAAACAGAGTTGGAAGGGACCTGGTAGGTCATCTAGTCCAACCCACTGCCCAAGCAGGAGACCCTACACCATTTCCGACAAATGGCAGTCCAATCTCTTCTTGAAAGCCTCCAGTGATGAAGCTCCCACAACTTCCAAGGGCAACTTCTGTTCCATGGGTTGATTGTTCTCACTGTCAGAAAATTTCTCCTTACTTCTAGGCTGAATCTCTCTTTGACTAATTTCCATCCATTATTCCTTGTCTGGCCTTCAGATGCCTTGGAAAATAGCTTGACCCCCTCCTCCTCTCTGTGGCAGCCCCTCAAATATTGGAAGACTGCTCTCATGTCTCCCCTGGTCCTCCTCTTCCCTAGACTAGCCAGGCCCAGTTCCTGCAACTATTCATCATATGTTTAGCCTCCAGTCCCCTAATACTCTTGGTTGCCCTACTCTGCACTCTTTCTAGAGTCTCAACATCTTTTTTATGGTGTGGTGACCACAATTGGATACAACCTGCCCTGAAAGTAAGTCCTAGCTTGATTTTTGCACGCATGCCCAATATAAGCCCTACCCCAAAATAAGCCCTAATTAAGATCCTGCCCACTCTAGAGTGGATGGGTAAAAATTAAGCTAGGATGGGGATGGGGGAGGGCAGAGCTGCCCTACTACTTACCTTTGGACAGTTGTAGCCAGGCCTCACACACCCCGACACCTGCCTTGCCGTCCCATTTCTTCTGCAGCTGGCAAGTCTGGCAACGCTTTCCTGAAGGCCGCTGTAGCTGATAACAAAGCTCTGGATTGATCTGGAACTCTGTTTTTGGCTGCAGAGGCCTTCAGGAAAGCCTTGATGGCTGCAGAAAAAGTTCCTGAGGGCCTCTGACAACGAAAAGGAGACCAGGAGGAGATGCACACAAATGAGGTTAGTCAGTGGATGACATCTCCTGAAAATAAGAGCTGGCACCTTTTTTGGTGGAAAAAAAAAATAAGACAGAGTCTTAGTTTCGGAGAAACACAGTATCTTTTAGGACAGAATAATAAATACATTTTAACTATTCTTCCATTGTAGGGGGAAAATGTATCTGAACTTTGCTAAGACTTGTCCCCCACAGAGAGGAAAATACACCAGCAAATGTCATGTAATTATGTCGAAAAACAAGAACTTTCCTTGTGGAAAAAATAAATAAATAAAATTTAAAAAGCTTTGCTTCCTAAGTTCTTCCTCTGCTTATTTTTCCCTCCTCAGACACGATGATTATGCCTGCAAATGTAATTGCATTTTATTCAAAAACAAACAAACAACAACCCCCCCCCCTTCAAAAAAGTCACAGCTAGAGAGGAAAATAGTGTCAGGAGTGAAGAATCAAGACGTTAAGTTGCAGGTCAAAGATTTATTGCACAAGCCTATATAAAAGAATCTAGACAACTACAATTCAGTACTAAATCGAGTATCAAACAGTTTGTATATAGTCCCATGGAAGTCTGCCAAAGTCCTTTGGGATAAGTCTGATAAGCACGCACCTTTATCTTTCTTGAAATGCTGCCAATGACTAAATTGCCAATTAGCTGAACAAGACCAAACGGAGCACAAATTCAACATGGAGCTTCAGGTTTCAAACTGACCAGTATGAACAAAGTTGCTTCCTGCAAAGATTCCTGTCCCTTTGCTCCTTTTTTATGTCTTATGGGAGGGCCAATCACCTCCAAGCCTTACTCCCGAGTCACCCCTTTTGTCTTAACTGCTCTTGCCTTCTGGCAGCTCTGCGCATGCATGCACTGGGAACAGGCTCCCCCTGTTCCTCTGCCTCACGGCTGGAGTCAGCACAGCACTCCCAGATGGGTCTGTATCAGATGCAGGACCCTCATCTGAGTCCTCCCCAGACTCCCGGACTGGCCCATGTTCCTCCCCACTGTCCCACTCTTCTGCTATCTCTGCAGGTTGCTGGTGGACCACAACACTTCAAAAGGAATCCACTGATGAAAGTCAATGCCACTTTTAAAGCAGCAACATCGTTTGGCCATCTTCTTCTGTGAGGGAATTGCTCATGCTTTCACATCTTCCACATAGGTTTTTTTTTTGGGGGGGGATGAGTGTGCAGCTTCGGATAGGTATCGATTTCAGCCCACGGCGCAGTGAAATTTTGCTATTCTTGGGCATTTTCCTGTTGTCTCCAAGTCAGGATCTCCGTTGACTCCAGCAGCTTTGAAGATCAAGGGAGGTCAGCCAATTACAATCTCTCAGAGCTCAGCCTGAGAAAGGTCTTCAGAGTAGGTGAACTCCTAATTGAAACTATAAAGCTGAGTAAAGGATAGTGCCCCTCGCAAACGACTGTACCGACTCCATGCACTTAAAGTATGCAGTGCTGGCTTTTTTTCCCCTCATTATATTCTTCATAGGGCCCCCAACAGAATTATTTTAACTTTTTAGAAGTTGTTCCCCAACTGTTTTTCTGTTTCCTTCTGAGTACTTGGGAGGCTGTTTTCAGCATGCAGAAAGCAGCTATCCTGAGTCCGTTTCACAGCATTTAGAAAATATTATTCTAGAAGTCCTCCCTGTCAGGAATGCAATTCAATCAGAATAGAGCTGAAAGGGTCTTCCAGTTTGGAGGTCTTCTAGTCCAACCCCTGTCTCAAGCAGAAGACCCTAGACCATTTTGGACAAATGGCCAGTGTCCAGTCATACAAGAATCC
>CM019153.1:49750670-49797440 GCA_009733165.1 Naja naja | reverse complement strand
TTTCTTTTTTTTACATCTCCACGAAATGGGAGACACACCAGGATATCTCATTGTAGAAGGTCCATGTCAGATCACTGGAATTCCTATTTGTTTTCCTCTCTTCTTTAAGTAAATTGTTCAATGAACATTACCTGGGAAAAAAGAAGAATATATATATATATTAAGCTGTACTCTTGAAGATGTTGTCACAGCAGGAATATTCTGAAAATTGAGGAGTGATTGAAAGAAAAAAGAAAAGAGCACAGAGACATCTGAAGACCCCAATGTAGATAGTTCACAGCTTCTTCTTTTTAAAAAAAAAATAATAATGGAAAATTTGGCGACTGCCTTAAAAAAACACATTGTTCAATGTATTAGAATGTTGCAATCAGACTGCAGAAACATTGTCACTTAGCAATTATTAGAATACTCCATTGCTCCCTACAGCTAAAGAGCTGTAACGTTCCATTCTTTCTCCAAGAATGGCCCATCTGCAGAGCCTTCTGCTCGCCCATCCATTTTATCATCCTGCAACTTCCAAATTAATTCAACATAACCGCCATAGGCTTTATTAGTTATGAAAATCAAGGAAAACCTCATTACATCCTGGGCAAAATTTACATCCCGCTGAAGTAAAGAAAAAAAAAAAACAACCCAACTCCCGATGAATTTTAAGAGCTCGGATCTTTCATTTCCCCTTTCCTTTGTTCATTCTATATATGGCACAACGATGGCTTTGTAAAAGCCAGTGCAATCCTGGGCTGCGTTAATAGAAGGATGGAATTGAGATCATGTGAAGTATTAGTACGGCTTGACAAAGCCTTAGTAAGATCACACTCATCCAGTTTTGGTCACCACGATATTACAAAAAATATGTTGAGATTCTAGAAAGAGTGCAGAGAAGAGCAACAATCTCTTTATAACTATTTATTGTTGTTGTTTTTAGTTGTGAGCTGCCCCGAGTCTTCGGAGATGGGGCAGCATACAAGTCCAATAAATAAATAAATAAATAAATAAATAAATAAATAAATAAAGTTGATTAGGGGGCTGGAGGCTAAAACGTATGAAGAACGGTTGCAGGAATTGGGCGTGTCTAGTCTAGTGAAAGAAGGACCAGGGGAGACATGATAGCAGTCTTCGAATATTTGAGGGGCTGCCACAGTGATGAAGGGGTCAACTTATTATCCAAAGCCCTGCAAAGGCAGAACAAGAAGCAACAGATGGAAATTAATCAAGGAGAGAAGCAACCTAGAAATAAGGAGAAATTTCCTGACAGTCTGAACAACTAATCAGTGGAACGATTTGCCTTCAGAAATGATCCATCACTGGAGGCTTTCAAGAAGAGACTGGACAGCCATCTGTCTGAAATAGTATAGGGTTTCCTGCTTGAGCAAGGGGCTGGTCTAGAAGACCTCCAAGGTCCCTTCCAATACTGTTATTCTACTTTCTACGCTCTAGTGAATAAGTGGCTAGATCTAACAGCACATCTGCCTTTAGAAAGTTTTACATGCCAACGTTTAAGACCAATAATTTGCTTTTGTGGTTTCATCTTGCTTATGTTTGACAGCTAGAAATTTGGGAACTGCGATGACATCTAAACAGCTAAATCTATTGATCTGTTCCCCTCTGATTTTCACTATAAGCACATAGTGGAAAGGGAGAAACAGGTCTTTTTTAAAAAAATCACATTTGGAACTTCCCTTTGCAAGTGGAAGGCATATCGAGTTGAAAAATATCCTTGCTCTGTTCTCACTACATGTGTGCAGCTCAACATGCAGCTAAACCCACCTAGCCTCCAATAAAACAGACCATGCACGTAGATCTGAATGCTTTATTGAAAGAACAGGACATGGTGCGACTGGGGAAAATAGGGATACATATGATAAGAACCAAATACAAAACAGGCAGTATGGAGTTACTGCTGAATATAACAAATTAATACAAGCAATTTAAATCTCCCCAGTGATGCTCTGTGTGTGGGATGTGGGTTTGTCCTTGGATGACCATGTGCCACAGATTAAGATGGATTCTGCCTTCTCCAAATGCTAAAGGAAAATGGAGTCTGGCTTCCCAGTGTATACTAGTTTTGAGAGTGCGGGCTGATGGGTAATGGGGTAAGGTCAGCTTCAAACAATATACTTGGTGTTTGTCTCTCCAGCCACTAGATGGGGCTAGAGAGCAACAACAGTATATTAAGATCATATGTTGGAGCATATTTGTCCTTCCGGACACTAGATGGAGCTAGAGAGCAACAACAGTATATAAAAGTTATATGCTGGGGCATGACAATCCTATACCACTGGAATTCCAAGGCAGAAAGATTCATGGTGAAATAAAACTGCCACCATTAAAAATGAAAATACTGGAAATAAAAGAAATTGAAATGTTAATCTAAGTGGCTGATAAATCAACTAAAAGAAAATGCTTAGTCGTTTTTCTCTGATTTGACACCTTGATTTAAATCTAAACAGTTTCTGGATTTTTTTTTAAAGACCCAGAGGGGGGAAGCTGGAGAGAACGGATTAGTTCTCTCAACAGAAATTGGTAGGGAAGGATGGAAATGGATTCTTCAATGTAATGTTTATGATACACATTTCTCACAGTTACAGCTCCTCTAAGATGAAATTGTCATTTTGTCTCTATAAAAGAGACTTGATTCTCATCAACAGTGTGAGATCTTTTGGACAGTACAGAGACACTGTATCACCCTGAAATCGTCCTCTTAATATTGTATAATTTAGCTTCAATTGGCTTTTTTGTAAAAATGTACTTCTGTTTGAAGAGGGAATGAACTGTGATTGTTCATTATCTCAAGACCCATTGACTACAAGGGATTAACTCTCTGTAGTCAGAATTACATCTTTCTTCTGTGCTGCTTCTCAGGGTTATCATTGTAGGAGATGACCAGCCTAAGCCAGTGGGAGAGGTCAAATGCATCATCAGTCTATCAGTTTCTATATTAATATTCTAATACAGAAAATTCTTAAAGTGATAAAACCAGAAAGATAACAGATAACAGATAATCAGAGTTGGAAGGGACCTTATAGGTCATCTAGTCCAACCCTCTGCCCAAGTGGAGACCCTACACCATTTATGACAAATGGCAGTCTAATCTCTTCTTGAAAGCCTCCAATGATGAAGCTCCCACAACTTCCAAGGGCAAGGTGTTCCATTGGTTGATTGTTCTCACTGTCAGAAAATTTCTCCTTATTTCCAGGTTGAATTTCTCCTTGATCAGTTTCCATCCATTATTCCTTGTCTGGCCTTCAGGTGCTTTGCAGAATAGCTTGACTCCCTCCTTTTTTTGGTAGCCCCTCAAATATTGGAACACCGCTATCATGTCTCCCATGGTTCTTCTCTTCACTAGATTAGTCATGTCCAGTTCCTGCAACCGTTCTTCATATGTATTAGTCTCCAGTCCCCTAAACATCCTGGTTGCTCTTCTCTGTACTTTTTCTAGAGTCTCAACATCTTTTTTATAATGTGGTGAACAAAATTGGATGCAGTACTCTGGGTGTGGTCTTACTAAGACTTTATAGAGTGGTATTAGTACCTCATCTGATCTTGATTGTATCCCTCTGTTAATGCAACTTGGGGTTGGATTAGCTTTTTTGGCTGCTGCAGCACACTGCTGGCTCCTATTTAGCTGGTTGTCCACTAAGATTCCAAGATCCCTCTCACAGTTACACAGAAAGGTTTCTTCTGGGTTTAATGGGAAAAGACTTGAGGGCAAAATTGGAACTTTGATGTTTTGTATGTTAATGGTGGCAACACTACTTTAGGCAGGGATGGGATTCAACCGGTGTAACAATCGGTTCGGTGAACATGCTCAGCATTTGAAAACTGCACATGTTTGGCTCTAAAACTTACCTTCTGCTGCAGCCCCAGTGAGTGAAATAGTTGAGGCGTGGCAATCCACTGTTCCATGTGAATTAGCTGGGCTGCAAAATATGAAAATAAAGGACAGACTAGGGCAGGGGTGAGTGGGCAGGACCAACTAATCGCCAGAACTACTGGTTCATGTGAACCAGTTCGAGCCATCTGAATCCCACCTCTGACTTTAGGCACAAAAATGGAAGGATATTTCAATTCCCCACTATGGACGAAGAGCTGAAAAAGTTGGTGGAGTTATCACAGAGGGTTAAATTGACTGTTCTGAACAAAGAAAAGAATATAAGTACTTTTATTTCTACTTAGAAATCATTTCTGGACTTTGTGCTTGAGATGGGGAAAAAATGAAACCTGGGTTTTGGGTTTTACAGATTAGATTTGTTGTTATAGAAATGGCTAGTTTATACTGGACTAAAATACATACTTGGTTAGAAAAAATGATGAAGCAACACATAGATCTGAAACCAGAAATATTGTTGTTGGATATATTACCAGAACAGTACAATAAAGGGAACACATATTTAATTTTACACATGTTAACAGCAGCAAGAATTGTGTTTGCATAACAATGGGAAAATGAAGGGATTCCTACAGATGAAAGTGTTATTAAAAATTCCTAGAATGTGTTGAGATGGATAGATTAACAGCTAAAATAAAAGAAAAATATTTTTTAACATGGGACTTGTTTTATCAATGTTTAACTAACACAACAAAGGTAGAATCTAAAAAGACCAAAAAGATAAGAAAAAAATTTCCATTGAAAATTTTATAAGATGGACAAACTAATTGTATTACTATTTTGTGATTAATTCTGATATGTCTATTATGATTACTATTATGATCAATCTTGTGTCTCTATTTAAAACTGACTGTGCCCAAACAACACACTATTCAGACAGATATGGAATTTTTTATTTGTATTAAAATGTATCTTATAAAGTTTACTTTTCCATAATAGTATAAACTAGTCATTTCTATAACAACAAATCCTTCTAATCAGTAAAACCCAAAATCAAACTTTCATTTTTTTTCACCCCAAGCACAAAGTCCAGAAGTGGTTTCCAAGTGGAGACAAAAATATTTATGTTATTTTCTTTGATCAAAGCAGTCAATTTAGCCATTTCTCTGCTGACACCATCAATTTTTGCAGCCATTCGTTCATTGTGGGAATCAAAATTTCCTTTCGTGGAATAGGCATATTACTAAATTTTAAGGGAGGTGGTATTTCACCTGTTCAGGTCATTTCCCTACCCTTCCACTTTGTTTGACACAGAAATACAGGAGAATATACAGTATATAGTTCTTGACTAGTCACATGAGTTTGAAATATGACACTCACTTGGAAACAAAACATTGTACACAAAACCCAATTGCAATGAAATATATCTTCAGGGGGGGGGGGGAAATTCTCAGATTAATCAAAAGTCTGGTGAATTTTAAAAATGAAATGTTACAGCTTTCAATCTGCACCAGAATAAGTGCACTGCATTGGGAGCAGATCATGTACAGTAGAGCTTGGTTTCCTGAACAAAAGGCCAACCTGACACAGCAGAACTAATATGAATAATAACAAATAAATAAATCAGTGAGAGAGTTCAAAATAGAGTCAAGAAAAACATATGACTAAAGAACACAAAGGAAAGGAAAGTAGGGGAATGTTTCCTGCAGGAAAAAAAAATTGCTGTCCAGGTTTCCTATAATAGGGGTTGCCAACCTTTTGGATCTCAGGGACCACCAAACTCATAATTTTGAATCCCGTGGACCAGAGACCCTGAGAAAATCCCCCAAAAAGTCTGCAGGAAAATTCCCCACCCTGTTTTCCTACCGATCGATCGTTCTTTATTTGGGATCGCAGGATACTGTCTCCAGCTCCATTCTCAGAGGGAGGGAGGGAGGGAGAGAGAGAGAGAGAGAGAGAGAGAGAGAGACTTTTAGCTTCATGCAAGGAAAGCAGCAGAAGCAGCAAAAGTCTTTCTTTCTGAGAGTCTTTGTGAGACTTGTTGCACTGGCACTGGAAAGAGGGTCCCAACAGTGCTGCCCAGCAGTGGGGCAGTTCCCCCTCCACCCTTCCCCCTTCCCTCACCACCTCATGTTGTTCCCAATGCAAGTGATGCAAGCCTTGTGTTCCCGTGGCCCATGTGGGTGGTGCAGCCTTGTGTTCTCGCGCAGCCTGGATTAATTGCTTTGGGAGGTGCTTTGTGGGTGACATTTCTCTGTGGAGCTCCAAAATTTTCTTGCAGACCACCAATGGTCCCTGGCCCACTGGTTGGTGACTACTGCTCTAGTCTATTCCATTCAGGACAAATGGTTGCCAATCTCTTCTTGAAAACCTCCAGTGTTGGAGCACCCACAACTTCTGGAAGCAAGTTGTTCCACTGGTTAATTGTTCTCAGCATCAGAAAATCTCTCCTTATTTCTAGGTTGGTTCTGTCCTCCGAGTTGTGAAGACAGGATCAGTTTTATCTGGACATTAGCAGCAGTTTTAGTGGTCCTTCTCCAGCCAAAATCATTTCTGATTCTCTGTTGCATTTGAAAGACCCATCTCAGGGCATTTTTTTCTTCTTCTGTAAAGTGCTTTTGTGTTCTCTTCCGTGAATTAATATTAACAAGTTATTTCGGCTCATGGATTTTCACCAGCAAAATAACTGCATTAATATTACTGTCAGAAAACTCATCAACAATCAGCGCATTTCAATTAATTTTTCATGATTTTTAATTACTCTGAGCAATCTGGAAGTCGTGCGGAGGGTGGGGGAAAAATGACAATAACGATGCATTATCTTCTGATTCTAATTTCGCGAGCCTGAAAGAAAATGAAATTGTACAAAAGAGAGAGGGATGTGCTGTTATTCCTATGACTCAAAGTCACTGAAGGGATTTTCAAACTTCTAAATGAAAGATAACCTATCTGAGTATATAGGCCAGGGCAGGGGTAGGCCTCAAAAAATTTAGGAACTGGTTCTCTTCCCAGTTGCTGTGTGGCCATGGCCATGGTGGGTGTGGCCTAGTCAGTCTCCTGCACCATGGCTGGGGGTTTTTGCCCTTCCTGGGCTCTGGAGGCTTTCCTCGAACATCCAAGAGGGAGGAAATGGCCTCCCTGGGCTCCAGAGGCCCTCTGGAGGCTGGAATCAGCCCATTTCCAGCCTTTCTGAACTTCCAGGAGGCCTGATTTTTGCCCTCCGCAGGCTCTGGAGGCTTTCCAGGCCAGGAGGGCAAAACCAGCCTCCTGGGCTCCGGAGGCCCTCTAGAGCCTCCGAGAGGCCCATTTCTCACCTTCCCCGAGCCTCTGTGTGAGCCCTCCAAAATTTTCATGCAGACCAGCAATGGTCCCTGGCCCACTGGTTGGTGACTACTGCTCTAGTCTATTCCATTCAGGACAAATGGTTGCCAATCTCTTCTTGAAAACCTCCAGTGTTGGAGCACCCACAACTTCTGGAAGCAAGTTGTTCCACTGGTTAATTGTTCTCAACGTCAGAAAATATCTCCTTATTTCTAGGTTGGTTCTGTCCTCCGAGTTGTGAAGACAGGATCAGTTTTATCTGGAAATTTTGTTTTGCAAGATGCAAAACAGGCCACATGGGGACTCCTGGGAGGGGCGGGTGGGTGGATGGGACCAGCCAGGGTTGGGATTTGCCGGTTTGCCAAACTGGCCATAAAATTAGCTACCAGTTAGTTACCGGTTCCCTCGAACCGGGGAGAACCAGTAGCAGCCCACCCCTGGGCCAGGGGTGTCAAACTGGGGGCCCACATGCCAGATGCGTCATGGACAGGCCATGTTCATCCCAGCTCCGTGAATGGGAAAAACACCATGAAATGTAACATGACGGCAATGTGATGCTGCAAGTTTGACATCCATGATATAGTTCCGAGTAAGATTTTTTTTTTTTTTGCAGAGTCAGAATATTCAGGTCTAATAAGTTCAAAATATTATTGTTATTGTTATTTCAAAATAAGAACGCTGGCAGTCCTGAGAGTAGGGGTACCCAATATATATATTTTACAGGGATCTGGAAATTTTCTGAGAGTAAAAGCTGTGTGATACGGAGAGTAAAGGTGAAAAAAATATCCTCAATTCTCCGAAATAAATGTGTGCTTTGTAATATCTCCCCCCACTTTTTTTTTTTTTTTACTAATGTGGAAACATGCTGTGCTTTAAGTCATGGTCTTTGAAAATGTAACAACTCTCTCTCTTACACGGACAACATTAAAATTGCTTCAGGAAGCAAGAGGACAGCTATTCCTAGAGAATGGAAATATGTTTTTGTGCCACACACAAAGAACTTGAAAGGGAAATGGAAACAATTAACTTCTGAGGTTCATACAAATAAACCATTTCCCTTTATCTATCAGAAAAATGTGGTTTCTGTAGGAATACCAATAACACTTAGATTTATATACCACTTCACTTTGGTTTACAACCCTCTCTAAGCAGTTTACAGAGTCAGCATATTGCCCCCAATAATCCTTCCGAGGTGGGTAAAATGAGGACCCAGATTGTTGTGGGCAAGAGGCTGACTCTGTAAACTGCTTAGAGAGGGTTGTAAAAGCGCTGTGAAGTGATATATAAGTCTAAGTGCTATTGCTAAGTGCCTATTCTATTCTATTCTATTCTATTCTATTCTATTCTATTCTACTACCACCACCACTCCACTCCACTCTACTCTACTCTACTCTACTCTACCCTACCCTACCCTACCCTACCCTACTCCATTCCATTCCATTCTCCACGATGATGTACCCCTAACTTGGCTCTTCCAACAGTGACCTCATCACTACTGTATCTGTGTCCATCCATCTTGTTGCTGAACATACACTTCTTTAAAATACGTTGACCAGTAAATGGGAGTCACTGTTGCTTTGGCATGAGAACATGTTAATGAGAAACTGATGTAATTGGCAGGCTCCCATTTTTCCATTTAAAAAAAAAGTGCTTTGAGCTATGCATCTTCGTACATCCCAAATCATCAGTGTTTCAGTGCCACTATTACATGAGTTGAAGGCTAAAGCCGAGCATAGAAGGGAAAACTTTGCTGCAGGCAGAAAACTAATTAGGAAGTCACCATGAGCTGTTCCTTCTGATCAGAACACAAAATTAAATACAAGTTACATGGTACATTAGTGTGACTATCAAAGGCAGCGGCTTCAGCTGGGCCTTTTTGGGGGTTTTTTTTGGTGTTTTTTTTTTTTTTTTAAGAAAGGCGAACTCTTTCAGATGATGATGAATTTTTAAACGGGTGCCTTCCGTCTTTAAGCAAAACAATCACATCCATGTTTTGTCAACGTCAAATGTAGGCTCTCGAAAAGTCTCCACTCTGCTGTTGTTTGTATTGATGACCTGCCTAAGCTGCGTTTCCAAATGCTCTCTGGTCGGGTAGTTATTAATCCTATAATTGCTTATGCCATGCTAGGAATAATTTTGCTAATTATCGCAATATGTCTTACTTTGCACTGGTGGCGCACACGTCAATATGCCCTTTCAGGGTACGCTGGCGGAAGATTGAAATTCTTCGGTCTGAAGGGAAGATAGGGGGAACTGATTGTTAAACGGCAAAGCTTGAACAAGTGATGAATATATTTGTCTTCCATTCTGAGGAGGAGAGCAAGGTACCTCTCCCAGAAATGTATGAGTGACGTATAATATGTTCCAGAGATTCATTAACAAAGCCCTGGCTGCAAACTCTTGCTCTAAGTAAACATTCGTTTCAATTATGGGAAACCACTCTGGGTCATAATACCACCAAAGTTCATTTCCCCCCAGTTTAGAATGGCTATCTCTGCTGCTGAAAAAGGTTAAGGGATTTACGCTGACAGATTTAGGGTGATAAATGAAGAAATTAGGAGGGGAAAAAAACACAGAAAGAAGGTGAGAAAAACAGGGAAGGAGAAAGAATTCTTCCTGAAGAATCGATAATATTATTTCTCATGTTTTATGAAGATTCTCAGTTATCCAGGTCATGGTTGTTCCAAAAGTGCTTTTTTTCAAAAGGCAACTGGACTTGCTTTGTTTTTAGTCCTTGAAGATGTTTTGCTTCTCTTTCTAGAAGCTTCTTCAGTTCTGACTGAATGGTCCGATTATTCACCCAGAACTGAAGAAGCTTCTTGGATGAGAAGCAAAATCTCTTCAGGAAAAAAAATAAAAGAAAGTCCAGTTTTCCTTTTGAAAAAAAAAAAAAGCACCTTTGAGGTATTATTTCTCCATTGCAAATATATTTGGAGAGGATGTGGGTAATTGTTCTCATGAAACGAAAGTCTAAAGAGCCCGTTGAATGAGACGTACAGGTAGTCCTTGACTTATAACCACAATTGAGCCAAAAAATTCTGTTGCTAAGTGAGACAATTGTTAAGCAAATTTTACAAACCCGTTTTGCAACCATTCTTGCAACGGTTGCTAAATGAATCACTGTGGTTGTTAAGTTACTAACACAGTCATTAAGTGAGTCTGGTTTCCTTTTCCTTTGCTTCTCAGAAAGATGCAAAAGGAGAATCACGTAACCCCAGGATACTGCAACCAACATAAGTACATGCCAGTTGCCAAGCCTGTGAATTTTGATCACATGACCACGGGGATGCTGTACAGGTCATAAGTGTCAAAAACAGTCATGAGTCACTTTCCTTGGTGCCTTTGTAACTTTGAACAGTCACTAATTGAATTATTGTAAGTTGAAGACTACCTTTACTGCATGTTCAATCCGGGGTTAAGCCAGGACTCTTTTTTTTTATTAAAACACATCTGCTTCATCACTGGAGGCTTTCAAGAAGAGACTGGACTGCCATCTGTCAGAAATGGTGTAGGGCTGTGATGGCGAACCTATGGCACAGAGTCATTTGTGCCGGCACGCGAGCCGCAGGCAAATTTACCTCACTACGCATGCATGCGTCTCATAGCTGATTTTCGGCTAGTTTGAGGCCTTTTTTGGCCTACTGGAGGCTTGAAAAAAGCCTCTTCAGGCTTTGCAGGTTGAATAATAGGCCCATTTCATCACTTCCTGTAATACCAGAAGTGATGAAACGGGCCTATTATTCAGCCTTCAAAGCCTGCAGAGGCTTTTTTCAAGCCTCTGGGAGACTGAAAAGGGCCTCAAAAAAGCCGAAAATCAGCTGTGAGGTGCAGTGCAGGTAAGGGGGTGGTGGGGGGATTGTGCACATATGTGTGGGAGGGCATGCGCATTGCCTTCTGGGTGCCGGCATGCGAGCACACAAGTGCAAGTGTGCACACAGTTTTTAGCACAGGAGCCCAAAAAGGTTAGTTACCACTGGTGTAGGGTCTCCTGCTTGGGCAGGGGGTTGGACTAGATGACCTACAAGGTGCCTTCCAATTCTGTTAATCTGAATAGGATGGGAAATATTCGGGAGAGAAAGCAAAGAGTCTATTGACTTTCCTTGAATTTTGAAAAATGTTTATATAAATATCAGTTATATCCCCTCTGCCCTGTGGTTAAGAATGGTGGATATTTTTTAAAGATGGTATTCCATTTGGAGTTATTTATAGGGTTAATGTAAGAAGATGTGGCTTCTTCTCTACAATAGCTTCATAGTTTTTGGAGGTTTTTCTTTCTGGTTCTTGTGAAGTTCACAGCCTTCTACAACTTGCAACCCAACTATTGGAAATAACATGTTTTCCCATAAGAGAGTTTGAGGCAGTTTAAGCACTTTGAAAAACTTATAAAGTTACAAACCATTGGAGAAATATGTGATGGGAATGTAAAGATTAGGTTTCATCTGCTATGGGAAACTATCCATAGATTTTTCTTGCTATCATTCTATCAAGTGGTTTTTGCTAGGCAAACTGGGTTGGCCACAGAAGGCTTCAAGTGAGTTATTTTTAATAGACAATTATATTGTGTTTAATTGGGTCTAATTATGAATCTCTTTCTACATTCTCATTATTTTGGTGCAATGACATGGCATGCATTAATGGATAATGAAGTTTCTATTTTATCGCCAGTGCTCTTCTACAGAATAAAATGGAGGTCATATCTCAGTAGGATCACCTGAAGTTTTAGGGGGAAGTTTGCTCAGGGTCCCAATGTCAGTTGAGACAGAGGAGACTAGAGAATGAATGTATTGCTCTTGGACTTTGTATTAATTAATTAATTAAATTTGCATTAACAGAGGGATTCAATCAGGATCATGTGAGGTGTTATACCACTCTATAAAGCCTTAGTAAGGCCACACCTGGAGTACTGCATTCAATTTTGGTCACCACATGATAAAAAAGATGTTGAGACTCTAGAAAGAGTGCAGAGAAGAGTAACCAAGAGGATTAGGGGACTGGAGACTAGAACATATGATGAATGGTTGCAGGAATTGGGCATGGCTAGTCTAGTGAAGAGAAGGACCAGGGGAGACATGATAGCAGTTTTCCAATATTTGAGGGACTCCCATAGAAAGGAGGAGGGGGTCAAGCTATTTTCCAAAGCACTCAAAGCCCAGACAAGGAATAACGGATGGAAACTGAACAAGGAGAGAGATTCAACCTGAAATAAGGAGAAATTTTCTGACAGTGAGAACCATCAGCCAATGGAACAGAAGTTGCCTTCAGAAGTTGTGGGAGCTTCATAACTGGAAGCTTTCAAGAAGACTCTGGATTGCCATCTGTCAGAAATGGTGTAGGGTCTCCTGCTTGGGGGGGGTTGGACTAGATGACCTACAAGACCCATTCCAACTCTGTTATTCTGATTTCCTAACTTTTTCAAAGTTAATAAATCGATTGCTGAATTCTCCAAGTTGGGGGTAGGTGACTCAGGATCCAGGAAATGAATTAGGAGTCTATGGTGACTATGGAGATTAAGAGTGGCATGGTGGCCTAGTGGTGAAGATGCTCGCTTCCCACTTGGAAGGTTGAGAGTTCAATCCTAGGTATTTATTTATTTATTTTTATTTATTTTGTCAATTGCTTACAAGATAATAAGTATAAGGATAAACATAGTTGTGAATACATGAAATGAATACATATAAGAAAAATAAAAGAATCAATAGGACAGGGACAGTAGGCACATTAGTGCGCTTATGCACAACCCCTACAGACCTCTTAGGAAAGGGGTGAGGTCAATAGTAGACAGTCTAAGGTTAAAGTTTTTGGGGTTTGGAGAAGAAACCACAGAGTCAGGTAGAGTATTCCAGACATTGACCATTCTGTTGCTGAGGTCATATTTCCTGCAATCAAGTTTGGTGTGGTTAATCTTGAGTTTGTATCTATTGTGTGTTCTTGTATTGTTATGCTTGAAGCTGAAGTATTCCTTGACTGGAGGGACATTCAATGTATGATTTTATATACTATACTTAGATCAGACTGAAGGTGGCATAGTTCTAGATTTTCTAGGCCTAAAATTTCAAGTCTGGTGGAATAAAGTATTCTGCAATGAGTAGAGGAGTGTAGAACTCTTCTTGTGAAATATTTCTGGACTTTCTCAAGTGTGTTAATATCAGATATGTGATGTGGGTTCCAGACTGATGAACTGTATTCGAGTATTGGTGTAGCAAATGTTTTGTATGCTCTAGTTAGTAGTGTGACATTACCAGAGAAAAAGCTACGTAAGATTAGTTTAACAACTCTTAATGCTTTTTTGGCTATGTAGTTACAGGGGGCTCTAGCACTTAGATTATTAGAGATGAGTATTCCAAGGTCCTTGACAGAGTTTGGATCATCAACAAGGTGTTGACTATTCAGCTTGTATTTTATTTTCTGATTTTTTTTGCCAATATGTAAGACAGAGCATTTATTTGTTGAGATTTGAAGTTGCCATTTGTTTGACCATTCTGATACATAGTCGAGGTCTTTTTGAAAGGTAGCAGTATTGTCTGTGGTGTTGAATAGCTTTACATCATCAGTGAAGAGAATGCAGTTGCTCTTACTATGATCACAGAGGTCATTTATGTACAGTATGAAGAGAGTAGGTCCTTGAACACTGCCTTGGGGGGACACCACTGTTGACAGAGGTATCTCTCTCTCAAGGCACGAAGGAAACGTATCTGCTGTGAACTCTATATGGCATCAGGAAGGGCATCTGGCCAGTAAACACTCAGCTCCATTCAGTTTCCCCAACTCTACCCCAAATTAAAGGATTACAGATTTGTAAAAAGTGAGGTTTTTTAGTTGATCTAGGCCATGGTTGTCCCAAAGGTGCTTTTTCCAGAAGGCAACTGGACTTCCTTGTTTTTTTTTCTTTGAAAACATTTCACTTCCCATCTAAGAGGCTTCTTCAGTTCTGAAGAAGAAGAGGCTGAACTCAAGAAGCTTCTTGGATTAGAAGTGAAATGTTTAATGTTAAGTGAAATGAAAATCCAGTTGTGTTTAGAAAAAGCACCTTTGGGACCAACCAGTCCCAAAGACTAGTTTCTACCCCGAGAACTAATGTTGCAAATCCAGATGGTTGACACAACCTACTTTTCATCAGCTCAGCCTTTTTTTGGAATGCATAGTTTAGCAACACAATCCATTTTCTGATAGCTCTCAGATTAGATTACTATAATGTATTAAAAATCTACACTGTAATGGAGACACTTTAGAAGTATCACCTGGTACAGCTGGAGTTCTGACAGATTTTATTCAATAACTTCATAATATCCCAATTCTGGCTGCAAATTTGCACTTAAATCCTATTCAGCAAACTGATGGCATTTACCTTTCAAGTTTTCAGTGGACAGCATTCTTCTAAACCAACCAGCCAGGCAAAGTAAAATAATACACAATAAAATATTTTTTCAGAATTCTCTATCTTTTGCAAAACACCCAGATAGGACATTTGTAGATGGGTTGACTCCCCTGGGTGCTTCCCCAGATACTTGTTTAGATGTCAGTTCAGGGGAGGATGAACCAGTCCCTGGCACATCAGGAGCTGAGTTGATTGATGGCTCTGATCAGCCATCTCTGAGGTTTTGGGTGAGGCTTCATGTGAGGAAAGCATTCAATTGCAGCCAGTCAATGATGAGGAAGAGGAATTGCCTTCTGCACCTGATCCAAGAACATGTAGGGCGCAGAAAAGGCAGGAGCAGAGAAGGTCAGCCAGATTACTCATGAGGAGGCAGCCTTGACCTTCTGAATGGGCTGAGGCAGAAGCTGGCTATTTAGCACAGCAAACAGATGAATGATGTGTTTGTTTCCTAGCTGTGTGTCCTCTGGTTGTTGAAATTCCTGCCTTGCTTTGGACTGACCCCATGCCTTGACTCGGATCGTGCCTTGGAAACTCTGGACTTTTCTTGCCTTGTGAATTCTCTTGCATTATGGATTTAAATTTGCCTGGAGGGTTTATTTTGAAAGTTGAGAAACTTTCAAGTGCCTTGTGGAGTAGCATTGGACCGTGGACTGCTCATTGGCTGGACTTAATTGGGACAGTTCTGGGTTGTTTTTTTTTGAAGGGAATTGCTGGGGAATATTAATAAACTCACTAAACCACAATTACATATGTGTGTGAGTGAGCGGGACAGCACTCACACTCTTCCCTGTAGAGGAAGAGAATAGGCAAAAGAACAGAATTGAGTTTATTTCCATTGCTAAATCTGCCATAAATACTTTGTTTTGTATTTAGAAGAAAGGAATTTCCTCCCAGTTGCATGAATCTTTTCTCCATACATGCATGCCTCTGCATGCTTTACCCCAGGGGTGTCAAACTCGATTTCATTAAGGGCCAAATCAGGGTTGCATTTGATCTTGGGGGGGATGTGGGTGTGGGTGTGTGGCCAGGGGCATGGCCAGCTTGACATCACTTGTGTCAGGAGCGCCTATGGTGGCCTGAGTGCTTCTGCCAGCAAAAACAGGCTCCCAAGCTCCGTTTTCAGCTGTGATGGCCTCCTGCAACCTTCTGCATGCGAAAATGGAGCTTGGGAAGGCTGCACACAACTCTCCTGAGCTCTGTTTTCATGGGCAGAGTCACCATGGTCCAGTCTTTCACTGTTTCCAGAGTGGCCCCTCAGGCCAGATCTAAGAACACCCCCGGGCCTAGAGTTTGACACCTCTCCTTTATCCAAAGATGGGCAGTAGCTCCTGAAATTATGCAACCAGATCACAGAGAGATTGAATGGTACCCATTCTCTATCTTTCTTCATAAGTTCCTCTTTGCTCCTTCTCAAATGGGATGGGAAGAATAATGGGACTGAAGTAAAGTCACTATTTGGTTTTGGCAGTAATTTGTTTTGCAGAAATCAAGAGGCATCTATTATTAAAAATGCTATCACTGATCTGTCAGACATCTTCAGCTAACAGAATTGACTGAGATATGTGGCAGAAATGACTACATCCCAGTTCTTAATAAATATGCTAAGAATTCTGGCGCTAAAGGATTTATTTTATATGACTTCCTGGGCTCCTGAGCATGTAAATCAATTTTTTTTAAAAAAAATAGCTACCCTTGCTACCATGTCCAGTCTCTGTGGTCTCATCCTGTCATAGCAGCCATTCCATTTCTTCTTATTTTTTTAATTTCATTCTATCTTCTCCTTGGCCATGGGAAGTTTCAGACCTATTTTATTATTTTATGGCCACTTAATGAAGCTTATAAATGACAATGGGATTTATATCCAATGGCTGTTCATTCATGTTCTCCAATGGGCACTCCACATCATTAATGTCCAGATGCAAGAAATTATGATAAAATATGTATATATAGATGAGTTTCAGAAAAAGTAAGTCGGTGCCCAAGAACAGAAGAGAGATATGGATGCATAGAATCAAAACTGTAAGGTAGCATACCATAAAAGTACCATGCCAACCTTGGCTGATCTCAAAAACATCAAGGAGAGCTGGTCTAGTTCTGTGATGGCAAACTCAGGAGTGGGATTCTACCAGTTCGCACCTATTCGCTAGAACCGGTTGTTAACATTCTAAGCAGTTCGGAGAATCGGTTTTTAGAAGAAATTACTGGCCTAATCCTGTAAGGAGGCAGGAAGGAAACATTCTGGTGTTGCTTATAGAAACTGCCTCTCCATTAACCCTTATTACATTCTTGGCAGGACTAAACTTCTGTCTCAGGAACTTCTCTGGAGTTTTTTCCCCTCCTTTGCTGGTACTTTGCTTGTGTGGAGTGACCATTTAAAGTTACAATGGCACTGAGAGTGACTTATGACCATTTTTGACACTTATGACTGTTGCAGCCTCCCCCCAGTCATGAGAGGCCAGGCGAGGAGATGCATGCTTCAATGTGAGTGATATTGAGTTGGCCATGCCCAGCCAATAACATGACCACCAAGCCATGTCCACCCAGTCACATGACCACCAAGCCACACCCACCACCTAAACCACGCCCATAGATCCAGTTGTTAAAAAATTGAATCCCACCCCTGGGCGAACCTATGGTACGCGTGCCACAGGTGGCACACAGACCCATTTGTGCGGGCAGGTGAGCTCCAGCCAAATTTACCTGCAATGCGCACGTGCGCACCTCCCAGCTGATTTTCAGCCTATTTGAGGCCGTTTTCGCCCTCCCAGAGGCTCGAGGGAAGCCTCTGCAGCCTTCCGAAAATACCAGAAGTGCCAAAATGGGCCCATTTTTTGGCCTCCCAAGGCTGCAGAGGCCCCCCAGAGGCTGAAAACAGGCACTTCCGGTAGTGCAGGTAAGGAGGTGGGGCGGGTGTTGCATGCAGATGCGCTTTCAGCACACCACGACAAAAAGTTTCACCATCACTGATCTAGTTAGTTCTTGGAAGGAAACCTTTCAGCAAATCCCAGAGATTCGTCTGTCTGTCTGTCTGTCTGTCTGTCTGTCTGTCTGTCTGTCTGTCTGCCTGTCTGTCTCTGTCTGTCTATTCATCCATCCATCCATCCATCCATCCATCCATCCATCCATCCATCTATCCATCCATCCATATCTGTCTGTCTGTCTGTCTGTCTGTCTGTCTGTCTGCCTGCCTATCTATTTATCTATCTATTGTGTTTTCCCCAAAATATGACCTACCTTGAAAGTAAGTCCTAGCTTGATTTTTACATGTGTGCCCAATTGTGCCCTCCCTCCAAAATCATGTGTGACCTGCCTCCAAAATAAGCCCTAATTAAGGCCCTGCCCACTCATTCCCAGCCTACAATGAATCCCAAACAGTCCCTTGAGATAAGCACCCATTTTTCTCTCCTTTGAATTGCTCGCAACAACTAAAGTGCCAAATGAACTATAAAAAAAACCAACTGAAGTACAAAGTCCACACAGAACTTCAAGGATTAATCTGAACAGAGCAAACAACTTTGCTTCCTGCAAAGGTTTCTTTACCTTTGCATGTCCTTTATACCTTATGGGAGGAGCAATCACCTCCAGGCCTTACTCCCGAGTCACTCCTTTTGTTTCAGCTTCTCTTGCCTTCTAGTAGCTCTGCTCAAGCGCCACTGCGAACAGGCTTCCCTGGTTCCTCTTCCTTACTGCTGCCAGACTCCAGAGGCTCCGGAGTCAGCACACCACTCCCAGATGGTCCTGGCCCCATCTCTGCATCAGATGCAAGACCCTCATCTGAGTCCTCTCCAGACTCCCAGACTGGTCCCCATTCTTCCCCACTGTCCGATTCCACTGCCATCTGCACAGGCTGCCAGCAAACCACAACAGCAGCTAGTTAGCTAGCTAGAAACCAGAGTAGCTAGCTATAGCTCCTTTTCTTCTTAAATTCCTTAAGAATTCAGTCTTTTGGCAATTCATACCTGAGTATATCTAAAAGGCAGAGTTTGATAGTTGCCTCAAATCTTCCTTTCTGTCTTCTACCAAGATCTGACTGCCAACCAATTATTAGGAGAGAGGAGATAGTTTTTCCCAGAAGTGTTCTGCAAAGTGCCTGGAATGGCTGCTTCATTGAACATCAGAGGAGGCATCCTGGATCAGCTGCCTTTTTTTTAAAGCTTTTGACATTCAGTTGCTTTTTTCTCTACGAAACAGCCTGTTCCCATCTCCTCATCTTGCCACATGATTTATAGCTTTTAGGCAAGTGCACTGTGTACAATTAGGACAGGATTAGAGTTAGGCCATGACTTGTCCAAGGATTGTTTAACTGAGCCACTGCAAGGGAGCATTTCAGAAATGTTATATAAACAACCTACTGGTGGGTCCTTGGTGCACTCTGAGCTTGGTTGTCTTGTTGCAGACATTTCATTATCCAAACTAGGCAGCAGTGGGATCCTACCATTTCCACTACCTGTTCGGTGATTGTGCGCGCACCTAACATGCGTGCACCTAACGTGTGCACGCAGCTTTCCAAACACCAGCTGAGGCCTGTAGCACCAATCAGCTGAGAGGATAAAATTCTCATCTTTCTCCTCTCAGCTGATCCTGAGCTTCTTTCCTTCCTCTCAGCTGATCGTGAGCACACCACTACTGAAACTAGGTAACATCTTCAGTGTTACTGCACCCCATCTTAACCTTGAGCTACAAATATTCTTTTTTATTGACAGCTTACAGCATTAGAGAAGGTTATTTCAAAGTCCTATCTAGCAGTACAACCTACTGAGATGGTACGGCAGATGTTTGTGTAAACATGTGTTGGGGTTCCATCTCTCTCAACATGATCAAAACCTCTGTGTCGCTTCAGTTGTGTCCCTAAATAGGAACTACTTGCTCTCTTACAGCGATGGTGATCCAGAATCATCTGTCAGAAATAGTCATTTCTTGGCTTCCTTATGAAACTGTTTCACTTAAAACAGAGAGAGCTTTTACAAAATTCCAACAAGAAAGATTGATGGGTTGGTTGGTTGGTTTTCAGTTGAGAACTTCAAGGAATGAGATGAATTCTCTGAATTCTCTTCATTCCTTGAAGGTCCCAACTAGAAGACAACTGGGAACCAACTCCCAGCAAAAAACCAACTCAGATCTCTCTGAGAATGACAGGAGGAGAATGGATCTGTTGCACTCCTTCGAAAAGGCCTTCCTAAACCCAAATTCTCCAATTTTAGTGAAAGGGAAAATATGCCCCTTCATAGCAAAATGGGACAATTCACCTGAACCAATTTGCTACAGCCAACTTACCATGGTCAACTCACCATGACTTGGCATGGCCAAGTCACCATGGCCAACTCATTGCAGGAGAACTCACCATAGCCAACTCACCACAGGCCAATTGCTGCTGGCTAAGTCGACAATTCAGTTGAATTATTTAACATAATTTTAAAAAATATTTTAATTTTTGTCATTCACATTTCCTTTTATCCCTCCTTTTGCATCCTTTCTTTAACCATTTTATCCCACTATTTCTTTGATATTAATGTAATGCTTGTCCCGTAGTGAGTTGTTCCATGGTGAGTTGGCCACAGCGAATTGTGGCTGCAACATGTTGGCCGTGGGAGTTCTCATAGATTCCCTTCAAAGAGTCCAAATTTTTGCCTTTGAACCACCCCCAAAACTAATGGAAAGTTAGCCATAGCAATTTCCTGACAGTTAGAACAATTAACCAGTGGAACGACTTGCCTCCAGAAGTTGTGGATGCTACAACACTGGAAGTTTTTAAGAAGAGACTGGACAAGCATTTGTCTGAAATGGTTTCCTGCCTGAACAGGGGTTGGACTAGAAGACTCCCAAGGTCCCTTCAAACTCCATTTTCTCTTCTCTTCTCTTCTCTTCTCTTCTCTTCTATTGCCTTCCCTTCTCTTCCCTTCCCTTCCCTTCCCTTCCCTTCCCTTCCATTCTATTCTTTAATTCCTATTCTATTCTATTCTATTCTATTCTATTCTATTCTATTCTATTCCCTTCCCTTCCCTTCCCTTCCATTCTATTCTTTCTATTCTATTCTATTCTATTCTATTCTATTCTATTCTATTCTATTCTATTCTATTCCCTTCCCTTCCCTTCCCTTCCATTCTATTCTTTAATTCCTATTCTATTCTATTCTATTCTATTCTATTCTATTCTATTCTATTCTATGCTATTCATTGTAGGTACAATAAATCTAGGCCAGTATTTTAAGTGTTGTCATTTCTTTGCAATGCTTTTGGATTTTCCAAGCTGCTCTGCATTTTTGTTTTGGGGGTTTCTCTTCGTATTAAGAGCTGCATAAAAGAAGACACAGTTTCTTTTCTAACAGATGTTTATGCTTGCCAGAGCAGATTGTTAAAGACATAAAGGTAAATATAGATTGTTCAATCCCATCTTGAAGGCAGGGCGCTAAGAAATTAGGTCCATTTATGTCATTTTTCTTAGAGATTCTTCTCAACTGTCACAACAGAGGAGCGATGAAAAATGGAACTATAAATTCAATTTAGAGGGCAATTTACAGTTAATCTTTGGAGCAATTCCAGTGTGAATAATGCAGCAATTTGGATGCATGGCCAGTCAATTCACTCCCTGATTTATGAGGATTTAAGGAAATTTTCTTTCATTAATGATAATTGCCCAACATGAGAAATAATTTCTCAAAGCACCATCTACCTTCAGATCTGTGGCAATAATTTTTGGGAAGGCTGCTGCGCTAGTTAAATTTATTATTTTAGGGGCGAAGTTTTTTTTTAAAAAAAAACAAAAGATATATGAAGCATTTAAATTCTGGTCTGTATCTTCTTAGTGCACATGTGTGAAATGATTAGTGTTGCTTTTTCTACAACCTAGATTAAAAATTATATTTGGAATATCTCAGCAGAAAGATGGTGGGATTCACAATTGATTTTCTGTGTTTGATGATTGCATTAAAATCTGACTGCAGGAAAAAGAACATTATTTGGCCCTTTCTAAAAGTCAAGTCTGTTAGCTGAAGCCTTTTAATAGATGTTCACATCTGACCAATAATTCAACGCATTGATTTATGCCATTTTACAAATCACTCTGTATCTATTGTTCTCGGCTGTGTCTGGTGGAATTTCTGGTGATCCATAAAGCTATCCCAGGCTTTTTCTCTGAAAGATCACAAAAATAAAGATTATTGTTTTAAAATTTCAAATTTTTGCAAGGTCCTCCTATTTTCACTTGAGTAATAGTGAGTTTTCGACATTCTGTGGTCAAAATCTTATACAACTGCAGGTGGGAACACCATTCTCACATCATATTTGAAGACCTGAGATTTCCAACACTTACTTTCTTTCTTTCTTTCTTTCTTTCTTTCTTTCTTTCTTTCTTTCTTTCTTTCTTTCTTTCTTTCTTTTAAAGATTGTTGTGGGCAATAAGCTGACTTTGTAAAAATGCCCCTTGGGGGAGGCCAAAGTAATAAGCAGGCATATACAATGAAAGGAAGGCTATTGCTGAGCACATCGGGTTGTGCTCCAAAGATTGTAAGCCGCCCTGAGTCTCCGGAGAAGGGCGGCATATAAATGTGAATTAAAAAAAATCAATTTTACAGATAAATATTATTGTATTGGTCATGAATCCACTAGTTGTTTAATGATGAGTGATAGTCCTTCAAAATATTTCAACCATTGGACAGTGGCTGGATGAGGGAATGAATGCAGGAATAACTTAAAAATTATTACATAAAAATAACAAGAAGCTTCTTTAGTTCTTCAGTTGAAGTGAGGGAATTTCTTGGATGAGAAGCAAAGCATTTTCAAAGTAAACACCAAGAAAATCCAGTTCTCTTTTGGAAAAAGCACCGGTGGGACATCTTAGAAATTATGTTTAATCTTTACATAGCAGGAATAACAGGTTGGGGGAAGCACTTTAGTTAATCCCATAGATCTGTTAGACAAATCAACAGACATCTTGCAATGGATATTGAAGAAATCATTATTTTCACTAGGGGACAGAGAGAGATAAAGATGGAGTTGTTAGGGATGTTTTAAGAGGAACCATGAGGCTTTCTAGGAATGACAGGGAAAAAAACCAGCTGAGAATTTGCAACAGGGACTTTCCAGAATAAGGAGTCACAGAGGGAAATAAGAGTCTATTTTATATTCTAAATAATAAATACACTAGATTTGTTCCCCTCTCTGTACTACCTGAGTGACATTGAAATAATGTAAACAGGAAACTACGTTTTTATTAAACAAAAACCGATAGATAGAGGCTGCAAACATTGGCATGGTCAGCAGATGGCAGCCCTGTTATATTTCAGCTGCCATCCACTGTCTGGAGTTTTGCAGCTCAGACAGAATAGCCTTCTCAAACTGCCAATCTGCAATTCATAATGGATTATGGCCAGAAACCAAAAAAAAAAAAAAACCCTACTTAAAAATACAATAAAGAAAAAGGGGAAAAAAATTGAATAACATCAAGGCGTCGACAAGAAAATAGGATTGCAACTACGGGAGACATTGCCTCAGTGGGTGTTTCATTTTCAACTCCTGAGGCACAATATATGCTACAACCCTGGTGGTAGAGAGTTTGAAATCTGAAAGAAAGAAAGAAAGAAAGAAAGAAAGAAAGAAAGAAAGAAAGAAAGAAAGAAAGAAAGAAGAAAGAAAGAAAGAAAGATGATGTTTGTTTAAGGTATTCCTGAAGCAGGACTAAGATAGAGGCATTAATTAATCTCCCTACAGTTCTTGCAATGAAATTATTTGGCTTAGGCTGTTTTCATGCCACCCTGGTTCTGTATTGGCAAATACTTTTAACAGGTGCCATTTTGAATTTTATTCCTGGAATAATGCTGAAGGCAAAATACTATAAGTCATACGAAGCCTTTCTTAATCTTAAAATGTAAGCAGGAACAGAGAACTGACCTCTGCTAAGTATTCTTTGCCACCCAGGCTCAACTTATCTTTTGCAAAGTTTTTTTTAGTGAATATCTGGAACTCCGGATCATTTAATCTTTGTGGAAACATACATTTTGCATGTTCTTACCCCAAGGACCGTATTAACACATCTGACAATCCATGTGGAACTAACTTTTGTCAGGTGCGAAGAATCAAGATCACACAATCCACAATTAAGCAGATGTCCCAAAGGGGCTTTTTTTCAGTAGGCCACTGGACCTTTTTGTATTTTTTTCTTTTGAAGACATTTCACTTCTCATCCAAGAAGCTTCTTCAGCTCTGACAAGATGGCGAGAAATGGAAGGATTTATATTCCTTGCAGATATTCCCCACCATCCAGTCAGAGATGAAGAAACTTCTTGGATGAGAAGCTCTTCAAAAGAAATGAAAAAAAACCAAGAAAGTCCAGGTGCCTCCTGAAAAAGTATCTTTGGGACATCCATGACCTGGATAACTGCAAATCTCTACAGACTTTTGAAATTAAGCTAATTTATTGCTGAGGTCTATACACAATAATCTAATCAACTAATGGTCAGCACTAAATTCATGCTAGATAAGAGTTAACAGAATTGAAGAGGGTTTGAACTTAGACCATTTGTGACAATGTAATGACTCCAGGCTGATTCCTCTCTTGACTCCACCTCCAGACTCTGCCTATCCTTCTCTATACTATACAACTCTTTCAACTTAATGGAAAACCACCAACCGCTACTAGCCAAGAGTCTGGAATTTTAATCAGTAGTTTAATAGTGGACTTCATGTTCAATCTTAGACCTTCCTGGTTTAAATATGAGAAGGGCATTAGCACACCCCTCTGGTTATAGCAAATATGGACACCAGAAATTAATTTGTGCCAGAGTTACTTGTAGGGGAGATAGGTGGCATTGCTTCTAAATAAAGTGGCACTGTATCTGAATATAGCTAACCAGTGGTGGGATTCAACTGGCGTAACAACCGGTTCAGTCAGCACATGCTTCTACTGCAGCTCTGGTGAGTAAAACAGCTGAGGAGCATCAAATTGCTGTGCTGTACAAATCTGCTGGGCTGCAAAACGCAGAAATATAGGACAGTCTAGGACAGTGTTCACCAAATTTTGGTGGTCCCCAGAGAAATGTCACCCCCAAAGCAATTAATCCAGGCTGTGCAGCAACACAAGGCTGTGCGCCCACATGGCCCATGGGAACATAAGGCTTGCATCATTTGCATTATGAACAACACGAGGTAGTGAGGGGACAGGGAGAAGGGCAGAGGCGGGGACTTGCCCCATGCACCCCATGTGCCTCGCCTGGCCACCGGGCTGATTCTTTCCGCTTCTTTCTTCTTCTGCTTTTGGCTGCATGCAAGGAAAACAGCAAAAGTCTTTCTTTCTCTCCCCCAAACTCTGCCAGAAATGAGTCTTTGGGACCCTGCAAGGCCTCCTGCTCCAAGAGGCTGCACCAGTGCAACAAGTCTGACAAAGACTCATTTCTGCTAGAGTTTGGTGGAGAGAAAGAAAGGCTTTTGCTGATTCTGCTGCTTTCCTTGCATGAAGCCAAAAGTCTCTCTCTCTCTCTCCCCCTGAGAACAGAGCTGGAGATGGTATCCTGTGATCCCAAATAAAGAACAATCGATTGGTAGGAAAACCGGGTGGGGAATTTTCCTGCAGACTTTTTTGGGGATTTGGTGAACAAATCTCTTTTGAAGCGAGTCCGTTCATCCCTTAAAATTTCTCTGGAAACCGTAGTGCAGCTGAAGTGGAGTCTTGTATTCAAAGTGTCCAGGTTGATGAAAAATGAAATTTGACTGCCTTCACTTCCAGCAACCCTGAAGAATCCTTATTTGAAGCCTCTGTGAGTTTGCATTTCCTATGGTCTTCAGCACTGATTAAGCTTCTTGGATGAGGCGACACATTTTCAAAGGGAAAAAAAATTACAGAACAAGAAAGTCCAGTTGCCTTTTTGGAAAAGCAGTTTTGCGATGGTCTTCTATGATCTGTAGTTCGAACAAATCCTCAACTACCAGTCATCCCCAATTTACAAGATTTCATTTGGTGACCATTTGAAACTGCAACAACACTGGAAAAAGTGAGTGACGACTGATTTTCACACTTACGATGGTTTCTGCATCCCCAAGGTCACGTGATCAAAATTCAGATGGTTGGCAGCTGACTCATATTTATGACAGTTGCTGTGTCCCAGGGTCATAGAATCCCCTTTTGCAACAAGCCAGGTTCACTTAACAATGGTATTACTAACTTAACAAACTGCAGTAATTCGCTTAACAATGGTGGCAAGAAAGGCCGTAAAGTGTGGCAAAGCTCACTTAACAAAATGCCTCACCTAGCAACGCAAATGTTGTGCTTAATAGCAATAGCACTTAGACTTATATACCACTTCACAGTGCTTTACAGTCCTCTCTAAGCAGTTTACAAAGTCAGCCTCTTGCCCCACAACTATCTGGGTTTTTACTGACTTTGGAAGGATAGAAGGCTGAGTCAATCTTCAGCTGGTTAGCATTAAACTCCTGACTGTAGGGAGAGTCAGCCTGCAATGCTGCATTCGAAGGAAGGAAGGAAGGAAGGAAGGAAGGAAGGAAGGAAGGGAGGGAGGGAGGGAGGAAGGAAGGAGGAAGGAAGGAAGGAAGGAAGGAAGGAAGGAAGGAAGAGCAAAGGCACTTAAACTTATATACCATTTCACAGTGCTTTACAGCCCTTTCTAAGCAGTTTACAAAGTCAGCCTCTTGCCCCCAACAACCTAGGTCCTCATTTTACAGACCTCAGAAGGATGGAAGGCTGAGTCAACCTTCATTGTGGTCGTACATTGAAGACTACCCATATTAAACATGCAAAATCAGGATTGTGCTTAATCAAGATTTTCAGATTAAACCTCTAACCCGTTTACACACAATGGCTGAAGGAAATGGAGCCATTTGAAATAAGAAGGCTGGGATGTGGAATTGAAACAAAAATAATGATCCAAAGCTCCAGGCAATCGTTTTAAATCTTCCTCCAACACCTCAAAACTCTGGGCTGTTTAAATGCTTATCTTTATTCCCCGAGAGCTTACTTTTCCATTCTTCTGCCCAGGGTTCCAGAAAAAAACCCGAGTCTGCAGACAGCAAGCCTGTGCTGGTTTTATTCTCTCGTTGGCATTTTTCACCTGGACTCAGGAAAAGGTCAGGCCTATTAACCAGTTTTTTCCCTCATGAAACTGTCTGCTTTTTTTCCCTCAAGTGGTAGCACATCGTAAATCTCTCCGAGAAATGCAGCTTTCCCCTTTTCACAACTCTATTGTGGAAAGGGGAAGAAGGCTCCCCGGCTGCTATAATTCACTTCGTTTCTGATAAGACTCCGCTCTATTTTATCCTTGATTCTTTGAAATACATTCTTGAAAATAGGTGCAGTGGGATTAGAGGAACAGAAGGGAAAATGACACGGGATTTCTTAAGCCAGAGGCTTACTTAGCCCTCTGCTTGGAGGTGAGCTGGTGAACCAGCCTCTACCTGCCACTACTATGAATGGTATTTGTCACAATTGTCTGTTGCCTGTAGACTTAGAATAACTTTATTGTCCCTTTGAACGTACACCATTCGGCACACATTGAAATGAAATTTTGTTGCATACAGCCCTCAAAGGGTCACCTCCTCCAATATACACTACATAAACATGTAGACAATAAATAAATATAAAATGATGCATATACTTGCATGTATTATATGACACAGAGAAACAACACAGTCTAGGTTATACAGTCTAGGAGATATACATATCCAGGGCGAGAAAAAATGAACCTTGTGAGTTTACCAAAGGGATGGCCTAGGGAAGGAAGCTGTTACAGAATCTGGTAGTCCTGCTAAAAACACTTTGAAACCTCCTACCAGAGGGGAGCAACAGAAACAGAATGTAAAGTGGAGGTGTGGGGTCTCTAACAATGCTTCTAGCTGTAAGCACATAGCACTTATAATATAAGTATACATAGCGACTTCAGCAACAGAGTGGTCAACGTCTGGAATACTCTACCAGACACTGTGGTTTCTTCCCCAAACCCCAAAAACTTTAACCTTAGACTGTCTACTATTGACCTCACCCCTTTCCTAAGAGGTCTATAGGGGGCGTGCATAAGTGCACCAACATGCCTACCATCCCTGTCCTATTGTTCCTTTTATTTTTCTTATATGTATCCATGTATTCATAACTATACTTATACCTATTATCTTGTAAGCAATTGACTAATCAAATAAATAAAATAAAATAAATAAATAAATAAGCAGCATCCTGAATAAAAGGAAACAAGTTTCCTATAATCTTCTTGGATGTCCTCACCATTCCCGTTATTCAGAATGGGAAGCATTGAGAGAGCTGACAGAAGCTAGGGATAATTGTAGTAACTCATACTATATCAGATAACCTTTATTGCTATCATTCACTCATATTTCTCTCTCTCTTCTCACTTCTCTCTCTCTCTGTCTGGGAGGGAGAGAGAGGGAGAGAGAGGGAGAGAGGGAGGGAGGGAGACTTTTGAGAGTTACCAGGGTTACAAAGCTATTAAAGAATCTAATTGTCCTGCTTCAGATACCCTGAAGCCTCCTTCCAGATGGTAACAAAAGAAAACCAGTCATGGACAGGACATCTAATACTGTGGACCCTGGTCAAGTAGTGCTTTATGCTGATTTATCCTGAATAGAAGGAAGTGAATATCCAAACATCTTTTCTGCTGTCCTCACCACTCTCTGAACAGCCTTCCTGTCCAAAACAGTAATGTTTCCAAACCACACAGTATTACAATAGGACAGGATGCTTTCAAAGTGGTAAGGAGAGGGGAAGGAAGATGTGCTCTTATCATATAACACAGAAAATGCATGTGCTACTGTGCCCAACTTACCAGTGTCTCACTTTTGAGTGACCATATAAATATAGTGTTGTGGTTCACCGGCAGCTGGTGCAGCTGGCAGAGGTATTGGACAGTGAGGACGAAAGAGAACCAGTCAGGGAGTCTGGAGAGGACTCAGATGAGGTTTCTGCATCCAATGCAAAGATGGGGCCAGGACCATCTGTGAGTGGGGTACTGCCTTTTCAGAGTCTGGCAGCAGCGAAGCAGAGGACCCAGGGGAGCCTGTTCCAAGTGCGCATGTGCGCAGAGCTGCTAGTAGGTGAGAGCAGCTGAAGCAGAAGGGGTGACTCAGGAGTAAGACTGGGAGGTGATTGCCTCTCCCATCAGGGATAAAAGTCAGTCCTCAATGACGAAGAGCTTTGCAGGAAGCAAAGCAGTTCAGTAATCTCTGAGTTCTTCGTGAAGCTTTGTACTCTGGTCGTTTTTTTCTGGGTTTTTGGATTGGTTTATGCTAGCCTTAATTGGACTTCTGTTTCTTGGCAAGCATTCTACAGCACTGAAAAGCATGCTCTTATCTGGAGGAACTGTATCTAATGAGTTTTGGCTGGGAATGCAAGTAATTCCCAGCGTCACATTAAAAAAGGTTTTACTTTTAAATTCAGTTTGTGTTTTATTAAGTTTGATAAAGCCTGGGTCAGAACATATAGGTAGTCCTCAACGTACAACCACGGTTGAGCCCAACATGTTCTGTTGCTTAAGTGAGACAGTTACAAATTGAGCTTTGCCCCATTTTACAACCTTGCTTTTTTTCATTGCTGTTGTAACTTTGAACAGTCACTAAATGAGCTGCCATAAGTCAAGGGCTACCTATGTCTTGGCTGAGCTTTAAGCTGAATGAGTTTTAAGTTGAATGAGTTTTTAAGCTTCATGGAAAGATTAAAATGATTTGCCAAGCTGGAACTGAGCTGCTCTTTGATCTACACCTTGACCCAACCTGTCTGAAAACTTCCTGGCAAACTCTCTTGTTCTCCCAGCAAACCAGAAGTCTTCCATCTCTTCTTTGAATCACTTTTATGACCAAATGTGACTACACTGGGATAAATTGCAGCTGAGAAGGATCAGAAGCCGTTTCTACTTAATCTGAAAAATGGCTTGTTCTAATAATGTTTCGGCTCCTAATTCTTTACGTTTTTTCTTGCACTAAGGAAGGATGAGAAGGAAGACATTTTAAAGCACAGGTAGAGAATAAATCACAAAGGCACAATCAATTCAAAGTGGGAACAGTGAAGGAATACAGAAAAGGCTGTATTTAGAGACATATTCTACTACTAGCTCTATACCAGTGCTTCACTATGAAACTATGTGATCGGGCTTAGTTTCTAGGGAGGAAAATAAGGGAGAGAAAATTCTGCCTCTGCCTACCAGCATCCATCAGTATTCATCTAGCTAGCGTCCTGTCAGTGTGTTTGAGAGTTGAGGGCTGTTTGGAAACTGAAACATGGAAACTGAAAGAGTATTTGCTGTATGAGCAAGGAGAAAGCAAGGAGCCTGGGCATGGCTTAGCTCAACTGTTCTGTACTAAAGCTGCTTGGTGCTGTGAAACTAAAACTGAAACTCCTCTCCTCTGCTTGTGTTTTGCATTTGGAAGAGATTTCTTTCCAGGTGGGTTAGGGGGAGTAGAACTCCTTAGCATCAGAGCGTGTTAATAATAATAATATAGGAAATACTAATGCTCTGAGGATTTTTAAAAAAAGAACTGCTAGGTTGGCAGAAGCTGGGACAAGTAACGGGAACTCACTCTGTTATGTGGTGCTAGGGATTCGAACTGCCAAACTGCCGACTTTTCTGATTGACAAGATCAGCGTCTTAGCCACTGAGCCACCACATCTCATTTGTATCCCATCTTTATTATTTTTATTACAAATAACCCAAGGCAGAAAACATATTTAATATTCCTTCCTTCTCCTACTTTCACTGCCACAACAAAAAGAGAGACTTCAGCCAACTTTTGTTTCTAAAGTGGGACTAGAACTCATGGCCTCCTGCTTTCTAATCTATGCCTGTGAGTTTTATTCATTTTTTTTTGTAAGGATGCTCCTCTGTCTTCGATAAATTTCATTTCTGCTGGTTTTTCTAGCCACTTCTTTATAAACCTCTTAGGATCATTTCCAATATTAGTCTGGTCTTCTGTGGCAATATTTCTCAACCTCCACAACTTTAAGAGGTACGGACTACAACTCCCAGAAATTAACTCACCACCATGGTTGGCTGGGGAATTCTTGGAGTTGTAGTCCACACTTCTTAAAGTTGCTGAAGTTGAGAAACCCTATAATAGAGGATTCCTCAGCCAATCCTTGAGTATTGAAGATTTGTCCTGAAATGATTACAAACTCCATCTCCTTTGTAGTGCAATGATGGTATATTCATTACATCAGCAAACAACAAATACTCTTATCTGACAAGAAGGGCTAAAAGCCAGGCAAGGTTAGCATTGGGTTTGAGTTGGCTCCCTTTCTTTTTATTACCATTGTCATGAGACACACCACACCACACCCAGGCCTATACGCAGTTCTAGTTCTGGCCATGCCTAACCCATTATCCATAAATGCTATTAACCCTATAACATGTCTACATCCCTACCCTATTCCAACCCTCACTAACCGATCCCCACCTTGCCACCTGCACCATGTTTAACTTAATGCTTACTTACCAACTATATGTGCCTCAACCCCTTCTAACAATATGCGCCACATCAAAACATGAAAAGAGCCATTTCCAGCCCCATAGTTTCTACAGAATCCATCCTGCAGCAACTCTCAACACCATCGGCTAGCATACAAGCAGAAATACAGATCTGTCAGCAGCAGAGATAAGGTGACATCTAATCTGAGCCAACTTTAGCAGAAGCTAGAAGCAGACTTCTTGTCATGAAAAGCCCTCTTCATTTGCCTTTTGTGAATGAATGGCATTCACCCATTGAAAAGTTCAGATAAGATTCCTTCCAAGAGTCAACAGCAGCAACAGACCTTATAAGTTCCTTAATTGTGAGCTCCCAGCTGAAAGGCTGCAAATTAAGTTCTGGCAAGCTGTCTCTGTGGTACGAAACACAACAAGCAAAATCTTCAGAAAGACAAACTGGTGTCTCCTACGACAACCACTCCCCTTTCCTTCTATTTATTCCCCCAGCCAGGAAGAGGCCATTCAGCATCCACATGTGCTTTGCTTCCTCAGTTGACTCCATGTCCTCCATTGTTCCCCTCTCCTAACAGCTCTGTGCATACATGCATCTGGAACAGGCCCCAGTTGTTCTTCCTCCCCACTCATCTCAGCCTCCAAAGGCAGCTGCCTCTCTGGTGGCTGGGGAATGTCGGACGGCCCTGGCTCTATCTCTGTGTCTGACACAGAGCATCTATCAGAGCCTTCCCCAGATGCCAGCACTGGCACAAATTCCTTCCCAACCTCCTCATCGTCTGTTTCTGCCCCCAGTTCCGCTGGCAGCTGGTGGGCCACAACAAGGATTGGCAATCCCATCTGATTTTGAATCATCTGCAAATTTGATATGTCCTTCATCAAAATCATTAATAAAACTGCTAAAAGGGTGCAGGGTTCAAGGCCAGGCCCTATAGCTTGTTCTGGTTTCACGAGGATATTTAATGAGCCCTCTGTATGGTGCTGTCCACTAACTTAAATCTTGTTTTGATAATCAGAATATGACGGGAATTCTTTAGTTTGCACTATACAAAGATATTCTATGCAACAAATTCTTTGCACAACCAAAATATTGGCTGATTTGGAAAAAATAAATTCACCGGTGTAAAGGTTATTTGCTAATTCCTGAAGTACCTTTCCAAAATCATTCAATCAATCCATCCTAAAAGCATCCCTCATTTGATACGATATTCCTGAACCTCATTTTGATTACTTGGGGTTCAAATTGTTCTAGGAAAATTTCAAACCGGCCACAAGAAGCCAGCTGAACCAGTCTGGCATTTTGTGCAGACAGCGTTTGGTTAAAAAGGAAAGAAGAAAAGAAGAAGATGAGGCAAGGCAGTAGAAATAACAAGAAACATTTTGACTTCCCTTTCTTCATGAATCAAAGCTGCCAAACGTGACAACTTTCGAGATTAAATGGCTGGGCTCCTATCATCGGGTGCCACCCAGGGCACCGCTTTCTGAATATATCCTGCCTTAGAATGAAGAGTTATCGATAGACAAAACTTGACAAGTGCTTTCGTTTTGGAATCAGATATACAGTAATTATGCTGTTTCAGTGCTGAAGAATCCAGATAAGTACCACTCACTTTGTAGGAACAGAATGAAGAGAAGAGGTTATCCTGTTATTATTTTCTTTAAGCTTGCCTTGCTCCTACCTTTAAATCACAGAAAATGATTTTATACACCGTGTGCAGAGTGGTGTTCAGCAGGTTCTGACAGGTTCTGGAGAACCAGTAGAGGAAATTTTGAGTAGTTTGGAGAACCGGCAAATACCACTTCTGACTGGCCCCACCCCCATCTATTCTCTGCCTCCCATTGAGTCCCAGCTGATCGGCTGGGTCTTCTTTTGTTGCCCTGCACAGGAGAACGGAGCTGGAAAGCAGGTTAGTGGGGTGGGAAGGGAAGGGGATTTTGCAGTAACCTTCCCCCAGGAGTGGGATGGGAATGGGGATTTTGCAGTATCCTTCCCCTGCCACGCACACCAAGCCACGCCCACAGAACCTATGTCTGCACTCTTTCTAGAGTCTCAACATCATTTTTTATATCATGACAATGTAAAAATATTTCACATTAGATTCCTCATTATTTGAGACTAGCTGCCCCAAAAGGATAATAATAATATGAGAATGGGTGAAGAATGAAGAAATATGAAATGAGAATTCAGAAATATTTAGGCTAGAAAAATTTGGCCATTGTTTACCTATGTTTCACATCTTCTGTCTCACCTATGATACCATCTATATTTTAAATTTAGTAATACGAGTTACCTTGAAGGGGAACAATTTCCCATCACAATTACCTTGTGTTTGAATAGCTTTAAAATGCTTTAAGCCAACAGAACATAAGCCTTTATTAAAATTTGAACAATTATGACTTCATTCATGGTTTAAATGTAACACATAAGTTAGGAAATTAACATTTATTCCCTTGCAATATAATTCATTCTGCCCATTATTTTAACAATGGCTTGAAAAAGCTTTCTCAGCCAATATTTGTTTACAACAATATATAATTTCCATAGAAGCGCCATTGGTGTGAGATGGAGTCATGGCGTGCATGAAATTGCATGCAGGATTCAAATAATGAGCTGTAATGTGGTGTTGGGATTCTCAAGTGAGCATCTTTGTGGAAAGAATATTATGATTCATAGAGCAGGGTTTTTAGAACTAGATTTATCTTTCAGGAATGGAAAGGAATTCATAACTAGAGAAATTCTATCAGCTTCCCCATCTGTCTCCTGCTATGACAGACAGACAGACAGAATCAGTACTGCAGACAAGACATGACATGACACAATAACATAAATCTTGTGGTTAGAATCAGTAGCATGTGACATTGGCACATAGAAAAATAATGCTTATAACTGCAGTTTTGATTTTTTTTTTAAGCTGTATGAATAGAGAGAGAGTGCAGAGAAGAGCAACCAAGATGATGAGGGGACTGGAGGATGAAACATATGAAGAACGGTGGCAGGAACTGGGTATGTCTGGTTTGATGAAAAGAAGGACTAGGGATGACATGATGGCAGTCTCAGGGGCTGCCCCAAAGAAGAGGGAGTCAAGCTATTCTCCAAAGCACAAGAAGGCAGGACAAGAAGCAATGGGTGGAAACTAAACAAGGAGAGAAACAACCTAGAACTAAGGAGAAATTTCCTGACAGTGAGAACAATTAATCAGTGGAACAACTTGCCTCCAGAAGTTGTGAATGCTCCAACACTGGAAGTTTTGAAGAAGAGATTGGATAATCATTTGTCTGAAATGGTGTAGGGTTTCCTGCCTAGGCAGCGGGTTGGACTAGAAGACCTCCAAGGTCCCTTCCAACTCTTCTATTCTATTCTATTCTATTCTATTCTATTCTGTTCTGTTCTGTTCTGTTCTGTTCTGTTCTATTCTTCATTCCAATATTCTATTCTATTCTATTCTATTCTATTCTATTCTATTCAATTCTACAAACCTCTTTCGAAACATTTAACTATCTATATTTTTCAAGATGTTGGCCAAAAGTGCTTATTTAACCTTAGTGTCTCAGCTGGGAAGGCACACAATCCATCACTGGGTAGAATAATAGGATAATAGATTTAGAAGGGACCTTGGAGGTCTTCTAGTCCAATCCCATGCTCAAGCTAGAGACCATATACCAATTCACACAATTGGCTGTCCAATCTTTTCTTTAATACATCCAGGGATCTTGGACTCTTAGTGGACAACCACTTTAAATATGAGTCAGCAGTGTGGGGTGGCGGCCAGGAAAGTCAGCGCAATCCTAAACTGCATTAACAGAGGGATACAATCAAGATCAAAGGAGGTTCTAATACCACTCTTTAAAGCCTTAGTAAAACCACACTTGGAATACTGCATCCTGTTTTGGTCACCAGACTATTAAAAATATGTTGAGACTCTAGAAAAAATGCAGAGAAGAGGGAACTGGAGGCTCAAACATATGAAGAACAGTTGCAGGAACCAGGCATGGCTAGTCTAGTGAAGAGAAGGACCAGGGGAGACAGGATAGCAGTGATCCAATATTTGAGGGGCTGCCACAGAGAGGAGGAAGGTGGTCAAGCTATTTTGCAAAGCATCTGAAGGCCAGACAATGAATAATGGATGGAAACTGATCAAAGAGAAATTCAACCTAGAAATAAGGAGAAACTTTCTGACAGTGCGAACAATCAACCGATGGAACAGAAGTTGCCTTCAGAAGTTGTGGGAGTTTCATCACTGGAGGCTTTCAAGAAGAGACTGGACTCCATCTGTCAGATATGGTGTACGGTCTCCTGTTGGTCAGGGGGTTGGACTAGATGACCTACAAGGTCCCTTCCAACTCTGTTAATCTGTATCTATGTAAAGAATTAGCCACCTTCAATGGGGTGGAAGTTGAAACAGCTTTAACTCTGGGAAGAAGGAGTAATGATGGTTATTTCACAAAGTATTTGAGGAACATAATAAATCAAAGCAAGTATAAATATGCTTTGGGGAAAGCTATGTTCCAGAGAGCTGAATTAAAGCCAAAGCAAAGTGAAAGGCATCTAGAATGATTAGAGGAATGGAGAATTTATCTTAGGAACAGAGATTAGGTGGGTGGAAAAGAGTGGACATTTTATTAAAGATAAAATGCTGAGAGATATGATGGCCCTTGAAAACACAGGACTCAAAAACTTATTTTTTGTTTTTTGTTCTTTCTTCTTTTTTTTGAGAGGAACTTTTTGAGCAAGAGAAATTTCATCAGTCGGTTCTCCTGATAAAATGAAAACCCTGTCCAATTCTCCTCATTTACATGATTTAAGGATTCAAACATCTAACGTGACTGGGAGGGAAAAAAAATCTTGGCTTATATAAGCATGGCTTTTATATCAGACTGGATAATGCAGATTTGTGTGTGTGTGTATTTGTCAGTGCCTCCAATTCCCAGCTACTAAATACTTGCCTAATCATGTTAAATCACATGGAAGGAAGGGGCTCCCAATTACTGGGGACACTAGTCTTCAGAGAGATGATAATTTCCCTAGTTGGTGTAGTTTGCATGACAAACAGGAAAGCCCAAGCAGCAGGGATGCCAGACGTACAGAATATCAGAGTTGGAAGAGAATTTGGAAGTCTTCTAGTCCAACCCCTTGCTCAGGCAGGAAACCCTATACAATCCCAGACAAATGGTTGTCCAATCTCTTCTTAAAAACTTCCAGTGATGGAGCACCACAACTTCTAGAGGCAAGTTGTTCCACTGAGTAATTGTTAGGTCAGGAAAATTCTTCTTAGTTCTAGGTTGCTTCTCTCCTTGATGAGTTTCCACCCATTGTTTCTTGTCCTGCCTTCAGGTGCTTTGGAGAATAGCTTGACTCCCTCTTCTTTGGGCAGCCCCTCAAATATTGGAAGACTGCTATCCTGCCACCCCTAAGTCCTTCTTTTCATTAAGCTAGACATACCCATTTCCTGCCACCGTTCTTCATATGCTTTAGCCTCCAGTCCCCTAATCATCTTTGTTGCTCTTCTCTGCACTCTTTCCAAAGCCTCAGTAATAATAGGAACTTTACAGCAATTTTGGAAATGTAAAGTTCTCCTCTTTAAGATCCTCAAAAAGGATTCTTTAAGACGATTCAGCATCATATCTGGGAAGTTCTGCATAGATGTATCCAGGAGTACATCAGACAATTAGTCAGTGGAACACCTTACCACCAGAAATTGTGGGTGCTCCATCACTGGAGGTTTTTAAGAAGAGACTAGACAGTCACTTATCTGAAATAATATAGGTTTTCCTGCTTGAGCAGGGGGCTGGACTAGATGACCTCCAAGGTCCCTTCAGCTCTATTCTATTCATGACAAAATGGCCACCAGATAGATGAGCTGCTGAGAGAATGACTGAAATAGTAGCAGATGTGGAGGAATCTCAAGCGGAGGAAGTACCATATCAAGACAAGATTCTGCATGGTTGCCCCAAAGGTGCTTTTTCAAGAGGCAACTGGATTTCCTTTGTTTTTCCTTGAAGACGTTTCACTTCTCATCCAAGAAGCTTCTTCAGTTCAACTGAAGAAGCTTTTTGGATGAGAAGCAAAATGTCTTCAAGGGAAAAACCAAGAAAGTCTATTTGCCTCTTGAAAAAGCACCTTTGGGACAACCATGACCTGGATGATTAAGCACTTCCATAGACACCTGCATGGGGGTACCATTGACAGGTAGCTGAGGTAGCAGACATTGGTAAATCCTACCATTGGCTGGTATGGGATGGACTAAACTATAGCACTTAGATACTGACTGTTAGGGTTCTGACGATTGCCCTAATTAAATGATGAGCCTTGAGCCAAGCTTCAAAAGAATCCAAAAGATTTATTAGGAGCAACCTAACCAGCATTAACCCATATGAAACCAACTCTGAGACATGTAATTTACTATCACCTATGACCCTGTTTCCCCCCACCCCACCGGGTGTGTCATAAATCAGATTCTCCAATGAGACACATTCACATCAATCACACTCTCCAAAGAAGGATTTTCAAGGGCAGATGATCCAGTAGCCTAGGCTACAATCTCTACAAGGTAAGCGTGGAATGTGCTTCTGGCCTTCATCTGCCCCACTGCTCCCTCATGGCAACTCAGAAACAGGCATAGGAATGATTTACGAGTTGACACTGACCATAACAGCACAAAAACAAGCACTAAGCATAAGATCCATGCAGGCCGGGTCTACCACACTAAGTGAAGGGTAGGCAGAGAGGCCTCAGAGACAATCCAACACATACTAGAAGGGTATCCGATGCAGGTAGGAACAGCATACATTGAATGGCACAACCAAGCAGCTGGCATTGTGTACAGGAACACCTGTACAGAATATGGGATCAGTTGTCCAAAGCAGGGTTTCCAAACTCCAGGCCCGCGGAACAGATCTGATCTACAGGATGCTTAGGTCTGGCCTATGGCGCCACCCTGGAAATAGCAAAGGACTGGCCCAGAGTACCTCTGCCAGTGAAAACGAGCTTGGGAGGGCCATGTGTGCCCCCCTGACTTTGTTTTCATTGGCAGAGGGCTGCAGGGAGCTGTCACAGCTGAAAATGGGGCCCAGTGCCTCTGCCAGTGAAAATGAGCTCAGGAGGGCCACGCGTGCTCCCCCGAGTTTCGATTTCACTGGCAGAGGGCTAGCAAAACAAACTGAAAGGAGAAATGTTTCTCCTTTTGCATTTGAGCCTGCAAGAAGGGACAGGAAAAGAGAAAGGGAAAGAGGAAAGACAAAGAAAAAGAAGGGAAGATGGGTAGAGAGCAAGGAAGGAAAAAGAAGAAAAAGAAGGAAGGAAGGAAGGAAGATTAGAATAGAATAGAATAAAGAATAGAATAGAATAGAATAGAATAGAATAGAATAGAATAGAATAGAATAGAATAGAATTCTTTATTGGCCAAGTGTGATTGGACACACAAGGAACTTGTCTTGCTGAAAATGCTTTCAGTGTACATAAAGAATAGAACAGAACAGAACAGAACAGAACAGAACAGAATAGAATAGAATTCTTTATTGGCCAAGCGTGATTGGACACACAAGGAATTTGTCTTTGGTGCAAATGCTCTCAGTGAACATAAAAGAAAAGATACATTCATCAAGAGTCAAGAATCATCAGGTACCACACTTAATGATACTCACAGGGTACAAGAAGCAATCAAATCATACTAGGAAATAGTCAATATAGATCATAAGGATACAAGCAACAAAGTTACAGTCATACAGTCACAAGTGGGAGGAGATGGGTGATAAGGAGTGATGAGAAGATGAGAGTGAGGGAGGGTTGAGGGAAATCCTGCCTTAGCACTTGGCTCCCACAGATGCCCCCAACACAAGTGTTGTTGAGCTGGCCACCCCTCCTGCCTCCCACCTCCTCTGAGGTTAAACACAACCCTGATGCGGCCCTCAATGAAGTCGTTAAACACCCCTGCTCTGAAGTTTATATGGGGAGACTCACAAAAGATTGTGGAGAATAAGACAGCTAAGATCCTAAAGGACATCCAGATCCAGACAGACAAGCAGATATTTGGCCAATCCACCAGATATTGTGGTAGTAAAAAAGGACCTTATTAGGCAATTGACCAAATCTGAGGATTTTCTATAAAGCCTTCCAGCTCAGCTTTTGAAGAAAGTGCAATGGCATAAATAATCTTGATTCTTTTCAGTGATTTAGCTTCTCTGGTCATAAAAAGGCAGCTAGATACACTCCTGATTTCTAACAAAGAAGGGCTTTTGTTAGCGAGAACAAACATTTGGCACTGTTCGTTATCATCTTTTGTGTATATTTGTTGGTCTTAAAATCTGGATGCTGCCACTGACACTTAGGAAATGTTTCCCTGGGCTAAATTGTAGTGGATTGTGAGTAATATTTCCAGGCAAACCCAATGGGACATTTCAATACGGTACAAATAAGACTGAAAATTCTTACAGGTTGCTGTGAATATGATTGAATAGCTACAGATAACAGATTAACAGAGTTGGAAGGGACCTTGTAGGTTATCTAGTCCAACCCCCCGCCAAGCAGGAGACCCTACACCATTTCTGACAAATGGCAATCCAATCTCTTCTTCTTCTTCATCTCAAGTGATGATGCTCCCACAACTTCCAAAGGCAAGTTGTTCCATAGCTATAAATTATGGTCAATTTTTGTTTCAATCCCTGGAACATTGTTTTTTTAAAAATAGTATTAGAGGATTGGAATAACTTGATTCACTCATATTTTAAGAGGTGGTTAATTTTAATCTGAACGTAATGATTGAGGTATGAGGAAAAAGTCATCTAATAATTGTTTTCCAGCACCACATTCCTCTTAGTAAGGTACATTTTCCATTATTGCTGTAAAGAACAAGATAGCTGGAAATGGTATTAAATGAGCAGTGACTTTCTGAGGCGAGAGAAGGGCATGGAGGACCGAAGAGACAGCGACACCAATTTTGCGAGTTTTGTGGGCACTGTTGTGTATCTAAAGTGGGATTAAATAAACTGAATGTAGCTTGGAGATTAAAGATAGATGAGAGTGAATACCTCAGGTTTTGTTTTCATATCATCGCTCCCAAAGTCTTTTAAAGGAGAAAGGAGACTTTCTAATTTTAGGGAGGGGTTATGATCACTAAAGTTGAGAATATATTTGATAACCTGAGACCAACTATATTTATTTTTTTATTTTTATTCATTTATTTTGTCAATCGCTTACAAGATAATAAGTATAAGGATAAACATAGTTAGGAATACATAAAATGGATACATATAAGAAAAATAAAAGAAACAATAGGACAGGGACGGTAGGCACAATGGTGCGCTTATGCACGTCCCCTACAGACCTCGTAGGAAAGGGTGAGGTCAATAGTAGACAGTCTAAGGTTAAAGTTTTTGGGGTTTGGGGAAGAAACCACAGAGTCAGGCAGAGTATTCCAGACATTGACCACTCTGTTGCTGAAGTTGTATTTCCTGCAATCAAGTTTGGTGTGGTTAACCTTGAGTTTGTATCTATTGTGTGCTCTTGTATTGTTATGGTTGAAGCTGAAGTATTCATTGACAGGTAGGACATTGTAGCAGATAATTTTGTGTGCTACGCTTAAGTCTAACCATAGGGCATAGTTCAAGGTTGTCCAAGCCCTTTGAGCCCTTTCCTTGAAGCCCTCTTGCAAGACGCACACTGGGCACGGGCTCCTCGGGGACCTCTTCATCCCTGCTGCCAGCCTCCACAATCTCCAAAGACAGCATTTCACTCCCTGATAGTCCTGGCCTCATCCCTGCATCACACGCAGGCCCCTCATCTGAGTCCTCGCTCTCTGAGACCTCAGCCATCCACACCTGCTGCCAGCGAACCACAACACTCTGTAAACCTCTTAGAGAGGACTGTCAAGCACTGTGAAATGGCATATAAGTCTCAGGGCTATTACTGGGCATCCTCCTGGACCCACAGCTCAGTTTGGAGGAGCAGGTGGGGGCTGTGGCCAGGGGGGCTTTCACCCAGGTTCAGATATAGCCAGCCAGCCCTTACCTGAGCCAAGATGCCCTTCGAACGGTCACCTCTAGGATCGATTACTGCAACGCTCTCTACACGGGGCTGCCCTTGCGGACTACCCGGAGGCTACAGCTGGTGCAGAATGCGGCCGCGTGGGTTGTGATGGGAGTATCCCAATACTCCCATGTTACACCCCTCCTGCGTGACCTGCATTGGCTGCCAGTGGCCTTCCGGGTTAGCTTCAAGGTGCCAGTAACCACCTATAAGGCCCTAAATGGCTTGGGTCCAGGGTGCTTACAGGAATGCCTCCTGCCAGTATCATCATATGCCGATCGTCCTGTTCGCTCCCACAGGAGGGGCCTCCTGGCGATACCGTCGGTCAGACATTGTCGGCTGGCGGTTCCCAGGGCTAGGGCCTTCTCCGTGGGAGCCCCCGCCCTCTGGAACCATCTCCCTGTGGATCTCCGTTTGGCCCCTGACCTCCGCTCCTTCCGGGACCTAAAGACTTGGTTATTTCAACAGGCTGGCCTGGAATGACCCGGGTGGGATTTTTTTACTGTTTTAATTATTTTAATTAATGTTTTAATGTTTTATTATTATTTATTCTGACTTGGTATATTTAATGCTTGTTTTATGTAAATTTGGTTCTGTTTTATTGTTAGCCGCCCTGAGTCCTTAGGGAGACGGGCGGCATACAAGTCGAATAAATTATTATTATTATTATTATTATTATTATTATTATTATTATTATTATTACTATTGCATTGAATCATGTCAACCATGGTGTCATGAAGAGTTAAAAGTGTCTAACTGGCTGATTAAATGATAGAAAGTGTGACTTTGGGGGATCCTCCCAATACTTGTACCAGCTGATTGAAGGGAATATTTGTAGCCCAGGACTGAATTTTGGCACTCTCTGAGCTGATGCTACCTACTTTGGTAATGAAACATCTGCTAGAAAACCACTTAGGGGGGGAGCTGTAAAGCATCGTAAAGCGGTATCTAAGTCTAAGTGCTATTGCTATTGCTACAGATGTTCTATGATAGCTCTTTAGCACAGATGTTCTGTGTTCCACCATATAATTTGGCTCTATAGTGAACTGAGTCTCTAAGCTAACAGGGCCAGCATGCAAGGGACTATATTATAGTCTACAGTACCTACAGAAGCAAGTCACCTTTCCGGGAAAGAATTAAGGTTGCTCCCTATGGTGGCATCTAAAATCCAACCAAGGTTTTATGGCGTTTCTGAAGACAGTAAATTTTGGAGAAGACATCCTGCTGCTACCAAGGTAGTTTCAAGGTTGCAAAAAGGAACCAAGAAAGAAGAAGAAAGTCATAAGAAATTGTCTGCTTGAAATCCAGCTCGTTTCCCTGCTACCTGGAAATATATTACCTGCGAGGGAGAAAGTGAGAGTTTCTCTCTGCAGCGCACTGTCCCAGATTGCTCAAAGGAGCAAACTCTTTGATAGTTTAACTTTACAGACTTCTCTTCTTCCACCTTTCACAAAGAGAATAGAATAAATGAGTTGCAAACTCCCCAGCTAGAGAGGAAGCTTAAGAGAAGAAAAAGAAAAGGAGAAGCATTGGAGGGAAGAAGAAAGAGGCAAACTCGTGGGATGAATGTTTACATTCCAAGAAATGACTCCTTGGGCAGGAGGGAATAGTAAAAGCTGAGCATCTTCAGGGGTGAAGAATAACAGGGGCTACCATGACTTCCCTCTGCAAATTCTTGATGAGAACAATCTTCCTTTTCTCTCTTTTAAAACTCCCATTCCGTTTTCCCGCTCGGTGTTTACAAGACGATGTTCCAGCATCCCTGCAAAAACACCAGACAGACTTATCTGAATAAATCCTCCAAATTGTAAAGCAGGATGTTTTGCTACTGGGACAAACACTTCAATCCATTTCTGGGATTACCAGTTCATGGTAATTTCTCATGAGAGACGCTTAGTTATTCACATTTAATCTCGTTGGTGTCCTTCTACATTTGAAGCTCAAGTCTTGTTTATTGCTTTCTCAAGAGCGAAGCCTCCATTTTGCATCCATCTCTCTGTCTGAAACTGCAGCCTTTATGGAGTCTTTTATTTTGTCTTCTGTTTTCTTTTCCCTCTATTAAATAATGTTTGTACTTCTGGAAAATAGAAAAGCACACTTCGGGTAAAGGAACATCACCAGGGCTTCAAAAAACTTAGCAAAAGGTTCTCTGCCTAGTTGCTGGGTGGGCTTGGCCATGGTGGGCGTGGCCTAGTCGGCCGCCTGCACTATGGCGGGGGGGTTGCCCTCCCTGAGCTCTGGAGGCTTTCCTTGAGCCTCCAGGAAGGCAAAATGGCCTCCCCAGGCTACAGAGGCTCTATGGAAGCTGGAAATGGGCCCCTTTCCAACCTTCCCAAACTTCTGGGAGGCCCATTTTTCATCCTCCCTGAGCCTCTGTGCACGCCCTGCACTTACCTGCATCCAAAACTGGCCGCGTGGGCACTCCTGGGAGGGGCGGGGTGGTGTGGGTGGGGCCAGCCAGGAGAGGGATTTGGGGGTTCTCCAAACTACACGGAATCTTAACCCCCAGCAGCCCAGTCCTGAATGTCATCATTAACCAAGGAAGACGCAGTTGAGATAACAACAGCACTTAGATTTGTTGTTTAAATATATTTTATTAAGTTTCCATTATTACAACTCAAAACATCATGACATCTATACAAGTTCTTATCTTATATGACTTAACACATTACATTTTACATTTACATTTATCTAACGTTAATTAATAACTTTATCCATAATTATTATTCATATATTCTTATATATTCTACATATTTATCATTCGTTTTCTTGAGGTCTCTTACAGGTTAATTTCCTATCTTATTTCTTATTTCTGTTTGTTATCCAATCATACCAGGAGATGAAGTGTCGTAGAAGGGGACTAGAGAGTAGGTGGAGGGCGACCCGCTCCAGATCCGACCGAGCCCAGTTAAGAGCCCATATTAGGACTTACCTGGTAGCTGTGGGGGCAGTGAGGAGGTCTTACTTCTCCGCCCTCATAGCATCCACAGATAACTGCCCAGCCACCCTGTTTGGGGTTGCCCATTCCCTCTTACAGTTGGGGGAGGTGGTGGATCCTCTGTGGGGCAGAGCTGAGGAATTTGGTCTGTATCTGCAGGATAAAATTGCTTGGATCCGGGAAGGGTTGCGCTCGGACTTGCAGTGGTCTGAGGAAGGGGAGGCGAGCGGTCTGGCTAATGTAATCTGGACTGAGTTCGATCCTGTTTCTGAGGATGAAGTGGACAGGATCATGCGTGGTTCCACCACATGTTTATTGGACCCGTGCCCTTCCTGGTTGGTTTATGCCTCCAGGGAGGTCACGTGCGGCTGGCTCTGGGCAGTGGTCAACGCTTCGTTGAGGGAGGGGCTGTTCCCTGCCACCTTGAAAGAGGCAGTGGTGAGGCCCCTTCTAAAGAAGCCTGCCCTGGACCCAGCTGTGTTGAACAACTTTCGTCCGGTCTCCAACCTTCGCTTTTTAGCAAAGGTTGTTGAGAGTGTGGTGGCACAGCAATTGCCACTCTTCCTGGAGGAAGCGGACTACCTGGATCCGTACCAATCGGGCTTCTGACCCGGGTACAGCATAGAGACAGAATTGGTCACGCTGATTGATGATCTCTCTAGGGCTCGGGACAGGGTTTTTTCCTCTGTCCTGGTCCTGTTAGATCTCTCAGCAGCTTTTGATACCATCGACCATGGTATCCTGTTGCGGTGTCTCGGCGGGCTGGGAGTGGGAGGCACTGTTTTACAGTGGTTCTCCTCCTACCTCTCGGGATTTTCGCAAACAGTGTTGGCAGGGGGGCAGAGGTCAACTCAGAGGTCTCTCACTTGTGGGGTACCCCAGGGGTCGGTCCTCTCACCTCTCTTGTTCAACATTTATATGAAGCCACTGGGTGAGATCATCTGTGGTTTTGGGGTGAGCTATCATCAGTACGCTGATGATACGCAGTTATACATCTCCACCCCGGACCACATCAGTGATGCTCTCTCCGTGATGTCCCGTTGTTTGGAAGCGGTGCGGATCTGGATGGACAGGAGCATGCTTCGACTCAACCCAGCCAAGACAGAGTGGTTGTGCATACCGACATCTCAGTCCAGTTCGGAGGTTCCATCTTTGGTCATGGGGGAGGAGGTGTTACCCCCCCGTGGACAGGGCACTGAATCTGGGGGTCCTCCTGGATTTACGGCTCAAGTTGGAGGAGCAGGTGGGAGCCGTGGCCAGGGGGGCCTTTGCCCAGGTCTGGCTGGTTCGCCAGTTGTGCCCATATCTGGATTGAGATGCCCTGCGCATGATCACTCAGGTGCTCGTTGTCTCCCGACTCGACTACTGTAACACTCTCTATTTAGGACTGCCCTTGCATACCACTCGGAGGCTTTAGCTGGTGCAGAATGCGGCCGCACGGGTAGTGATGGGAGCTCCCCGATACTCCCATATTACACCCCTCCTGCGTGGCCTGCATTGGCTTCCGGTTGCCCTCTGGGTGAGATTCAAGGTCTTGGTGTTAACATTCAAAGTCCTACATGGCATGGGTCCAGGATATCTACGAGAACGACTCCTCCCAGCATCAAATACCAACCGCCCTGTACAGGCGCACAGATGGGGTCTCCTCGGGGTGCCGTCCACGACTCAATGTCGCCTGGTGGGGACCCGGGGGAGGGCCTACTCTGTGGCGGCCCCCACTTTATGGAATCTTCTTTCGCCGGAGCTCCGGCTGGCTCCCTATCTTCGTACCTTCCGCCACAAGTTAAAAACCTGGCTGTTTTTACAATCTGGGCTGTGCTGATTCTTTGGGGTTTGTTTATTTTAACTTTGGGGTTTTAATTTTAATTCGGCTTTCAATTTGTTTAATATATTTTTAGGTAATTTATTGTTATTATTGTATTTTAGCTGTGAGCACTGAGTCCTTTGGAGAGGGAGGCATATAATTTGAGCCTGCAATAATTACAGGCAGCTGGAACTTAAGTGCAGGCAATTAACAGCCTGAGCCACCAAGGTTGCCAAGAAAAAGGAGCAATTGGTTGACTTGAGGGTGTCTTGTTTTTATTATGCTTTTAGAGGTTTTTCGCAGATGTTTTTAAAACAGGTTAGCTGTGATGCACCCTTCGTTTTACTACCTATCTATGCAAGGGAGGTCTGTGGGGGATGGACTAGAAGACCACCAGGGTCCCTTCTCTCTCTGTTACTCCATGATTCTGTAAGGGTCTCTGCTCGAGCAGGAGGTTGGACTAGAAGACCTCCAAAGACCCTTCCTATTCTGAATTATATATTTTTTTTAAAAAAGAGTCCCCTCTGGATGCACTCCCAGTTCATTGCAGAAAGACTGGGTTGTACTTTTCATTATCCTAAGCGTAGCGAGATATTATTATGACAAAAGGGTCATCCGTTTACGGAAGCAACAGGGTTTCATGCCTTTGGCATACAGAACTAGTACATCCGCCTGTTTAATTCTTTATAAGATATCAGCTCAATATTTAATTCTTTGTGACAAGAGGCCTTCTGCGTACAAGCTGGGGACTTAGGCACCAGCGGAAGTGGTTTTTCAGCCATGAAACATGTGTGTGTGTGTGTGTGTTGTACATATGTGTGCATATGTCTAGTCATTAAAAAGGTAACTATTACCATTTTCGTAAGTACACAATAACAAAGCCATCTTATTGTGCTGGTGTCTTTTGTGTGCATATGTGATAGAAAGAAAGGGACAGAAACCAATGGACAGAGAAAAATTGCTTCAGGGCTCAATAAAAATTATTTCTTTCTTTCTTTCTTCTTCCTTCCTTCTTCTTTCTTCCTTGCACCTTTCCTCCTTTCTTTCTTTTTTCTTTCTTTCTTT
>CM019153.1:49571858-49749670 GCA_009733165.1 Naja naja | reverse complement strand
CCTCCCTCTCCTTCTCTTTCTTTTTCTTTCTCTTTCTCCCTCCCTCTCTCTTTCTCTTTTTCCCCTCTCTTTTTCTCCCTCTCCCTCTCTCTCCCTCTCTCTCCCTCTCTTGTTCTCTCTCTCTCTCTCCCTCCTTCTCTCTCTCTTTCTCTCTCTCCCTCCCTCCATCTCTCTCTCCCTCTCTCCAGTAGGTGGCAGAAGCTCCTTACATTCCTGAATTTCCAGAAATTTTAATTCATGGGAGAGAAGAATGTGTGTCTCTCAGTGGGTGTGGGCGAGCAAGCAAGGTGCTTAGTCATTTTGCAATCAACACAGCACTAAATGTATGAACAGGCATATGGGGACAACATAAAAATAAATGTATAAAACCCCCAATAGGCATGATTGTTGTAGAGGCAGGAAATATCCTTCCAGGGCAAAATGTATTTATAATGGCCAAGGAGTTCACTGGCTGGATTTTATTTCTGATGTTCTTTAGACAGACTTTACTCCTGTTTTGAAAACAACGAGGCAGTTATTATTGATCCAAGTACCAGGCCTTTGTGGTCATGCTGAAAACTCAAAAGATAAGATTTCAGAATAACAAAGGAGCAGACTTGGAAGGGAGCACAGAGAGCTTCGAGTCCAATCCCCTGCTTAGGCTGGAGAGACGACATCCTATACCTCCTAAGCCGTAAGGCATTTCCAGTAATGTAACTGGTGCCACTTGGTTTACTTACTGGATCTCTGTCATGTTTATCATTTCCCCATGAATTATATGAATAGAATAGAATTCTTTATTGGCCAAGTGTGATTGGACACACAAGGAATTTGTCTTGGTATAAATGCTCTCAGTGTACATAAAAGAAAAGATACATTCATCAAGAATCATCAGGTACGACACTTAATGATAGTCATAGGGTACAATAAGAGTAGAATAATAGAATAGAATAGAAGAATAGAATAGAATAGAATAGAATAGAATAGAATAGAATAGAACAGAACAGAAATTGGAATGAAGAATAGGAATGGAATAGAATAGAATAGAATTGATTAGAATAGAATAGAATAGAATAAATAGAAAAGAAAAGAAAAGAATAGAATAGAATAGAATAGAATAGAATAGAATAGAATAGAATTCTTTATTGGCCAAATGTGATTGGACACACAAGGAATTTGTCTTGGTATAAATGCTCTCAGTGTACATAAAAGAAAAGATACATTTATCAAGAATCTTCAGGTATGACACTTAATGATAGTCATAGGGTACAATAAGAATAGAATAACAGAAAGAATAGAATAGAATAGAATAGAATAGAATAGAACAGAACAGAACAGAACAGAACAGAACAGAATAGAATAGAATAGAATAGAATAGAATAGAATAGAATTCTTTATTGGCCAAGTGTGATTGGACACACAAGGAATTTGTCTTGGTGTAAATACTCTCAGTATACATAAAAGAAAAGATACATTCATCAAGAGTCAAGAATCATCCGTTACCACACTTAATGATAGTCATAGGGTACAAGAAACAATCAAATCATAATAGGAAACAGTCAATATAGATCATAAGGATACAAGTGACAAAGTTTTTTTTAAAATTCACATTTATATGCCGCCCTTCTCTGGAGACTCAGGGTGGCTTACAGTTTTTTGGAGCACAACCCAATGTGCTCAGCAATAGCCTTCATTCCATTGTATATGCCTGCTTATTACCAGGCTTACAGTTACAGTTAAAGTTACAGTCATACAGTCACAAGTGGGAGCGTATGGGTGATAAGGAATGATGAGAAGATTAATGTCCAAGGATTAGGAAGAACACAGGTCCAAATGAAAAAAATAAATGGGGATGATGCCATGTTTATTCAAATGAGTGGGAACTGTAGGAGAACTGAATTTTACCTTATGCCTTTCGCTTGTCAAAATATACATTAACTGTGCCCAGGAATCTTTGATGTGGTGTCCTCAAGATACTGATAAAACCCATTGTAATTATCTTCCAGGTAAACCAGGAGTAAAACTTTTGGAATGTGATGTCAAATTAGTAGCAGGCTGGATTGGACCAGTTCACTCAAATGGAATCCTGCTGAGGTTGAAATGATGGGTCCTTGGTGGTTTTGAGCTTGGTGGTTTTCTTGCAGATATTTCATTACCCAAACTAGGAAACATCATCAGTGCTAGAAGGGAGTGGGGTTTGTGGAGTGAAAGAGGAGGAGGAGGAAGAAGAAGAGGAAGAGGAAGAGGAAGAGGAGGAGGAAGGGAACTGTAGAATCCTTGGTGCTTTCTCAGCTTAGTTGTTTTCTTGCAGATATTTCATTACCCAAACTAGGAAACATCATCAGTGCTACTGAGGTTGAAGTGTTATTCTAGGTGGGTTAACTCCTAAATTAACATATTTTGTTAGATGGCAACCTTTAATTAAAATTCATTTTTGTAACCATATGGTTAAGTGCCCCTCATAGAACCTTATGCTGCCAACATTTTTTTGTGGTGGGGTGCTTGTCCATTCATCATTATTTTATTAATTGCAAAATTAGAGGGCTGCGATTTGCAATACCTGGAAGTTTCTGAAGACGTCTAGAGCATCATTTTAGAACTTGTTGGGGTTCTCAAAAAGGCAATTGTGAACTAATCCCTTCGATGCGTCGTGATCAAGAATGAACTTCTCTTCAGAGACTTTTTTCTGTGTGTCTTTGTGAATGTACACACACACACACACACACACACACATGACTTGAAATCAGTGTAACACCTAGTCTCTGTAATTTCCTTGGCAAGATTTTGGAAGTGGTTTGCCATTGCTTGCTTCCTAGGGATGAGAAAGAGGGACTGGCCCAAGATCACCGAATGGAATTTGTGTCTAAGGTGAGACTAGAACTCAACAGTTTCCACTTTCTAGCCTGTTGCTTTAATCCCCATGCTTTGTTTTTTATTGGCGGTGTAGATCAGTGGTGGTATTCAAATTTTTTTACCACCGGTTCTATGGGTGTGGCTTGGTGGGTGTGGCATGGCTTGGTGGGCATGGCTTGGTGAGCATGACAGGGGAAGGAATACTGTAAAACATCTATTCTCACCCCACTCCAGGGGAAGGTTACTGCAAAATCTCCATTCCTCCGCACCCCACTAACCTGCTTTCCAGTTCCATTCTCCTGTGCAGGGCAACCAAAGAAGACCCAGCCAATCAGCTGGGACTCAGGAGGCAGAGAAGAGATGGGGATGGGGCCAGTCAGAGGTGGTATTTGATGGTTCCCCAAACTACTCAAAAATTCCGCTACTGGTTCTCCAGAACCTGTCAGAATTGGCTGAATACCACCTTTGGTGTAGATGCCTGAAACCATTTTGCTTACTGCAGCTTGTTTCCAGTGTATTTCAAAACACCAGTGTTCACCTTTAAAGTCTTTCACAGCTTGTGTCCCAAGCTCTTGATAGATCTGCCTGCTTTGTTGAATGGTGGCATTGAAATTGTTCACCAGCAAAACATCCCAGTGGAGTTGAGGAAGACAACTTTTGCTGCTCACTGAACTTTGTTTAATTATTCTCGAAGGAAGGAGATACTTTTTGAACTTCCACTGCATAGAAACTCGGGTGTAAAATCGCCCTAAGGCGTTTTACTACCTGCAATTTATAGTAACTGTGTGAGTGGTGTGGTGGCCTAGAGATGGATCTCTCACCTCACAATCAGGAGGCTGTGAGTTCGATGCTAGGTAGAGACAGATATTTCTCTCTCTGGGCACAATGAGAATATATCTGCTGAATATAACTCTGCATTGGCAACAGGAAGGGCATCTGGCCAGTAAACACTCAACTCCATTCAGTTGCCTAGACTCCACCCTGCAAGGGATTATGGGGTCATTTAAAGAAGATGATGGATGTATAACAGGAGTGGGATTCTATCAGTTTGCACCTATTCGCTAGAACCGGTTGTTAACATTCTAAGCAGTTCAGAGAACTGGTTGTTAGAAGAAATTACTGGCCTAATCCTGTAAGGAAGGCAGGAAGGAAACATTCTGGTGTTGCTTACAGAAACTGCCTCTCCGTTAACCCTTATTACATTCTTGGCAGGACCAGACTTCCTGTCTCAGGAACTTCTCTGGAGTTTTTTTCCCCTCCTTTGCTGGTACTTTGCTTGTGTAGAGTGACCATTTAAAGTCACAATGGCACTGAAAAAAGTGACTTATGACCATTTTTCACACTTACGACTGTTGCAGCATCCCCACAGTCATGAGAGGCCAGGCGAGGAGATGTGTGCCTCGATGTGAGTGATATTGAGTTGGCCACGCCCAGCCAATAACATGACCACCAAGCGATGTCCACCCAGTCACATGACCACCAAGCCACACCCACAGAACTGGTTGTTAAAAATTTTGAATCCCACCCCTGATGTATAATACCTGTGTAGCACCAGCAAATATGAATTTCAAAAATCCAGAAGACCAGAAGATGGCAACAAAGAGATTTGTTTGTCTAGATTTTTCCCCAGCCCAGATCTTATAAGATTAGGAGGAACAGATGAATTAAACCAGGTTAACTTGAAAAAGAAGATTGTATTGATCTGCATTTCCCTGTGTGTATAGTAGTGTTGGAAAAAAATATCCATCTGGTTCAGTTCCAAGCCGAGAGAAAGACACTGGAAGATGGAGGCTGATTGACAAGATGGCTTAATGATGAAACAGAAGCACATGAGTTTGAGGTCCTAGGCAGCTGCCTACATGGAGTTGAGAATTGGGGGTATTTATACCTTCTCTTGGGCTTTGCACTGGAACTTCCTGTTCCTGTGCAAGAACATGTATTCTATTGGCTGTTGTTGAGGGTCACAGCTAACTTTGTAGGTTTCTGAGTCCCAGGTTTGGTTGAAGTTTGGACTCTGATGCAATATCCTTAAAGATTGTGCAATGTAGTTAGCTCTGCTGCTAATGGGTTAATCCTATTATGTCCTGGAGAGTCATGTCTTCATCCCACCATCCTGGAAGCTGAAGGTCTTTTGTTCTGTAAATAGGCTGGCCCAATCTTTCTCAATGGGCACAAAAATGAGCTGGGTGTGTGTATGTGAAATTGAGCCTGCTTTCTATCTTTTAAGAAAAAAAAACATGTTTATCCACTTCTCATTTAGGGAAATATAATATTCTGCCTTTTAAAATATTTCTCAAAATATTTCATTCTTCCAGGAGAGGGGTGGGTGCTAACTTTCTACAGTAGAACAACCAAATCTGAGCAGCAAAAGTTTGCATGGGCAGGCTGTAAGCAAGTATGGAAGCATTTAAGTTTAAATAGCTGCTTATCTTACCTCCATCCTTTTCATTGTTCTGGCTATTTGCTTTCAGCATTTTGTCAGATTTAGTTCAGCTGACTGATGTAAATATTCTCTCCTGCAAATCCAGACAGAGTCATTGTCCCTCGATAGACACTTTTTAAGAGTGAATATTGGTGTTCTCAAATGTGCTGCTCTCTGTTAGGTCGCCGAATATTGCCACTCAAAGTAAGACAGCTTCGTACCTCTAATTTCCTACAATTACTCACTATATACAATGTATGAAGACCTGGTTGTTTAACCAATCCGGCTGTGACCCTGGGGTGGGGTGGTCTTTTAGAGTTTTATCTCTGCTATTTTAGTGTTAATTGCTTGATTGTTTAATCTGGTTTTAACTAATTTATTGTTGTGTGCTTTACCTTTGGAGAGGGATATAAGTCTTAATAAATAAATTAATAATAAATATATCAATGGGGCTGGACTTTGAGCAAGACAAGGGACATCTAGTTTAGGTCTGAAGGAAGCTTTTTAGATAGATAGATAGATAGATAGATAGATAGATAGATAGATAGATAGATAGATAGATGGAATTCTTTATTGGTGAAGTGTGATTGGACACACAAGGAATTTGTCTTGGTGCAAATGCTCTCAGTGTACATAAAAGAAAGATACATTCATCAAGAGTCAAGAATCATCAGGTACAATACATAATAGTAGTCATAGGGTACAATCAGCAATCAAATCATACTAGGAAACAGTCAAAATAAATAAGTCTAAATAAATAAATAAGTCTAAATAAATAATAAATAAAATAAAGTGACAAATAACATACAGTCACAAGTGGGAGGGGATAGGCGATAAGGAGTGATGAGAAGATTAATAGTAATAGTAGTGCAGATTTTGTAAATAGTTGGACAGTGTTGAGGGAATTATTTGTTTAGCAGTGATGACATTGGGGGAAAAATTGTCCTTGTGTCTAGTTGTTCTGGTGCGCAGTATTCTATAGCATCATTTTGAGGGTAGGAGTTGAAACAGTTTATGTCCGGGATGTGAGGGGTCTGTAAATATTTTCACAGCCCTCTTTTTGACAGGTCCTGCATGGAAGACAGCTTGGTAGTAATGTTTTTTTTTCTGCAGTCCAAATTACTCTCTGAAGTCTGTGTCTGTCCTGTTGAATTGCAGAACCAAACCAGACAGTTATAGAGGTGCAGATGACAGACTCCATCATTCCTCTGTAGAAATGGATCAGCAGCTTTTTGGGCAGTTTGAGCTTCCTGAATTGGTGCAGAAAGAAAGCTCAAAGGATTCATTTAAGGATTCGGCCCAGGCTGATCAGTTAGCAGCTCAGAATTTAAACATGTCCTTGAGAAAAACAGAAAGCGACTTGCCTGACATAATGAACAATCAAACCAAGGAATGGCTAAGTGGATAAGGCATAAATCTCACCTGACCTTGGAAGGCCTTGGTGGTGCAGGCTGCTAAATGCCTAGCTCTTAAGTTCCAGTTGCCTGCAATTATTGCAGGCTCGAATCCCACCAGGCACAAGGTTGACTCAGCCTTCCCTCCTCTCGGGACAGGTAAATTGAGGACCCAAGATTGTTGGGGGTAATAAGCTGACTTTGTAAAAATGCCTTTTAGTAATAAGCAGGCATATACAATGGAATGAAGGCTATTGCTGAGCACATTGGGTTGTATCCCAAAAATTGTAAGCTGCCCTGAGTCTTCGGAGAAGGGCGGCATATAAATGTAATTAAAATAATAATAATAATAATAATAATAATAATAATAATAATAATAATAATTTTATTTTGTCTAAGACATCCCTACAACATTTTAATCAGATTACAGTGTGTACCTGTGTTTGTGTGGTACAGGTAGTCCTTGAGTTCTGACCATCCAACATTGAGCCCAACATTTCTGTCATGAAGTGAAACATTTGTGGAACAAGTTTTGCCTACAACTTTTCTTGCCACACTTGTTAAAGGAATTGCCACAGTTGTTAATTCAGTACAACAGTCATTAAGTGAATCTGGCTTCCCCATTCTGACTTGGCTTGTCAGAAGGTTGCAAAAGGGAATCACATGACTCTGGAGCACTGCAACCATCATAAATATGAGTCATTTGCCAAGGACCAGAATTTTGATCCCTTAATCATGGGGATGCTGAACTGGTTGTAAGTATGAAAAATGGTCATAAGTCACTTTTTTCAGTGCTGTTGTAACCTTGTACCTTTAGTTCATAACTAAATGCACTATTGTAAGTCAAGGACTACCTGTTTATGCATTTATATCTGTATGTACATATTTGTGAACATGCATTTTTGTGTATGTGTATGTGTGTATACACACACACACACACGATAGATAGATGAGAGGATAGACAGACAGGCAGGCAGGCAGACAGACAGATGATCAATAGAGAGGAAAGATAGATAGATAGATGAAAGATAGATAGTTAGATATATGATAAATGGATAGACAATGATAATAGATAGATAGATAGATAGATAGATAGATAGATAGATAGATAGATAGATGATGATAGATAGAGAGGAAAGATAGGTAGGTAGGTAGGTAAGTAGGTAGATAGATGGATAGATAGATAGATAGATAGATAGATAGATAGATGATAGATGATAAATGGATAGAAGATAGATAGATAGATAGATAGATAGATAGATAGACAGAGAGAGACAGACAGACACACACACAGAGACAGAATATACACACAAATGCACACACACACATACACACACACACATACACATGTAGAGAAAGAGATAGAGAGACAATCAGGCAGACAGACAGACAAAGATGTAGCATCAAACCATTAAGAATGATAGAATTACTACATATTCTCTTGACCGATAGCACAAGAACTGATATTAAAACACAAACACTACAGTAAAAAAAGCTGGAATTCTGATGGAGGAAAATGAAATTTGGAAGTCTCCCCAGCTTTCTCCGCGACGCACATTATTTCTAGATTTTAATTATTTTTTTGTTTCATTTGATAACTCAGCCCTGTAAATCTTCTGTCTGCCCCTGGGAAAAAGACAACTAATTCACTCACGGAGACAACTATCTTGACCATGCCAAGAAAATCAATACAGTGTATTTATTTACTACCTCCATATAGATCATTTACTAATGATCAAGTGAATAACTTTTCAGCGAGCTGTCTCAACAGCTGCTAGTTAATTCCAAACAAATTCACATCAAGTCGCAACCCTGAAGGACAAAATCTCATTCAGTGGCCAAACATCCTTAAGGATGAACAAAGTTTCTTCAAGGAATCGGAATATTGATTTCGCAGACATTTCTGATAAAAATATGGGTTATGCTGTATAAATTCTGTGCATACGGTTTGTCCCTTGGGGCTAGAAGGTCACCCGATCCTAATATTATGAAGGCCATTTTGAAAACATAACATATTGACCTGGGGCAAAGCAACTTATTTATAGTGTTTTCTCCAGTTAGAAAATAAGAAAAAGAATAACACCATTCTTTTCTCTTTCTCTCCATCATTCTCTCTCTTCAATGACACTTGTATGAATAAGAGCCTCCTTGAATATATTCAGTGGTGGGATTCTACCGGTTCAGAGAGGTTCTCATGAATCAGTAGTTCCGGTGAGCATTTGGCCCCGCCCACTGCCCCTGCTCTTTCCTGTGCTTTATTTCCTGTTTTTTTTTAACACAGCTGATTCACATGGCAGAATGGTTTGCTGTGCTTCAGCTGTTTTACTCACCGGGGCTGCAGTAGAAGGTAAGTACTAGAGTTAGAAATGGGCTTTTCAAAATGCTGAGCGCGTGCGAAGCACACTAGCGTATGCGAAGCACGCACTCACCAAACTGTTGTTACACCAGTTGAATCGTACCACTGAATAGATTCCTGATACATTTACAGATTTTACTGATTTAACAGATAATCAGAGTTGGAAGGGACCTTGTAGGTCATCTAGTCCAACCCCTCGCCCAAGCGGGAGACCCTACACCATTTCTGACAAATGGCAGTCCAATCTCTTCTTGAAAGTCTCAAGTGATGGCATTCCCACAACTTCTGAGGGCAACTTCTCTTTCAGTGGTTGATTGTTCTGTCAGAAAGTTTCTCCTTATTTCCAGGTTAAATCGCTTCTTCTTCAGCTTCCATCCATTATTCCTTGTCTGGCCTACAGGTGCTTTAGAAAATAGCTTGATCTCTTCCTCTCTGTGGCAACCCCTCAAATATTGAATCCCTGCTATCATGTCTCCCCTGGTCCTTCTCTTCACTAGACTAGCCAAGCCCAGTTCCTATAACCGTTCTTCATATGTTTTCTCCAGTCCCTTAATCATCCTGGTTGCTCCTCTCTGTACTTTTTCTAGAGTCTCAACATCTTTTTTATAGTGTGGTGACCAAAACTGGATGCAATACTCTAGGTGTGTTCTTACTAAGGCCTTACTGTCCACAAAGCTTCAGCTTTATACAAATTCCATGCTTTATTTTGCAGATTTCATGGCAATGAATTCCTGGCCACTAAGTAGTGTTTCCATCTTCATGCACAATAATAGATCCTATCTCCCAATCTATTAACATGGCTGTTATGAACCCGATTTGATTTATATTTCTGCTGGCAGCAATGATCTAATTATTCTCCTATTACTGTGTGTGGTCCTAATGATAATTGTCCTCAATTTACACACTGACTAAACATCTGCTTCCATGGATGGAGTGACTGGAAAGCTGCTGAGGAGACCAAAGCAACATCAGTAGAAGTTGAACATAATTAGTAATGAAGGGAGGTTCCAGGAAAGAGCTTCACAGTTCATTTTTATGAGACGTCTTCCTGAAAGATGGTGCCAGCTGAGACTTTTACAGATTAGGAAGAAGGATGCGTAGAAGCTTCATGTGTGTTTTGGTCTGAGTGATTATTTTCTTTCCTTATTATTTTCTTTTAGAATCTCTATGTAGCACATCGATATTTAGAAATGTAATTTCTCAATTACAAGAGACTTCATTCCAATACTTTTATATTTTTCCAGTATGGAATAAGCAGAAATGTTCTTTTTTTAATCCAGGAATATTGTCAAGCACAGGAAAATCAAGAAATCCAGGCAGTTCAAATGCATATGAAGGTTATGTTCTCTACAAGAATCTGAACTACTAACGATCCAGGAAAATTGTGGTAAATAAGAGTGAAAGGAATTCAAGGTGGGCTAGACTTAGATCTCTTGTGGGTGTGGAGGACACATTTGACCCCTCCCTTGAGATCACCCTGGTCATGTCCTACAATTTAATTTCATATCTAAACCCTAGCCTAAAACAACTGTTTCTTGCTTGCCTGCCATCCTCGCACTAACTTCATCTGACTGTGATTAGTTTTTGAGTCCAAAGTTGACTAGGAACTGAAATGTAGCTCAAAATTCCTCCTCAGCAGTATAATTTCTGGATGGCTGTAGGTTACTTTCTCTCAACCTAATTTACCTCAATGGGCTGTTGTGAAAGGAGAGCAGAAAAATATACACTATCCTTTACTTGTTAATGTATAATGTGTGATTCTGTCTCTGTGTGTAGGATTTTTCTGGTGAACCTTATTAGAACTACCAGAGAAAGAAGAATGGGTTTTCATAATTCTCTTGGGCACTAAAGGAAGACAACAAAAGGAATTTGGCAGAAGCCATGCAAAATGTACACAATGAAAATTGCTTAATAGTTTAAAATATCACTGGGGCATGAAGAATCAGGACCACATGTTTAGATTTGGTTCAGCTGGTTTATTTTCATGCCTATTCACAAGAATCTTGTCAACTAACTGTCAGCACTGAACTAGCATTAGATACAGTCAACAGAATTCAAGAGAGATTGGACTTGAACTGTTTGTGACATCATAATGACTCCAGGCTGATTTCTCTCTTCACTCTGACTCCAAGGTCTGCCAGTCCTCCTATACAGAGAGAGAGAGAGAGACAGAGAGAGGGAGGGAGGAAGGGAGGGAGGGAGGGAGGGAGGGAGAAGAAATTAATATCTAAGTTCCATAGAGACTTAACAGACTTTTAACAGATTAACAGAGTTAGAAGGAACCTTGTAGATCATCTAATCCAACCCCACACCCAAGTAGGACACCCTACACCATTTCTGAGAGATGGCAGTCCAATCTCTTCTTGAAAGCTTCCAGTGATGAAGCTCCCACAACTTGGGAAGGGAACTTCTGTTCCATTGGTTGATTATTCTCATTGTTAGAAAATTTCTCCTTATTTCTAGGTTGAATCTCTCCTTGATTAGTTTCTCTCCTTTATTCTAATCCATCCATTAAACTAATCACAAATTGTCCCAGAATTGTATATGATGGCAATTAGCTTATTGAACAATGACTATGCTTAGCGCTTAAGGAACATAGGTCATTGTCCAGCATGTTTCCTTTAGCTCTTTGGAATTTTACAAATCAAAACCAGCCAATGAAATTATAGGTTGTTTCCCATGAAAATAACAGTGAGCTCACACAAGCAGTTGACGATTCTTTCTTAGCTACAAATACAAAGGGAATCTTCAACTGGAACAGAAATAGCTCCCATAATTAAGCCCCTAGTTTGATAGGTTACAACCTTTCAATCTCATTTTCATTCTACCTGATGCATCAGTAAAAATGAGTTATTAATACACCTATTCGAAATGCCATTTAGGTCGAATGTAATCAGAGAACGAAATTCTTTCAGAACACAAAGAAGCCCTCCTAGTATGAATGCATAATTACTGTGCTAAAGGGCTTTCTTCTACCCCAGGGCTAGAGGAAATTTGCTGTGTTAATAAACAAGAACAACGGGCTCAACCCCACTCAGTATGATCAAAGGATACACGAGTTCAAAGGCAGACATAAGTTTGGGAAGCCGAGGGACCTTGCTTAGCATAATTTTATAGCAGAGGAAAGGTGTTAGATATTATGGAGGTTTGCCTGTGAATAATTTCACAGTAGGGCTGCAAACATGGAACAGATTGACTGGGTGGCAAATTTGCATAGAAAGATTGGGCCATGCAAAGGGTAAGCTGATTTCTAAGGGAGGAAGAAGAAGACGAGGAAGTGGAGGAGGAGGATGAAGAGGAAGAAGTAGTAGTATCCTGGAATAAAGAGGGGGAGGGGGAAGAGGAGGGGGAGGAGGAGGAGGAGGAGGAGGAGGAAGAAGTAGTATCCTGGAATAAAGAGGAGGAGGAGAGAGTGACAGTAGACAAATTCAGGGGTTCCTAAACTACCTACCTCCTTTCTGTTGTCAGTGAGTTTCATCACGGTGAGTCTTGGGTCTGAGCCTGGAAAAAAAGAGATTAAAGATATATTCTGAGAATGTCTAGGGAGGATCCCAAAGGTGCTTTTTCAAGAGGCTGCTGGACTTTCTTGTTTTTCTTTGAAGACATTTCGCTTCTCATCCAAGAAGCTGAAGAAGTTTCTTGGATGAGAAGCAACACGTCTTCAAAAGAAAAAACAAGGAAGTCCAGCTGCCTCCTGAAAAAGCACCTGTGGGACAACCATGGGCTGGATGACCAAGAATCCCCATAGATGTCTAGGAAGGATCTACCTTAATTCATTTTCTCCCAACCTAACTATCCAAACTTCACTGTCTCTTAGTCCTTTGGAGTGTAGCCCCTCCTTTCTGGGAATCCAGATTACACTCCACCACATCAACACCCTACATTAACTTGGGTTATTTAACACATTCATTGTGAAATAATTGAGGGGTGTGTGTGTGTGTGTGTGTTAAAAATGCCATTGGCATTTTTCTTTCTTCTCTCCCAGTTGCTGCCATAGGCAAGAGCTTCAATGAATGAATGAAAGAATGAATGAATAAATAAATCTACTATGTGTGAATATTTCTGTGTAATGAAGTAAATAGTATTCCAAACACTTGACATCAACTTCAGTCTTGCATTAACAACATGATTATAAAGCATCTAAAGATTTTACAGTGAAAATAGTAAATGCACTAACGGGAAAGAAACATTCACTGAGTTCTCTAACCTAGGCATTAAAGTGAAGATATGGTTAGTGGAATGAAAATTGATATGCACCCTTAAAACAAAATTATATATTTTCAAGGACAAATCCCAACTTGACATTTGCTTGCATAAGAGCAAAGCACAATCACTGTTATTGAGGGAATATAGTGATAAGCAGTTCTTTTTATGCTTAAACTACTTTCTAAATAATGCCAAATGAGTAGTGAACATGTTCAGTAAACTGTAGGGATACACTGCAAATGAAGGAATATTATGACCTTAAGTGGTATAAACATATTCGTTTCTATCAAAGGGAACTTCCGACTTGAAACTCATTGATGTTTTGATTTTTGGAAACAGACTTTTAGCATTAAACAAGTTGACGTACTGCAGATCTGTGTACAAGAAGCTCGTAAATTGTCAAATGCTCTTGTCAAAGCTAAGCAGGGCTTCATCTGGGTCACTATTTGGATGGGACAATATCTGGGTATCTACAAGCCTATCTGGAATTTATCTGAATGCTACAGCTGGAAACAAATATAATCAACCTACTTAGTTACTGGCAGAGTCCTTCCAGCTCAGTATGATTAGATTATTAGTATAATACCAGCTTTCCATCTCTTAGTAAAGGTAAAGGTTCCCCTTGCACATATGTGCTAGTCGCTTCTGGCTTTAGGGGGCAGTGCTCATCTCTGTTACAAAGCCAAAGATGCAGCGCTTTCTGAAGATGTCTCCGTGGTCATGTGGACGGCATGACTAAATGCCGAAGGGACATGGAACCCTGTTACCTTCCCACCAAGGGTCCCTATTTTTCTACTTGCATTTTTACATGCTTTCGAACTGCTAGGTTGGCAGAAGCTGGGACAAGTAATGGGAGCTCACTCTGTTACACGGTGCTAGGGATTCGAACCACCGAACTGCCAATCTTTTGGATCGACAAGTTCAGCTTCTTAGCCACTGAGCCACCGTGTCCCCTCTTAGGTAGCTTCATGCTAAACACTACTGTTCTCTCTCTCTCCTTCTCTCTCTCTCCTTCCCTCTCTCTCTTTCCCTCCCTTCCCCTCTTCCCTTCCTTCCCCCTTCCTTCCTTCCTTCCTTCCTTCCTTCCTTCCTTCCTTCCTTCCTTCCTTCCTTCCTTCCTCTCTCTCCCCCTCTCCCCCTTCTCCTCCCCTTCACCTTTTTCTTTCCTTTTATTGATGGACAGCATCAAGGAAGCAACGAATATTAGAATTTAACAAGGCAACAGGGCAATATAGCTGTGTAAGGCCACTAAAATTAGTAGGGGAAAAAACCCACCCTACAAAATAGAAAGGAATGTTTTCTAATCCCCAAAAGAAGAAGAACTTGGAGTTAAGTAGAACATATCCAAAGGCTGGTTGGCTAGGAACACAAACTGAAATGATTCCACTCGTCTATAATCTGATCTTCAAGTTGCACCGTATGGCTAGAGGAGAATTGGAGATGTAGTTTAAGCAAGCAGGACCATGAGTAGATACGGCAACTCTTTCCTCAAAACGATGTTATAGAGCCCTGCACACCAGAACAACTAGACACAAGGACAGTTTTTTCTCGAAAGCCATCACTCTGCTAAACAAATAATTCCCTCAACACTGTTCAACTATTTACAAAGTCTGCACTTCTATTGCTATTAATCTTCTCATCACTCCTTATCACCCATCCCCTCCCACTTGTGACTGTATGACTGTAACTTTGTTGCTTGTATCCTTACGATTTATATTGACTAGGATGATTTGATTGCTTATTGTACCCTATGACTATTATTGTTGTACATGATGATTCTTGACTCTTGATGAATGTATCTTTTGTTTCATGCACACTCAGAACATTTGCACCAAGACAAATTCCTTGTGTGTCCAATCACACTTGGCCAATAAAGAATTCTATTCTGAATGCAAGCCATTCCACTCATTGATTGTTCTCACTGTCCGGAAATTTCTTTTTAGTTCTAGATTGGGCCTCTCTTTGATTAGTTTCCATTCATTTCTTCTTCTGCTTTGGACAATAGCTTGACTCCCTGTTCTTTGTGGCACCCCTTCCAATATTGGAACACTGCTATCATATCACCCCTAGTCCTTCTTTTCATTGAAACAGACATACATGCAATAATTCTTCATATGTTGTAGCCTTCAGACTCTTAATCATCCTGATTGCTCTTTCTGTGCTCTTTCTAGAGTCTCAACATCTTTTTTATATTGTGGTGACCAAGACTGGGTACAACAATATAAAAAGATATAAAAGTGAAGTGAAATTCTTGGAAATGTCATAATGTTCCTAACCAGGTACTTCAAAATAATAGAGATAACTGGGTTATACCTCAGTCTGGTTTTTAATCCAGTTTGGGGATAGAAACTCTCATTCATCACATTGGATAGTTTATCTGACAAAATTATGAAGGAGAACAACCCTATGTACAGGTCTTTTTAATCAACAGACAAAATAATTTTGCCATCCATGTTTCTTAGAGGGTGGTGCACACTTTGACAATTATTTGAAATAAGTTATTTGAGGGGGTGGGTAAAATGACACCCCTTGCAATTCATTAATAACTTTTCTCAAGCTTCAGGCAATTCACCTGAAAATTCTGTCATTTTAAAGAATCCACTTATTAAAAGATGTTTCAAAACCTTTCTCAGTGTAATTATTTTACTTACATTTATAGAGTGCTGAATCAGAAGAAACTTCATAATTGGTGTATTACAGCTGCAAAACTGCTGATTAATTCAAAACATGGATTCCAACAAGTTGTGAGCCAAGAGTTTCTGTGCTGGCACTGGAAAAAAAGCCAACACAGTTCTAGGCTGCATTAACACAGGGATACAAGATGTCATGAAGTGCTAGTACCTGTTTATACAGCACTGGTGAGATACTATGTCCAGTTCTGGTCACCATGACACTACAAAGATGTCGAGATTCTAGAAAGGGTGCAGAGAAGAGCCTTAAAGCTGATTAGAGGACTGGAGGCTATGAGATGAATGGTCACAGGAACTGGATATGTTGGCTTCCTAATCAAACAAGTCAATTTAGTGATTACTGCTAGGGGAACATTTGGTGCTTTCTTAGCTTGGTTGTTTTCCTGCAGACATTTCATTAACTTCCTAGATAACATCATCAGTGCTAGAAGGAAGCAGGGTTTGCTCTCTTACTTGGCCAAAACACTGATGATGTTACCCAGTTGGGTAATGAAACATCTGCAGAAAAATCACCAATTTCAGAGAGCACCAAGGACCCCACATTTCCCTTCTCCTCATCCTAATTTCTTCCCTTCTCCTTCCTCCTCCTCCTCCTCCTCCTCCTCCTCCTCCTCCTCCTCCTCCTCCTCCTCCTCCTCCTCCTCTTCTACCGCAAACCCCACTCCCTTCTAGCACGGATGATATTACCCAGTTGGCTAATGAAACATGTGCAAGAAAACTGCTAAGCTCAGAGAGCACCCAGGACCCCACATAAACTACTGTCTTTGGCGTATAGCTCTGCCCAGTGCTCTGAGGTCAGAAATAACACATTAAAGGTTGAACTTTGCAGATTGTTTTGAGTCAGAAGTAGGGAGTAAAACACATCTTGATTAGGGTTAAGAAGAACCATAATTAAGACATCCTCATTCCACTTCCAAGCTAGGATTTCTTGTTGAGTTGTGGTCCAAACTTAGTTTGCACATTAATAATCTCGCATATATAGCCATTTGAGCAGTGCTGGGGTTCTACCAGTTTCCCTACTGGTTCAATGATCGCGCACTTCGCGTGTGCATGCACACCTAATGCACGCGCAACTTTCCAAACACCAGCTGAGGCTCTGCTGTGCCAATCAGCTGAAGAGGGTAAAGAACAGAAAGGCACAGGGGCAGGTGGGATGGCCGATCCTGCAATTTTCTCTTCTTCCTCCTGTCAGCTGATCATCGGAGCTTTTTTTTTACTACCAGTTCAGGTGAACTGGGCCAAACCGGTAGCATTTCACCACTGCTTTTGAGCTCTATTTTTTGTTCTTTTCCTGCTTCCATTTTTTCGAAAGAGCCAGAGTGTGTCTCTGAAACTTGTGTTTATATTACTCTCATTACACTATACAACTATGTATGACAAGGAAAAGAAAAAAAATCGAATACCTGAGTTGAATGTATTTCTATTGATCTAAATCATTTGCCTCCCCTCACTTTTAAACTCTTGGCTCTTGTCCAGCATGATGGTGCTGCAGATACATTGAACGGCTCTCCATCCGACACAATCTTCGGAATGAATCTGGCAGTTATAAATAAATAGAACTCTCCAACTTCGGTTACATGTGCTAAAGAGATTTCTGCACTGTGTCCATCACTTGAAAATGTAGTTTTTGGACACAGGGCTGAAAAAAAAAAGTTTAAGAGAATGTTGCAACTTTCTGAGGCATCCCCCCCCTGCCTTGATTCAGCGGCGGAGCGAACAGGAAAGTATAGATTCTGCAATTTAAAATAAAAACATGTTTCAGTTCAAATGTGCATAAAAGGTGGGGAAGAGGTGCAGGAGAAGAGAGAGGGATGATTCACAAAAATCCGTTGATCTGTTGTGAGACAAGTAAAGCAAGTTATGAAAGAGGCTTTGTGTTTGGAAGAAGTTTACACAATACAGAAAAACTGAAATAGGTGCATTCATCTTAGGAAGTGGCAGAACTGGGCTAACTCTGTGTGGTCTCATAAGGAAAGTGGGGTTATGACTGCCTGATCCTTCAAGAGAAGACTGTCAGGGAATGCCAGGGTTAGTTGGGAAAAAAAAATTCAGAAGAAAGCAATTGTGAACTCCTTAAAGAATCGACACATAGCATGAAATGTGCTTTGGTTTTGTTTTGGTTTTGTTGGTGCCTTTAAGTTAGTGATGACTTCTGGAAACTACCTGGGCAAGTCCCTCCACTCTCCTTGGCAGAAATTTCAAAAATAATTTGCTCTTTCCTGCTTAGGACTGAGAGATAGGAGTGGCCCAAGGTTATGAAATGTGCACCCTACTGGTTTTGGTTTGTGTTGGTTCTGCCTTTAAGTGACAGTGATGACTTCTGAGAAACTGTACTGGGCAAGTCAGCCACTCACTGTTTCTTGTTCAGAAATTTCAAAAATAATTTGCTCTTTCCTGCTTAGGACTGAGAGATAGGAGTGGCCCAAGGTTAGGTCACCCTACTGGCTGTTTACCTTTGTACATTCTGTTTACCTTTGACATTTTCGTTTGGGTTGAGCTGTACTTATTTTTGAAACTGCAGCTGACTGTTTCATTCGATTCACTATGTTCTGCCTGAAGGTCAACCCAGGGGGTATGGCTTCAGATGTTGCCCAGATACCTTACGATAGTGAAGAAGAAAAAAGAAAACTGCCTAGAATGGATCCAGAAATTAACCCTGCAGGCAGTTGTTGTTGTAAAAGAATTCATTTTTTTCTCCTACACTCCATATCTTCAGTAGTATATCACCAGAGATCCCTGTATCCTTGTCTGTACTCAGCAAGAAAAAGATAAAAAGTAGACACGTACACATATTTCTCATATATTAAACCATGGTCCTATATATGTGTTCCTGTCCTGTTATTAAATTAAATTATCCATTGTTACTTAGCAACAGGTGGAAAAGGAGAAATGGCAAAGAGAACTTAGTACATGTACCATATGACTTATTACTATGTCCTCCAGCCAGCACTTCTGGTAGTAAATATTTTCAAATGTAGAAAGATACCATTGTATATCAGAAGAAAAATAGGATTCTTCCCAATCTTTTAGCATCAATTTTTTTATGATCATTAAAAAACACTCAGCATCCATCTTCATTTTTATCCTGTTAATTTCCAAATCAGTGTTATCCTGGGAAAAGATGCCTAGTAGTCCAACAGACAAATTAGTTTGAGGAAAAAGGAATCAATTATATTCTGTGAAGTTCTGGAGAAGGATAAGAAGCAAATTGAGACAATAAAATAATAGTTCTATAATGCACCACCTAACACCTATAGCTCCCCCCCTCCCCATAACATCATCTTGTGCATATCACAATAAAAACATTGGGATCTGTGCATATTATGCTTAACGAAGAAAAGAACAATCAACCACACAAATTGGCTTTTGATTTCTTTTATTCGTCACCCTGAAAAAGGTTAAATTATTTCTGGCAGAGAAAGAAAGCTAAATGATTATTTGCACCTTTTTGGTAACTATCTTTGTTAAGTTTGCATGAAGAGTCAGACGGAGTGCTTCAGTGAAGAGTTTATTAGTGACTACAGCTCATAACAGACCCGATTTGGCTGGGCTGCGGCTGCTACTTATAGCCAGCAGTCGCAGTTGCCAGCCAATCAGAGTGCAGGGTTTTCCTGCACTTTTTAAACCAATCATTTCTGACATTTTACAAGAACAGTTCAAACTAAACCAATGACATTCAAACCTGCATACATAACAATCTTGGCTATCTCTACAAGCAACAATTTGTAGTCTAAGCAATTCTCGTGTGGAAACAGCTGGTAAAACAATTCCTTTCTATTCCAAATTATGTTAAACTGTGTGAGAGGTACAGTAGACTAAAAAAAACCACAACCTACTAATATCTGGTTGTTCTCTGCTTCCTGTAATTTTGTTTAAAGTTTTATGGAGGCATAGAGGGGGGAAACTAATATTGGAACTCATAAAAATATTTCTAGCTTTGTAGACCACTGGACCAGAATAATCTCCCAGTGGTTTACAAACTGTTAAAAACTGGCACATGATAAAACCTTAAAATAAAAGCTGGGATCAATAGAACAACGTAATAGAGCAATAAAATGAGAGTCACAAAAACGCCCTGATAAACCCATTTAATAGCAACAAAACCTGGGTCTCGCAGGCATTTTAAAGAAGGTTAACAAAACAGCCTCATAAAAAAAAGATACAAGAACCCAAAATGAAACTATCTGACTTTGGAATAGACAACATATGTTCACTGCATCCCAAGCAGCCGTATTTGTTATAAACATGAAAAAAAAACAATCACTGTATATGGCTGATTGGGCCATTTTTCCTGTTTTACTCATTCTGGGTTGAGTAACACTATCCTGGATTGAATGCCTTGTTTCTTTGAATTAGTGAGCCTCATTTCTTTTTTCTAATGAAAGTAGCACAGTTTTTATTTTTTTGTCTGGAATTCTCCAAACCATTGTTCTTCATCTTATTAGTTTTTAGTTTCTGGGAACAAAAGAGATTCCTTGGAGAATGTGTTGATCTATCACATAAGCTGTAACGTTCCATTTCTGGGACTTTTTTAAAAGTACTGTCTCTGAACTTTAGCTGATAAACTGAGTGTAACTTTGTCGCTTGTATCCCTACGATTTGTATTGACTGTTTCCTAGTATGGTTTGATTACTTATTGTACCCTATGACTATTATTAAGTGTTGTACCTGATGATTCTTGACTCTTGATGGACGTACCTTTTCTTTTATGTACACCGAGAGCATTTGCACCAAGACAAATTTCCTATCACTTTTATTTCTACAACTTCCCAGAATTTGCTGCAATTAGGTATGCTACAGAAGTTGCATGGAGAATTTGAATATTCTTTCTTCTCAGAAAGTTCTGAGGAACATCAAAGGAGTCTGAAGGTATTTGATTATGATTAATGGCATTTCACCAGAGAATCCATAATCCCTGGAGAAGTCAATGATTCATGACTAACCCAAGATACTTTTCTGCATGTTGTTGTGGAACTTTCACAGTCTTCCAAGTCAGAAGATGCAAGATCAGAGTCAACCTAATTAGTTTGATTCTCAGACAAATCCACAATCCCCTTTTGCTTGCAAATAAAATATGGTAAAAGGAGCCCTGTTGTCACAGTGGATTGAATGCAGTATTGCAAGCTGACTCTGCCCACAGCCAGGAGTTCAATCCTGATTGGCTCAAGGTTGACTCAGCCTTCCATCTTTATGAGATCAGTAAAATGAGGGCCCAGGTTGTGGGAGGCAATGTACTGATTCTACAAACTCAAAGGTGGTATTCAGCAGGTTCTGACCAGTTCTGCAGAACCGTTAGCAGAAATTTTGAGTAGTTAGGAGAACTGGCAAATACCACCTCTGACTGGCCCCACCTCCATCTATTCTCTGCCTCCTGAGTCCCAGCTGATCAGCTGGATCTTCTTTTGTTGCCCTGCACAGGAGAACGGAGCTGGAAAGCAGGTTAGTGAGTGGGGAGGGAATGGGGATTTTGCAGTAACCTTCCCCCAGGAGTGGGGAGGGAATGGAGATTTTGCAGTATCCTTCCCCTGCCATGCCCACCAAGTCATACCCACCATGCCACACTACGCCCACCAAGCTATGCCCACAGAAACGGTAGTAAAAAAATTGAATCCCACCACTGTACAAACTGCTCAGAGATTGCTGTAAAATTCTATGGAGTGGTATATAAGTTTAAGTGCTATCGGTATTGCTAAAAAGTATATCAAAAAGCTATGAATTGACCTAACTACACCATCAAAATCATTTCTCTCAGGCAGATTTGTAACTTCCCTTCCTGTGGCCTTCCCTAACAGTATACATCTAAGGAAATCTTTATCAATTGAGCTTACTGTTAATTTCTGAGTTTGACTATGTATCCGAAAATGCATAGCTTGCCAGCTATGTCTAGCTTAAACTGAGCGTCTGGGTTTAATAACTTCTCTTGAAGTCCATAAAGTATAGTTAATGCTGCTTCTGGTTCTTTTTCTAAGAAGAAGCTGTTCCCCTTTACTTGTTGATGCTTGTCGGATCTTGGAGAGTTCACACAATGTATTTCTCTTTGCTGATGCTGAAAATGTGATTTGTGTTGGTTTCCCTAGGTTTTCTAAGCACCCTACTGTGTGGTTTTCATTATAATGCAATATTCATCTCAATAACTTGTCAATTGTGACACTTGCTTTCAATACATTAAAATGTGATACTTATAACGGAGCTCAATCTATGTATGATGTTTTTGTGATCGGTACTTCGTAATTTAATACAAAGAGAGGGGTTGCATTGAAATTCGTAGCACCACCGAATTGCAAACACATATCCAAGCTATCCTGGGATGCTTCAAGATTTAAGGGAGGTGATATATTTGTGTTACATACAAAATGCATTTAAGGGCTCCAGAACTGGAGACAGGAAACGTGTCCCATAATGTAGGAATTTCTACCAAGATGTCCAAATCAGGGATGGGCTGCTGGGGGTTCTCATGGGCTTGGAGATCTTCTAGCTAGGATTCTGCACACTTTGGAGAACCCCCAAATCCCACTCCTTGTTTGCCCACCAACCCCACTCCACCCCTCCCAGGAGCCCCCACGCAGCCTGTTTTGGATGCAGGTAAGTGCAGGGTAGAGGCTGAGAGAAGGCAAAAAAATGGGCCTCCCAGAAGTTCAGGAAAGCCAGAAATGAGCCTGTTTCCAGCTATGCCTATGGAGCCTGGGAAGGCCATTTTCACCCTCCAGGAGACTCGAAAAAAACCTTCGGAGCCCAGGGAGGGCAAAAACACACATCCTGCCATGGTGCGGGAGACTGACTAGGCCACGCCCACTATGGCCACACCCCTATCCACCTAGCAACCAGGCAGAGAACTCCTTGCTAAAATTTTTGAAGCCCATCCCTGCTCCAAATCCCATATACCTTTATAAGGAAATGCAATCCTTAGCCGAAATTTCCTTCTTGTTTGGAGTTGATGCCAAAATTATTTGGACAAAACAATAACAACAATAACATTGTTTCCATGTATTGGACAGTTGTCCATTAAAAATGAATAAAACTGAACAGAAGTCTATTATTGAGGTCAACTACTTCTGGAATTAACCTTCAGGATCCAACATTAGATAAGTTCCTTCCTCTATCAATTTTATTACAAAACACTTTTTTGGTAGATGCATATGTTCTTTTGCTTAATTGTTGCAATTGCTTGCCTTTGTTTGTAATTTCTCCAGTGAGCGCTAAAGCAAAAATTAAGGGATATTATAAAGATGTATCATTATTGGATGGATTTAGGATGATAATATGAATGGTTATAAGATAAATCAATTTAAAAATATGGAACATCTCGCATAACATGAATGAATAATAGTATAGTCAAATGAATGATTAACCATGATAATAAATGTATTTAGAAATATCTGATTGATAATATGAGAATATATACAAACAATTGTAAGTGAGGACTATGGAGAAGATGCACAAAAATTGTAACTGACTGACATACTGTATGTACGTAATTGGAAGATAGCTTTATGTTTATATGATTTGTTTGTGTATGTTTGTCTAAAAATAAAAAAAAATCTTTTTTTAAAAAAAATTAAGGGATATTGAGTTTCATAGAAATCATGGAACAAATTGCCACTGATTGTGGTCCTACTAACAACTGAATAACTGAATAGAATAGCAGAATAACAGAAAACAGTTGGAAGAGAACTTGGAGAACTTCTAATCCACCTCCCTACTCAAGCAGGAAACTATACCATTTCAGACAAATGATTGTCCAATCTCTTCTTAAAAGCCTCTAGAGTTGGAGCAAGCCATTCCACTGATTAATTGTTCTAACTGTCAGGTAATTTCTCCTTAGTTCTAGATTGCTTCTCTCCTTGATTAGTTTCCATCTGTTGCTTCTTGTTCTACCTTCAGGCACTTTGGAGAATAGCTTGACTCTCTTTTTTGTGACAGCTCCTTAGATCATTGTGGCAGCCCCTTAGAACTTCCATCTTCATGGCTCTAGACCAAATCTTGCACTAAGTAACTTGTAAAAGGTAAAGGTTCCCCTCACACATATGTGCTAGTCATTTCCAGCTCTAGGGGGCGGTGCTCATCTCCGTCACAAACCCGAAGAGTCAGCGCTGTCCGAAGACGTCTCTGTAGTCATGTGGCCGGCATGACTAAACACCGAAGGCGCATGGAATGCTGTTACCTTCCCATCAAGGGTCCCTATTTTTCTACTTGCATTTTTACATGCTTTCGAACTGCTAGGTTGGCAGAAGCTGGGACAATTAATGGGAGCTCACTCCGTGATGCAGTGCTAGGGATTCGAACCGCCAAACTGCCTACCTTTCTGATCGACAAGCTCAGCGTCTTAGCCACTGAGCCACCATGTAAAGCACCCAAATCATTCAATCTTACTTTGAGTTTTGCACAGAGTTAAAACACACACCCCTAGCATACTGACTTTCTGGGGGTGGGGGGATGCAATCTAAGAATTAAGAAATCTCCTTACTACTAGAACACACTTCTGGTTGGTGCATTGAAATTTCTCCTCTAACACTATTTGACTGCCCAGCTGAATGTTTTCTCCTGCATGTAGCAAGCTCTTAATGTTATTTCCTTTGTGATCAGTTTCCCCAACCACCTCAAACATATGTATCTCGCTTATAAAGCTTTACTAGTTGAGGAAAAGATGCCAAACATCTGGACCATTGGCAGAAAACTTGAGCAAATATTTGTTTTGCACCAACTTAACCATTTTGATATTTCCTCAATATCCAAAGGGGTTATAGTATGGTATGAATACTAAGCATACTTTGCTGAAATACATTAGTCTTTCTCAGAGAACCATGGGCTCCAGCATTCAAGAGGAAAATCGGATTATTTCAAATCCATATTGCCCTGTGGAGTCAATGTGTCTTATATCTCTGGGAAATTTTGGACTATTCACAAGTCCTGTTCTTATTTGGACAACTAAAGCTGGCATAAGTAACCTCAAATACCTAGGGATTTTGTAGACTTTGCAACCGGGTTCTATCATTCCCCTCTTGATTTGATGTTTCTTTCTAAAACTTGGGGAAATAAATATAAATTAGAATATTTCTTCCTTGCCTTGAAACACAGTGCACCCTTATCCAGCTCTGAATCACTTAGAAAACATCCAATTCATTAATAATAAATTGTCATTTGCAAACGACTAGGTGAAAAACCAGGCATTCGGAAACAATGTGTAATGAATGCTGAATAACACAGGGGTGAATTACAAATTCAGAAATAATGAACAACAAATTGTAAATCCTGAAGAAGAAAACCTGCCAGCCCCTCATCATTTTGAAGGGAAATTTTTCAAAAAGAACAAAAGAACTCAAAATATACGCCTTATAATTTCAGTAGTGCAAAGAAGTGGTGTTTTTTGAACTCTCCGTTCAGATTTCTAGCGGGAACAACACATTAATACCTTGGCATTAATTCAGCCACAGAATAGAAAACTAAAATATTTAGATTATTTTTCACTCTGCATTAAATCAGGGCATTCATTTTCCCACACACACATGAGACATCATGAGGGACCAGTCAAGCTAAACAAAACATTTTCCATTTCTTTTTATTTTGCTCTGTCTTTTTCTCACTTGGGGCATAGTGAAGAAAAATAGCTTTCAGGAAAAATCATCAGCAGGTTGTATTATCAATTCTCAGGTTTCAGATGTTGTTGGTTTTTTTGCACCCACCCTTATCTGAAATTTATACTGATTTCTTATGATATCCACATCTTTTTTTAGAAGCAATATTCCCTATGCATGGTTAGCACCCATGCAGATTTTTAAAATAAATCTGCAGATAGTATTATGACATTTTCCCAACCTGAAATATTTTCTTGTTTTTTTTTTAGTGTGAGTATACATTATAGCAAAGCCACAGGACATTTTTTTCTGCAGCTGGTTCTCTTGTAAAATTATTAGCTTCTCTATCAAAAGTCCCCATAAAGTTGAGAACGCTGTAAATTTAAAGCCGTGAGAAATATTAAAGAAAGACCCAAAAATACTCTAGAATATAAAAACAATGAATCATGGGTATTCAATAGATGTCCAGACATTTGGCTCAAAGGATCATAAGATCATCTTGCAGTGGCTGATACAAACTACACAACTTATCTTTGTGCAATGAAGTCTTGATTGCAATTTTTATGGATTGCTTCCATGTTGAATGGCCACTGCTCACACTGCAAATGAGTTCCTTGGTTCTCTGTGGTTGACGTTGAGAATACAGAATGCAGACTAACAGAGTTGGAAGGGACCTTGGAGGTCTTCTAGTCCAACCCCCTGATCAGGCAGGAAGCCCTATACAATTCCAGACAAATCATTGTCCAATCTCTTCTTAAAAACTTCCAGTGTTGGAGCATTCATAATTTCTGAAGGCAAGTTGTTCCACTGATTAATGTCAGGAAATTTCTTCTGAGTTCTAGGTTGCTTCTCTCCTTGATGAGTTTCCACCCATTGCTTCTTGTCCTGCCTTCAGGTGCTTTGGAGAATAGCTTGACTCCCTCTTCTTTGTGGCAGCCCCTCAAATACTGGAATACTGCTATCATGTTACCCCTAGTCCTTCTCTTCATTAGACTAGACATACCCAATTCCATTCTTTATATGTTTTAGCCTCCAGTTCCCAAATCATCCTTGTGACTCTTTTCTTTCACTCTTTCTAGACTCTCAACATCTTTTTTACATCGTGGCAACCAAAACTGGATACAATATTCCAAGTGTGGTCTTGCCAAGGTATTATAAGGTGGTATCAGCACTTCACATGATCTTGATTCTATAACTAGGCACATATAAATTGAAATTGACCAGTGCTGTCATGCAACTATGCTTCAGTGGACTCTCTCTCTTTATTTCAACAATCTGGAAAGCTCCAACTTTTTAAAACATTCAGGCTTCTGTGCATATTTCTATTCTGCTTGGCATTTCTCTTGTTGTTGCATTTTAGTTATGCTCCTTTCTTCTAAGCTCTGTGGGAGATCCAATTTTAGCCTACCATAATGCCACAGTATTTAAATCGAGTTCAATCATCAGAGATGGAGCAGTGGATCCTTTTATGCTCAACATGAAATACAAATTCATGGGGATCAATGAGCTAAAAATGTTTTCATCCCGTAGGAGAATATCCTAGAAATCAATGATTGAGGAGACGTTAGATTGCTATCGAGAACAAGACATGAAAATGAAACAGGAAGGCTGAAAGTCATAAATAGTTGAAACCCATGTTGTGCCACCATGCAGATGGCAGATGGCTTGGACAGAAAATAGAACGTAAGGAATAAGAAATAACTTGACAGTCAGGACAATTAATTGGTGGCGGCGGCCCAATCACTGGAGGTTTTTAACAATTTGTCTGAAACAACATAGGATCTTTTGCTTGGACTAGAAGACTGTTCTGACCAAGGCTTCCTGAGATCGTAATGAAGCACACACTTAGTCCAAACAACTCTTGTTTTATTTCAACGGCTGGGAATTATGTTCATTCCCAGCCCGTAATGAGTCCCAAACGGTCTCTCGAGATAAGCACCCACCTTTATCTCCTTTGAATTGCTGCCAACAACGAAAGTGCCAAATTAACTGAAAAAACAAACGAAGTACAAAGTCCACACAACAGCTTCAAGGTTTAATCCTAACAGAGCGAACGACTTTGCTTCCTGCAAAGGTTTCTCTACCTTTGCACTTCCTTTATATCCTATGAGAGGGGCAATCACGTCCAAGCCTCACTCCCGAGTCGCCCCTTTTGTCTTAGCTGCTCTTGCCTTCTGGCAGCTCTGTGCACACGTGCATTGGGAACAGGCTCCCCTTCCTCCTCTGCCTCGCTGCTGCGTGATTCTGGAGGCTCCCAGAGTCAGCACATAACTCCCAGATGGTTCTGGGCCCATCATTGTATCAGACACAGGACCCTCATCTGAGTCCTCCTCAGACTCCCAGACTGGACCCTGTTTTTTCCCACTGTCCGATCCTACTGCCGTCTGCACAGGCTGCCAGCAAACCACAACGAAGACCTCCAAGGTACTTTCCAACTCTGTTATTAAAAAACTTGGGTCAATCCTAAGAAGGCAGAACAGTGGGATGTCCAGTGAATTAGTTATAAGAGATGTGGTGGCACAGTGCTTAGAATGCACGCTAATTCTGCTGACTGCCAATTTCCAGCAGTTTGGCAATTCAAATCTCATCAGCTCAAGATTGACTCAGCCTTCCATCCCTCTGGGTCAGTAAAATGAGGACCCAGATTGTTGGGGGCAATATGCTCACTCTATAAACTGCTTAGAGAGAGTTATAAAGCACTGTGAAACAGTATATAAGACTAAGTCTTATATTAATGGCTATTGCAATTGCAATTGCTACCAAAATGAGAGGGAAAGTTTGTATTGCTTGACTAATTGTCTTACAAAGCTAACAAGAAGTCTACATTGTAAGATGAGAGCAGTGTTAATCTATCACAGCAAAAAAAAATCAGGAATCTTCTAACATCTTTTCCAACTAAGAAGTTTTATCAAAAGACATAAGCTCATGAAAGTGAAACAAGTTAGTTGGAAAAGAAGCTATGAGATCACAAGGTAGCCATAACTGTATCTCATTTCTTTGTCAACTCTATGAGTCAATGGCTAGTTTTGGGCTCTTGTTTAGAGTTAATATAGTAAGAAATTAGGGAAAAAAATGAAAGGGTCATGAAATATTAATCATCAGCCTTTGAAATCTGAACTCAGTGAGGTGTATGTCTCAGTAGGAATGAGTAACTACCCTATGAAGCAGATGGGATGATGATATTATTAGTGTATTTGTCAGGTGCAAAGAATCAAGACCGTATATTAAGCTGCAGTTCATAGGTTTTATTGTTCATAGTTCAACACTGAATTGGTGCCAGGAAAGGGGCAATGGAATTCAAGAGGGCTTGGATTTGTGGGAATGTAATGACTCTAGGCTGATGACTCGTTTAACTCCATCCACCCCAGCTCCTACTTCAAAGAGGTTTTGAACTAAACTTAATCATGCATATTAAGGTATCTTTATAGGAACTGGCATCAGAATTAGAGTTTTAGACAGTTTCATCTGGAAAAGCACTGAAGCAAAACTGGCTTCGGCACATTGAGAGGAGTCTGAATAACTCATGCATTGACGAAGTGGCACAAACTGACTTGGAACAGAAATACCCATCGGAGAACTAAAACATCCTTTGATTTGACAAGATGCTAGGATTCTTCCCAACAAGAGAATGGAGAAATGTTAACGCACACACTCAATTCATTTTGGCAGCCCCAAAAAAGAAACATTGGCTATTCTTTTCCTGAGTTGTGCCAACATGTCTGACAAATAATGGAACTTGGGATGTGTGTATTATTTTTTTTTGTAATAATTAGAAGAAGATAGAGAGATAATTTGCTTAGGTCATACTCTAGTCTTAGCAGCTACTTAAAAAAAATTCTACTGGTACTTAAAACTACTTAAAAATAGAAGATAATTTGTCTTCAGTAGGCAAACTGTTTTGATTGACAGTCAATCAATCTTATTTGTTCTGAAAACAGACTGCTCTCCTAATATGTTACTATTTTTCAGAATAAATACAAAGAAGTTCCCCCCCCTCCCAGTTTGTCTTCATAAATAACACTTCCTTGCTTCCGGCAAAAATTGGAACATGGGGAGATGGGGAAATCTATAAACTAGGCTGAAACCATCCCACTGGATTAGCTTACTAGCATTCTAACTATGGAGAATGTTGAACTTTTGTTTCACTGGAAAAATCAGAATATGGCCAGAAAGGCTGAATCAGCCTCAAAATATTCTGATACATGTATATGATCTGACCTAGGCTTCACAAAATTACGAAACAGACTCCTTGTCCTGACAAAGCTGCCCTTTTTTAGGCTAATGTGAATTCCTATCATTCACATCCTGGCAAACAGTCTTTCAAGGGTGAATTACTACCACAGACCTTATCAGGCTTGGAGAGTTGCCAGGCCAATAGCTTCCAAGCACAATGCTGTACAAGGAAATACTTGGCAAGGAGTCTCTGAGAGTCACAAACAAATCTTCACACTAATTAAATGAACTAATTGTCTCCTGCAAACACCACTCCCCTTTCTTTATTCCCTATGGGAGGGGCCATTCACCATCCACCTGTGCCTTTACTCCTGAGTCGACCCTTGTTCCTTAACTGTTCCCTTCTCCTGGCAGCTCTGCACATGCGTACACTGGGAACAGGCTCCAGTTGGTCTTCTTCCCCACTGATCACTGACTCCGAAAGCAGCTGATAACTGTCAGAGGCCCCTGGCGCCATCTCTGCTTCCAACACAGAGCACTAGTCAGAGCCTTCCCCAGACTCCAGGACTGGCCCATGTTCCTCCCCAACCTCCTCACTATTTGAATCTGCCGCCAGCTCCACTGGCCATTGGTGGGTCACAACAGTATAGAAGTAGTCGAGTGCATCATATCAATTGATATAACATAATAGGAACTGATTTGTTCAGCTACTTTCTTGCACAGGCTACAGACTTCCTTTTCTATCAGCCCATATGCCTGGGATCTGGGACTCCACAGAATCAGTAACACTACACCATCCAACACCATCAGGAAGAGACACGTCCGTATGGATTTCAGCATGTGTTGAATGCTTCTTGCCTTGTTAATCTGCCTTATTTACACACATGGATGCTCACACCTGCCCCTGTGGGTCCATTCCATATGGCTGAGGGATTTTTGTAGATATGGGCTAGAATAAATCATCCCTCCCTTTTTTTTATTCCCACCCACCCACAAAGAAACTAGGACATATTTGATCTAGGAATTGTAGCATCGTTCAACAACCCATTTCACCATGCAAGAAAGTGCAGGGTGACACTTCTGCTCAATGTCCAAATGAGATTTTAGTGATTGTATATCTCTAATGCCTTTTAAATATAGGTCCTGTCCATATATCTTTGTGGTGTGCTTTGCAATTGAGTCATGGAGCTACATTGCTTTATTGAAATATGGAAGCATCTTTTTCTGATGGATTAAGTAGAGATGGGAACCCCTACCATCCCTGTCCTATTATTTCTTTTATTTTCTTATATGTATCCATGTATTTATAACTATGTTTATATTTATACCTATTATCTTGTAAGCAATTGACTAATCAAATAAATAAATAAATAAAAAGAAGAACCGTGCAGGAGCAGAGCTTCAGTCACACCACAATTGCAACAAAGGATACAACTTGAATTAGCAGAACAGTATCCTTGGAATGGAAAATTTGTGTTGCCACCAACGTAGCAGATTTTGTCTTTCTGGTCCTCTGAGTGAAACAGACTAGAACAGGGGTGGGCAAACTTTTTGACTCGAGGGCCACAATGGGTTCTTAAACTGCACCGGAGGGCCGGAACAAAAGCATGGATGGAGTGTTTGTGTGAACTAATATAAATTCAAAGTTAGATTACTTCACGTAGCCTTCTGGGAGAGCAAGAGAACCCTCCGCTCTTTCGGCTCCGGGCGGATAGAACAGCCAGCGGGCGGATCTGGCCCCCGGGCCATAGTTTGCCCACGGCTGGACTAGAACCTCCACTGATCATCCTCCAATAATTTCTCATGATTTTAGGTTCGTTTCATTTCATTTATAGCAGTAGGCTATCTTTCTTTCAAACCTACCCAAGAGCATCAGTAGAGTGTGTATGTGTCTTTGCGATGCTGCTGTACGTACAAACTTATTGTGATTTTTGCCACTGCTGTCTTACACATTTGGGGTCCCCTTCAATATTGCTGATCTGCCATTTGTTTGCTGAAATGAATTTCTTCATTATTTCCTTTCCTTCATCATGGAGGCAGTTACGTCTCACTCTGGCTACATCGTGTTATAATTTTCCTCCCTTTCTTGCATGGCTCTAGCCAAGTTTGTAATGTAATGAGTATTTAAAGCATATTATAAAGATTATAGATTTCCCCTGGCCAGTTGTATATGATTCAAGGGGTGTGTGTGTGCTCATCTCCATTTCTTAGCTAAGGGAGCCAGCATTGTCTGAAGACACCAAGATGCACAGAATCAGAGGTGGGATTCAAATTTTTTTACTATGGGTTCTGTGGGTGTGGCTTTGTGGGTGTGGCATGGCTTTGTGGGCGTGGCAGGGGAAGGATACTGTAAAATCTCCATTCCCCCCACCCCACTAACCTGCTTTCCAGCTCCGTTCTCCTGTGCAGGTCAACAAAAGAAGACCCAGCCAATTATCTGGGACTCAGGAGGCAGAGAATAGATGGGGTTGGCAGGACCAGTCAGAGGTGGGATTTGCTGGTTCTCCACACTACTCAAAATTTCTGCTACAGGTTCTCCAGAATACTACATGTGATACTACATCTTCAAAGAAAAAGAAAAAAAAAACAAGAAAGTCCAGTTACCTCCTTTGGGACAATGGAGCAATACAAAATTGTGTCGCTCCATCATATTTATTTATAGAGATGTGTAACACACCACAAACTCATAAGGTTCTCAGCATGTCATGTAACCCAACCTTAAGTCCATAAAAGCATAAACAAAGCAGAGACAGATGTAGGATTTATTTCAGGATGGATCCCAAGGAAAAAACAACAATGCCAGAACCCTTGAAAGCCAACGACTCAATTACTGTCATTCAATGCGAAATTTAGCAAGATCTTTGGTTCCACATTTCCTAAAACCTCTGCTCGTAGACTTGAAAAGCAACCTTTTAGGAACACAAAATTAATAAGATGGTAGTTTCCGTGGCACAAGAGAAAGGGGAAAACAGTCAAGTGTTATTATAGCCATGACTTTGATAAGGTTATAACAAGATCCAGATGCAACATCTAACACCATTAAGGATATACATTGGTGAAAGGAAAAAAAGACATACAAACATGGTTATAAAGGATTAGACTTTTGAAGAGTTGGCAAAGATTTGAACTGAGCTCTCCTATTTGGGGGCAAATTCTTTCCCAATTAGCTATACCTGACCATAGAAAAATGATGGAATATTCCCAATGTTTACTGGATTCTCTACTTGATAAAATAAGAATTAAAGATGCTATTTATTTACTTTATTTTTTTGCTCCCCTCCTTAAGGAAGAACTAGGAGATACAAAGTCTGTGTCCTTTTTAAGTTCAATATTCTTTCTGTAATATCAGCTTCCTCTGGGGCACAGAGAAGAGGATTGGGTCAACCTATTTTCCAAAGCCCAAGAAGGCAAGACAAGAAACAATGGATGGAAACTAAGCAAGGAGAGAAGCAACCTGGGATTAAGGAGAAACTTCCTAACAGTGAGGACAATTAACCAGTGGAACAACTTGCCACCAGAAATCATGGAGGCTCCATCACTGGAGTTTTTAAAGAAGAGATTGGATGGCCACTTGTCTCAAATTGTATAGGGGTTGGACTAGAAGACATCCAAGGTCCCTTCCAATTCAATTCAATTCAATTCTATATTCCATTCTATATTCTATTCTATTCTATTCTATTCTATTCTATTCTATTCCATTCCATTCCATTCCATTCCATTCCATTCCATTCCATTCCACTCCACTCCACTCCAATCCACTCCACTCTACTCTATTCCATTCTATTCTATTCCACTCCACTCTACTCTACTTTATTCCATTCCATTACTCCACTCCACTCCACCCCACCCCATACCTTGTACCAGTTTCTGCTCTGAAATAAGCTGGCAAATATTGGTGTTGTTTTGATTCTTCAATTAGACCAATGGGGGAAAAAAGGCCTGGAAGACATCCAAGGTCCCTTCCAATTCAATTCAATTCAATTCTATATTCCATTCCATATTCTATTCTATTCTATTCTATTCTATTCTATTCTATTCCATTCCATTCCATTCCATTCCATTCCATTCCACTCCACTCCACTCCACTCCACTCTACCCTATTCCATTCTATTCCACTCCACTCCACTCTACTCTACTTTATTCCATTCCATTACTCCCCTCCACTCCACCCCACCCCACCCCATCCCTTGTACCAGTTTCTGCTCCGAAATAAGCTGGCAAATATTGGTGTTGTTTTGATTCTTCAATTAGACCAATGGGGGAAAAAAGGACTGGAAGACTTCATGTATGCAGCAAAACACCCACCTTAATTAATGAGGATCTTTTATTCTGAGCATGTTCATTTTTCTTTTCCTTGAGAGGACAAATAAAAGGGGAGTTAAGGGTACATGAATGAAAAAAAGAACTTCTGGCACATTATACATGGAAATGGAAAGCACTGTAGATCAAAACCAGTGTGAGAGCAATTGCTCTGAACCCAAAGAATAAGAAAGAATAAAAATAAAAGAACATTACATAGTTGCTTCCACTTTAATCAGCCAGGTCCTGATAGCTACCTGGCTTGCTTGAGCCAAGGCACCACACTTTTAAAGTGCATTTAAGTGTGCTTAAGGATATAGCACAGTAGCTGCAAACACATTTATGTGTGGTTTAATATTAAAAGGAGTGCCAGGTGAGTGGAGAAAAATGGTTTCTGACCTTTATTCCATATGCCTCATATCTCTGGAAATCAATGGTCTCGCTCAGAAGAAGATATCCAGTTTTTCTCAATGTGATAGGAGTGAGCCCAGTTGAAGGAAATATATTCTGTGCTGTAGTAGGGGACAGAGGAGAGACAGACAGACAGAGGCAGACAGACAGACAGAGACAGACAGAGACAGACAGAGACAGAGAGACTGAGAGAGAGAGGCAGAGAGACAGAGACAGAGAGAGAGACAGAGGGGAAAGACAGAGACAGAGAGACAGAGAGAGAGACAGAGGGGAGAGAGAGACAGAGAGAGACAGGGAGAGTAAGAGACAGAGAGACATAGACAGAGAGACAGAGAGAGATGGGGAGGTAGATTTTTTTTCATTTTTTCTCATACAGAGTGAAAATGAGACTAGAAAAATTGAGTAGGGTGAGTAACCAACTCTGTAGGTTTTGCCTAAATCCAGTCAAAGCCATTGTATGTTCCTTTGTTTAATGCAATGATTTGCTTACCCATTTTTTCCCCTAGCTAGCCTTAATGCATTCAATCTTGTAAATACGTCAATCATGTCTCTGTGGGTAGCACTGGCATTTGAGGTAATGGCCTGATCCATGGAGAGAGTAGGTAAGCAATACAGTATATGTATAGACGATTTTGGAATGGGGGCTTCTCTTCTAGCTAAAGCAGGGGTGTCAAACTCAACGCCTGCGAACTGGATTCGGCCTATGGGGTGCTTAGATCTGGTCCACAGGGCCACTCAGAAAACAGCTCCATTTTCACTGGCAGAAGGTAGCAAGAGGCCATCGGGAGCCTGTTTTCACTGGCAGAACGCTCAGGCTGCCATGGGCGCCCCTGACACGAGTGACATCAAGCTGGCCATGCCCACCCTGGCCACACACACACACACACACACACACACACACACACACATCGAAGTCAAACACAATCCTGATGCAGCCCTCAATGAAATTGAGTTTGATATCCCTGAGCTAAAGGATAAGGCAGAGGTCAACCTGTAGCATTGATGGCTAACCTTTCCGCCCTCGCGTGCCAAAAGTACATGTGCGCACACATGCCAGCACCTATAAGGCAATGCACACAGGGCCTCCCACACCCCCTGCGCATGCACGCATGACCACCTGTGCAAGTACCGCACATCTGTGCGCATGTGTGTGCGACCCTCCACATGCGACGATGCTAATTTCTGCACATGCAGGCATGTCTCCTGCACCCCCCCACCCCCACACATGCGCAGCAGCTACCCAATGATCAGCTGGCAGGCAGGTGGCGCACGTGCCTGCGCAGTCAGACTGTTCTGGGGCAATGGCTCACGTGCCAGCAGAGATAGTTCTGTGTGCCACTTCCACCACATGTGCCATAGGTTCACCATCACGGACCTATAGAAAATTGAAAAGCTTCTGTTTCCTTGAACATATCATATGGAATTTCCCCCTGAAATTTGGCCAGGATTAGTCTATGCAACCAGTAGACGTCTATGGAGCTTCTCAGGTCATGGTTGTCCCAAAGGTGCTTTATTTTCCCCCAAAAGGCAACTAGACTTTTTTTTTCCTTGAAGATGTCTAGCTTCTCACCCAACTGAAGCTTTTTCAGTTCTAACTGAATGGTGGGCTAGGCTGGGGAATTGAAGTATTTGTATTCCTTGCAAACAAAGAAAAGTCTCATTGTTTTTTCAAAACAAGCACCTTTGGAACAACCAGTAGATCTGTTCTTTGACATCAAGCATCAACGCTGTTCATTGAAACATTATATATTGAGAGCTATAGATCCTCTCCTTTTTCCAAAATATCTTCGCTTGTATGTTGTCAATATTCTTTCTTATCCCTCCGAAGTCACTGTTTTAATGCTGCAGGTGACTGTCATCCTCTAATAGCACAAGTGGGTCAGCTTTTAACAAAACAAAAGAGAATTCCAGGAAATAAGGCAACTATGAAGGTTTCATTTCCCTGGTCTGCGTGTTCTCCATCTGATGTAATTATGAGTCTTCAGTCTTCTGCTTCATACATAAATAGGGCAAAGTACATGATTAAGTAATGTGACTTTCAACATTGTTTCTAATATGTCTCTGAGGTTATTTAATTTTGGGAAATGTCAAGAGACATTACTTTGATCCCTTTGTGTTGGCAAAAAGCAGAAGATAAAGTAATGGCTGAGGCATTTTGCTGATCTTATCAATGTTCTCCTTTAACATTATTTTAATATTTCTGAAATATTTTATCAGTACAGGAACAGCACTGTTTTCTCCAGATGTTTGTGGTAGTTATTTTGAGAGTTTACTTCAATACTTTACTCTAAAGTAAAAGTTTTCTAGTTTCTATTCCAGTCATGTACCTGATGCATCATTCTTTAGAATAGAATAGAAAAGAATAGAAAAGAAAAGAAAAAAGAAAAGGAATAGAATTCTTTATTGGCCAAGTGTGATTGGACACACAAGGAATTTGTCTTTGGTGCATATTCTCTCAGTGTACATAAAGAAAAAATAAAATACATTTATCAAGAATTATAAAATACAACACAGTAATAGTCAGAGGTTACTAATAAGCAATCAAATCATACTAAGAAACAAATAAAACTATATAAATTGTAAAGAAACAAGCAACACAGTTATAGTCATAAGTGGGAAGAGGTATGTACCAGGAAGGATGAAAAATATAATAGTAATACAGTCTTAGTAAATAATTTGACAATGTTGTGGAAATTAGTTGTTTAGCAGAGTGATGGCATTCGGGAAAAAAACTGTCCTTGTGTCTAGTTGTTCTGGTGTGCAGTGCTCTAGAGCATTATTTTGAGCTTAGAAGTTGAAACAATTTATGTCCAGGATGTGAGGGGTCTGTAGATATTTCTTCTTTGTGGAAGAAATTATTTGATATGAAAGAAAATTAAATTGAATGGCCCCCAAAACTGAAGGCTAGGATAATATGAATGTTTATGACTCAAAGAGAATTTGGCCTAGGACTCAAATTCTAAACAGCAGAAATGATCTAATAGAGGGTATAATCAAGAACATGTGATGTTACTTCCACTTTAATAATGCCTGGGTAAAATCACACTTGGAATATTGCATCCAGTTTTGGTTGCCACAAAATAAAAGATGTTGAGATGTTGAGAACATCAAAGAACTAAAAAAAAAACAAAGAATGGTTGCTGGAATTGGGTATGTCTAGTTTGATGAAAAGAAGGATGAGGAGTGACATAATAGCACTGTTCCAATATCTAAGGGGCTGCCACAAAGAAGAAGGAGTCAACCTATTCTTCAAAGCATTTGAAGACAGAACAAGAAGCAATGGATGGAAAGCAACTCTAAGAAGCTTGGGAAATTTTGAAAAGTGGGATTATAAAAGCCCAGTCTAGCACAATTCCAATGAAAAAGAAAAATAACAGCTCTCAAAAGAAATCAGCATGGCTGCACAAAGAACTCTGTGACAAATTGAAAGACCGTTGGAGAACCAACCTAGAACTAAGGAGAAATTTTCTGACACTTAGAACAATTAAGCAGTGGAACGGCTACCCTTCAGAAGTTATGGGTGCTCATCACTGGTAGTTTTCAACAAGAGACTGGACATCTATTTGCCTGAAATGAGCAGGAGGTAGTACTAAAAGACCTCCAAGGTTCCTTCCAAGTCTACTATTCTGTTACTCTGATCTACATAATCTTTTATCAACATGTTTTTATGGCAGACCGAACTTTGAGGGGGGCGGTGTTTAAAAATCAAACCCTTTGAATCAAAACAATTCAGGAAATCATTCAGGAAGATGGTGGAGCTATAGCAAGAATGTTCAAATATAGAAACAGCAACTTGAAAAATGAAAAGACCTAATTGTTTCCTTGGCAAATCCTGCAGCCTACGATATTGCAGCTAATGATCCAGTGCTTGGCATACATTCATTTCCCAAACTACATGCCTCAGTATGTCTGGATGGATCTTTTAGCTCAAGTCTGTAACACCACAATGTATTCCGCTATTTATTCAGATTTGGAAGTTGTCCTAATTATCTGCTGTTGAGAACATTGATTGGCCAAAACAAATTGCTTTAGGAGAAAACTCCATGTCCGGGCATTACTTCATCTTGCATACATAATATTTTGCCGTTACCAGTTCTGAAAATAGAAAACCATCTCATTAGGTGCTTTTGACCTGTATTTGGCATGCTGAATAAAAGGGTGCTAAATAATCTATACAGCAATAATTAGTTTGGATCCTATGTTTTTGTACCAGGTAAACAGGTTGTCTTGAACTCCTCTGAGTTTGAAAGACTGCCAGGAAAACTTTCTGTTAAGAAAATTACTATTATTGTTTGTGCTTTCTGTCCCAGGAAAAGGTGAGTGAGATTTACTGGGAATAACAATCAGATTGATTCTTGCCCTAGGATATATCAACTATGTTTCCTGTACAACTATACTTCATTGTGTATTGATGAGTGAATAGAAGTAGAGGCATAGTTTAAGCAGAGCAAGATGTACTGAAATCATCTTCAAATAGAGATTACAGATTAGCAGATTTGGAAAGGATGTTGTAGGTCATCTAGTCCAATCTCTCACTCAAGCAGGAGACCTTACATCATTTCTGACAAATGGCAGTCCAGTCTCTTCTTGAAAGCCTCCAGTGATGAAGCTCCCACAACTTATGAAGGCAACTTCTGTTCCATGGGTTGATTGTTTCTCCCTGTCAGAAAGTTTCTCCTTATTTCCAGGTTGAATCTCTCCTTGATCAGTTTCCATCCATTATTCCTTGTCTGGCTTTCAGGTGCCTTGGAAAATAGCTTGACCCCTTTCTTCTCTCTGGGGCAGTCCCTCAAATATTGGAAGACTGCTATCATTATTTATTTATTTATTTATTTATTTATTTATTTATTTATTTATTTATTTATTCAACTTATATGCCACCCCTCTCCAAAGGACTGAGCTTACAACTAAAATACAACAATAAATTAATTAATTAAAAATATTAAACAAATTAAGCGAATTAAGATTTAAAACCCTAGTTAAAATAACCCCAACCCAAGAGAATCAGCACAGCCCAGATTGTAAAAGAGCCAAGTTTTCAAATCGTGGTGGAAGGTGCGAAGATTGGGGGCCAAACGGAGCTCCAGCAGAAGAAGATTCCACAAAGTGGGAGCACAGAATAGGCCCTCTCCCGGGTCACTGCCAAGTGACATTGTGTTGCAGATGGCACCCCGAGGAGACCCCGCCTGTGAGCCCGTACAGGGCGGTTAGTATTTGATGTTGGGAGGAGCCGTTCTCATAGATAGCCTGGACCCATGCCCTGTTGGACTTTGAATGTTAATACCAAAACCTTGAATCTGTCTCTCCTAGTCCTTCTCTTCACCAGACTAGCCATGCCCAGTTCCTGCAACCGTTCTTCGTATGGTTTAGTCTCCAGTCAATTCTCTGTCTTGTCCAGCATCTAATGAAGTTGTATTCTCATCACTGATCACTGATCAGTTGGAGGCAATTAAATGGCAAAAACTATAAAAATAGAAAGGGGTACTGCAAATGTCTTCTTAGTTTGAAATGTTATTTTGCTACCAATGAAAATGAGACAGTACATTTACCTAGATTTCAAAAATCAGTTTTGTATCTGTTAAGTTTGCATGAAGAGACAGACGCGGAGTGCTTCAAGCTCTTTTGTTTATTAGTGACTACAGCTCAGAACGGACCCAACTGGCTTTGCTGCGGCTGCGACTTATAGCCGGCAGCCGCAGCTGACAGCCAATCAGAGTGCAGGGTTTTCCCGCACTTTCTAAACCAATCATTTCTAACACTTTACAAGAACAATTCAAACTAAACCAATGATTTCAAACCTGCATACATAACAGTATCTGTTAAGTTTGCATAGAGAGGCAGGATGCGGAGTGCTTCAGCTCAAAGTTTATTGTGACTTCAGCTCAGAATGGACCCGAATGGATCAGCCACGGCAGCTATTTATAGCCGGCTGCTGCGGCTGACAGCCAATCAGAGTGCAGGGTTTTCCCGCACTTTTACAACCAATGAATTCAAACACTTTACAAGAACAACCAATCATTTCAAACTCTGCATACATAACAGTATCCCTGTGTGCAAAGAACACTATGAATATTTCAAAGCTTAGAAACATCTTATTCAGGTACTCAATATTTTTAAGTGTAGAAGGGAAATGAGACCATAATTTGCAGGCAGCCTCCCTTCTCTCATCCTTGCTGCAGTCAGATTGTAACTACTTTCAGCCAAATGCAAACTTTTTTGGTGCCCTTTGTAGCAGCTGGATTATTCTCAAGAAACACATTGATAGATAATAATGTCCACTTTCCTGTCCGCAGCTTTCACAAATAGCTCATGATATGATCATCACTGTCCTGGAATGAACTCTCCTTGAGTCCTGCTCATTTTTTTCCAGAAACGATGTGCTGGTTGGCATGTTAATTAAAAATGCTAAGTTTCATTTGAGCCTTGTGACTCCAGAGACATGACTATGGAAGCAAAAAGGAAGTGATTTGCCATTGCCTTCATTCTGCATGTATTTTTCCCAGTGTGCCAGTTGAGCCTATGATGTTGTGTCTTCTGATTATTTGTTTGTTTGTATGTAACTGACTTTTACTTTTTTAAAAAAACCAATAACTCAAGGCAGTGAACATACCTAACTCACCTTCCTCCTATTTTCCCCAAGACAACAACCTTGTGAGGTGAGCTGGACTGGCAGAGAGAGAGAGAGTGGGGGGAGGGAGAGACAGCCTCAGAGTCACCCAACTGGCTTTCCTGCCTAAGATGGAACTAGAATTCCCAGTCACCTGGTGATTGGTCCAAAGTCAGTCAGGCATTTTTCATGCCTAAGGTGGGACTAGAATCACAGTTTCCTGCTCATTGGCTCAAAGTCACCCAACTGGCTTCCTGGCTAAGGTGGAACTAGATTTCCCAGTCACCTGGTGATTGGTCCAAAGTCAATCAGGTTTTTTTATGCCTAAGGCAGGACTAGAATCACAGTTTCCTGCTCAGCGACTCAAAGTCACCTAGCCAGTTTCATGCCTAAAGTGGGACTAGAATTCACTGTCACCTGGTGATTGGTGCAAAATCTATCAGACATCTTTCATGCCTAAGCCGGGACTAGAACCACAGTTTCCTGCTCATTGGCTCAAAGTCACCCAGCCAGTTTCATGCCTAAGGTGGGACTAGAATTCATTGTCTCCTGGTTTCTAATTTGGTGTCTTAACCACTAGACTAAAGCGATTTAATGACTGATCTCCAATTGAGGAAAAATTGAGTTCTACATTATTTGTTTTATTTAGATTGGCCAAGTTCTCTCTCTGGGCTCAGAAATGAAGTGATATTATTCTAAGAAAAAAATGTGTTGTAGGGGGACTTTTTCTCTTTTTCTCTAGAATACTAACTGGGACCAGCAGATAAGAATGAAAAAACCATTTAGGGGTAACCTATTCCTTTTTCCTGAACAGTTTTTTCCACTTAGACTGTCTGAAAAAGATGGCATGCAGGTTTTTCAAGGGTTCTCAATTTAGGCTTGGTATGAAAGAAGAAACTGGTCAGAGTAGAAATGCAAATAATTTTGTATGGGGTCCACCCACCCCTTCCAATGCCCGCCAGCACCAAAAAGTTTAAATTCATTTCTATCAGGCTGTGTTTATTGCGGATGCCGTGACATTAACGAAGACAATCAATGATACAAGAAACAAATTGGGATGAGGAAATTACTGGGTCCAATAATCCCTTTATGAAATAGAGAACTATTATATTAAAACTGTGAATTAAGACTAGCATCTTGCAAATTTAATATCTTTGATTTACCGGAGATGGAGGAGCTAAACGCCTCTTTTCTTTGCTCTGTTAAGTAAATTGGCTCACTAGGAAAAATAATGATCCTTCCTGAACCAGCAGAAGATTTATGTATGTATTTATTTATTTACTACACACACAGAGACACACAGAGGAACCTACACATGCTCATTTTCCAACAATGTCACCCAACCCTCTGTTTGATTGTCCCAAAGATGCTTTTTCAAGAGGCAACTGGGCTTTCTTTGTTTTTCCTTGAAGACGTTTCGCTTCTCATCCAAGAAGCTTCTTCAACTCTGACTGAATGGTGGAGAATGGAAGGATTTAATAATAATAACAGATAACAGATAACATATAACAGATAACATATAATAATAATAACAGGTAATCAGAGTTGGAAGGACCTTGTAGGTCATCTAGTCCAACCTCCCTCCCCTAGCAGGAAACCGTACACCATTTCTGACTGATGGCAGTCAATCTCTTCTTGAAGGTCTCAACTGATGACACTCCCACAAGTTCCAAGGGCAAGCTGTTCCATTGGTTGATTGCTCTCACTGTCAGAAAATTTCTCCTTATTTCCAGGTTAAATCTCTCCTTGTTCAGTTTCCATCCATTATTCCTTGTCTGGCCTTCAGACTATTGGAAAATAGTTTGGCCCCTTACTCTCTGTGGCAGCTCCTCAAATATTGGAAGACTGCTATTTGCCTCCCCTGGTCCTTCTCTTCACTAGACTAGCCAAGGCCAGTTCCTGTAACCGTTCTTCATATGTTTTAGTCTCCAGTCCCCTCATCATCCTGGTTGCTCTTCTCTGTACTTTTTCTAGAGTCTCAACTTTTTTTTTTATAATGTGGTGACCAAAACTGGATGCAGTACTGTAGGTTTGGTCTTACTAAGGCTTTATAGAGTGGTGTTAGTACCTCACTTGATCTCGATTGTATCCCTCTGTTAATGCAATTTAGGATTGCATTGGCTTTTTTTTTTGCTATATTTATAATCATTGCAGTCATCTGGTCATTAGCACTCTAGAGTTGTTGTGGCCACTTGGAAGTTTTTCTTGGAAGTTGTAAACACAGTCCTTTCAGCAGTTCCAAGAAGGCTCCACACCCATTTGCACTCTTCAGGTGACCCTGAGGGCATAGATAAACCTCCATGTGGCCACAATGCTTCTCAGAGAGAGTGCTAATGACCAGATGACTGCATGAAATATAAATCCTTCCATTCCCCACCATCTAGTCAGAAGTGAAGAAGCTTCTTGGATAAGATAAACAGATAAACTTCCAGATGAATTAACCTCCTTCAACTCAAGGAACTTTTGGAAGAAAATGATGTATAGGAAATAGAATTATGATGCCTGTTTCTATTCCTCAGAAGGATAATCTTCTGGAAAGATGAGAGATCACAACCACATTGGTTCATGGGGGAGAAGCCAGCAAATAGAAGATCTAGTCTGAAAATGGATGAGACAGAAATAATGAACTCTATGGAAGAGATAGTTGACAATGGCTTAGTACTTCTTATGTCCCTATCTCATGACCTTGGATAGAGTACGTAGAGTCCTCCCTCCCCTCCTTCCCAGTGCACACATCAACTAAAACATATGGCTGATCTTAGTGCAAGTGAGGTCTTTGGCACTCTATGAGCTTTGTTTTTTTCTAGCAGATGTTTCATTATGAAAGTAGGTAGAATCGGCTGAAAGAATGCCAAAATTCAGTCCTGGGCTTCAAATATTCTCTTCAATCAGCTGGTACAAGTATTGGGAGCATCTTCCAAAGTCACACTTTCTATCATTTAATCAGCCATTTAGACACTTTTAACTCTTCATGACACCGTGGTTGACATGATTCAACACAATAGCAATAGCCCTTATCCTGCTTCACAGTGCTTTACAGCCCTCACTAAGCGGTTTACAGAGTCAGCATCTTGCCCCCAACAATCTGGGTCCTCATTTTACCCACCTCGGAAGGATGGAAGGCTGAGTCAACCCTGAGCCTGGTGAGATTCAAACTGCCAAATTGCAGGCAGGCAGCAATCAGCAGAAATATCCTGCAGTATTGCACTCTAACCACTGCGCCACCGTGGCTCAATGATACGATGAAGGTTGTCCACCGGAAACTTCTTCCTTGATTGCTAATTTCTGGAGACTTTCTCTTCTCTAGGCCATTTTTTTCAGAGTCTTTCATTCTTTTTGAAGCTTTAGGCTCTTTTTCCAAAGGCTCTTGCTTTGTCAGTATGACATTTTAATATTTTCTCTAGATCTATTACACTCTTTCTCATTCATGGTAGACACATCCTTTTATCTTGTGGCTACAGTTACAGTCTCTGTGAATTTCTAAGCCTTGGAAGATGAAAACTGTTATCATTTCAAATTATTCTCTATTTTCATAGGGTTGGTTTTGCCTGTTGACATATTCTTGGTTTTTAAAATTCCTTTCTCTCTCTCTCTCTTATATTGAGTGCTAGATTGGCTTTTGCTATCTCTTCTTTTATTTTCAGAAAGCTCCTCCTTACATCTTCCTTATTTTTAGTTGTCAAAGTGGAAACCTTGTCCTGTCCCAGTGATTTGAATTCAAATTTCTATTTCTTATGAAAGATGCATCTATGAAATAAATAGGCTGCCACAATCCCTTTCCAATTCTGAACCAGTTACTTGGTTCTCATTCCATTCCAATGGTTGTTCTCACATGACTCATATATCTCATGACTCACTCATATGACCAAGATTGATCCATAGGAAATAGGTTGGCCAAATATATGCTTGTATTTATTTATTTTTATTTAGATTTATATCAGCCATAAGAGCCATGGTGGTTAGAATGCAGTATTGCAGGCTAACTCTGCTCATATCACCATGAGTTTGAGTCCTTCAATCCTGACAGGCTCAAGGTTGACTCAGCCTTCCAGCCTTCCAAGGTGAGGACCCAGATTATTGGGGACAATATGCTGATTCTGTAAACTGCTCAGAGAGCACTATAAAGCACTCTGGAGTGGTATATAATTCTAAGTGCTATTGCTATTGCTCTTCCTTTTCCTGTTCTTCCCTCCCTCCCTCCCTTCCTTCCTTCCTTCCTTCCTTCCTTCCTTCCTTCCTTCCTTCCTTCCTTCCTTCCTGTGCAGTGGTTAGAATACAGTATTGCAGGCTAACTCTGCCGACTGCCAGGAGTTCGATCTTCACTGGCTTGTGTTTGACTCAGCCTTCCATCCTTCCAAGGTGGATAAAATGAGGAGCCAGATTGTTGGGGGGCAAGAGGCTGACTCTGTAAACCGCTTAGAGGGGGCTGTAAAGCACTGTAAAGTGGTTTATAAGGTTAAGTGCTATTGCTGATTCTTGACGAATGTATCTTTTTTTTATGTACACTGAGAGCATATGCACCAAGACAAATTCCTTGTGTGTCTAATCACATTTGGCCAATAATTCATTCATTCATTCATTCATTCATTCATTCATTCATTCATTCGGCCACCCATTCACTCTCAATGACTCTGGATGGCTTACAAACTTGAAGCCTTAAGGGTTTTTATTTTACATGTAGGTAAGTTAAATGTTGTCTGTATGCATTTTCCAATTCTTTTTCATATGTTATTTTTAACTGCATTATTGTTTTATGTGTTGTTTGTTTTAAATGTGAAAAAGCTTAATAAAAAGTATCTTCTTTTTAAAAAATATATATACAATCTGTTTAGCTAAATGACTGTAGGAGATAGCTAGGTTGAGCCCGAGAGGGAAGGGTCAAGTGTATCATCAGTTTTGAGTCCCTTCATGCCCATAAGAGATCTAAGTTCAGAAATCAAGTTCGCCTTGGCTCTGGATTTCCTGTGTTTAACAATGACATCTATTTGGACCAATCCTAGGTGATTATGTGGATAAATGCCTTGCATTTCGGTCTGTTTCTTGTAAGAACATGTGTATCTTCCAAGGATATACCAATTCTCTCCTTAATTCCACCCATCCTCTTCTTTATTCCTGGCAAGCAGAGCCATTTTTTATAAGCTAACCTGAATGAAAAACTGCTGGTGACCTTCTGCACCACAGAGAGTTTCTAAACTTACTACACCTGTGTCTGGTTTGCCAATTGCACAAGAGCAGATAGGACAGCACTGCAGAGGGTTAACATCATTGCCCAAAGGATCATGGGTTGCCTTCTCCCCTCTTTGGAAGAGCATTATAGCTCCCGCTGCCTTAAGGAAGTTCAAAACATTCTCAAAGATCCATCTCATCCTAGGCATGTTTTTTTGAACCATTACCATCTGGCAGATGGTACAGGACAATAAAAACAAGGACAAATAGGCTGAAAAACAGCTTCTATCCCAGGGCTATAACTCTATTGAATTCTACTGTACAGTGCAATATCAATGCAATATCAGGGGTTTTCAATTCAATGTATAGAATGTGAAGGATGTGTGTGTGTGTTTATTTTCAGTCATTATATACACCGAAGATGGTATTTAATTTCATTGTACAAGGTGCAATGACAATAAAGTAAACTAAACTAAACTAAAACTAAACCTTCGCTCACTTGAAAGATTTAGAAAAGTACTACTATTGACATATAACTGTTTTTGGTTCACAGAGAGGCTCTAAAATGGAAAGTCTGCATTCAAAGGTACTGCATTAAAATCTGAAATAAAACTTCCCTATGAGTAATATAGAAATACCAGTCTGTACATATGGCTAACGTAATTGCACAAGGGAGATTTCTATACTCTAATTTATATTCATAGTCATGTGAACCTTGCTGGATCATGATTCAATTAAAGGAAATATAGAGAGAATATTTTTGCCCCCACTCATGTCTGATATTCTTTGTGGCAAGCTGCTAAAGCAAACAATACTTGGATTTTATGATCTTGGGAGATATTTTAAGCCTTGATGAGTTTCTTCTCTTCTTCTGAATAAATTAAGATTTCTTGCTGTTTTGACATTCTTGATGTTTCAATCTTGTATTTTCCCCGCCTGTGTTAATTGCCTATTCAAACTGGAGTGCCATCCAAGAGTTTCTGCATTAGGAAGGTGAAAGAGATGATATACATGGGAATTATAAGTGGATTTTACTATAGTTCCTACTTATAATTTTCTGGATCTTGTCTGTGCACTAAATTGTACTTACAAAGAAAATAGAACTTGGCTGCAAGGTTCTATAGTATCTTCTTATTTGACCTCTCTCTGGCTCGTATTTTATGTTGAGTTTGGCAAAACTTTAGGTCTTTTAAAATAGAAACCCAGGGCCAGATTTAAACATGTTGAGGCCCTAAACTATGAGAAGCCCCAGAGACTCAATTTGGAAAAAGTAAAAAAGAACAAGTTTGTGTTAACAAATTTAATTTGAAAATACAGGAGCCATGGTGGCACAGTGGTTAGAAAGCAGCATTGCAGGCAAACTTTGCCCACAGTCTGGAGTTCAATCCTGATGGGCTCAAAATTCACTCAGCCTTTCACCCTTCTGAGGTCAGTAAAATGGGGACACAGATTGTTGGGGGCAATAGGCTGATATTTATAAACCGCCCAGAGAGGCTGTCACTTGGCACTACTACTTATATCAACACTACTGTCTTCTGGTCCTTGTCTACTAACTCAATGTCTAGTTGGTTGGCCAGTATCTGACTGTCCATCTTGAAGTCCCACAGGTCTCTCTTAACTCTCTTAACTTCTCTACGACTTTCTGTAGAATCTTCATTTGAACTTGGAAGAATCTACCCCAATCTCTGTACAGATATTCCTATACGCAGTGCCAGGTACTTGGTTGATTGATTTTCTAATATTCAATTGGAATGCATCTTCTTATACTTATAGCCATCATTCTATGTCTTCCTGGACTAAAAAGAACATTTTTGAACATCTATGTACCAACTTTTCAGGACTTTGAAGCATGTCATCTCTCAGTGTTTCTCCTCAGTAGCCAGCTACTTCCATTTCATCCTCTTTTAATGACCCCATAATCCCTTGTGGGGTGGAGTCTGGGCAACTGAATGGAGCTGAGTGCTTTCCTGTCACTAATGCTGAGTTATTTCAGCATATATATTCTCAGTGTGTCCAGACAGAGAAACATCTACCTAGGATTGAACTCACAGCCTCCTGATTGTGAGGGCGAGAGCTCCACTTCTAGGCCACCAACCACTAGCTACTTCCATTTCTCCCCACAAATCTCAGTTTCTGACAATCTTCATTGCCTTGGCTGAACCTTCTTAACATTTTCTGAAGCCTTCATAAAGGGGGAGAGCCCAGAGCTGGACACAGTATTCAAAGTGAAATAATAGCGAATATAACCTAGGAGACATGAGGTTCAATAGCATAGCATCAATGCTATGCTCACTGCAGAGTATGCCAACCCTGGTAATGGCTAACTGTCACTGAGCAATTGCAGTCAGATTGCAAGGAGCATTTTCAGCGTAAGTGTAAAAATTGCTATTTCGCTTTGGCATAACCATCCAAGGATGGAGGAGCAGTTTCAGTGTTGGGAGGGCAGTGTGATCTTTCCATAAGGTTTTCCAATTTGATGCAATAATAGGCATACTCTTGTTTTTTTAATGGCTTTCTCCCCCCCTCACCCCCTGACATTGTAACATGTCAACTTGATAACAAACCAATAGGTAATCATATTGCACATGCACCTCTCATTTTCTGTCCATGCGCTGGGCAGAATAATCTCTGGGTTGCTTTTTCCACTGCTACTGCACTGTACTTTCCAGACAAAAACAAAACACTTGTAGAAATGACAAGTTACAGATTCATAAAATTGGCTGCAGATGGATTGAATTTCAGCTTCAGTCTCAAATAACCCGAAATGTCCAAGGTTGTTTAGAAGTGTAGTTTGGGGACAAGACATTGTTCCAGAAAGTTACCCAGGATGCTTATAACATTCCACTTAAATTGTATGAGTCTAATCAATATGGATCCTAAAGGGGTTAATTGATTGCAGTAACAACTACCATCAGAGGTGGAGGAGAATCTGGGTCACATGCTCCTTAGATGCTCCTTTTACACAGAGATTAAGAAAGAAAAACATTCTGCCAATGACTGCTAGGTATCCTAGCCATTTAGACACTACCTCTCTTCAGTGGCTGCTTAAGGATGAACAGTCCATAACTACAACACAAGTGGCCAGATTCTGAGCAGCGGTATTGGGGATTTATTGCAACATGTGTCTTCTTCATCATAGTTATGTGTGATGACCCAGGGCATGGCACAAAGGCAACCCAGCCAGATAGTAAGTAGAGGTCCCTTTATTAGCTCCAACTTTGCCCCCAGTGTTCTGGTTACCTTCTGGTCTGGAGAAAAACTCTCCCAGGAACCTGCAACAGCCTTTGGCTGCAGATATTCCAATCCAAAATGGTGTAAACAGAAAACTTTAAGCTAGAAATCCAACAATGCAAGATAAGGTATTAAATCCAGCAGGGCAAGATAAGAAGTTCCAGAAGTGAAGTAACATGGCAGTAAATCAAACCAGTTGGGAGGATGTCAGGAATTAAGGTAATAGCAGCCAACATTAAATAAACTCAATGTTTGTTCCCAACAAATGCCCCTCCCAACTAGTTTTCCTTTAAACTCCCTCCCCAGGTGTGCCTTGTGAAGGGAATCAGGGCCCTTTCCTCCCTCGTAAGCCACACAGTCCACATTGCTTTTTTCTCCATTCTTCCCTGTGTGCTCTAGGATGAGGAGGGAGTGGGCCTTGTTCTTCCTCTGAACCCTCTCTCCCTTGTTCTATCTCTCCCCTGGTCTGCCCAGCCAGACTTCTCCCTTCCCCAGTTTCCTCCACAGCCAAAGGAGCCACTGTCCCACTCCCTGATGGCTGTTCATCTTCCTCCTTGGATTCAGACTCTGACAGAGGCATGACATTATGTTATATCTTTTCTTTTATGTACACTGAGAGCATTTGCACCAAGACAAATTCCTTGTGTGTCCAATCACACTTGGTCTATTCCTATTCCTATTCCTGTTCCTGTTCCTGTTCCTGTTCCTGTTCCTGTTCCTGTTCCTATTCCTATTCCTATTCCTATTCCTATTCCCATTCCATTCCATTCCATTCTATTCTATTCTATTCTATTCTATATAACAAATGTGGCAAACCCTTTGCACTGCTTAGTCTGTTCCCTTTCAACATTGAACCTACAACAGGCCACACCGTTTATGGCTTGTGATTTTAGTATAGTTAGGCCATGTATAATTGACAGACTGGTTTTATTATAGATTTCAGTTGTTATTTATTATTTTATACTAGATTTTTAATTGTATATTTACTGAGCATTTTTATTTGTTCTGGCCTCTGGTCCAAGACTGTAATAAATTGATTAATTGATTGATTGCTATCATACAATTAGTGACAAACACATAAAGATAAGTCCAAATTCAAGTGGTCAGCTATGAATTTCATTAGGTTTTCAAAACCTTCTTACTTGGCTTTTCAATTTCATTATGCACATGTTGTGCATTGACAATAAATGTTTGTTTGTTTCATTGATTGATTGATTGATTGATTGGTCAACTTGACAAGAATGTTTCTATTGAAGATGATGATTATAGCTCTTCTTTAAATCCAAAAGCATTAGTCAATTGAAAGTTGGATCAGTGATGGGATTCAATTTTTTTACTACCGGTTCTATGGGCATGGCTTGGTGGGCATGGTTTGATTGGCGTGGCCGGGGAAGGATACTGCAAAATCCCATTCCCTCCCCACCCCACTAACCTGATTTCCAGCTCCGTTCTCCTGTGCAAGGCAACAAAAGAAGACCCAGCTGATCAGCTGGGACTCAATGGGAGGCAGAGAATAGATGGGGGCAGGACCAGTCAGAGGTGGTATTTGCTGGTTCTCCGAACTACTCAAAATTTCCACTACCAGTTCTCCAGACCTGGTCAGAACCTTCTGAATACCACCTCTGAGTTGGATCTTAAAAAAAGCAAAATGGGGAGAAAATTGACTTATTTGAGATATGATGCTGGAGAAGGCTCCTGAGTATTCCTTGGTTAGCAAAGGTGACTAACAAGCATGTAACTGGACTGCATAACACCAGACATTTCACTGGAAAGCAAAATCACAAAATTGCATCTCACGTAGCTTGGCCGTGTTATGCAGGGTAATTTGTAGGAGAAAGCCATTCTGTTGGGAAGAATTAGGGGTAAAAGGAAACCAGGCTGGCAAAGAACACGGTGCCTGGACACCTTGAACAACTCAAAGAAATAGCGCAAGATCAGAAGTTGTGCATAGACCTGGTCCATAGAATCATCAGGAGTCAGACGCAATTGAATGGACAACATTCTAATGGTAAGTGCAAAGAAGAGCAACTAAGATGATTAAAGGCTTTGAGACTAAAACAGATGAAGAACAGTTGGAGGATTTGGGTTTGGCTAGTCTAGAGAAAAGATGGGCTAGGGGGACATGGTAGCAGTCTTTCAATATTTGAGGGTCTGCCAAAAAGAAGAGGGAGTCAATTTATATTTCAAAGCACTCGAAGGTAAGACAAAAGGCAATGGATGGAAACTAACCAAGGAGAGAAGAAACTTGGAATTGAGGAGAACCTTCCTAAGGTGAGGACAATTAACCTGTGGAACAGTTTGCCTTCAGACATTGTGGGTACTCCATCACTGGAGGTTGTTAAGAAGAGGCTGGACAGTCACTGGTCTGAAATGGAAACAGAACTCCAGGTTCAGCAGGAGGCCGGACTAGAAGATCTCTAAAGTCCCTTTCAGCTCTATTCTGATTCTGATAATCCTCATCATTAATCAGTTAAAAAATGATAGCTGCGAAGCAACAGATTTGGTGAGATACACTTTATCTAGAAGAAATGAGGACAAGTAGAATTAGAAACTGATAAGGTTACAGATCAGAAACTTGGTCTATCTTCTTCCTATTTTTTTTTAGTTGCAATCATCATTGGAAAAAGAGGTGTGTTTCCTTTTGCAGCACCTTTTGTGCTAATTCTTGCTCCAGAAAAGCAGCAAGTGGCTGATTTGATTCCCACAAGTTTTCCTTCTTGCTCATCCCATTTCCCAAAATTTACATTCTCCGATGCCATGCAAACAATCCCACTTGTAATTATTTTAACCTTTTTCAAAACCTCTGGGTAACATCTATTCATTAATCTTTAACCTGACAAGTCTTTAGAGCTGGTGGAATAGCAAAGACTTGCATTAGTGATACAGAGGCAGCCAAAGAGAATTACAAAAGGCACAATTAGGTTTAAAAAATGCTTGCCCAAATAGAAGAATAAAAGGCCTAATGGAATATGGCTGTATTACAGTTTACATCAGGTTCCAGAGAGGCAATAAAAGGGAAAATAATTGTGACGCAGTTTCAGAAACAAACCTGGATTTGAGTTTTGGAGAGGGGTGGACAGAATAAAATCAAATTAATTATAGCCCATAATTGCATGGAACTTACGTTAAATGAGAACAAAATTCTAGGCACATCTATGACATGGCTGGTTTTCTGATTAAATGACACCATGATTGAAATGTTTTTTTTAAGTTGCACAATTACTTAATACTATATTTAATCTAAAAGCAAATTGGCAGCTTAATTCTTAGAAGTAAACAAACAAACAAGCCCTAGCCCTGTGAGTATGATGGTCATGACCGAAGCTCAAAGCGATGTTGCTAAAATCTCAGTATTACGATTGAATCAATGAGATTGGTCCTGATTAAATTAAGCTTGAAAATTTCAATGGGCAAAGTTGAACCTAAATCCATTATATCTGAATGTAGTTCAGTTTAGTTCAGCTCTGTTGTTACCTCGGTGATTGGAATGGAGCAATGAATTAATTCCTAGTTTATTAGCAGTTAAAAACCTGGGAGAGAGAGAGAGAAAGAGAGAAGACACACAGAGAGAGATAAGAGAGAGAGATGAGAGAGAGAGAGAGATAAGAGAGAGAGAGATAAGACAGACACACAGAGAGAGATAAGAGAGAGAGAGAGAGGAGAGAGAGGGAGAGAGAGAGGGAGGGACAGGGAGAGAGCGAGACAGCAGTGCTTGGGGATTTGGTCCAAAGTGAATGTTAAAATTTGAAAAAAGATGTTGCAGTCAAGCTGATTTTAGTTGATTCAGATGTCCTTCCCATTGGGGCAGAATGCTCCCGCGATCCCAATATAAGACTGATGCATTTTATGTCTAGTAAAAATCTCAGTGTTTCTGGGTGGCTGACAATGATCAAAGGAATCACGATAAAAATAAATAAAAGCTAAAGAAAGAGGTGGAAAGTGGGGTGAAGCAAGGGATCTATTCCTAACCCTTAGCAAAGACAAGGGTGAAGGATGTTGGAAGAAATGCTAACAGTTTCCTAAGAGCAAAGAATCATCTTAGCGCTTGCTTTTAATTTATTTATGCCAAAGTTAATGGCTTAATGGTTTCCATTAAACTGGTTACTCCACAGGTCCATCTTTAGTGAAGCGTGCAAACCAGTGTCTGCAATTCCTGCATCGGATGAGGAGAGCACATCTTTATCCTTCTGTCCTGGCCACTTTTTTTTACTGAGGCACTATTGAGAGCATTTTAACAAACTACATTACTGTTTGGTTTGGTGGCAGCAGCGCCTCAGATAGAAAGTCCATACAGAGAGTGGTGGGGACAGTGGAGAAGATTATAGGAAGCTCACTTCCCATTATTCAGGATTCAGCTTATAAGCGCTGTGTGCTTAGAGCTCAAAACATTGTTAGTGACCCCACACACCCACTTTACGGACTGTTTCTCTTGCTCCCCTCTGGGAGGAGGTTTTGAAGTATTTATAGCAGGACTAACTGATTCTGTAACAGCTTTGTTCCCTAGGCCATCTGTCTGGTAAACTCGCAATATTCATTTGTCTCTCCATGTACATGTATACATCCGAACTAGACTCTGTTGTTTGTTTTCTGTCATACAATATATGTGGGCATGTGGGTATATTCATAATATTTATTTATTTATTTATTTATTTATTTAGTTATGTTTATTTTGCATACATTGGAGGTGGTGACCCTTTGAGAGCAGTATGCAATGAAATGTCATTTTAATATATGCCGATTAGTGTACATTTAAAGTGACCATAAAGTTATTCTAAATTGCTAAGTTCTCTGAGGCCTCTCTATCCATGCAGTTTTCTAAATAACTTTTTCAGAAGTGGTTTGCTAGGGCCTCCTACTTAAGGCTGAGAAGGAGTGATGGCCCCAGAATCGCTGAGAACCTAGGTAAGTGAAACCTAAGGCAAGACTAGAAGTCAGACTGCCCCACTCTAGTTCAGTAACTGGACCAAATGAGCTGTCTACCACCTCGCACCTTCTTGCCCTCAGCATCTTCCCAGTAAGTTTACAGGGTGGTGCGAGGCATAAGTGTTATGTATGCAGGTTTAAAGTCATTGGTTTAGTTTGAACTGTTCTTGTAAAATGTAATAAATGATTGGTTTAAAAAGTGCGGGAAAACCCTGCACTCTGATTGGCTGGCAACTGCAGCTGCTGCCTATAAGTAGCAGCCGCAGCCCAGCCAAAGTGGGTCCGTTCTGAGCTGTAGTCACTAATAAACAAAGAGCTTGAAGCACTCCGTGTCTGTCTCTTCATGCAAACTTAACAATAAGAATCAGAAGAGAACTGCCATGGTCAAACCAGGACTCACATTTGTATGGTTACAGCACTAACTATTAGAGAAGGACAGGCAAAATCTGGGGTCAGAATCAAGCAAGTAATCAGCCTGGAGTCATTCCATTCCCAGAAATGGTCTAAATCCAAACTCTCTCTAATTCCATTGACTCTTTTCCAGTGCCAATTTAATGCTGATTGACTAGACTCTTGTGAATAGACTCGAGCAATAAATCAGCTCAACTGGAACTTAACATGTGATTCTTTACTCATTCTTTACTCATTCTTTACTCATGACAAATTCTTAATTAATCCTCACCTTCCTTTTTGCTGGCAGTTATAAGCCATTGCTTTTCTCACGCAATCAAGAACATCATATGCATTGTCATCCTGACCATTCTTAACACCCCTCCACACTGTGGGAGAAGAGCAGGCAGAGGCGGAGGTGGAGTTAAGTGAGTCATCACCTTAGAATCATTACGTTCCCACAAGTGTTCCAAGTCCAACCTCTCTTGAATTCCATTAACTATTACTTAGCGCCAGTTTAGTGCTGATCATTAGCAGATCAGATTCTTGTGTTATAGACATGAGCAATAAACCAGCTTCATTGCAAAAGTCTATAGAGATGTTCAATCATCCAGGACATGGTTGACCCAAAGGTGCTTTTTGCAGAAGGCAACTAGACTGTTTTGTTTTGTTTTTTCTTTTGAAGACATTTTTCTTCTCATCCAAAAATCTTCTTCGGCCCACTATTCTGTCAGAACTGAAGAAGCTTCTTGGAGGAGAAGCAAAATGTCTTCAAAAGAAAAAAAAAACAAGAAAATCCAGTTGCCTCCTGAAAAAAAGCATATTTGGGACTAGCTTAATTGCAGTTTAACATGTGATCTTGATTCTTATTGCCTGTCACTAATGGGTAATTCCATATTTACCTTTGCACCATTTCTAAAATTGCCCAGAAAAAGAAACAGGGGACAAGAAAAGAAAAAACCCAGCATGTTCATGCATGAATGAATTTTGCTAATTGCTATTTGTCTTCTCACAGCAGGTCACTCCTCTGCCTCCTAATCCTTGCTACAGGAAACTTCTCCAAATGTTTCCTGACCCCCAGGTGTGGAGAGACAGTACATAAATATTTAGAAATAGCAGCAATATCAGTTTTTAGGGGAAGGGGGATATGTTGAGGCAGAGGTGAACTTTGCTTTCTGCTCTGCGGTTTCCATCACAACAAAAATCACAGCACCTCCAGTTTAATAGGAAATGAAAAATTACACTACTGAAAGAAGAAAAAAAAGAAGGGAATCCGAGCAGAGGGCATTTTTTAAGACAAGAGAGAAATATTAAATATTCTGATCTAGGCTTCACCAAAGCACGAAGCAGTCTCCTTGTTCCGACAAAACCCCTTCCTATTTGGCTAATGTGAATTTCTATCATTCACATTCAGCAAAGTCCCGACAAACAGTCTTTCAAGGGTGAATTGCAACCACAAACCTTATCAGGCTTGGAGAGTTGCCAGTCCAGTAGCTTCCAAGCACAACACTGTACAAGGAAATACTTGGCAAGGAGTCTCTGAGAATCATGAACAAATCTTCACACTAATTAAACAAACTAATTGTCTCCTGCAAACCCCTTTGCTTCTCTTTATTCCCTATGGGAGGGGCCATCCACCTGTGCCTTTACTCCCGAGTTGACCCTTGTTCCTTAACTGTTTCCTTCTCCTAGCAGCTCTGTGCATGGGCACATCGGGAACAGGCTCCAGCTGTTCTTCTGCCCCAGTGATCTCTGACTCTGAAGACAGCTGATAATAGTCAGACGGCCCTGGCTCCATATCTGCCTCCAGTGCAGAACACTCCTCAGAGCCTTCCCCAGACTCCAGGACTGGCCCATGTTCCTCCCCAATCTCATCACTGTCTGAATCTGCCATTAGCTCTGCTGGCCACTGGCATTGCCACAACAGAATACACAATCTCAGATGGATAGTGATTTGCAGGGATTCAGTGATGGCCTCAAATATTTTTGAAGGGCTAATAAATCATAGCTTTATGGGTCTGCAGGACCATTAGGTGGCCACAAGGTTGTTTGTTGCTGCCTGCCTCTTTTCTGCCATCTACTGGTTGTTCAGATGTGCACACCTCAGATTTGCAGCTATGGCCTCTGAAGAAAAGAAAGGAATTATTTAGATTAAACAGAAAGGTCCTAACTAGGACTAAAAGAACGAAAATCAGCCAAGACAAATAATTATGCTTTGCTGCTCATATTGCTACAAGGTCATCCTTTAATAAGGATGTGTTTCATCAAATTATTTACTTGCCTTTCTCCAGCTTTAAGTGTTTCTTCTACCACTTTATCACTGGAGATCCTCTATGAATCAAGGAACTCTTGAGGGTCTACAAAAAGGGAGAAGATAACCAGCTTGATGCTAATAATATTTTTGAAAGCCATTTGTCCTTGCCTTCTTCTTTTTCCTAGGGTTGAGAGAGAGGGACTGGCCATTGTCACCCCACTGACTCCCTGTCTAAGGCAGGTTTAGAACAACTACTTCCTTCTTCTTCCTCTTCCTTTTCTTCTTCCTCTTCCTTTTCCTCTTCCTCCTCCTCCTCCTCCTCTTCTTCCTCTTCCTCCTCTTTTTCCTTTTCTTCTACTGCCATATCCATCATTGAACATTGGTGATCATGTTGTCGAACCTATTTTTATGAACAGTCACATGAAAAAGGGCTGCTGAGTTTTGTCCAAACCAGTCCCTTAGATTTTGAAGCCATGATGTTCTTCTTCTGCCTGGACCTTGTTTGCCTTCAAACTTTCCTTTCTTAACCACTCAAAATTCTTTCCTTTTTAAAAAAATAAAAAAATTTCCTTCCTTAACCACTCAAAATTCTGGGAGGAAAATAGTCTCAGTTTTCCAGGTTGGCCTCAACCTCCATTAAACCATAGATAAAATTATAATATTCACTGACCAGACATTCTGTAGCAACAGCCATAAACCAGAGCCTCTGAGGCTCTGATAACACGGCATAGGAGAAAGACCCTGAGATCTGAAATGTGGAATCAATTTTAGATCCTGAAATCATCTTCTCCAGTGGGCAGCCCACCCCTGGTCCCCTACTATACCCTCTCGTGCCAAGTGCAAGTGGGATTGTGTCCATAGATCCACGATGTTCAAATTTACCCCTGTACACTTGAGCTGTACAGTTTTTCAGATTTAGAATAAAATAGACTAACAGAGTTGGAAGGGACCTTCAAGGTCTCCTAGTCCAACCCCCTGCTTAGGGAGGAAACCCTACACCACTTCAGACAAATGGTTATCCAACATCTTTTTAAAAACTTCCAGTGTTGGAGCATTCACAGCTTCTGGAGGCAAGTTGTTCCACTGATTAATTGTCCTAACTCTCAGAAAATTTCTCATTAGTTCTAAGTTGCTTCTCTCCTTGATTAGTTTCCACCCATTGCTCCTTGTCCTGCTCTCAGGGGCTTTGGAGAATAGCTTGACTCCCTCTTCTTTGGGGCAGCCCCTCAGATATTGGAAGACTGCTATCATGTCCCCTAGTCCTTCTTTTCATCAAGCAACTGTTCTTTATATATTTCAACCTCCAGTCCCCTAAACATCTTGGTTGTTCTTCTCTGCACTCTTTCTAGAGTCCCAACATCTTTTTTACATCATGGTGACCAAAACTGGATGCAGTATTGCAAGTGTGGCTTTACTAAGGTATTATAAAGTGGCATTAACACTTCATGTGATCTTGATTCTATCCCTCTGTTTATGCAGCCTAGAACTGTGTTGGCTTTTTTGGCAGCTGCAGCACATGGCTGGCTCATACTTAAATGGTTGTCTATTAGGACTCCAAGATCCCTCTCACAGTTACTACTATTGAGTGAGGTACCACATTTAAAGGGCAAGAGCACACTTGGAGGTATAGGTAGCATCTACCTCCAACTTCTCAGACCAAATGTACCTTCTCGTGGTGGAGATACAGAGGGAAGTAATGTTACTGTCATCTTTCATATCTTAAGGAGTTGCCAACAGGAGTTGTGTGCATGAACTTGTGCTCTCCAAAGCACCTTCGCCCCTTCCAAATTGAACTGCTGCACAACTCTATCAAATACAGCTTCTTTTGTTCCTTGGGCCTCTGACTCTCACTAAAATTCAGGGGAAAATCTATTTCCCCAGAGTTGAGAGGAAGCAAATATTTCCCCAAGAACTCTGTTTTTTTTAAATGTTTCCTTGAACTGGTTGCCTTAGACTACAGGAAGATCTTCCTCTGAGATGGTGGCTCTGCCCTCCCTCTCTTCCACAGAGAATGAAGACACATGTATCGGAAACTTTAAAATATAAGCAAATTAAAAAGAAAGTTGAAACACACACAATTAACTAAATTACCATTGATATCTGTCGTTACAAAGTTCTTACAGCAGTTTAATCCTCCAAACACATAAGTAAGCATCTAAAGAACACATATATTTCGGTAAACCCCAGTGGAGGAACTGAGATTATACATGCTCCCTCTAATTTAAAGAGGGACTTACACAGTGGGATGTATTGAAAAAAATTGAGAGCATTTAAATAAAAAGCAATTTGCTCTTCCTGTAATTGTATTCCCCTTGCTATTACTGCTAATTATTGAAGATAGTCAAGCTTGAACTAAATTTTCTTCTAAAATCAATGCAGGCATTTTAGCTTCATCTTTTTGGATGTTCTTCAGGTGTGCAATCCATAACACTTGCACAGCTTTGTGCGTGCCGATCTCAGATAGGGTAATGCTGTCGTTCAACTTCCAAACTAGTTACTAATCAACACACTTCATTTGTATTTTCCACTACTGGTTTGGGGATTGTCCAAACATATTTTCCCAAAAAACAGATTGGGGAGTCAGAGAATCTGTACAGGAGCCAATTAGTAATGCAGGCATATACAATGGAATGAAGGCTATTGCTGAGCGCATTGGGTTGTATCCCAAAAATTGTAAGCCATCCTGAGTCTCCGGAGAAGGGCAGGATATAAATATGAATAAAAATAAAATAAAATAAATAATGAAACTGATTAGGAATTTTTCAGGACAACAATCTGACATTGTTGAATTGATTCAAATTCATTGGTTCAGAGGGCAACAATCTTCCCTGAAAAGCTGACTTGGTTAAGTCTTCATGAGTGCTCATTTCACACTTTCCCTGAGTTGTAGAAGAGGTGACACATGACCCTCTGCCATGGAAGCTACCTTCTTCCTTCTCTTTTGTGCAGCGAAACCCAGAATGCTAAGGAACAACCAGGTTGGAATGACTTATTCATAATTTATTCTCGAGATTAAAAGCATACTGTAGACGAGAGGAAACCTTCTCCATATAAGTCCAGAAAATTTCATGTTGTGTGGTTATATTTAATATTAATGAACAAAGTTCTCTCTTAACAGTCTTCAGACACACAGGACCAGTGGTGGGATTCAATTTTTTTTACTACTGGTTCTGTGGGTGTGGCTTGGTGGGTGTGGCAGGGGAAGGAGACTGTAAAATCTCCAGTCAGAGGTGGGTTTTGCCAGTTCTCTGAACTACTCAAAATTTCCGCTACCGGTTCTCCAGAAGTGGTCAGAACCTGCTGAATGCCACCTCTTCACAGGAATATCAAACATATGCATCTCCCAGGCAGAGAAGCTGACCTATTTATGTTCTTCCATAGGATAACACAGTTGTGGAGAAACATTTGTCATGCATCTTACTATCTAAGATTCTATGGTCCTTGGCTGGATTTCATACACTGCTGAGACTGAGCAGGATAACAACAGACCTTCTGGGTCATTAATTTATTCCCATCAATGGAAACTGTTTAATATTCTTTTGTTTAGTTGATAAATATGGTTCTGTGAAAAAAGATTTCACAGGTAGGAGTCTTGAGCAAACATATGATGCTAATAATCTCTGTCCTTCATAGAATTCTACAAGGATCCACTTGTGGCATTGAGATTGTCAGAGAATATTCATGAACTGGAATAGAGAATGGTAACAAGGTCAGCCAATGAATAGGCATAGCAATCTCTCAATAGAGATTAACCATGGTTTCAGTGTGTGGACCCCAATTAAAGAATCTCTGTCCATACTCCAATTGAAGACATCCAATTAAAATGAAACCAACACCTCTCTAGGTAATTGAGTCCATAGGACATAGAATAATAAGAGTTGGAAGAACTTTGGAAGTCTTCTAGTTCAATCCCCTGCTCAAGAAGGAAATCCTATACCATTTCAGATAAATGGTTGTCCAGTCTCTTTTTAAAAGCCTCCAGTGATGAAGCACCCACAACTTCTGAAGACAAGCTGTTCCATTGGTTGATTGCTCTCACCTTTAGGAATTTCTCCTTAGTTCTTAAAAAAATTCATTCTGTCTATGCCATTTTATAATTTAAACCCATTGTTACCTCTTCTTTATTTTTTGACAATGAAAGAGATCTAGCAATCTTCTCTTGAGTCTTTTCAGGCAAAACATGTTCAGTTCCTCCTAACTTTTAGTTCTCCCAAAGCTGTCTCAAAATGGGATGCTTAGAGTTGGATACAGTAGTCAAGGTGGAAATTTTTACTTTTTAGTATTTGGATGCATTTGCCATCATCATCATCATCATCATCATCATCATCATCATCTCTCCTCCTCCTCCTCCTCCTCCTCCCCCTCCTCCTCCTCCTTCTTCTTCTTCTACCACATAATTTATTTTTCAATTTAGGTCAGCCCATGATCTTTTTTTTTTGCAAGCAGGTTTCACCAACAGAGTCCAGTACCTAAACATATGACGCATGATATCTAAGCAGAAAACTTCACATTTGTTTTGATTGCTGCCTGATTTGCCATCTTCAGCTTCTACACTTTGATGGCAACCTGTCATAAATGCTAGCAGGGAGGAGAAGGCAATGGAATGTAGAGAGTAGAGATGAGAGGGAAGGGGAATGATAGCCTTGTCAGAAACCAGGGGTGTGAGAACCAGCATGTGCCAGTCTTGTCCAGATCTGGGAAAAGAATATAAATTGCACCAAGTGGTGCCAAACATCCAGGATGTTCCCAAAACACCTAAACAACACACCATTGGATGGAGATGGACTGGTCAAGCGGGGAGGGCTAGGGAAAGGAAAAAAATGTAATATATTACATGGGAATCTTCAGATTTAGTCTTTCTTTCACTGCAACCACTTAACCTTAGTAAAATATTGTCTTCAAAAATTGGAGTTAAGGGTCTTTCTTTCCTAAGGTCCTGAGCTGGGGAAGACCTGACAGTTACTTTTCATTGTTAGTAGTATTTTTCCATAATGTATCTCTGCCTTCCAAGGTCTGAACTATTCCAATCAATTCTATGCCATGTGCAAATTGGTTCTCAACTTCTTTATTCAAGTCATCCCTAACAAAATTTAACTGGTTAAGGACTAAACATTGTGATGCTTTAGTGGATCCCACACTTGAGTTTAATTAGCTGTTGTTGTTTTTCATTCCTTATTGCAATTGTTCACAGTTGGGCTTTATTATCATATTTTAAAGGAATTTTTTTATCACTGGTAAATTCTATTTTCCACTGAACTGAGAGATCCTATTTACAGTTGATATATTTAGTACAGGAAGGAAGTTATCAAAAACCACTTTAAAAAAAGAATATCTAAGGATCAATTTTCATTACACACAGTTTTAGGTTCTCTGCAATGAAGGACCAAAGTACGATATGCTCATTTCCCACTTCAGCATTCCTACTATCCTTGCCTTTTTCTGACTTAGGTTTTTCCTATTGGTTGGTATCAATTCAAGGACAGCCTCCTCTGCTTTCCTTGATGTTCCGGAAGATGAAATTTGCAGACTTTGTCTCTGAACAGGTGTTAAGGTAATTAAACAACTATAGAAATATTCCATGCCTTTGAAAAAGCTGTAATTTGCTTGGGAGCACATTGTCTTCTTCATAGGGCAGGCAGTAATAGTCATAAACAACAGTACAGCTTGTGTTTATTCCTCCCTTATTTTAAATTAGATACACCCTGTAGTGTATCTAAGTTTATTTAGTTGAACTCTGAGTAACTTGTCCCTTTCTCTGCACTTTTATCTCTGCAACTTATCTCTATTGTCCACTTCCTTTGGAATAAATTGTGTCCATTAATTGCAATATCATTACTATTCACAAGGTGTCTGGTCTCCTATTAAACTGCCTTCCTGTACTAAAAGCTCAAGCTTAATAGTGTTTATTTTCCATTAGTGCATAGACAACAATGGCCATGAACTTTATGAGCTAAAGTTCTTCCCAATTTTTTTGCTGAGTTGTTTAATAGGTCCCATTACAGCAACATTCTCATATTCTTCAGCAGCATGCAAATGTTTATCTCAAATCTTTCCTTCAGGGATTTGTCTTCATCCCCAAAAGGAATCAACTTAAAGACCTGCCATGCAAAACTGGCAAACCAGTTTTCCCAATCCTCATAACCTGCAACCATCTTCTAGCATCAACTATCATCCAGATCAGGGCTCTCCAAACTCGGCAACTTGTGGACTTCAACTTCCAGAATTCCTCAGATAGCCATGCTTACAAGCTTAAAGTTGCCAGGTTTGGGGATTCCCAGATCTAGATGATGATCCAAACTCTTAACTCAGTCAATGAGATTTCTTCCTGGAACTTGCTCTTCCCCTTACAATCTCTGCTTTCTCAAGAGAAGCAGTCATTCACTCACCCACAATGTAAATTCAGCACTCTGAAAGCACTCCTCGTAAGATGCAACCCATCTTCTAACAGCAAGCCATGACCCAAATGATTCCAACCATAATCCCAGAGATCAAATCTCTCCCGTCAACTTCATTTATACAGGAATTCATTCATTTTCTACTATTCTTGTTTTCCTTCTCATTCATTGTTCACAAAGCAGAAGAATGGATGTGAAGGCCACTGGAAATTTCATATTCATAAAGTTTCTTCCTGGATCTTTGAAGTCTTTAATATATTTGTAGCTGTTCTCTGAAGATTAATTTGTCCCCACATGGATTAGCAAGAGGGCACAATTTTCATCAGGTCATGATTATCAGGGGAACTTTAAATATGCCCTTCCCTTCCAACCAAGATATTTGCATCTGGTAGCACAATTTATGAGCTAATGAGCCTGGTCAAGCATTTCTATAAAGTCCTCCTCACCAAGTCACTAGGAACCTTGACCAATATTGGAGAAGATAGTTTGCATGCAGAAGTTCTCAAATATACTTTCTGGAAACTTTAGTAATCAACAAAGCTGTCAAGGCTTATCAATCGATACACAGTTAATGGAATAATGATCTGATTCTCAATATTTTTTTTCCAACTCCTTTTAAGTAGGAAGATTATGATAATGTAACAAGTTGATGCCTGTTGCAAATGCTTCCATTTGTATCGTATCTTCCATACATTATTCCTAGGATCTGAATTAGACTTCAAAGATCATGAAACACCCACATACTAGACATTTAGACATGGGGTGACTTACTACTGATCACAGTGCATGGGAGTTTCCAAAGCACCTGAGAGCAGGACAAAAACAGTGATGGTATTCTACCGGCTTGGCCCGGTTCAGGCAAACTGGTAGTAAAAAAAATGCTACCGTTCCGCCGAACCGGTAGTAAAAAAACAGAACCGGTATTTCTTTTTTACTCCCGACGATCAGCTATTCCGATGATCAGCTGTCATATTCCGATGATCAGCAACCCTAACCCCCTCGCTGTCTTACTGCTTTACCCTGGAGGCTTCCCTGAGGCCCCAGAGGCAAAAAGGGGTGCACGTGGAGGGGGTGCTGCAAAAAAAAATAAGCCACACCCACCAAGTCACATGGCCATGCTTACCTAGCTACTCCTACCTAGCCACTCCCACCTAGCCACACTCACAGAACTGGTAGTAAAAATGTTTGCATCCCATCCCTGGACAAAAAGCAATGGGTGTAAGATCAATGAAGAGAGATCCAACCTAGAACTAAGGATAATATAAGTCGAATAAATAAATAAATAAATAAATAAATAAATAATTTTCTAATCGTGAGAACAATTAATCACAAAACTGCATCCAATTAATCCAATTAATTTTAAAAAAAATCCAAAATTGAATCCAGTTTTGGTCACCACATTAGAAAAATGATGTTGAGAATTTGGAGAAAGTGCAAAGAAGAGCAACTAAGATGATTTAAGTCTTGGTGACTAAACCATATGAAGAATGGTTGCAGGATTTGGGTTTGATTAGTCTAGAGAAAAGAAGGACTAGAGGGGACATGATAGCAGCATTCCAGTATTCGAGAGGCTGCCACAAAGAAGAAGGGGGTCAATCTATTCTCCAAAGCACCTAAAGGCAGGATGAGAAAAAACAGATGGAAACTAATCCAGCAGAGAAGCAACCTGGAATTAAGGAGAAATGTCCTAACAGTGAGGACAATTAACCAGTGGAAGAGCTTTGCCTTCAGAAATTGTGGATGCTTCATCACAGGAGGTTTTTAAAAACAGACTGGACATTCACTCATCTGAAATGTTATAGGTCAGTGGTGGCTAAACTTTTTGGGCTCCTGTGCCAAAAATGGTGCATGCGCTTGCATGCACACACTCGTGTGCCAGCACCCAGAAGGCAATGTGTGCCCTCCCCACATTCCCTATGCATGCAAGTGCAATCCCCCACCTACCCACCCCCCGCCACCCCCTTTCCTGCACTGCACCTCACAGCTGATTTTCAGTCAGTTTGAGGCCTTTTTCAGCCTCCCACAGGATTGAGGAAGGCTTCTGCAGGCTTCTACAAGCTTTGTAGGCCGAAATCTAGCCCCGTTTCATCATTTCCTGTTTTTCCAAAAATACAGCAAGTGATGAAACGGGGCTAGATTTTGGCCTACAAAGCTTGTAGAAGCCTGCAGAAGCCTTTCTCAAGTCTTTGGGAGGCCGAAAAAGGCCTCAAACTGGCCGAAAATCAGCTATGAGGCATGCACATGCACAGTGAGGTAAGTTTGCCTGTAGCTCACATGCCGGCACAAATGGCTCTGAGTGCCACCTGTGGCATGCATGCCATAGGTTTGCCATCACAGGTATAGGTTCTCCTGCTTGAGCAGGGGATTGGACTAGAAGACCTCCAAGAGACATTCCAGCTATATTCTGATTAATCAGTGGAATAGCTTGTCTTTAGAAGTAGTGGGTGCTTCATCACTAGAGATTTTTAAGAAGACAGCCCTTTGTCTGGAATACTATAGGGTATCCTGCTTAAGCAGGGAGTTGGACTAGAAGTCCTCCAAGGCCCTTTCCGTTATTGTGTAATTCTGCTAATGAAGATTATTAGGATAGTAAACAAAAGAAGTCAGTATCAGAGTTCCAGTGATAGCCCTAATTAAATCATGAGCCTCAAGCCAAGCTCAAAAAAATAAAACTTCAAAAGATTTATTAGGAGCAACATGCTGGCATTAATCTAAATGAAGCCAACTCTGGCATATGTAATTCACAGTCACCTGTGACCCTGTTTCCCCCCTCCCCCCTGGTTGTATCATAAATCAGATTCTCCAATGAAGCACATTCACAGGCCGGGTGTCATCAATCACGTTCTCCAATGAAAGATTTTCACGGCCAGAAGATCTGGTAGCCTAGCTACAATCTTTTTAAGATAACGGTGGAACATACTTCTGGTTTTACTGCCATATTGCTCCTTCAGATTTCCCTTTGTTTACGGCAACTTGATAACAGGCATAGGAATGTTTTATGAGTTGACGGTCAGTTTGGTGGAATGTAGAAAAACCCCTGGTATGTTTGCAGGAATTGACCTCCAACAGAGTTGGAAAGGATCTCTATGGTCCCTCCTTTGAGCCGGTTAGGATTGAACTGCTGGCATAATAGACCTACCCAACATGTCTGATCTTGGAAAAATAAATAGGGTTATCAGGAAGCCTCACAAATGTCAGTCAGGAGAAGGAAGGCTAAAATAAGAGAACAAACTGATCACAGATGATGAAAAACACTTCTTTTTCTTAAATATTTGTATTGGTTTTCTCTTTACATACAATATGTGCTTAAAGAACAGTGTACTGTCTGGGTCGATTCACTTACATCTTAAGTTTCTCATTTCTATCTCTGTTGTCCAACTGTTGATAAAATAAGTCCCCCAAGTTCAAAAGTCTTCTGTGTCTTCTTTACCTTTTATCTTCAGTGTTAATCTATCCATTTCTGCACAGTCCAATATTTTTTTAATTACATCTTCTTTTGTCAGTGTTTCCTCGCTTTTCCAATGTTGTACAAATACAATTCTTGCTGCTGTTAAAACATATAATATCAAATATAAGGTAAAAGAAAAGGTTCCCCTCACACACACTTGCTAGTCGTTTCTGGCTCTAGGGGGAGGTGCTAATCTCTGTTACAAAGCCGAAGAGCCAGCGCTGTCCAAAGATGTCTCCGTGGTCATGTGGCCAGCATGACTAAATGCTGAAGATGCATGGAAGGCTGTTACCTTCCCACCAAAGTTGGCCCCTATTTTTCTACTTGCATTTTTACATGCTAGAATTGCTAGGTTGGCAGAAGCTGGGAAAAGTAACGGGAGCTCACTCCATTATGCGGCGCTAGGGGTTCGAACTGCCGAACTGCTGACCTTTCTGATTGACAAGCTCAGTGTCTTAGACACTGAGCCACCACATTCCAAAAATATAATATACATTCCCTTTATCATACTTTTTCTGGTATTATGCCCAACAAAAATAGTTCTGGCTTAAAATCTATATGCTGTTTTAACATTTTTTCTAACCACATATGCATTTTCACCTCTTTTTTGTTTTTGGGCACATCCATCACAGGTGATAGTATGTGCCCAGTTTTTGATTACATTTCCAGCACTTGGTGGACATATTTTTAAACATTTTTGCTAGTCTCGCCAGTGGGAAGTGAGACCTATAAAACATTTTATACAAATTTTCTTTATAAACACTACTGTGGATGTGTCCACGCCTCATCACCAACACCAGAGGCCAAAAACAGAATATCTTGTTTTATCTCAGCGAGTAAACCAATAAAGTAAACCAATTGAATGGTTACAGCAGCTTTCTGGTAATATTTATTCATTTATCCATTTAAATACTCCTAATATTGATATCCCACTTAGTAATAACAATTCTCTGAGCAGTTTATATGTAAATCTGTGTATTCACACACACGCACAAAAAAACCTTTTAAAATGCAACATGAAAATAAAACTAACGGCAGCATAAAACCCTTGGCATTTCCATAATCAGCCTGAATTCATTTTGCAAAAATTGCTTTCGCATCCTCTTTCTGCTGCCTGAATGGTCTCTCTCTCTCTATATATATATATATATATATATATTAAATGTCCCATTGTTTTTCTGCTCTCTGTCTTATTTGCTTACCCCTTTTTTGTCTGATTCCTTTTCCTTTAGGGAATGTAGCAAATAGGTAATAAATTTGTAAAGACACTCCGTTTGGCACTCACACAGAAAGCGTTATTGAACTCAGCATTGTTTCCTGTTAAACCACAAGAGGAAATAAGAAAGAAAGAAAGAAAGAAAGAAAGAAAGAAAGAAAGAAAGAAAGAAAGAAAGAAAGAAAGAACTGGAACAGTAGGACAGTGCAATAAATAAATAAATAAGTGCAAGTTTTATTGTGGCTGGTTGGGGGCAGAGAGAGAAACTGTGCTGGGTTTTATATTGGAGTTCATTTCACAAGCAGCTGTTTTAGCCATCCAGCTAAGTTAAAGATTGAAAACAAAATGAAAGGTAATTGAAGAGGCTCCTTTTTATTTCTTTTATATATTGAAAAGCACATCTTTCCTGTACTTCTGAAGGGGAGAACTGGGATATACACGCTCGCCTTCTCAGTCATTATCATCACCATCAACAGCAATCACATCTCTACCCACGCTGACAAACCCACATATGGAAACGATGGGAAACCTAAAGTAAACTCCTAAAATGAAAAGATTTCCTAAAAGCAGGGCACTCAAATATGTTATCCACTCTGGCAGAACGCATCCATGAACTCCAACTGGCAGTCAGAGGGCATGACAAAAATGCTTTAATTTCACAACATTTGGACAGATTGAACCCTAGTTTCAATTGGGAAAATGGGACCATCCTAGACCAGGCTAAATGCAAAAACACTAGGGAATTTCTAGAAGCCTGGCACGCTGACAAATCAGCATTCAATAGACAGCTAGACATGAACAATATCTATAGACTGTGCAAAAGAGACAATCAACCAGCCCAAAAGAGAACAAAGAGACACCAGAGCCTTTCCACCAGCAATCAGCAACCAGATCAGCATAGATGAATTTGTGAGATGTAAGAACCGAATTATTCAATACTCACAACACAGAAACAGGTCTGGTTCACAATTCAAATGTTTATTAAAGAAAATAAGCATTTGCAAATGGGCCTTCAAGTCCCTTCCAAAGTGGATTGGGTGCAAGAAGAGCAAGCTTCCATATTCAAACAATACATTTTATACCCCTGCACAGAACACGACACACCTGAGAGCCCTCCCCACACCCCCTTATTCTCTATATTCTAAAATGAGATAAACTATAAGCTTGAGAGTCAGCATGACATTGTTTTCTGTGTTTCAGTGTCTTATCTTGTTTTACTGCTGGGTAATATCACACTACTAACTAGAGCATACAAAACATTTGCTAGATCAATACTTGAATACAGCTCATCAGTCTGGAACCCGCATTACGTATCTGATATTAATACAGTTGAGAAAGTCCAGAAATATTTCACAAGAAGAGTTCTCCACCCCTCTACTCGTTGTAGAATACCTTATGCCACCAGACTTGAAATTCTAGACCTAGAAAATCGAGAACTGTGCCGCCTTCAGTCCGATCTAAGTATAGTATATAAAATCATACATTGCAATGTCCTACCTATCAATGAATACTTCAGCTTCAACCATAACAATACAAGAGCACACAATAGATACAAACTCAAGGTAAATTGCACCAAACTTGATTGCAGGAAATATGACTTCAGCAACAGAGTGGTCAATGTCTAGAATACTCTACCTGATTCTGTGGTTTCTTCCCCAAACCCCAAAAACTTTAACCTTAGACTGTCTACTATTGACCTCACCCTTTTCCTAAGAGGTCTGTAGGGGGTGTGCATAAGCACACCAACATGCCTACTGTCCCTGTCCTATTGTTTCTTTTTTATTTTTCTTATATGTATCCATTTCATGTATTCATAACTATGTTTATACTTATACCTGTTATCTTATAATTGCTCGACAAAATGAGTAAATAAATAAAAATAAATAAATCATGTGCTTGTACTGAACACATTTTTGGTTTTAAGGTGGGGGTTTTATGCAGAAAAAGAAAAAAGAGGAAGCTAACAGAAAAGCATCAGAAAGAGCAAAGAAGAATCTTCTAGTCTAACTACATAAAAATCCCATTATAAAAGAGTAACTTATAATTCTTTTCTCTCAAACTCCAAGGTTAACATCAGACCAACAAACAATAAGTAAGCAATACCCCAATCAAGAAACTGCCAAAGAGCCAACAGTAAACAGCCCAACCAAGGGATCCCTTAGACCAAACCCATCCACACAGACAGCTGTCACCAGAATATAAACTGACATTGAACAGCACTGCTTACTAGCACTGATGCTGTTACCTTTTCTCTGCATGAAAAGGAAGCTCAGAAAGCACCAAGGACTCTATAATCCTCCTCCTCCTCTTCCTCCTGCTCCTCCTCCTCCTCCCCCCTATAAACCCAACTCCCTTCTAGCATTGATGACGTTATCTAGTTGGGGAATAAAATGTCTGCAAAAATAAAATAAAATAAAATAAAATAAGCAAGCTCAGAGAACACCAAGAACACCACAGTCCTCCCTCTCCCCCTCCTCCTCTCTGCAAACCCAACTCCCTTCTAGCACTGAGGGTGTTACCTAGATGGGTAATGAAAGGTCTGCAAGAAAACAAGGAAGCCCAGAGAGCACCAAGGGCCCCTTATCCACTCTTTTCATGACATACCTGTTAAGCCCTCTTATTAGGTAGGAACCAGCATCAGGTAAGCCAGAAAAAAAATATTGTCAGTGGCATTAATACTATCATTACAATCTCAAAAGTATTTTTTTTTCAAGAGGCAACTGGACTTTGTTCTTCCTTGAAGACATTTCGCTTCTCATCCAAGAAGCTTCTTCAGTTCTGATGATGTCAGAAAGAGAAGGGAAATTAGAATTTGAATGAGGGTGATATCAAGTATATTTGAATAATACGAGGATTAGCATAGAAGAATTAATTTAATAAAATATTGAATATATCAATGAATAAGAGATTAAATGGAATATAAGGATATGTATTAAAGGTAGAATGAAATAAGATTATGAAAAATAATTCACATGATTATTAATATGTTATTGGAAGTAAAATGTAAAACACCCAGGTCTTATATTGCTCACACATTGATATGTAAGTAAAATAAAAATAAAAAAAAATATTGGGGAAAAAAAAAGGAAAACAACGTCCAGTTGACTTTTGAAAAAGCACCTTTGAGACAACCATTACCTGGATGACTAAGAATCTCAATAGACATTTATCATTATAATCCTCATCATATCATTATTTAAATATCCTTTTTGTGTTCAGTATATTAGATTGGTAAATAGATAATTATAGACAGATAGTGCTTGTTTTGAAGATTTGTTGTGAACCCATCAATTGTGACTTGTCAGGTGATTGAAAACAACAATCTAAACTTGGTGTCTAAACTTGGAAAACAACATCTAAACTTGGTGTCAAAACATGGAGAATTTTTTGAACAGATTAGGTGTCAGGCGAGAAAGATCAAAATCACACACATAAATTCCAGTTCAGAAGATTTACTGCTCAAACCTATACACAAGAATCTGTTCCACTAACACTTTACAATACTAAATTGGCACCATATAAGAGTCAAGAGAATTCAAGAGAGATTGGACTTCACCATTGTGGGAACATAACAACTCTAGGCTGATAACTCACTTAACTCTGCCCTTGTAGCATTGCCTATTCTTCTACATTGTTTTTTTTGTTTGGTGGATCCCATTTTGTTGGCTTGCTGGTAAATGATGAAAAATAATTGATCAAATGTATTTATTATAGTACATATGTGCCATGTATGTAAACTTTTTGATGTGTCATAGGATAATTGCAATGTTTCCTTAATTAAGCAGGTGAGACAGTGAAACCTAATTCATCTCTATGAAGAGATTGTACCTTTGTCTGCCAATTATGGAGCTAAATAAATATATAGTAAGTATAGCTGCATCTTCACTATATTTTTCTTTAAAAGTTGAGTACAGACTATTTTTTAAAGAATTAAAAATGTAAAATATCCTCTACCGCTTTTTGCTGTCCAGTGACAGCTTGTGCATCCCTCAGTCTCTCAACAGGTTGTAAAGTAATTTCATCTGGACCTCTACTGGATTCAAAATACCTGACAATCATTCATGAAATTCATAGGGACATCATGCAAATCGGTTTAGGAGTTACACTGAGTAACTGATTATTACTTAAAACAAGGTAGCAGCCATACACGGTACATATACCATGGGAAGCAGACAAACCTCCTGTAACCTCCTGATGAAAGTGAGAAAAAGTAAAGGGAGAAATAAAAAAGCATTGGGACCTAAGAAGCAGAGAGACAGAATTATGGGAAGGAAATGTCCTTTGAAGGTTTAGGATTTTTGAAGATATTTTAGTGGTTATGCAAAACTGGAAGTTTGTTTGTTTATTGTTTATGCTACCCAAATCCCAATGAGATAAAAAAAAATAGAAAGAGATAGATAGGTAGAGAGAGGTAAGAGAGATAGAGATAAAGAAATAGATAGATAGATAGATAGATAGATAGATAGATAGATAGATGGATGGATGGATGGATGGATGGATGGATGGGTGGGTGGATGGGCGGGTGGATGGATGGATGGGTGGGCAGGAGGCAGGCAGGCAGGCAGATAGATAATAGATAGACAGACGATAGATGAATGATGGAAGTAGATGGTGAGTAGATAGATGAAGTAGGTAGGTGGAGTAGGTAGATGAGCGATCAGGCAGGCAGGTAGGCAGGCAGGCAGGCAGGCGGGCGAACAGACAGACAGATAAATGATGAATGACAGACGATCTCTAGAATAGATAGATAATAGATGAAGATAGATAAATGGAATCGCGATGAATGGAATAGATAGATAGAGCAGAGCAGAGCAAACGAACAGGCGAGCGGGCAGGCAGATAACAGATGGACAGACGATGAAGAATGAGATGAATGGAATAGATAGATAATGAATGGACAGGCGGAGCAGGCAGGCAGGCAGGCAGACAGACAGACAGACAGATAGATAGATCTAAGTAAAAAGAGATGAACTAAGATAAGGATGAAGAAATAGATTATAGGAAAGAAATGATAGGTAGGTAGTTAGGTAGGTAGAAAGAAATGACAGGTAGGTAGTTAGGTAGTTAGGTAGATAGGTAGGTAGGTAGGTATAGATAGATAAACAAATGGTTCTAATAAAACATTGGAAGAATTGACCCAAATATATATATATATATATATATATATATATATATATATATATATATATATATGTAGGTCTTGGTGTATTCGGGTCTTGTCCCGTGTAAGGTTGAGAATACCTTGGCAACGTTTCGACGAAATCTCATCCGTCATCTTCAGGCTGGTGTCTTCAGCTTCGTTCTCCTGGGAGAAGTGTGTGATCGTGGCTGTTTTTCCCTTTTAAACTCTAGAGTTGGATGTGTTGTTACTTTTTGATTGGTTTGTGGAGTTGATGTATGCAGATTGGATGGCTTTTCCTGAGACCCTGTGTGGCTGAGGTGCTGGAGTGTGTCTCTCAGCCTTTTGTGTTGTACGACCTGGGTAATGGGCTGTGTGATGACCTTCTGAGTTCTATTGTTGTGATGTCCTGGGTGTGGTGCTGTAATCTCCTGGGTCGTTGTCTGTGCTGCAACCTCCTGAACTCAGGAGATCACAACAATCAGGAGGTTGCACAGAGCAAGACAGGAGATTACAGCACCACACCCAGGACATCACAACAATAGAACTCAGAAGGTCATCACACAGCCCATTACCCAGGTCGTTACAACACAAAAGGCTGAGAGACACACCTCCAGCACCTCAGCCACACAGGGTCTCAGGAAAAGCCATCCAATCTGCATACATCAACTCCACAAACCAATCAAAAAGTAACAACACATCCAACTCTAGAGTTTAAAAGGGAAAAACAGCCACGATCACACACTTCTCCCAGGAGAACGAAGCTGAAGACACCAGCCTGAAGATGACGGATGAGATTTCGTCGAAGCGTTGCCAAGGTATTCTCAACCTTACACGGGACAAGACCGAATACACCAAGACCTACATATATATATATATATATATATATATATATATATATATATATATGTTTTAGAATTTTCACGGGTAAAGGTATGTAGGTCTTGGTGTATTGGTCTTGTCGAGGTATTCTCGACCTTACACTGGGGACAAGACCGAATACACTACCTATATATATATATATATATATATATATATATATATATATATATTCCTGGTGTTCCATTTGTCCTTAGGATTTGGAAGGTCATGTAAAAAGTCCTTCAGTGTTAAGCCAATGCGGTTGGAGGAAATTAAGCTAATAGGTTGGAGGAAAATCAATATTTGGGATACATTTCTTTCAGGAAAACAATATCGTCCTACCATCTGTAGCTCTCAAAATGGCTTGGCAAACCATTACAAAAATGTCAAAGGTGTTGAGAAACAGGAACAGGAGGCAAGAAATAGTTCCATGGGCTATATTCAAGGCTCCATTGGAATGTCTTTGGAGATAGTCAGTCATCCGGGTCATGGTTGGAATCAGGGGTGGGCTTCAAAAAATTTAGCAACCAGTTCTCTGCCTGGTTGCTGGATGGGTGTGGCCATGATGGTTGTGGCCTACTCAGCCTCCTGCACCATGACGGGTGTGTGTGTGCTATTTTGATGTCCCTGGGCTCTGGAAGCTCTTTGGAGGCTGGAAACAGGCATGTTTCTGTTCTTCCAGAACTTCCAGGAGGCCCATTTTTCACCCTCCCTGGGGCCCAGAGGCTTTCTCAAGCCTCCGGGAGGGCGAAAACAGCCTCCCCAAGAGGCTGGAGGCTCTTCAGAGGCTGGAAATAAGCCGATTTCTGGCCTTCCGGAGCCTCCAGGAGCCCCATTTTTGCCCTCCCTGAGCCTCCTTGTGGTCCCTGCACTTGCCTGGGATCCAAAACGGGCCTTGTGGAGACTCCTGGGAGGGGAAGGGCAGGGTGGGCAGGGCCAGCCAGTCATTGCAACTATCTGTTCAGTGAACTGGATGTAAAATAAACATCCAGTTTGTCTGAATCAGTGCAAAACTGTAGTAGCCCACCCCTGGTTGGAATCACAACTCCCAAAGTTGTTTTATATCAACAATATGGGATGTGAGGGGCTTAACAGATAACAGATAATCAGAGTTGGAAGGGACCTTGTAGGTCATTTAGTCCAATCCCCCTCCCAAGTTGGCTGCCTTACCTCTGATGCTGAAGGCCATTGTTGTTTCCATCAGAAGTCCCTGGCAGATCAAGATGTTGAGGTCTTCCATTTAGAAAATGAAACAACACAAACTCTTTAACAATTCAGGTCGGTGCCTTCATTTTCAGTCTCTTTGTGTACGATGGCAATATTAAATGCCACCATGATTTAATGATGTACTTAATTACTGCTGAGAATAAGAATCCTGAAAAGTTTAGGAGAAGCCAGGAAAACAGACCAGGCTAAAATGCATGGATACCCTTTCTGTTTAGCAAAGGGTTGGGGGTGCTTTTTAATTTCATTTTGTATTCTTCCTCTCAGCTTCACTCTGAAAGAGTTTAGCGCTTGCCAATAGTCGTCTTCAGTATTTAATTGATTCTTCCAATTTCTACAGCTGTGAGCGCTCTAATCAATTAAGGATCTTCATTGAACTGTGTCCTTCTGATTTATATTGTCTGATGTCATTCATGTGCCACAAGTGCACAAATGCTCATATGCATTCACTTGCTGGGTAAATTGGAACTTAGTTCTTACTTTGGCCTTGGTTCCCTTGGCCTTCCTTTGGCCTTTGGCTATAGTTAGCCAAAGAAGAGAACTGGAATTTGAAGCGATAGAATGCACAGCATCATTTTAGATGGAACATTCATATTGTTGTGCAAACCTATGCTTTTGGAAGGTGTGAAGACATTTTATAGAGAACATTGGACAGTTCTTGGTTCTGAAAACAACTTCCAACATCTATTAACCATTTCTAGTATTTTTGACCTAACTCAACTCCTAGTTTCTAGTCTAATCCTTAACCACTACGGCAAATTGTGATTTTACAAACTCCAAACTAACTTGGTAGCAATTTCCCATTAAATCTGATCCTCCAGATTTTCGCACCCCAGATCTGATATCTTCTGATCCTACCTGCACCTTTGGGAGATGGTGGCATTAGCATATATCCCCAGGTTAGTAACAAGCATGCAACAACATCTCTTTGCTGTTCCTTTTCTCTCTCTTACTCTGATAATTACTAATATGCCTGACAAATTATTCTTTTGTACCTCCATGTTGGTTTTCGTCTCTCAGATGCTTTTCATCACACAGTTACAAAGCTTTGGTGCAAACAAAAGAGGGAACCAATAAGCCTTCAATTATGTAAATGGAGATTATGCAGCAATATTTCTAAAAGAGCAATAATGAACTCAGCCCTGGCTGTGTTTATTCAAAAGACACTTCATCTTGGACAGACAAACCATTGTGTATTCATTTCCACAGAACATGTTATGGTTCAGTTTTCCTTGTTAAACTTTGACCGCTCTCTTCTCTTGACCAAGCTAGAGGGCAGGGAACATCAGAAGTAACCCTGCCTTTATTGTGCAGAGTTTTTTAAATATCTTCCTTCCTTCCTTCCTTCCTTCCCTCCTTCTTTCCTTCCTTCCTTCCTTCTAATCAAGGAAAGATCCAATCTAGAACAATTAACCAGTGGAACAGCTTGCACTCAGAAGTTGTGGGTGCTCCATCGCTGGTGGTTTTCTAAGAAGAGACTGGAGCAGACAACCCTTTTATTTGAAATGATATAGAATCTCCTGCTTGAGCAGGGTTTGGGACTAGAAGACCTCCAAGGTCCCTTCCAGATCTATTATTCTGTTAAATCGCTCCTCCACCCTTTTTCCAGCATGGTGTGACTACTGCCACAAATACTGTGATTGCAAATTCTCAAGAAGAAGGAGGAGGAGGAGGAAGAGGAGGAAGAAGAAGAAGAAGAAGGAGGAGGAGGAAGAGGGGGAGGAAGAGAAGGAAGAAGAAGAGGAGGAGGAGGAGGAGGAGGAAGGAAGAAGAGAAGAAGAAGAAGAAGAAGAAGAAGAAGATGGAGAAGAAGAAGCAGCAGTAGCATTGTTTGTTTTTTTTTCTACACAGATTAAAGCTTTTTATTTCTTTTAAAGCAGGAGAATTGCATATGGGAATCACATGTGCCTTATTCAGCTCTTTCGCACCGGTGGGAGTTTTACCTATGAAAGCTCTTCTTATAAAAGCTTCAGTAGAGTAAAGCTTTTACTGAATGCATTTGATGATCCGAATAGTCCTGGAAGAATTTCCAAGAAAGCAAAGTGAATGTGTCTGAAGAGTTTTGTACTAATGCGACCACCAAAATAAACAACACTCCCTACCCCATGTTCATTTTTATGAAATTACTCAAATGTGGGGCCTTATTTAATTTTCTGTTTGTTTCTCTTTCATCCAGATGAATCAGGGAGGGTCAGGGAGGAATGGAAGGAAGGAGATATCTATCATAGGGTTATGACTTACACATCAAAGGCTTGGCTAAATAATTTAAAAAAATCCTCCCCATCTAGGAAGAAGTTGAAGGATTCGCTAAGTTCTTATTTAAAGAATGAACTGAACATATTTTTTTTTACCTCTACCTCAAGGCCTTTTAACATGAATTAAATAACTTGCTCAGGCTGAGTTCCTAAAGAGAACTTAAATTAAATATGGCTTATTCCTTTTGGCGGTGGGAGAGGAAATTTCTAGAGGTGAGATTTGAAGCCCTACCTCCTTATCTAAGAAAACCACTGATTTCTGAGAGGTGATTTCTGATGGGATGAAAGGATTAAGTTAGGACTGAGGGAGAACAAAATTCAAGCCATCCTCAGTGTTGAAAACTAATTGGGTGAATTTGGAATTCTCTATGTCTGTCTGTCTCTTTCTTTCTGTCTCCCTCTCTTTCTCTTTCTCACACATACATAAAAACATGGCATGGAGAGAAAGAGAGTGAGATAATAAATGTGGACTGTACATTTATCGGAATAACAGAGTTGAAAAGGACTTGGGAAGTCTACTAGTCCAACTCCCTGCTCAAGCAGGAAATCCTATATCATTTTTTGGTGTTGACATACAAAGTCCTTCAAGGCATGGGTCCAGGATATTTACGGGAGTGTCTCCTGCCGGCATCGAGAACCAACCGTCCTGTGAGGATCCACAAGCAGGGGCTCCTTGGGGTGCCGTCTGCAACTCAATGTTGCTTGGCGGTGCCCCGGGGAAGAGCCTATTCTGTGGTGGCCCCTGCCCTATGGAACCAACTACCTCTGGAACTCCGTTTGGCCCCTGACCTCCGCATCTTCCGCCGTGATTTAAAAACTTGGCTCTTTGAACAGGCTGGGCTGTGCTGATCTCCGGGGGGTGGTGGTAAATTTTTAGTTAATCGGTGGGTTTTAGCTCTATTTGACTTGTATTGTTTAATGTCATTTTTAGGTAATTATTTATTGATGGTTTTTTAGTTGTTAGCTGCCCCGAGTCCCTTTGGAGAGGGGGCGGCATACAAGTCAAAATAAATAAGTAAATAAATAAATAAATAAACAAATTTCAAACGAATAGCTGTCCAGTCTCTTCTTAAAAACCTCCAGTGATGGAGCACCCACAACTTCGTAAGGCAAGCTATTCCATTGGTTGATTGTTCTCAACATTAGGAAGTTTCTTCTTAATTCCAGGTTGCTTCTCTCTTTGATTAGATTCAATCCATTGCTTCTTGTCTTACCTTCTCATTCTTTGGAAAATAGTTTGACCCCTCTCATCTTTATAGGAGCCCCTCAAAATCCTGGAAGAGTGCTATCATGTTAACCCTAGTCCTCCTTTTCTCCTTTTCTCTTAGATGATTAGGGGGACTGGAGGCTAAAACATATAAAGAATGGTTTCTGGAATTGGGTCTCATCTAATGAAAAGAAGGACTAGGACTAGCAGTGTTCCAATATCTCAGGGGCTGCCACAAAGAAGAGGGAGTCAAGCTATTCTCCAAAGCACCTGAAGGCAGGACAAGAAGCAATGGGTGGGAACTAACCGAGGAGAGAAGCAACTTAGAACTAAGAAGAAAATTCTTGACAGTTAGAACAATGAATCAGTGGAACAGCTTGCCTTCAGAAGTTGTGAATGCTCCAACACTGGAAGTTTTTAAGAAGAGACTGGATAACCGTTTGTCTGAAATGTTACAGGGTTTCCTGCCTAAGCAGTGGGTTGGACTAGAAGACCTCCAAGGTCCCTTCCAACTCTTGTCATTCTGTTACATATATCTACTTCCTTCAGTTGACATAATGGCACTATAGGGGTAGATAGTTTTGTGTATGATTCAATTTAGCGAATTGGCCTAATAACACAAAGAAGCCACTGGATGAATTTCAACTTGTTTTCTGAACTGCTTAATTAACAGCCAACGAGAAAGACACACTTGAGATCTGTCTGGTTAATAGACGTCATCTTTGTTCAATAAAAATGCTTCACCGCCAGAAAGGCTTTAATTTTAAAACGATTAGTCAGCATTTGTATCGAAGTATCTTCTCCTTCTAATGGGTTGGTGTTAATAGCTAGGAAGGGCAAAACATGCCCTTCATTGAGCTATTAAGAATTTCAGGAGGTATATTTGACATCGATTCTTAAGGTGGCATGAAGCCCTTTTCACCAGGTATAAAGTCTGGTACAGCAGATGGTGTTTATAATTCTATGCAGTCTTTAAGTTAATTGAACCTTAATTCTTTAGCATGTGCATCTATCTCTCCTTCAATTCCAATTAAAGACAATTGACACTCTTTTTTTAAAAAAATGGTTACTAAACCCCGTAAATTAAGACTAACTAGGGACACAATAAGGTAATCCTCTAATTGGGACCGCTGTAATATTTCTGCCTGGAATACAAACATCTGAACTACTTACAGTGTGATGACCCAGAGTGTAACACTAACATAACAAAATCCAAAACATAAATAAATGTCCTTTAATGCCTCCAACTTGGCCCCACTGTTCAATAATTCTCAGTTGGAGATAAAATGTACTCAAAAATAGTCTTCAAAAGAAAGCAATACAGTCTGAACTCAATGAGCAGATAGAGGTGAAATAAAAACCTAAAACAAACTACAATGACGAAATTTGCACAATGGACTAGGATAAGTAATTACCAACTGCAAGGAGATAACAAGGCACAGTCTGTTGGAAGGACACCAACCAAGATAACTTCAGCCCAAAATAAAACATGCTTTGCTTCTGGCAATGCTGTGTTGTAATGGTCTCTCTTATATACTAGTCTTCCCAGCTGCAACCCATGAGGGAGATCATGGCCACTTCCTCTCTCATAAGCCAAGTTGTTGCCTTCTCCATTCCTCCCTGCATGTCTTAGGAAGAAGAAGGGATGGGCCTGGGTCTTCCTCTGACTGCCCAGCCATCCTCTGCCCTTCCCCAGCCTCCTCCACAACGTCCGGAGCCACACTTCCACTCCCTGTCGGCTGTTTCTCCTCTCCTCCGGAGTCCTCCTCTAACAAGGGCACGACATACAGGTAGTCTGTGACTTATAACAGTTCACTTAGTGACCATTGAAAGTGACAACAGGACTAAAAAAAGTGACTTAAGATCCTTTTTCATACTTATGACCATCGCAGCATCCCCATGGTCATGTGATTTACATTCGGATGCTGCACAACTGGCATGTATCTAGGATGGTCACACTGTCTTGGGGTCACGTGATCCCTTTTTGCAAACTTCTGACAAGAAAAGTCAATGGGGAAGCCAGATTCACTTAACAACCGTGTTACTAACTTAACAACTGCAGGGAAAGAGACAGAGAGAGAGAGAAAGAGCAAGACACACACAGAAGCAGTGAGATAGAGATAAATAGACCGAGAAGGAGAGTTACATCCAGATAGATGGAGATAAATAGATGGAGGGAGAGAAAGACAGACAGAGGGAGAGAGAAAGACACAGAGAGAAAGACAGAGAAATAGAGAGACAGAGAGAAACACTCAGTTAGATGGAGAGAAATAGAATAGAATAACAGAGTTGGAAGGGACCTTGGAGGTCTTCTAGTCCAACTCCCTGCTCAGGTAGGAAACCCTATCTACCATTCCAGACAAATGGTTGTCCAATCTCTTCTTAAAAGCTTCCAGCGTTGGAGAATTCACAACTTCTGGAGGCAAGTCGTTCCACTGATTAATTGTTCTCACTGTCAGGAAGTTTCTCCTTAGTTCTAGGTTGCTTCTCTCCTTGATGAGTTTCCATTTATTGCTTCTTCTCCTGCCCTCAAGTGCTTTGGAGAATAGCTTGACTCCCCCTTCTTCATGGGAGCCCCTGAGATATTGGAAGACTGCTATGTTCAAATAGAGGGAGAGAAGGAGAAAGATAAAGACAGAGAAATAGAGAGACAGAGAGATACATCCAGATAGATGGAGAGAAATAGAGGGTGAAGGAGGAGGAGAGGAGGGAGAGAGAGAGAGAGAGAGAGAGAGAGAGAGAGAGAGAGAGAGAGAGAGAGGCATTTGTTTGGTCAAAGGATGATCTCTACTAAATGAAGCTTGGTAGCCTCCATAGTATCTGTAGTAGCCCAATTCATGAGCTACCAAAGAATGACATAAATCAAGTCTGGAGAAATTGAGAAATTTGAGAAATTATCTTGAGAAATAAGTTGAGAAATTATCCTCTCTTTTGGGCACAGTTATACTTAACAGCCAAAGAGCCGCCTCTTCGCATGGTATTTCTACCTTGCAATGCATTTTGACTGGGCTTTTTTAAGGACTTCGTGCTAAACATTCTTTAATGCCTCGAGGCCCAGTTCCTGTCTTGTATTATGAGTAATAAGTTTGCTCTTACGCTAGTTTATTGATTTACAAAACACCTGGGTGACTTGGGGGGGGGGGAATGAACAGTTAGGGGAGTAAATAAATACCAAGTGTGTGAAGGGAGGAAATCATAAGCTTTGCAGGGGGTGAACTATAGTTACTGCTGTGCTTAGAATGATTCCTTTTGTTTCTACTCACATCTCCTTATGATCCACAATTTAATAGTTTTACCCTGTTGTTCTACTATTATCATGTTTGGATCTGAGATTTGCTCCAAGTGTGAATACCAGTATTATATATTTTATTTAATCTTTTTATCAATACAGAGTACTCTAATTCAGTCATCTGTTAGGTTTATATCCTACAATTGCTCCAGGAATCTAAGTTCTCGTTTGTTTGTTTTTAGAAGTTTCCATCGAGTGGATAAATTTCCCTTTCTAGTAATAAAGATATAGGAACTTCTGTAAACATTAATTGGATGTTTATATTTAAAGGAAGCAACTTCAATCATGCCCATCCATCTGTTTCTGTAGATTTCTGCTTTAATTTATGAATTTAGCTTTGTGTAGGAAGAAAACAAACAACCAAGAGAGGACAGAGTATTGCATGAATGTGACTAGCCACACAATAATTACTTTTTGAGTGTATTATTAGAAAGCACTCACTCCATTGCAGAATGTAGCTTAGTCCATTGTAGTCCAGTGGCTACTTGAGAGAGTTGATGTATTTGTACAATACCAGTGTTGTGCATCGGTATAATTTTCAGAACCTATCCAAAGATTTCCCTTCTTATGTCAACAAAAGCGAATAGATTTCATTCTGGGAAAAAAAAACGTTGTATGAAAATCCACCATCATTACAGTCACACATAAAAAAGGAGAAAATTGCTGTGTTTCAGCAGTATATGAGTTGGGTAAGAGTGTCACTTTCTACAATAGGATTTCTAATGAATGACAGGTCAAGTCAAGTTATTTAAAGCACGTCGATCATTCACTCACTGCTGGTTCAAAATGCATAACCTTTTCAGGTGTTCTTTCAAGGAATATTCATGACTTTTCATCAAAAATTCTCTCTTGTTCTCTTCTACCCATCTATTAGAGCTCTTGCTAATGACTCTAATTTCAAACTAGAACACTGTCAGATCTGAAAGTCGGGCCATTCAATATATATTTTTCTTTCAAAAGCCACTACATTTCTACTATAATTGAATTCTATTTTTTTTACCTTAACTTAAAAAAAAAAACCAAACTTTTACTTCCAACTTTTACCTTTAAAACAAATTAACTCCATCTCACATCTCTCTCTTCTGCCAAGCCAAGAAGAGAAGACTTATTTAAACAAGCTTCTGGCAGTTCCACTTGAAAATTTTATTTTTGAAGCAGGTTCACCTCTTTCCTTGATTGCTTTGATGTTTTATCTGTAATCATGGATGATTGTGTTGACTATTAGTTTTTGCGGGAATGCTGGAACAGACCTTTAAGTAACTGTAGCAATAATTGAAATAGTTAAAAAATAGCAAAGATATTTCCATCTTTGTTTCTGCTGCAAAATAATATAAGAAATCTTCCAATGACAATCTTTTCTAGGAGCAGTAAAAGTTTGTATATGTTTGGATGGGGATGAACAGTTTAGGCTCAGTTCTAACAAAACTGAGTGGACCTGCCTGTCAAATTATCATTTTTATTTCTAGATGAAGTGGGATTTGCCAAACAGATCTGATAAATAATTTAGGGGTTTTCCTGCAATCTAAGACTTTCCAAGTTTGTTGTTGATTTTGGGCCAGTCCCTCTCTCTTAGATCTACCGATCTAAGAGGATTGTTGTTGTGGGTAAAAGAGGAGGGGAAAGATGTGTTAGATATGTTCATGCCATGGATTATTTGTAAAAATAATAAAGGTGGAAGATAAATGGATAGATAGATAATTGATAGGTGATAACTAGATAGATGATTGATAGATAGATGATTGATAGATGATTAATAGACAGATAATAGATAGATGATAGATGATAAACAGATGGTAAATATAAATGATAGATAGATAGATGGATGGATGGATGGATGGATGGATGGATGAATAGATAGATAGATAGATATTGGTAGATAGATAAATAGATAGATGAAGATAGATAGATAATGATAAATATATATGATAGATAGATAGATAGATAGATAGATAGATAGATAAAGAGAGGGAGAGAAAGAAGATAGATAGATAGATAGATGGATGGATGGATGGATGGAGACAGACAGATGATAGATTATCCATGCATTGATGTGCATAAGATTTCAATGTGTATCTTATCAGCTGTACACCTGTCTTAATAGACGCAGACAGGATGGAATTATGGATCATTTACATACATTCTGCTAAACCAATTGTTCCATATCTTCATCTTTTCTTCCTATGGTCTGTGATGATCATCTATTTTTAAAGTTATTGCCTGTAGAGGATAGTTACGATATGTACCATTTGGAATGCGATATGCCCTCTCAGGATTTTTTTCTGCCTTAAGTGAAATACTTTCCATTGCATTTCATATTATTATTATTATTTATTTATCAGACTGAATTTGACATACCAAACTATTGGTATAATGGAAAGATGGGCATGACTGTGACTAAAATCGAAAACCATTGAGATTGTGTGAACCTGTCTGGGTTTATATTTGGCAAGATGTGGAATTGCTTTGTTTATTCCATGTAACCTGAAGTATACTTTCCTTAGAATAGATTTGTAACTGCATTTCTGGGTGTTTATGGGATACTTTATATTCAGTGGAGTGTGCCAAGTATTTTGTTGGTTTGTCACTGTGTTATTTAAGAAGACCTCCTGATTTTCCATTTGCCCCTCTTAGCTTTCAGCTCATGCTTTGCTAGTTATCATTTTGAGAACACTCCAAAACACTGGTGCTACTATTATTATTTGTATTATTATTCTTATTTTCATTCCTTTATTTTTCTCAGAACTTTGCATGCATTAATGAGGCTGGCTGTTACTTTGGGCTATTTCTGTAAAACAAAGAGAAATAGTTTCTAAAGTTGCAAACTACTGAGGAATTTTCTTCAGCAAGCATCAACAGAGATATGGTGAGGAGATCACTTCTGGACACATTGTCATTGAATATATGTTCTTTTGGTGTGTGATCTGTGTTTCTTATTTTCATTTGTCTATGTTTATCCAGCACTTTTTCATATATCCAGACTCATAGAGAAACCCGTATCTTTAACAGTACATCTCACTGTTCAAAAATAATTGAACTCAAAACATAAATATACTTTGGGGGAAAAAATATTTGTTGAGGATAAGGTCAATTCTCTTAAGAAACAGTGCCCAAGTCAGGGGATTGTGAAGCAAACAAATGAAACAACTGCTGTAGGTTATTTTTATGGAGTGTAGTATTGATGAACATTGTCATTTGTAACTTAAGAATGTGTGCACAGTAATAAGTGAAAAATATAAAATAAGGGAATGAAGGACAGATGTTTTTGTAAATAAAGTCTCTGCTTCCACCTTGGCTAATGAGGCATGGAGATTGCACAGTATGTCTGTAAACATTCTTATTTCTCCACATCAAATTTCTACCAGTCCTTAATTTTCAGACTATTGTATTGCTTGTTCCTTTATCTCTTATTCTTTAGACACTTCAGCCATGTATCTAGACTATAACTCTCTCCCTGAATCATTCAGGTCCCTCCACAGTATCTAAAATGTAGAAATACTTTTAAAAAGACTTTCTCACTTGCTAATTTAATGTCCTTCTGCAAGAGTTAACAAACTGCAAGGAAATTGAAACAGATATTCAGAAACTCAGCCATTCCTGACTTAAAAGCCTATTTCACAGGCTTTCTTGTCCTCATGCTAGTTGTTCAACTGACAGTGAAGTCCAAAAGTCATTTAAAAACAAAAACAAAATGGTATGAACTTAAGACGGTTGACACATTATGGAGATAAAAACACTTACCCTGGTTAGAGTTGCTCCAATATAAAGGACATGCATAGTTGCCTTACAACAAAATCCATGGATGTTTCAATGATTGGGCTGTTATCTAATAATCTCTTGACAAAATAAAATAAATAAAAATAAAATAAATTCATATCTGAGTATATTCCTGAAGGCTAAAGACCAATAAAGGAGAATTTTTGTAGTTAAGAGCTGAAATGAGGGGTCCGTGGTGCTCTCTGGTTTAGTTGTTTTCTTGCACACCTTTCATTACCAAACTAGTAACATCATCAGTACTAGTAAGGAAGGAAATTGCTCTCAATTTTATTCCAGTTGCTTGCCCTGTCAGTGTTGGTGGGTGTGATCTTGGAGAGCTGTTTAGTTTTAATGTAGTTCCTTGATTGGGGTATTGTTTACTTTTTAATTTTTGGTCTTATGTTAATTTCAGAGTTATGCTCATCTGGGTAGTGATTGGTGGTGTTTAGAAATGTTGGTCTTTTTATTCCCCTTTTGGCTTGTTGTTTCTTTTGCACTGTGTGTAGATGCTGTTTAGGTCTATGTGTCTGTCAATGGCCAATTTGCCAGACTTCCAGAAATTCTCTAGTGTTTTTGGACTTCGCTTGGTGTAGGACAATCTAAAAGTGAGGATTTCTTTTTAGAATAAGATCACATTATTTACGTATATGAGCTGTGGGGGATTATTGTGCCAATTTAAGGTAACAAAAAAAGAGAGAGAACTTTCTGGAAGAAACTACTTTAAAAATAATGTGTACATTCAGTTGTATGTTTACATTTTTAAAATTTCCTAGGGCTGCTTTACTATTTATCAGAATGAATAAAGCCTCACCAGCCATCTATTAGTGCCTTAGCTTGAGAATTCTCATTTTTTTCCCATTTGCAGTTAGCTTGATGACTTGTGTTGTGTGTTGCAAGCTAAATAAAACAGTCTAACATATCATTTTCTTCCCCAAGCATCGGGAGAAGTCAATGGAATTGAAAATGTACTTAACAGAAATACCAACATGGTAAATACTCTGTTTCCCTGGAAAATACGACTTACCCTGAAAGTAAGTCCTAGCTTGATTTTTACATGTGCGCCCAATATAAGCCCTACCCCCCAAAATAAGCCCTAATGAAGACCCCGCCCAATCCAGAATGGACGGGTAAAAATTAAGCTAGGGTGGAGAAGACAGGGTGGAGCTGCCCTACTACTTACCTTTGGACAGTTGTAGCCAGCCTTGCACACCTGACACCTGCTTCACTGGCCCATTTCTTCTGCAGCCGGCAAGGCTGGCAAGACTTTCGAAGGCCTCTGTAGCTGACTAGAAAGCTCTGGATCGATCCTGAGCTCTGTTATCGGCTGCAGAGGCCTTCCAGGAAAGCCTTGCCGCCACAGAAGAAGTTCCTGAGGGCCTCTGACAGCAAAAAGGAGGCCAGGGGGCAATGCACACAAGTGAGGTTAGTCAGTGGTTGACACCCCCTGAAAATAAGACCTGGTGCCTTTTTTGGTGGCAAGAAATATATATAAATATGTTATTTTCAGGGAAACACAGTAAATAAGATGAAAAGGAACCTTACAGATATCCAATAAGAAATCCAGTCCACCATCTGTCTATATACTAAGCAAAGATGTTCACCTGTGTGAACCAGGTCATTAGAGGTGTCAGTTCTGACCATGAAAATTGCTTGTGAAATCTTGGAGAAAGTAGGTGACCTTCAATTCTTGGCTCAATAAATAGGTTGACCTATCAAGTTTGGGGATCATTACTGGAGTCCCCTGTGAATCCATGGAAAGTCCAGTCTTTAGACTTTCTGGTGGCCCTTTCTTTTGAGGGATGTTCACTTGAGTCTTATAAATCAAAGGATAATGTCAGGAGTAATGAAAAAAATGTATTCATCCACATTTACTCAGAATAAACAGAGTTGGAAGGGACCTTGGAGGTCTTCTACTCCAACCCCCTGCTTAGGCAGGAAACCCCATACCATTTGAGACAAATGGTTATCCAATCACTTCGTAAAAGCTTCCAGTGTTGGAGCATTCACAACTTCTGGAGGCAAGTCATTCCACTGATTAATCATTCTAACTGGCAGGAAATTTCTCCTTAGTTCTAAGTTGCTTCTCTCCTTGATTAGTTTCTACCCATCGCTTCTTCTCCTGCCATCAGGTGCTTTGCAGAATAGCTTGACTCCTTCTGTCTTTGTGACAGCCCCTGAGATATTGGAAGAGTGCTATCATGTCACCCCTAGTCCTTCTTTTCATCAAGCAAACCCCCTAAGGTTGTTTCTCAAAAAGAAGCATTTTTTGCTCAGGATGACCTCAATGCTGGAGATACTTATAGGTTTGAATGCTTTGCTAAGGAAATAGATGGATACTTGATTTTTTTTTCCTTGAAGTGAAAATAAAATATCACTTTATGTAGACAGTTCAACTGAAAAGTCTTTGGATGTTTTTTTAATTCCCCTCCAATTTTTCCCTTTCTTGTCAGTGTCAAAAACACCAACCTTTCATGACTGACTGTGAGAATCCTAACTTGTTTGGGTTTTGACTACAAAGGGAAAAAATGAAAGACTTTTTCTTTGGTGACTCTAGGACTTATATCTGGTGCCTCCTTAGCCTTTTCATGGCTTCAAATCATCCATCACCAAACTAACTGCTATGTATGGATGTTCTAGGGTAATTTCTTTTGATTTTAGGTGTTCTGAATGAAACAGCACAAAACAACTACTTTAGCTGGAAGATTCATAATTTCCTTTGTATCAGTGGCAAACACATTGGGATCTGGCACTTAAACAAGCTTACTGTGACACAGAAAGGAGGACTATTGTTAAGTGCTTATTAGTCTGCTCCACGTAAGCAGTGAATTTGATTTGCAAACTGTTCACTGAAACAAGAAGGTAAGGTTTTTGGCTTGGATCCATCCCTGGGAACAGGGATGACCAAATTCAGATACATTTTTCAGTTATCCACCGCAAAAACAAGCATTGCCATGTTTTTATTTCATTTTTGTGTTGCTTTGTTTTGTGTTGCTTTGTTTTGTGTTGTTTGGTGGGATCCGGCTTTTCTTTGCATGCTCCTCAGCTTTTGGACTTCAACTAATCTCAGTTTCCTGTGATATGAGCATTTGGGAAATTGCTGAAAAGACAATTAATGAAAACAAAGCCGGGATCAAGAAACTGTTCCAAATTGCTAGCTTTTAGGCTGATTACTTTCAAGTTGAAGGTTTAGCCACTTTCTGAAAGGAGGATTAGGACCAGAAGAGATTAAGACATCAGTATCCTACTCAGTTCTGTTTTCCAAGAGGTCCATAGAAACTCCATAGAAGGTCCTCAGAAGTGTTCAGGAGGAAAAAAAAGGGAAAAGAGAGAATTGGGGAATTAGCCTCAAAGTATTGCAAGACAAGCTTTGTCTTGTTTAACCCCCCACCCCAAAAATATGCACTTAACAGAATAACAGAGTTGGAGGGACACTGGGCATCTTCTAATCCAACCCACTACTCAAGCAGGACACCCTATACCATTCCAGGCAAATGATTGTCCAATCTTTGCTTAAAAACTCCAGTGATGGAGCATCCACATCTTCTGGAGGCAAGATATTCCACTGATTAATTGTTCTAACTGTCAGGAAATTTCTCCTTAGATCTAGGTTGGTTTTCTCCTTGATCAGTTTTCAACCATTGCTTTGTCCTAGCTCCGAGACTTCGGAGAAGAGGTTGACCCCCTCTTCTTTGTGACAACCCTTTATAGAATAGAGTAGAGTAGAGTAGAGTAGAGTAGAACAGAACAGAACAGAACAGATCAGATCAGAACAGATCAGAACAGAACAGAACAGAACAGAACAAAATAAAATAGAATAACAGAGTTGGAAGCAGTGGTGGGATTCAATTTTGTTTACTACCAGTTCTGTGGGTGTGGCTTGGTGGGCATGGCAGGGGAAGGATACTGTAAAATCCCATTCCCTCCCCACCCAATAAACCTGCTTTCCAGCTCCATTCTCCTATGCAGGGCAACAAAAGGAGACCCATCTGATCAGCTAGGACTTGGGAGGCAGAGAATAGATGGGGATGGGACCAGTCAGAGGTGGTATTTGCCGGTTCTCCAAACTACTCAAAATTTCCTCTACCAGTTTTCCAGAACTGGTCAGAACCTGCTGAATACCACCTCTGTTTGGAAGGGACCTTGGAGGTCTTCTAGTCCAACCCCCTGCTCAAGCAGGAGATCCTATTCCATTTTGAACAACTGGTTATCCAACCTCTGGAGCATTCACAACTTCTGAAGGCAAGCTGTTCCACTGATTAATTGTTCTCACTGTCAGGAAATTTCTCCTTAGCTCTAGGTTTGATCTCTCCTTGATTAGTTTCCATCCATTGCTTCTTGTCCTGCTTCCCCTATGATGTTGCACAGCAAGAAGTCCTCACAGTATGACTTTGTGGTGCTCATTTCATTTGGATGAAGCCACTAGATCCTCTGATGTCTCTCGCTCATTCTTTGCTCCCAACTTTTCCCTTTGAGAGCTGTATGCAACTCAATTTCATTTTAATGTATGCCGATTAGTGTACATTCAAAGTGACAATAAAGTTATTCTAAGTCTAAAAATATCCATTTTTGAGAAAGCAGATATCCTTTTCTGCATGGTCCAGTCAAATTAATGCAGCCAATAGATAAATGAGTCTAGCCATAATACTACAAGTACATTTCCGGCTGAAAAGCACAGCGATATATTTAAGCAGCAAACTAAATCTCCACTGCTCATCCAGCAATAATATCATCAGGCTTATTATACATTTGAAGTACTTCTCTCAGCGAATTTGCATAGCAAAGGCCCGACAGCCTTTAATGTTTGCAGAACCTTCATACACACAGGCCTGTATTTCTTGACTCGCTCTCCCAAGGTTGCCATGAAAGGTTGCCGTGAAAGAAATACAACTCCTCTTCTTTCTCCATTTCCAAAGAGAAAGAAATTTCATTTGAAGTGATACAACTAAAACAAAATAGGAGGTGTTGAGAAGAAGAAGAGAGAGAGAGAGAGGAAAAGACACATTGAGCCCTCTGAGGTAAAAGAGGAAGAGAGAGTGACATTCATGAATATTTCAGAATGGAAGGTATCTTTGACCAGCTAATTAAAAGTTAAACAGTTCATGCTTTGCTTCCTTTACAATTTGTTGAGTTGACTTTAGCATTGGCCCAGGTGGACTGTGTGACATGGCATGACAGCTTATGTCAGAACCAGCAGGCAGCCATAGAAGTCATCAAACATCCCCTCATAAAAATGTGGAGTTACGCCAAGGCAAAAATAGAACTTGTTGGAAAGTTGGCAGAACTCTATTATTATTATTTTTAGTAGCAATGAACAGTGGTTCTGGGAGGTAAATGAGGTATGGGATTCCACAATAACAGCAACAACTAAGTTAGCAAAATTAAAAAGCTCTATGCACAGTGAAATGTATTGACCCTAAATTTATGGATTGGGTTGTTGTTGTTGTTGTTTTTAAATCTAACAATACCTTGGAGGTTTTCTTCTTGAACCTTTCTGCTATTTGTTGCCTGGATTTGTAAGATAGGGAAAATGTTTTTTTTTAATGCTAGAAGTCCCTGCATGTGTGGACATTTTGAATGGAACAATCTAGTACAGTCAGGTAAGTGATTACGCCTGTGAATGACATCTTTGGCAGTAATATTTCAATTCAACGGGCAAAACAAATGGTATCCAAAGCCATTGGACTGTGGTCTGTTAAACTGAGAGTTTTCTATGGGTTTTGTAAAGTGTTTCCATAATCATACAAGTGTGTGACCATCTATGACAAGGGTCTTCAAACTTGGCAAGTTTAAGACCTGTGGACTTCAACTCCCAGAATTCCTGAGCTAACATGACTGGAGGAGGAATTCTGGGAGTTGAAGCCCACAAGTCTTAAAGCTGTCAAGTTTGAAGACCCCTGATCTATGATCTAGATCAGGGATATCAAACTCATGTTATCATGTTGTCATCACGTGACGTATTCGGACTTTTTTCCCCTTTACTAAACTGGGCATGGGTGTGGCCAACCTGTGAGACATCTGGCCCATGGGCCAGGAGTTTGACAGCCCTGGTCTAGATACTCAGGGTTGAAATTGCGATGTTAAGAAGGAGGCTGAATTTATTCCTGAGTAATAAACTTAGGGCCTCTCCTGAGGAATATAACAAGGATAGGGATCAAAACAGTCATGATGGTGATTGCAATCTTTTTTTTAATGTGCAAAACATTAGAAGGTGAGGGAAGGAAGGGGTAGGGAGAGGGAAGGGAGGGAAGGAGGAAAAAAGGGGAAAAAAAAGGGAATGGCATTTGTGGTATGATCATGGCCATATTTTTTTTTTACTTTTTAACATGCCCCTCTGAGCCTCCTGTCTTCTGCTGAATTTTGTAAATCTGAAGTCAGATAACTAACCACGTCATAAGTGCTGACTTAATTTTAACTAGAGAGTCATTCTTTGAAATCATTGTCTTCTAACACTGCAGACAGATGGTAGCCTAATACTGTCATCAGAAAAGTCACTGTTCCTAATCAACCACATGGAAATAGTCACAATGTCTACCCAAGTTCTCTGCTTCTTATATTATTGTATTGTATTGTATTATTACTATATTATTACATATATTTTATTTTACTTTGTTTAATTGTTTTATTTATTTTATTATTAGTCTATTTTATTTCATTCTTTATTTTATTAACACCTCTCCCACACTTACACTCACAAATACATATATACAATCTCTCTCTCTCTCTCTCTCTCTCTCTCTCTCTCATATCATTTGTATGTTTGTGTGCCTGTGTGTCTACCCTACTCTACCCCATTGTTGCTTACATTTATATCAGCAAAAAGAAAAAAGTATTTAGCATCCTTTTTTTTCAGTCACTTCAAAATTCAGTCAAACCCCATTCATTTAAATGATGTTCATAATTGGTTAGATACAGTAGATAGTCTGAATAGATTGCTCCTGAAAACTCTGGATATTATCAAATGTTTTATATTTTCAACGTAATATACAGGACAGATGAAATGATGGGTGTGGACTGTGATATTTGCCTTGTCCTACCTCATTGTTTTAAAATCTTTGTGTTTCTAATTAAGAATGATCTATTGTGTTGTTGGTGAAGCATAGGGTAGGTGAAGGTCCATTCGTCGAGAGGCTGTTTAGAATAGATGTAAATTTATCTCTACAATGTCTGTTTTCCAAGCCTGATTAATTTGGAGGCAAATGTTTAACTGCTTTAATATTCTTTTCTTTTCCAATTCATCGGCGGTGGTTAACCATCCATGTTTAATCATCGCACATAATGAGATTGGTATACTTAAAAACAAAGTTGAATCCAAACATCAAGCATAAACATTGTACGTAAAACTGAGGGAGAATGCAAAAGACAGAAGAGGAAATATTCCTTGCTATGCATCCACAAAATAAAAATCCAGTATTATTGAGAATCTCTCTGCAATGCTTGATAGATGCTAAAAAGCAGCTAAAATCAGGGATCATTGACCAGAGAATTGTGTTGGAGAGAATTCCAGATGATATACGCTTCAGTCATTCTTTGAGATGTAGCCATGGCAAAGCAACAATATTTTGGCTGAACAAGAAGCTTGTAAAGTCGCCTCTGGTTTGAGCACCTGAAGCAAGGGGAAAGCACCCACAAGCAATCAGGCAGGCGTGCTGTTGAAAATGGATTTATTTTTTATCCAAAATAATGTCTCTGCTCAGGAGACATGGCGGCACAGGGGTGAGACTGCAATGTTGCAGGCTAATTCTGCCCATAGCCTGAAGTTCGATCCTGATGGGGTTTGAGGTTGACTTCCAGTGCGGTGGCCTAGAGGTGGAGGCTGTGAGTTCGATCCTAGGAAGAGGCTAATATTTGGAATAGACTCTCCTGCTCGAGCAGGGGATTGGACTAGATGACCTCCAAGGTCCCTTCCAACTATGTTATTCTATGTCTATGTCTATGACTCAACCTTCCACCCTTTCAAGGTCAGTAAATTGAGGGCTCTGATTGTTGGGGACAAGGTGCTGATGTTGTAAACCATCCATAGAGTACAATGGCAGTGGCGGGGCAGAGGAGGAAGAGGAAGAGGAGGAGGAGGAAGAGGAGGGGGAGGAGGAGGAGGAAGAAGAAAAAGAAGAAAGAAGAAAGAAGAAGGAGAAGGAGAAGGAGAAGAAAAGAAGAAGAAGAAGAAGAAGAAGAAGAAGAAGAAGAAGAAGAAGAAGAAGAAGAAGAAGAAGAAGAAGAAGAAGAAGAAGACCTATCACTGCCTAATATCTGGTGGTTGTAAACCTTCACATCTCCAACCTGTAGAAGTTATTTCTTCAAAATGATGAGTGCATTTTATCAGCCAGAGGAGACATGGTGGCACAGTGGTTAGACTGCCATATTGCAAGCTAACTCTGCCCATAGCCTGGAGTTTGATTCTGATGGATCTTGAGGTGGACTCAGCATTCCATCCTTCCATGGTCAGTAAAATGAGGACCCTGATTGTGGAAAGGCAATCTGCTGATGTTGTAAACTGACCATAGAGTGCTGTAAAGCACTGTGGGGAGGGGTATGTAAGTTTAACTGCTATTCCTATCCCTAGCATTGCTTTCTATTCATTTCCAAGGAATTGTAATCAAACAGGATAGGTGTGTCAGAGGTGAGTTGGGGAATCTCTTGTGACAATATAATTTCCAGGGACTTTTTGAGAAAAAGTTACTATATAACCTGCTTGTAACCAAGAAATCCTTAGCACCTTCCTCAAAGCATCCTTTTGGAAGGAAGTGCAGTTAACATAGAACTTGGGTTTTGGCATTAAAGGAGGACTGGAAAAACAACACTCCAAAAATCATTAGACATTTTATCAAAGTATAATATAAGGTCTTTTTACTACCAACATTGGCTGCTCAAAGTATTTGATCTCTGCCCATCTATTCCCTCCTCTGTCTTTCTCTCTCATCTATCTATCTATCTATCTATCTATCTATCTATCTATCTATCTATCTATCCATCCCACTTATACATCTCTCTCTCTACCTATCACTCTCTATCATCTACATCTATCTATCTATCTATCTATCTATCTATCTATCTATCTATCTATCATTTACCTATCTATCTTTCATCTTGGGTGAACAAACAAACATAATGCTCTAACTCAGAATGGATAATTTTAGAGTTCTTTTTAGGTCATACATGATTGAGACAAAAATATTGCTAAAACAAGGATATATTTGTACATGTGTAAAAATTAGGTGTGATTGCATATGGATTTATAGGACTTCTGTGTATTCACCTTCAAGGCTCCAGGATTTATTTAAAAAGGCAAATTTATACTTTCATTCGATAATTTTTTATGGATCAGTTTCTGGGAGATGCAATATTATATGATAATAAATGCTTTTTACCTAAGGATTTTAGGAGACTTGTAAACATATTCATTTATTTGTAACTTGCATTAAAATCAACAGGTTCATTATATACAATTAGCTACATCCAGATGATAAATACTATACTCTAAAACTAGAGTCAAAGATATTAATACATTTCACTAATAGAAATGTATAAGGAATAATTTCATAAACAGACAACTAAAACGAACATTCTAAATTGGATGGTGCATTTATATTTATTTGCCAACTATATATTGGTCTGAGAACATTGCTTATTGGTAAGTAATCCAGATATAATTTCCATTGCATACTGCAGCATTAATTTGAATCATTTAATTAATGTTAACAGTGGCTCCTATACTTGTTTCCTGAAACCATAAACACAGGATAACATTGCATGGTATTGGTATGGTAGTTCACATACTGAAGACTAAATATCGTGACTCATGCATTACATGCATTACATGTAGAACAAGTGTAAATATAGCAGATGGTAGTATGTAGCCAATAATGGTGGTGGTGGCAGTAGTAGCAGTGGTGGTGGCAGAGGTGTGGCAGAAGAAGAGGAGGAGGAGGAGGAGGAGGAGGAGGAGGAGGATGTATGTATGTATGTATGTATGTATGTATGTATGTATGTATGTATGTATATTTTCTGGAATAAGAAGTTTGCAAGCTTTCCAATTATATCCATTTTGTTGGGCAAGCAAACACATAGTGTGTCCATATAATCAGTAGTAGTTGAATTTAACCTGGGTGGGGAACAGCTTATTTTCATATATATATATACATATATTAACAGGCATGTAAGAATAAATGAATTATAATTCTGCTAATTACATCTCTTTACATTTTCTCTGGATGTAATTTGCAAAGCACTGATCTATTTATTAATAGGAAGACAATACATTTCCTTAAAAATGTCGTTTAGCTGATGGCTTTAATACTATAATTTTTAGTCTCTGTACAAATGTCACATTTGTGTTTTAAAAATGATAAAATTGTTTTTATCATTTCAAATTTTTACAGTAAATTACCCACAGAATTTTAATTGTCAGATAAAGTATAAATAATATAAATGAATGACAGAATTAAAAAAAAAACATGTAAACCAGATCTGGCTTCAGGAAGATGATGAAATAGACAAAACAAGTTCATCTATAAATAATTTGTTTGCTTGGCTTCCAAAGAAAGCAGAACTGGTCCTGGTTTATAATTGGATAGATTAGCAGGATTTCCCAAAGATGGAGGTTAGACTAGGAGGAAGAAGGAGAAGGAAGGGAAGGGGAAAGAGACAGAGAAGGAGAAGGAAATTTCATAGGGTTGCCATGGAAATTGCATGGACTTGTCAATAAAGTCATCAGGAATAACTACCAAGAGTGAAACAATTTTCTATAATAATTAATGTATAAATAAAATGTCTCTACTGGTGCCAGTAACTGAAGACTTTTCATTTCAAGCCCTGAATAAGATTCAGATAGTGGATAGAAGACTTCCCTTCACCTCTCTTTGAAGATTTATTTTTTTTAAACCAGAGATGGTGGTTCCTACAGAGCTTGGAAGCCATTTTTCTTTGAGGCTTCTGGGATGCCACATTCAGTCCCTGTCAATTTGGAAGGGGGACTTCAAGGAGCGGTGGAAAGTTAGCCACAACAACATTCCTTTCTCAGAGTCAAGGACAGGTTACCCTGCACCTGGAGGGGTGTGCCTGGGGAGAGTTTCCAGTCAGAACGAAGTGGTGATTTGGACCATGTGGCCAACTATTGGGTGCTAGGGTTGGGTTTTGGTTTCTCTTTGGGCTAAGGAAAACCCGGAAATCTCAGATTCGGGTTTTCCTCTGATGTGCCAGTATGACATCTATATATATCAAACTGAAAGACCACTCACGCATCATCACAAAATCTCCAGAACCGTAAAGCCTGCAAACTTGAAATTTGGCACGTATGTTCCTCTTGGCTTTTAGGGGCTCACTAAGAAAGGATTTCATGTGTTATTATTAACACACTCTGATGCTAAGGAGTTCTACTCCCCCTCCCCACTTGAAAAGAAATATCTTCCAAATGCAAAACACAAGCAGAGGAGAGAGAGGAGTTTCAGTTTCCGTTTCACAGCAGCAGCAAGCAGCTTTAGTACAGAACAGTTGAGCTAAGCCACGCCCAGGCTCCTTGCTTTCTCCTTCTTGCTCACACAGCAAATACTGTTTCAGTTTCCATGTTTCAATTTCCAAACAGCCCTCAACTCTGTCACACACTGATAGGACGCTAGCCAGATGAAAACCGATGGATGATGGTAGGCAGAGGCACAATTTCCCCCCCTTATTTTCCTCCCCAAAAACTTGCCGATCACATAATTTTGTAGCGAAGCACAGGTACCTTCCTAGTCTCTAATAAAATGGGTCTTTGAGAAGACAACTGTCTTGGTGTCTTTTACTTTGGAGGTTATTACTTGGGACGCTGACACAAAGTGTATCTCCATTGCTCCATCGTAGGTATGGTTCACTGTCAGATCATTTACCTGTCAAGAGGAAACATTTTCCAGACAATCCATAGTTGGATTATGATTTGGGTCGCATACACTTAGAACTCTGCTCTTAACAAAGTTCTAACCACATTGAATTTTCATTAGTGGAAAACAGATCAACAATGCTGTGGCGCTGTGCCTAGAATTCACAGACAAACCACAGAGGCTTGCTTATCATTTCTGAGTATCACAATAATTTGTTATGTGCATGATGGGAAACCGTAATTAAATTGAGCTTGTATCGCTGGAATCCACTAATGTCGGTCTAAAAAACAACAACAGCCCGGAATGCTTAGGGGAGGCAGAGCCAATCTAGAAGGAATAGAACTAGGAAATCAAAATAGGAGTAACTGATGGGATTTTCTAGCATTCAAATTATTTTTGTTACTATTTCTATTATCATTTATTGAAGGGAGGCACACATTCTACTTAGAACCCCAGCTGGAAGCATCAAATTACAGTTCAAGTGTCAATATATATTTTTGCAACTCAGATACAGAATCTAACTAGAATTGTCTTTCCCCTTTATTGTTTCAGCATAGTGTGGCCTAGCTATCTCTCTTGGTTTCTGAAGGAGCTTATAAAGCTCAATATCAGAAATATCCATAAGAAATTCTGAGACTTGTAAGCTCTCTCTCTCTCTTCCTCCCTCCCTCCCTCCTTCCCTCCCTCTCTGAGTGAGAGAGAGAGAGACAGACACACACACACACAGAGAGACAGAGAGACAGATGGAGAGAGAGAGAGAGAGACAGAGAGAGAGAGAACATCAAAGCCTCAGGGGTTTGATTGTTTTGGGTCTGTTACTTGGAACCCTGATAGTGTTTCAATATATGTGGTATTTCTTTGAATGAGAATTTAAAGAAAGATGTATGAATCCAGAAAAAAAAGGACTCTGAATACCTTTCAGAGCCAAAGGAGATCAGAAAAATTTATAGTGCAACTCCGCATTTAGAAATATCCGGTGAGATCAAGTATGTTGTGAGTCCATACCTTCCCAATCTTGAGCATCGTTCTATTCCACGTAAAGGCCAACACTTAGCTAGGGCTAAGAAACTACAAGGTTTAAACTTAATCACAAGGTTTAAAATCAACAAAACAAAAGCTTATTCTCAAATAACCTTGATAAGTTTGAAAGTTCTATCCTGCAAAAATGACATCACTCATGTCGGGAGTGCCTGTGGAGCCCGTGCCCCCCCCCAAGCTCCATTTTCATTGGCAGAGGCACCACAGGCCAGATCTAAGCACCTCACAGACCGAATCCGGCCTCAAGACCTTGAGTTTGACGCCCTTGCTGTAGGTTTTCAGGAAAAGATTGGACAGCCATTTGTCTGGGGTGGTACTGTATGCTAACTCCTACCTTGGCAGGGGATTGGACTAGAAGATCTCTAAAGTCCCTCCCAGCCCTTGGATTCCATGATTCCATGTCTATTTTCTTGCACAGTCTTTTTTTCAACTTAACGTTGCTTCTATTTTTTCCATTTGCCCTTTGGGCCAATTAAAAGCCCAGTTTGTCAGAGGTATTTCCACAAACACTTTATGAACCACGAGGGCCAATTTAGGCCACGGGGAAGTCAGTAAAACAGGAGTGACAAACAAATCTTTTGGCATATGCAAGAGGATTATGGACCTAGGTGTTTAATAAAGCTTCCTTGTTCTTGACAGAAAGAGAAAGGGATAAAAAAATAACCCAACTCTATATATGGAAGCACTTTATCAATGTTTTAGCAATAGATCCACACGTCGTCTCTGTGATGAGATAAGACGGGGCGAGATTTGACAGAAGAGTTGGTTATCTGGGCAAATGCATCATTTTGTCTCGCATTGAGGTGTCATGTCTTCATGCCATTTACATTAAAACAATCTCAGCATTTCTGAGCAGCCTGAAATCTACCAGTGACAGCCACTGATGTATTTGTAGCAAGCCCTGGATGTTTGGAGACCCAGCATTCATGTCTTTGTTTTCCTAATTCTCCATTTGACACAGATGGTCTCTTTCCATGGAAGGTGTATTTATATTTAGCTTTAAGCAGCATACCTTCAGGCCATAGTGGCAGGCAGGTGAGCAAACTCTTGAATTTTGATTGTCAAAACTGATCTACGCTGAAAACTCTTTCCCCCTTTTTTTTAAAATGGATCTGTTATGTATGTAGGTTTGAATGTTATTGGTTTATTTGAACTGTTCTTGTAAAATGTTAAATGGTATTGGTTTAAATAGTGCGGGAAGAAACCCTGCACTCCCATTGGCTGGCAACTATGGCTTCTGGCTATAAGAAGCAGCCGTAGCCCAGCCAACTCGGGTCCATTCGAGCTGTAGTCACTGAATAAACTCTTATCTGAAGCTCTTCGTGTTTGAGTCTTCATGCAAACTTAACAGGATCGATCAAGAGATTTCAGTGTTGTGGCCCACCAGCAGCCAGAGGAGTTGGCGGCAGACTGAAACAGTGAGGAGGTTGGGAGAAACATGGGCCAGTCCTGGAGTCTGGGGAAGGCTCTGATGAGTGCTCTGCATCAGAGGCAGAGATGGGGCCATGGCAGGCTGGCAGTCATCAGCTGCCTTCAGAATCAGAATCAGTGGGGCAGAAGAACAGTTGGAGCCTGTTCCCAATATGCGCATGCACAGAACTGCCAGGAGAAGGGAACAGTTAAAGAACAAGGGTTGACTTGGGAGTAAAGGCACAGGTAGATGGTGAATGGCCCTCCCATAGGGAATAAAGAGGAGCAGAAAGGGAGTGGGGTTTTGCAGGAGACAATTAGTTCATTTAAATAGTGTGAAGATTTGTTCCTGACTCTTGCCAAGTATTTTCTTGTACAGCGTTGCACTAGGAAGCTATTGGCCTGGCAGCTCTCCAAGCCTGATAAGGTCTTGGTTATAATTCACCTTTGAAAGACTGTTTGCTGGGACTTTGCTGGATGTGAATGACAGGAATTCACATTAGCCAAATAAAAAGGAGTTTTGTTGGGACCAGGAGTCTGTTTTGTGACTGTGTGGAGCCTATGTCAGAACATTTATTTTATTTATTTATTTTATTTTATTTATTTTGTCAAGCGATTATAAGATAACAGGTATAAGTACAAACATAGTTATGAATACATGAAATGGATACATATAAGAAAAATAAAAAGAAACAATAGGACAGGGACATTCAGCTCATAGCCATCTAAATAGCTACTCTATATCCAGGAGAGGGGCTTTTAGAAATGGCAACACTTTATGGGTGAATTGGGGGAGAAATCATGGAAAATTGGAGCGTTGTTGAAATTCTCTTTTTCATGAAAGCCATCAAATTCTTCCTTTCAACATCCTGTTTACCATCAGGGCCCAATTAAAAAGAAAGCTGAATCACCAAAGCAGGACCCAGAGGTCTAAATTTCTCTAAGGCGCCAACCTGAATATTTGTTTATTTATTCATTGTTTACTTCTTTAAATTTGTTTGCTGCCCATCTCAATATGAGGTGAGAGGACCAAGGAAGGGAAAAAAAATAAACATGACGGAGCAGATTCATTTTGGCATGAAATAGAGAGATTGGAGTTTTAAAACAATACCGCAAAAGAAAAAGGGAGCACTTAATCATTCTGAATAAGCGGGAAGAAATATCCATCTGGTTCAGTTCCAAGCTGGGAGAAAGACACTGGAAACATGGAGGCTGATTGGAAAGAAGGTTTAATGAAGCAGCAGAATCACCAAGCACATGGTTCTGGGCAACATGGAGTTAAGAGTGGGGTTTTTTATACCTTCTCTTGTGTTTTGCACTTGAGCTTCCTGTTCCTGTGCAAGAACATGTATTCTATTGCCTGTTGTCAGACTCCCATGGGGCCATGTAGGGGTTATATAGGGGTCATAGCTGGTTCTATAGGCAAAGTACAAATCCTAAGTGTTTGTTTGAGCTAAGTTTGGTTGACGTTTGTGAGGGTGATGCAACGAAGGGGCTGGTTGGGCAATTCCTATTGTGGCTGAGGGCTAATCCTACCTTCGTTCAGACCTTGCTGCAGGGAATTTCAAAATATCATGTCTTGAGTGGATTTCTGCCTGCAGTATCTGCTTTGCCTATGAATAGAGCTACCAATCTTTTTATCTCTTAAGTGCTGACATCTGTGGTGGGCTATTAAGAAAAGGTGGGGGCTGTTTTCTCCCCTTTAAAAACATGTTTCTCCATTTCTCATCCAGGGAAATATAATATTCTGCCTTTTTAATACTTCTCAAAATATTTCATTCTTCTAGGAGAGGGGTGGGTGCTAACTTTCTTACAGAGTAAAATCTGGGGAATTTGCACTCCGAAAAAAGCAAGTGTGTAATTCCTTGTGCCAATAATCTTTCCACAAAGCTTTTGATATTTCTACTGATGCCTGTTATTTCTAGGCGCTTGATTATCTAATCATCCGGCAGAGAGTCAAATGCCTTTTTTTGCAATCAATGCAAGCTACATTCAGGCTGGTCTTCCTTCTCTTTCAGTTTTCTAAAATATTTTTTTTCAATTAGGAGCTGATCTTTTGTTCCTTTCTGCTCAGGTGGAAATAGAGACTGTAGAACCAGTTAGCATTCTGAAAGTTGCTGGTAAACAGGTAATGGGTCTATATATTTGCTCAGTGCTGCCCCTTTTGCTGGGTCTTTCATTAGCAGATAGGTTTTTACCAGATTTTAACCAATCTTCAATTTCATCTCCTTGCAGGATGGGTAGTCCTCAATTTATGATGGTTCATTTAGTGACTCTTCAACGTTCCTCAAAAAAGCAACTTACAACCATTTTTCACACTTATGAGCATTGCAGAATCCCCATCGTCACATGGACAAAATTCGGACCCTTGGTAACTGATTCATAATTATGACAGTTGCAGCGTCCCGTGGTAACCTGATCCCCTTTTGTGACCTTCTGACCAGCCAAGTCCATGGGGAAGCCAGATTCACTTAACAACCATGTTATTCATTTAACAACTGGAGTGATTCACCTAACAAATATGGTGAGAAAATTCATCAAACGGGGCAAAACTGAACAAATTTCTCACTTAGCAACAGAAATTCTGGGGTCCATTGTGGTCGTAGATCAACGACTATTTGTATGTTGTTAAACTGCAGGGCAATGAGTGGGTGTAGAGCAGTCAGATGTTACAATGGTTCTTTGCACAGTCAGCCAGATGTTTAGACTGGATATGGCATTTTTAACTACCTATCAAGTCCTTCCCAAGGACTCAGGATAGACAGATGTTGCTATTTGACGGTGTTAAAGTTAACATCACAGCAAGTATGCTGCTCCAGGTATTTTCATGCTTTTGGTAATTGAGTTCCCCTTGCACATATGTGCTAGTCGTTTCCAGCTCTAGGGGGCAGTGCTCATCTCTGTTTCAAAGCCGAAGAGCCAGCGCTGTCTGAAGACGTCTCCGTGGTCAAGTGGCCGGCATGACTAAATGCTGAAAGTGCACGGAACGTTGTTACCTTCCCACCAAAGCATTTTTACATGCTTTTGAACTGCTAGGTTGGCAGAAGCTGGGACAAGTAATGGGAGCTCACTCCGTTATATAGCACTAGGGATTCAAACCGCTGAACTGCTGACCTTTTTGATTGACAAGCTCAGCATCTGAGCCACTGAGCCACCGTGTCCCTTATATATACTGTATATACCAGCATATAAAGTCACAAAGACAAGAAATCCAAAATAATTTGTTTTAAAAGGCAACAGATAGGTATACACAGATGTACAGTATATGTATATATGAACACACCATTATATGTTGTTATGCATATACGAATATGTATCCTAATATAATTCCACATAAGCATTTCAATACACGGTAATTAGATTTCATTGTAATATAGTGCATTGTTCTAATGAAAAGCAGCTTAAGAACAATGCTCATTTTAGTGACCCACCAGTAAATATGGAAAAATATTCACAGTTAATGGATCTTAAACATATTCCAGAAAGACGCTTAAGAGCCATGTAACAAGGTCTAAATGAAGGTCTCCTTTATATTCATATTCCTGATTTGCTTCCTGCCATCAAGGCTTTTGCTGAATCAATTTCTTGAAGGCAAGATAAATTAAATTCTTTGGGGAGGTGATCCAGCCAAACGCTAATCTGTCATGAGCTGGGCCTCCCTTGGTGATGAAACGGTTTTTATCTGCCCAACATTGGAACAATATTTTCTGTTTTCCTCCCAAATCCATTATCCAGTGATCTCATTCCATGCAATTTGGCAAAGTCTGGTTTGAAGGGAAACAAGCGCAGGCATTATAAACATGAGGCATGTTAATTGAAATAATTTCAGAACTGAATTATTGCTCAGAGAAACCTGTGCGGTGAATTCGGGCTTTCCAAACTTTGATGGCACACACAAGACCGAAAGTTGATTAGTGTGCTTTGCAGGGAGAAAAATGAAAAGCAAATACGTTTCCATGCCCTGCATGCATTTAATCTACACATTTACTTCAAATCCAAATAGACTCTGTTTAGGCAGGAAGAACCTAATTGTTTTTTATTAAAATAGGTGCGTGCTATTTTTTTTGTCCCCTTGAATAATTCACGTCATTGTTCTCAATCGTTACCAAATCCAATATATTTCTAATGGAAATGTGGATGGAACGCTTCTCTTTTTTTCCCCCTACCTCTTAAATTCATTAAATGTTGTGTCAATTTGCATAATGGTACAGCTGTCGCAGCAGGTTAGAGCCTTATGTTACCTAATGTATAATGGCCCCTTTCCTGATCCAGTTATGCTGCCTGTTGCTAATGGAATCTGAACCGCCAAACATTTCGCAATTAGAAAAAGATTTATTTAAAAGCTTTTAAAGATATCAGACCATCTTACGGCCATGTTTCTTCCGCGTGGAAGTATGGTGGTGTGTGGGTTCATTTGGAATGCCAGCTTCAGAAGAAACAGAAGAGTGAATAAGATGACAAACATGAATTAGAGAGTTGAGATGGACTAAAAAATCATTGTGTTGTTCTTCTCTGCACTCTTTCTAGAGTCTCAACAGCTTTTTACATTGGTCACCACGATGTAAAAAAGATATTGAGACTCTAGAAAGAGTGCAGAGAAGAGCAAGAAAGATGATTAGGAGGCTGAAACATATGAAAAACGGTTGCAGGAACTGGGTATGTCTAGTCTAGTGAAAAGAAAGACTAGGGGAGACATGAAAGCAGTCTTTCAATCCCTCATAAAGAAGAGGGAGTCAAGCTATTCTCCAAAGCACCTGAGGGCAGGACAAGAAGCAATGGGTGGGAACTGATCAAGGAGAGAAGCAATTTAGAACTAAGGAGAAATTTCCTGACAGTTAGAACAATTAATCAGTAGAACAATTTGCCTCCAGAAGTTGTGAATGCTCCAACATTGGAGGTTTTAAGAAGATGTTGGATAACCATTTGTCTGAAGTGGTGTAGGGTTTCCTTGCCTAGGTAGGTAGGGGGTTGGTCTAGAAGACCTCCAAGGTCCCTTCCAACTCTGCTATTCTATTCTATCCTATCCTATCCTATCCTATCCTATCCTATCCTATCCTATCCTATTCCATTCCATTCCATTCCATTCCAATATTCTGTTCTGTTCTGTTCCATTCCATTCTGTCCCATTCTATTCTTTTCTGGAGCGGTGTATGGTACAATGTTATTCATTGTCCCATTTTCCAAAAGGACTTGCACCAAAACCTGACTTTATTAGAATAAACCTGTTTATTCTACATTTATATTAGTAAACCATGGTACCTCTTGCTTCTGGCAATACTTCTGGTGCATTGAGTACAGAGCCAGGATCATATTGTTGGCAGTCAGTTTGAGGCCATGAGCATTACCTGGAAGGGAGATTCTGTAATTAAATGCTACTTTTCCGGATGGCTTTATCAGTTCAGGTATAATTTGGTTTGACAAATTATACTAATGTAAGGGCTAACTCTTCTCAGGCACCTATTCAGGATATAGAGCTGAAAAGAAAATGAGGGGGGAAAACTGTTAAGTATCATGCGTTTAATGAAGCAGCTGAAGAGGAAGGACTGGGAGAAGTAGTGATAACAATATGGTTTTCAGTAGTTTTAAGCAGATAATAATGACATGAAACATATGAAAGTTTAATGCTTGGATGACTTTCTCGTGATGGCAACATTTTTAAAAAAGAAAAGAGTTTAGAATGTAGACAATTGGCTATAGGAATAGAAGTTACATCAGTAGATAAGTAGCAGCTTGAGTTAAGAGTAAATGCTGAAATTGAAAAGATTAATTGTAAATCTAACCAGGCTCAATGGTTGGTGTGTACTGAAAACAACAACAACAACAACAACAACAACAACAACAACAGAATGAGCTGAAGAGTTGCTGAAAAAGACATCTAAGACACAATGAATAAAATAGAATAGAATTCTTCGTTGGCCAAGTGATTGGACGCATAAGGAATTTGTCTTTGGTGCAAATGCTCCCAGTGCACATAAAAGAAAAGTTACATTCATCCAGAGTCAAGAATCATAAGGTACAACACTTAATGATAGTCATAGGGTACAATAAGCAATCAAATCATACTAGGAAACAGTCAATATAAATCATAAGGATACAAGTGACAGAGTTACAGCCATATAGTCATGAGTGGAAGGAGATGGGTGAAAGTGAGAATGAGAAGATTAATAGTAATAGTAATGCAGACTTTGTAAATAGATGAACAGTGTTGAGGGAATTAGTTGTTTAACAGGGTGATGGCATTGGGGAAAACACTGTCCTTGTGTCTAGTTGTTCTGGTGTGCAGGGCTCTATAGCGTCATTTTGAGGGAAGGAGTTGAAACAGTTTATGTCTGGGATGCGAGGGGTCTGTAGATATTTTCACAGCCCTCTTTTTGACTCGTGCAGTAAGGGTAAGTGAAATTTCATTGCAAAAGCAACAAAGATATCCTATCCCAGCAGAAACTGGTCCAATATAATCAAGAAAGCCATGGAAAATAATTTTCAGGTTATGAAAGGGAGCATACCCTTGAGCAGCCATTCATCCAATAAACAAACGAAGTCATGAGGACAATGACAACATCACACAGGAAACAGATCTCTGGAGTCCCAAAGGCAATTGGACTTCCTTGATGGACTTTTCTTGAAAACATTTCATTTCTCATCCAAGAAGCTTCTTCAGTTTTGACTTCGGGACTACTTCTGAATGAGACTTCTTCTGAAGTCAGAACTGAAGAAGCTTCTTGGATGAGAAGCGAAACATTTTCAAGAAAATAAAAACCATTTGTCTTTTGGAAAAAGCACCTTTGCTTCAACAATGAACTAAATTATAGAGAATCTCCATAGACACAGGTTGGTGGAGTAATGCACGATTGAACACCTTTACATGCATGCATACATACATACATACATACATACATACATACATACCTCTACATAGAAAATTAATATTGAGAACAGAATTTCTAAAGCAGCTAAGTGATATTTTCTCATGTTGATGTATTATTTTGTTTAGAAGAATCTTTACCTACATGCATACATCTTCCCCAACCCCAAAAACTTTAACCTTAGACTGTCTACTATTGACCTCACCCCTTTCCTAAGAGGTCTGTAGGGGGCGTGCATAAGCGCACCAATGTGCCTATCGTCCCTGTCCTATTGTTTCTTTTTCTTTTTCTTAAATGTATCCATTTCATGTATTCATAACTATGTTTATACTTATACCTATTATCTTGACAAATCCTTGGTGGCTCAGGCTGTTAATTGCCTGCACTTAAGTTCCAGCTGCCTACAACTGCTGTAGGCTCGAATCCCACCAGGCTCAAGGTTGACTCAGCCTTCCATCCTCTCGGGGTAGGTAAATTGAGGACCCAAGATTGTTGGGGGCAATAAGCTGACTTTGTAAAAATGCCGCTTAGTAATAAGCAGGCATATACAATGGAATGAAGGCTATTGCTGAGCACACTGGGTTGTATCCCAAAAATTGTAAGCTGCCCTGAGTCTCCGGAGAAGGGCGGCATATAAATGTAATTTAAAACAAAATCAAATAAATAAAAATAAAAATAAATAAAAGATGTAGGTGAATGGGTATATCTAGTCTGGTGAAAAGAAGGACTCGGGTTGACATGACAGCAGAATTCCAATGTTTGAGGGGCTGACACAAGGAAGAGGGGCCAACCTATTTTCCAAAGAAGACGAGACAAGAAACAATGGATGGAAACTGATCAAGGAGAGAGAAAACCTAGAACTAAGGAGAAATTTCCTGACAGAACAATTAATTAGCGGAATGACTTGCCTCCAGACATTCTGGGTGCTTCAACACTGGAGGTTTTTAAGAAGAGATTGGACAGTCGTTTATCTGAAATGGTGTAGGGTTTTCTGCCTGAACGGGGGTTGGATTAGAAGACTTCCAAGGTCCCGTCCAACTCTGTTATTCTGTTATATATGAATCACATCTGTTATCTCATATGCTTTTGCCAAGACCAACTTTGACCAAAGCAACAGAACTAGCGTTGATACTAAGGATATGCCTGAGTGTCAACTTGTACAACATTCCTATGCCTGTTTTCAAGTTGCCATAAACAAGTGGGGGGAATCTGAAGGAGCAGTATGGCAGTAAAACCAGAAGTACATTCCACCATTATCTTAAAAAGATTGTATCTAGGTGACTGGATCTTCTGACTGGGAAAATCCTTTATTGGAGAATGTGATTGATGACACCTGGCCCATGAACATGCTTCATTGGAGAATCTGGTTTATGATACACCCGGGGGGAAGGAGGAAACAGGGTCACAGGTGACTGTGAATTATGTATACCAGAGTTGGCTTCATTTAGGTTAATGCCGGCATGTTGTTCCTAATATTTATTTATTTATTTTATTTTATTTTATTGGACTTATATGCCGCCCCATCTCCGAAGACTCGGGGCGGCTCACAATTAAAACATACAATACAGTAATTATTTAAAAAAGAATTAAACAATTTAAGCCCAATAAAACCAAATTAAAATACATAAAATTATCCCAGGGCCCAGGTGAGGTAATCACAGCCCGATTTGGTCGAACAACCAGGTCTTTAAGTCTCATGATTTAATTAGGGCTGAGATTGTTTTAAGACTCCATGGTGTTTAGATGCCAATTTAAACTTGGTTTGCCATTTGAAAGCCTGCCATGGCTATCAAGTTATGGGTGACTTATTATCTCAAAGATAAAAAAAGAACTTTTCTCTTTGTCTAGTAGAGCCTTTTCCCTCTGAATTTTTTTTTTTAAATCTCTGCCACTTACGTTGAGAGGTTGAAGATGGAAGATATGATTTATGTCCTATCTTGGGATGGTTTTGGCTGATTATCTGACTGACTGTGCTTTAGACAGCTTTTCTATAACTGCCGGCAAGTAATCTTGGAAACATTGTTCTACATCTTGTGTTTCATACCTTTCACACTTATTATGGGACAATCTATGGCCTCTCCAGATATATTCATGGTGATCACAATTAAGACAGCTTTTAGTCCTGATATCCTGTTGTGCACCTGATTGCTTTAAATTGTCCAGAGCAATTGCAATCAGAAAAGCTTTTGACAGTTTTCCATTTTGTTTATAATCAAAAGAGGAAAGCAGATAGTGAAAGAGTGCATTACGAGGTTATTTTTAGAACTGGAGGATTATTCTATGCTGAATCTGCTTACCGTGAGCCATGTTAGTAATATACCGAGTTACTGATTTTATGTTTATGTTTTGAATAGAAAGAAATTACTGTCTTTCCATGTTTATGTTGCTTACTTTGTGTCAACATTTTGACTCTTACTTAATTGGTGACTTGTTTTAAATTTTTTCTCACCTCTCCTCTCCATGCTTCAAGAGACCTGTTGAGAATATTAAGCCCATTAAAATGACTGATGCCAGCTTCCATGCTGCCAGAAGTAGCAACGATTTTCATTTTTAAAATTTTGCATTCAACATTTTTTTTTGGTCGCAACACCATTTTGAAATTTTGATTTAACGTGTTTCCACCGAAAGCTGCTGCCATTTTTCATCATGTGCATTTCTAAGTAGCTTCATTTGATGTAGGATATTTTTTTTAATGGGAAAGCTATATTACCAAATTAGAAAAAGTGGAGGTTTGCAATGATGGCTAAGATTAGCTTTATAATTTCGCTCTAATACAAATGCAGAATGAACAGATCATTAGGATGGCAAACAAAAGAGATTGAGCTGGTGATATGAAGAAGTACCTGTTATGTATGTAGGTTTGAATGTCATTGGTTTAGTTTGAATTGTTCTTGTAAAATGTCAAATAGGATTGGTTTAAAAAGTGCGGGAAAACCCTGCACTCTGATTGGCTGGCAACTACGGCTGCTGGCTATAAGTAGCAGCCGCAGCCCAGCCAAATCGGGTCTGTTATGAGCTGTAGTCACTAATAAACTCTTCACTGAAGCACTCCGCGTCTGACTCTTCATGCAAACTTAACAGTACCCTTGGTATATTTAAAGAGATTGATCTGCTTGGAACTTGCAAAGACAATGTAATTTCTAAGATGTAGTTAGTTTTCATATTCTCTTTAGACAACTAGTGAGAATGATGATGGTACAAATCAAAGCAACACACATCAGATGTTACTTCCCCCCTTTTTAAAATGCAATATAACTGTCTTTCCACTTTCAAATGTCACTTCAATCATCCATAAAAGCAATTACCGAATACAAGCAGGCGCACCGTTTAAACGTACAGCACATCGCATGTCAATAATCTTAATTTCTTCTAAATTATACTGAATAATCTTTCTTTCTCTCTGCACATGTAATGAAAACACAGTAGAAAAATACAGTAGAGGTGAGAAAATCCTTTCAATATTCTAGTGTATAACAGCTTCTTTGTCTGCAAAGTGTACAGAATTTCTCACCACATATGTACTGACCTCCCTGGGCCTAGAAACAAGTGTATCAGACAATAGGCAATATAATTTCATAAAAATCAGTGTGTTACTAGTTTAACAACTTAAAGGGTTCACTTAACACACGGGGCAAGAGAAGTGGTAAAACAGAACAAATTCATTTCACAAATACCTCACTTAGCAACCTATCTTTTGGGCAGAATTGGGGTTGTAAATTGAGGATTACCAGTAGTGAAGACTAAGCAAAAATGTATCCCAAAGGTGCTTTTTAAGGAGGCAACTGGACTTCTTTTGAAGATATTTCATTTCTTATCCAGGAAGCTTCTTCAGCTCTGACTGGATGGTTGGGAAGGGAAGGATTGAGACTCCTTGCAGACAGCTCGTCATTTGCATCCTTTTAGAGGGCCGTTGAGGCTACTTGGAGGTTTATATGTGTCCTCAGGGTCACTTAGTGCTCCTGCTTCCTTAGTCTGCAATTTTTTTTAAGTTGCCTCCTGAAAAAGCACATTTGGGACAACCATGACCTGGATGACTGAGAATCCCTACAGACTTTTAGCTATACAATTTGGGATGAACTCCCTTTGAATGGTGTGGGAGTAGGAATGGATTTCCAGAGGAAAAAATTGCAGACCACAGGAACTCAGGTGACCCTGAGGACACAGATAAACCTCCAAGTGGACTCAATGATTATCTAAAAGGATGCAAATGACCAGTGGTCTTCAAGGAATATAAAGCCTTCCATTCCCCACTATCCCTCCTTGGATGAGAAGTGAAATGTTTTCAAAAGAAAAAAAAACTAGAAAGTCCAGTTGCCTCCTGAAAAAGAACCTTTGGGACAACCAAGACCTGGATGACTGAGAATCTCTACAGACTTTTAGCTATACAATTTGGGGTGAACACTCTTTGAATGGTGTGGAAGTAGGAATGGATTTCCAGAGGAAAAAGATTGCAGACCACAGGAACCAGGAGCATGACTCAGGTGACCCTGAGGACATAGATAAACCTCCAAGTGGCCTCAATGAATCTCTCTCAAAGGATGCAAATGAATAGCGGTCTGCAAGGAGTATAAATCCTTCCATTCCCCACCATCCTGTCAGAGCTGAAGAAGCTTCTTGGATGAGAAGCAAAAGGTCTTCAAAAGAGAAAGCCCAGGAAGTCCAGTTGCCTCCTGAAAAGGCACCTTTGGGACAACCAATGACCTGGATGACTGAGAATCTCTGCAGACTTTAAGCAAAAATGTGGTTTCAGGGGAAGGAATGAAACAGTCAAGTCTTCTATCAGCTTGGTGATGAAAAGCTGACCTCATGGAAACCATGGAAAAAAATAAATAAATGGGGAGTTCAAATGGACTTTTAATGGTATTGGTAGATGGAGCATCAAAGGCTGCGGTTGCTCAGTCTCCATTATAAGAAGAGAAGCAGAATGACAGTAATAATGGTGGACACTACTCAGACTCTTCAGACAGCTGTTATTTCATTTGGGCCACCATGGGGGTTGTGACTTCAGTCCTGATGCTGTCATGTTACCTTGAGAAGGTTGATTACACAGCCATCCTTCATTGCGAACACCCTTATTCTGTGGCCATTACCTGTTGCCTCTGTGCTCTCCGTTGAGTTTTGCCACCAGCCTTTCACTCTGGAAACAATCATTCCAACCTGGGCATGCTTTCAGTCTGACTGGCAAGCTGTCATTTATGCCCTTCAGATGGGCTGTTTCATTGTTCAGCTGGGAATCCTGTCATTTTTATTATTTCAGAGTTTTATCCAAGACAGCATCTGTGGCATTCTATTTGTTCTCTGCAGAAAAAAGTTTTATCCTTGTTCTCCATCCCATCCTTCCTTCCCTCCTTCCTCCCTTCCCTTCTCTTTGATCTCCTTCCCTTCATTTTATATTCATTCTATTTCCCCTGGGATCCTGAGGGAATTTTTTTCCATTTGAGAATGAAGATTTCAATCCCTTCATTTCATTAAAGGCAAGTTCATTTTTTCATTTCATTCCCTTCATTCCTTCCTTCCATTCATTCCATTCAAGGCCTTCCGATGCCAGGCCATCCGGTCATTCATTTCGTTCGTTCATTCATTTCGGTCCGTTCATTCCATTCCTTTCTTTCCATTCAGGGATTCAATTCCTTCCCTTCATAATTCCTTCCTTCATTCGTGCATTTCCTTTTCTTTCTTGTCGGACATTCCTTCCTTCCCCTTTATGTTCCTCTCTATCACTTCCCTCCTTCCATTTCCTTCCTTCCTTCATTCCAATCCATTCCCTTCCTTCATCTTTATGTTTCCCTTCCTTCCCTTTTTATATTTCCTTTCCTTATGTCTCCTTTCCCTTCCCTTTTATGTTCCTTTCCTTTCCTGTTCTCCTTCTCCTTCTCTTTCCCCTTCCTCTCTGCATAAATAATTAAAACTAACCTTTCCAAATAGGAAAGCCTGCCTTGGTGGTGCAGGCTGTTAAACACCTAGCACTTAGCTCCAGCTGCCTGCAATTAGTGCAGGCTCGAATCCCACCAGGCTCAAGCTTGACTCAGCCTTCCATCCTCTCGGGGTAGGTAAATTGAGGACCCAAGATTGTTGGGGGCAATAAGCTGACTTTGTAAAAATGCCACTTAGTAATAAGCAGGCAGATACAATGGAAGGAAGGCTATTGCTGAGCGCATTGGGTTGTGCTCCAAAGATTGTAAGCCTCCCTGAGTCTCCGGAGAAGGGTGGCATATAAATGTGAATTATAAAAAAAAATAGCTGTATGGACCTGTAGAACAGAGGCATTACCATTTGGAAAATAAAGTAAATGTGAGGATATTTTTTCTCTTTTTCTAATTGATACTTTTTTACCCTAAATCTTCCCCTCCCTAACCGAATTCCTGTGTCCCACAAGGTTCCAAGCGTGCATTTACAATCCATTCCTTTACCATTTTTGTGCATATAACAATCTCACTGCAATGAGTTTAACTTTGAATTTTTATTGATTTCTATGAAGATGAAGATACTATTATGCACTGAACTTACAAAGGCAACCATTGCTTGCAAATAATCTTTATTCCAGAATTATCTGGATGTTTAGAACTAGGAGCACCAAAACAACTGCAGCAACACCAAGAATAAATAAAATTGCTTTACCGTATTTTCTTCCAGGAGTATTACTAATGGCCTACATTGACTTGCTTTTAAAATCCCATAATTTTATCACAACAGATAAATGTGTCCTACAGATTGCAGATGAGCGACTAAAAGGTTCCAGAAGTTTTGGGGCTTCTTGTTCAATCATCATTAACTAAACCTGGTGGGAATCAGTGTGTAATGAAGCCTGAAGGACTGTAGGCTCCCCAAAGTTGTTAGTCTGAGCAACTTAACAAACCTTCCTCCACTCCTTCCAATTTAACCATATTTTTCCTGGTTGGGGAACATTGTTATCACCAGTACTTCTAATTCCTTTCCCCCACTGTTAAAGTTCGAAAGTCTTGAGCTCTTTCTTTGAAGACTCAGGTTGTAGTACCCTGAAAAGGTTGCTTCAGAAATCCCCCCAAATTCGACCCTGAATTACATGTTTTATTTCTCCTGTTATTGTTGTTGTTCTTATTTCTTTGGATCTGGTTCCAAAGCTAGCAGATGGCATGAAGAATCTCTAGCCAACTCCAACAAGTGACTTTCATTTCACTTTTGTCTTGCTTGAGCAGTTTCACCCCTTATTGCTAAGTAGTATGTGGAACTGGGGACAACTTTTTAAAAATGCTCTCATTTTTCTTTCTTTTTCTTCTCTTCTGTTTCTTTTCTCTTTGCGCGTGGGTAAAATGTGAATAGTTATTGAAAAAAGCACATGAGAAATATCCTTCCTTCCTTCCTCACTCCCCCCTCTCATTCTCTTCCTCGCCTCCCTCTCTCCTTTTCTTCCTTCTCCTCTTCTTCCTCCTCTCCTCCCTCCTCTTTCCTTCCTCTTTTCCTTCCTTCCCTCTTCCCTTTTTCCCCTTCTTTCCCTCCTCCTCCTCCTTCTTCATCCTCCTCCTGCTCCTACTCTTCCTCCATCTCTCCTCTCCTCCTTCCTCCTTCTTCCTCTCTCTTCCTCCTTATCCATACCTTCCTCCCTCCCTTCTCCTCCTCCTCCTCCTCTCCTCCTCCTCCTCCTTCCTTCCTTCCTTCCTTCCTTCCATGCATAAACTGCCTCCTAAGCCCTCCTTCCAAAGGTCAAAGAATTTGCAGCTAGCCTCTATGGGCAGATGGTTTAACTAAAGCTGCTTGTCCGCTATGTGTTCCACACAGATGTCTGACTTGAGTTCCCAGCAGCCCAAAGCTTTCAAGGAGAATTTCCTACAGCTTTGCTGGAGAGGGAAAAGACCGGTTCTAATTCCCTATGATTCTCATTTCCCTTCTCGGTCAGCCTGGGCCTTCTTCCTCCAGCAAACATTGTTGCTGGACATTGTCCATTGCAAATTGTCACCTCTAAAGCATCCCACTTTAGTTGTTGAAAACTTGACAGTATGAAAAGTCTAGCAATGCATACTAAATACAAGTAATTTGGTATTTTATAATTGCACAGCAGCGTGTTGCCATTGTTAGATGAAGCATGATCATATTCCTAGTCTATTATTGCTGGCTTTTGACTTGGAGCTGTTCTCTTGGCCTCTTCACACATGACTTGTCTGTTTGAGGGTTTTCCATTGTTTTTATGCTCAATTGCTCTTTGCTTTTTGGTCTGATCCCCTTCTCTTCTGAGCATCTCTCCACTTCCCACTTCTCCGTCTGTTCTCGCTCTCTCTCTAATCGATTTCCCCCCGAAAAACCCTTTCCTGTTCTCCTTCCTAATGTTTAGCTTTCCCTGTTCTTTAGGAAGATATTTCACATATTCACCATGCATTCAGAAGTTTATAATACATCTCTGAAAATCATAGGCAATTTGGGAAGAATTTATATGCAGAATTGCTTATTCTTGCTACCTGCCGATCTTCTGATGAATTGCCTTTAGGCTTAGCTGAGTGGGGATCGTTTTGAGTTTTCAAATTTTGCTGGTGGATCTGTCTAGAATCTGAATTTGGTGAGCTGAAAAAGCTGGAAGAAACGCAAGGGTTATGTGCTTTCTGGAGAAAAATCATTGCACGTAAATAAAAATTGTAAATGCAATTATGAAATCCCTCCGGGTGTGCAATTTTGAACACTCGTTCAGGAAAATTGGGTGGCTTGTATATCTACATGGTGGAAGGTAATACAGATTTGGATGGAGGTCATGATGGCTCAGTGGTTAAAAACTGAAAACTTGAAACTAGAAGGCTGTGAGTTCTAGTCCCGCCTTAGGTATGAAGCCAGCTGGGTTACTTTGGCCAATCACTGTTCTGCAGACCTATTAAAGAGGCAATGACAAACCGCTTCTGAAAAAACATTGCCAAGAAAACAGTAGAATCTTGGCCAGGCAATCTCCAGGAGTCAAAAACTGACTTAGGTAAGGCGGGGGGAAGTAGAAAGCATGGACAGTGGCTAGTGTTTATGGCAGAACCCATACAATCATACCAGAATACCAGAATAACAGAGTTGGAACGAACCTTGTAGGTCTTCTACTTCAAGCAGGACACCATATACCATTTCAGACAAATAGTTTTCCAATCTTTTTCTTAAAAACCTCCAGTGTTGGAGCACCCACAACTTCTTGTAGGCAAGTCCTTCCACTGATTAATTGTTCTCACTGTCAATAAATTTCTCCTTCATTCTAGGTTGCTTCTCTCCTTGATTAGTTTCCATCAGTTGCTTCTTGCCTTCCTTCAGGTGCTTTGGAGAATAGCTTGACTCCCTCTTCTTTATGAGGGATTGGAAGACTCCTATCATGTCACCTTTAGTTGTTCTTTTCATTAAACTAGACCTACCCAATTCTACAACCATTCTTCATATGCTTTAGCCTCCAGTCCCCTGGTCATCTTTTTGGTCTTCTCTATGCTCTTTCTAGAGCAGGGGTGTCAAACTGAATTTCTTTGAGGGCCTCATCAGGGCTGTGGTTGACCTTGAGGAGGGGCACAGGAGGGTGTGGCCGACTGGGCGGGCATGGCCACCTTGATGCCACTCACTGGGCATGGCTGACTGGGGAGGACATGGCCAGCTGAGTGGGCAGGGCAAGCTCGACACCACTTCCCAAACTGCTGGCATGTTTCCTCTTCACATTGAGTAGACCAAGCTGAAGCAATATTGGCTGGCCCCTTATATTTTTCAGGACGGCCCCACAGGCCAGATACGATCACACTGCAGGCTGGATCTTGTCCACAGGCCTTGATTTTGACACCCCTGTTCTAGAGTCTCAACATCTTTTTGTATATTGTAGCCATCAAAACTGGATACCATGCCAGAAAGGTTCATTTTCAAAATGTCCTTTTCCAATACAGCTGCCATGCAATCCTGTCTAACGGGAACATTTTCATGCAGCATTAATTTAACTTTTTTTTAAAATTATGGACATTGGCATCAGCTATGTATTAATCACAGCCTAATTTCAATTATAATTGGATTTAACTTCATATATTGATTGGAAGGGCGACTTTCTGCCCTTCGTTGAAGAATTAAGTGATGCTGTGGTCTAGTCGAGCTGAGCTCTTGCATTCTCCTGCTTCCTACAGTCTGAGGTTTGGAGATCATTCCATGACCATAAAATGGTCCGAAAACTATGAAATGTGAAAAATGTATAGTCACACATAGAGAGGGGTGAATCTGAATGTTTGATCCTGGTCGGAAGGAAAACAACATTTGATGTTTCAGTAATAAATTACAAATATTTATTTTTCAGCACAAAGCCTGCTTCCTAATTCCATTTTGGACGTCTGGTACAGGCAAGATAAAAAGGGCAACCATTCAACAGACACAACTCTATATGGTGCATTTGTGGATTAAATTATGCTTTGGATGCAATCAAGCACAGGCTGAAATTAAAAATAAACAAAACCTCTGGTTTCTGATAATATAATCAGGATAAAAATGGCCTTAATGTACCTTTGATGTTGAAGCAGCTGATTAATAGGGAGCGCTATGAAACATTGTGGTCTCTAAAATCTCCAAGCATCATAATGGCACCTAAAAAAGGTTCCCTGAGTTACCAATGATTTCTTTTCCCTTCCTTTCTCCTTCTCTTCCCCATTTTTTTCACTTACATATAACTTCCCTTATCTTTTTCTCCCAAAATTTGTGTTGTTTTTATTATTTAAAAATGTTCTGTAGTAAATATTATATAGAGAGATGAGTATTATTCCTTGATCATTATCTCAGCCTATTAGCAGGTTGGAGGTAAAACATATAAAGAATGGTGGTTGGAATTGGGTATGTCTAGTTTAACGAAAAGAAGGATTAAGGGTGACATGGTATCAGTCTTCCAATATCTGAGGGGCTGCCCTGTCTACCTATTCTGCAAAGCATCTGAGGGCAGGAGAAGAAGCCATGGATAGAAACTAATCAAGGAGGGAAGCAACTTAGAACTAAGGAGAAATTTCCTGACAGATGAAACAATTAATCAGTGGAACAACTTGCCTCCAGAAGTTGTGAATGCTCCAACACAGAAAGTTTTAAAGAAGCGATTGGATAACCATTTGTCTGAAATGGTATAGGGTTTCCTGCCTAAGCAGGGGGCTGGACTAGAAGACCTCCAAGGTCCCTCCCAACTCTGTTATTCTATTCTAAATAAGACAAAGGAGATGACTCACTCACTACCCTAGTTTTAGTTTACTTTATTGTCATTGCACCTCAAACAATGAAATTAAATACCAATCCCGATATGAAGAGTTTTCAGCAGTCAAACCGGGACTGTCAGCTCCATCATTCTGCACCTCTAATTTCAGAAATGAGGGCTGTGTTTCCATGATGAGAGGGAAAGAGAAGAAGAAGGAGAAACGTGGCTTATTTTAGCTCACAAATTGTGTTCTGTGATGTCAGTTCCAGTTCTGTTTGTCATCACGCAAAGGGACAAGGCAGACAGTAAGTCATTGAAGTGATCTGCCTGTCCCCAAGAGAGGCTTTGGGAAGCAGTGAATTGATTTTTTTCGCCCACCTCATCAGAATGTGAGTCAGGCATGCAAACTTATAAAGAACTTATGATTCCCTATATTTAATTCTCCATGGTGCACAGTACGGTAAGTTGTTTGCCAGCTTTCTTTAGGAATAGATTAGGGGAAAATGAATGTCTTTAACCCCTGTCTTAAGAACAAATAACAGCCAGAAAGAGTTGAGTAAGCTTTTGGGCTCCCTAGAGAAAATTTCCTGTATGAAAATGAACTTCCCGCCACCACCTCATCCCAGACAGCTGTTATTAACATCCAGCTATTGGCAACATGCTGGTGAGCATTACAGAACTAACTGATTAAACAATGGGGAGAGCTAACTATATGGGAGATATGTAATCAGATTGAAGGGAGCAAAATAGAGTGGAAGAAAGGGAAAAAGAAAGGGAGAGATTTAAGGGTATCAAACAGTAGGAAGCCAGACTGGAGCAGAAAAAGAAACCATAATTCCACAAAATTGAAAAAAAAATGCTTATTTCATATTGTTCAACTTCTTAATGGCAAATTTAGATCAGTCCCTTCTGATGCTTAGATGTCTAGAAATCCATGTTTAAGCATTCAAGTTATTATATTAAATCTTTTAGGAAGGAAGGAAGGAAGGAAGGAAGGAAGGAAGGGAGGGGGGAGGGAGGGAGGGAGGGAGGGAGGGAGGGAAGAAAGAAAAAGAAGGAAGGAAGGAAGGAAGGGAAGGAAGGAAGGAAGTAGGAAGGAAGGAAGTAGGAAGAAAGGAAGAAAGTAGAAAGGGAGGAAATGGGGAAAGAGGAAGGAAGGAAGGAAGGAAGGAAGGAAGGAAGGAAGGAAGGAAGGAAGGAAGGAGAGAGAAAGAAAGAAAGAAAGAAAGAAAGAAAGAAAGAAAGAAAGAAGCAAGCAAGCAGAGAGCAAAAGAGAAAGGAAGGAAAGAAACAAACTTGAACTAAATTTGTATTTTGAAGCATTCCTTTCTCCCCTTTTTGACATGCTTTATACATACATACATACATACGGGGAATTCTTCCTTGTCTCAATAAACAAATGGAAAATCTAACAATGCTTTGACTGTCACACCTATCATGGGGTGGGCAAGATTGCTTCATATAATTGTATTGAAATATCTACTACAGAAATGGGAATACTGACCAGTCTGCCTAGGGGGGTGGGAATGATAAGACTTTTTTTAGAAAGACTGCAAAACCTGTAGAAGAAAACAACAAAATGTATGATGTCTTTGTTTGGGGTTTAGAAGGGATCAAAGAGGATGGGGGAAAGAATGAGGGTATAATATAAACATGTAATAAATAAATAACAATTATCTTCTTTTTAGCTGCTGTTTAACTTTCCTAATTTGACTTCCCCTGAATTACCTTTTTAAAAACTTTTTATAATGTTGTAAGCTGCCTAGAGTCACCGTATCAGTGAGCTGGTTGGCATAAATATTCAATAACTACAAATTAGAAAATAAGGGGAAGAATTCCTTCCACAGAAAGAAGGGTGTTTTCTTATCTTTTCTTCCTTTTCTTTCTTTTTCCCATTTTTTCCTCTTTTTTGTCATGTATACTTTTTACTGTATTGAGAATTTTTTAATAATTTTTTTTTTTAAAAAAGAAACATGTATGAACGTTAATAAATTTAAAGTGGAAAGCTGTCTCAGAAAAGAAAAAGAAAAAGAAAAGCCAAGAAGCAATGGATGAAAATTAATCAAGGAGAGAAGCAAACTAAAACTAAGGAGAAAGTTCCTAACAGTGGGAAAAATTAACCATTGGAACAGCTTGCCACCAGAAGTTGTGGGGGCTCCATCATTGGAGGTTTTTAAGAAGAGACTGGACAGCTATTTGTGTGGCATGACATAGGGTGTCCTGCTTGAGCATTGAGTTGTACTAGAATACCTCCAAAGTTCCTTCCAACTCTGATGATGTTCTATGTGTCAAGTTTTGAAATGTGCTTTTACGGTTTCAACCATTCTCACTTCTCAGCTTGTCAATGAACCAGGGGGGAGGAAAGGGTGAGATGGAATGTAGGCTCCAGACATCTAGAAGACAGCTGTGAGAACCAAGGACACTTTGGCAGGTGTTTGCCAGAATCAAAAGAACTTTCTCATAACAATACCATGAGACCAGAGGTGGTATTCAGTAGGTTCTGACCAGTTCTGGAGAACCGGTAGCGGAAATTTTGAATAGTTTGGACAACTGGCAAATACCACCTCTGACTGGAGATTTTACAGTATCCTTCCACTGCCACGCCCACCAAGCCATGCCCACAGAACCAGTAGTAAAAAAAAATTGAATCCCACCACTGCATGAGACTCAATTGGACAATGCAACTTGGTCTAATAGGGGGAGAGGCAATTTTTAGTTTAATTATGTGGGTTTGCATGAGAATTAATTAGAACTAGTTTTGCTCTAATTTATGCCAAAATAATGTACTCAACAAAGTTTTGCATTAAGAGATTGCACCATTCTCGGACATGCTTGCTTTGGTTGTGTTCATCAGTTGGAACCTTGACACTATGTTCTAATTACTGTTTTGGAGAGATTTCCATTTTGACATGGAAGTGGCAAGCTAAAAAAATGTGTGTGGAAGTGTGCCTTCTCTGTCACAACACCTACCCTCTGGTAATGTTGAAAGAATTTCTAGATACTCGGTTGTTCTCCAGGTATTGTGTTAAGCCCCTGTGGAGCTGAATTCAATTAAGCATGGATGCATGTGATCTTTGCCCTTACTCTTTTCTGGTTTTCTTACTTCTAACACTCTGAACCACTCAGAGTCTTGGGGCAATGGATGGCCTCAAAATCAATCAAACAAACAACCATGGACATCCCCATGTAGTCACCAGGAATTGAGGTCAACTTCAGGAACACTTTACTACAGTAAGCGGAATAAACCTTTTCAATTTCTATGGTTTTCACAAAAGGTAAGCAGAGAGTCAGACATGTTTAATACTTGGATAGGAGATACCTGCACAGATGTGCTCACTAGTATATCTACAAAGTATATATATGTGCACACAAAGATATATATTTTAAAAAATATAGTTTGTCTTAAAGGTTGGACAGTTCATTCCTCCAATTGCACATGGAATGCAAGAATCACAGCATCAATGACCTCTTCCAAAAAAGACAGTGATTGATGCCACTTGTTCAGCATACAAAACTACATCTTGCTGTTGAAAGCCAAGTTATTTTTCAACTTGAAATACTTGGAAGAGGAAGCAGGATCCAGATCTCTTGTGTTTGCTAATTAGGAATAAACCCTCTGAGTCCAATGGGACCTTCCCCATAAGCAACTATATTTATGAACCAGTGAGCCGACACACGGTATAAGAAGGGAACCTTCTATACTGTGGTCTTTGCTCTTTAGAAGAACTTCTCCAGAAGATCCAGAGAATGCTCACCTACCTGGCCTTGTTTCTGGGGCTTGGTGTTAGGGTACTGTCAAGAATCTTTTGGGTGGTTTTTTAAAGGTTTGTTCCAGCTATGTCTGACTCACTATGCAGCCTGCTTGCAACCAGGCAATAATAATGGCAGAGGGAGAGGAAAGGTAATAACAGGTTGGAAAGGAAACTTTGGAATGCAATACATCTTTCCCCTTCTGTCCTGGCCTCTTTTTACAGAGGCATGATTGAGAGCGTTTTAACAAACTGCATCACTGTCTGGTTTGGTGGCAGCAGTGCCTCAGATAGAAAGTCCCTACAGAGAGTGGTGAGCACAGTGGAGAAGATTATAGGAAGCTCACTTCCTGTTATTCAGGATACTGCTTTAAGAAACCTCACACACTCACTTTACGGTCTGTTTCTGTTGCTCCCCACTGGAAGGGGGTTTCAAAGTATTTCTAGCAGGGCTAACAGATTCTGTAACAGTTTTGTTCCCTAGGCCATCCGTCTGGTAAACTCACAAGATTTGTTTTTCTCACCATGGACATGTACACATCTGAACTAGACTGTGTTGTTTCTCTATGTCAGGGGTCTTCAAACTTGACAGCTTTAAGACTTGTGACTTCAACTCCCAGAATTCCTTCTCCAGTCATGTTAGCTGAGGAATTCTGGGAGTTGAAGTCCATCATTTTAATGTATGCCGATTAATGTACATTCAAAGTGACATTAGTTATTCTAAGTCTAAATCGGGACCATCTGGAAGCCAGACACAGTTCCACCCCAAGGTCATCAACTCTGAGAAAGTCCAAGGCAGACAGATCATTCTCAAAACAACCCAGGGAAAACCACGGCAAGGACAATGGGAGGACCAGGGCAGGAATTTATCTTGTGCTTTCACACACCAAATGTTAGAATTGGCTTTGCTACTTCTTATACCCACATGACTTTCCAGTAAATTATACTCTTGGAGAAAAAACAAGTCTCAGGAGTTTGTTTGGTTTTTGCTTCCTAGAATATTGGGACTGTTGGCATTTCCAGATGTGTATTTCTTTCTTTTTTATTGTTTTCTTCTTTTAAAATGCAAGCTGCCCAAAGTCATTGGGAGTCAAATAGCCATTTCTTAATTTTTGTGAGAGTTTTAACATCTGGTTTGTATTGTAAATAGATAGCTGTTGTAATGGATCACAGTACTTTGTATGTGGACAAAATTCCAGAGAAATAAATCGTCAAAGATCAGCAAGATTTAATCCATACAATTGTATTTTCTGCCCAGTATAGTATTTCAAAGAACTGTTGGAAACATGAGGATAGAGAACAAGTTTCGTAACTAAGTTCCTTGGTATGAATGGGTAGCAAAAATATTTTCAACATCACTGAGGAATCATTGTAAATGGAGGATAATCTGTTTTTGAACCTGGATGTATTTAAACTTTTTTTTTCCCAAGAGAAAAACCGTTGCCAAAGTGAAAATCCATCCTTGGTTTTCTGCTAGTTTGTGTCTATATCAATGATAGAAATCTAATGGATTAGATAGCAGATCAGTCATTTTCTCCCTTAACTTCTTTTTTTCATAAATCAAAACTTTCTGAAAGTCTCTGGGTCTTCTGAACGCTGTGATGGATTCAGTCAAAAGGGTTGGATACCTTGATTGACATTTTTCTCTCTCCTTCAGAGAGTGCCTGTCATTTTGACTGAGCTGATCGTATAGAACATGCCAGAATGGAATTTAAGCAATCCCTCCTTTGCTTGTGTGGTGTTCTTGATAGAACACATTGATCTCTTCTGCAGGACTTGCGTAGTTAGAAGTAAAGTTTGAACGGGCTATGTTACTAGTAGTAAAATAAGAGAGTGAGTGTTAAGTATGAGAGAAAGAGAGACTTGGCCACCTCTTGAATCCCTTGTCAGACCTACTGTGTTTCTGAAAGAAGTTGATACGACCCACAGCTAGGATCTGAAAAATATTATTCTCCTAGTGAGAAGAAAACAAAGCTATCGTGCATAATTCTCTGGATAGTAGTTATAAATAAGAGATATTTTATAACTGCATTGGACAGCATGTTCAAATCTTCCTGCATGTAAGCAGTTTCCTCTTGCTCTTCTATAAATCAGGGATTTATCTTTAAAAACAAGAAATATATATATTTAAATATATATATTTAAATCGATAATTGATTGTGGTTTTAGATTTAGACATTGCCATCTAAAGCCCCAAGAGACTACCAGTGGAATGACTGAAACTTCCTGGTAATTACATAAGATTTTGACAGGTATATCTTTGGCTGTGGATGAGATTAACAGATTAACAGAGTTGTAAGGTACCTTGGAGGTCTTTTAGTCCAGCCTTCTGCTCAGGTAGGAAACAAATGGCTCTCCAATATCTTCTTGGAAACCTCCATGGATGAAGCACCTACAACTTCTGAAGGCAAGCCATTCCACTGATGAATTGGTCTAATTGTCAGGCAAATTTCTCCCTAATTCTAGGTTGGATCTCTCTTTAAAGATCTTCCACCTGTTTCTTCTTCTTCTGCCCTAAGGTGCTTTGGGAAACATAGTAGGTGGGTAAACTTTGGACAGTATTGTTGTTTGCATAGGCAAGTGGTCAGAGGGGATATTCAGCAGGTTCTGACCAGTTCTGGCGAACCGGTAACGGAAATTTTGAGTAGTTCAGAGAACCGTCAAATACCACCTCTCACTGGCCCCATTCCCATCTATTCTTTGCCTCCCACACCCCCATTCAGCAGCTGTCTTTTTGTTGTCCTGCCCAGGAGTCCCAGCTGATCAGCTGGGTCTTCTTTTGTTGTCCTGCCCAGGAGAACGGAGCTGGAAAGCAGGTTAGTGGGGTGGGAATGGGGATTTTGCAGTATCCTTCCCCTGACATGCCCACCAAGTCACGCCCACCAAGCCACACCGTGCCCACCAAACCACGCCCACAGAACAGGTAGTAAAAAATGTTGCATCCCACCACTGCAAGCGGTATTATAAAACTCTGATCCAAGCACTTGAGCATCCATAATTCAGAATATAAATGCTGAAATAAGAAGTATTGTAATTTTTTTTATTTTTTATTTAATTTTAATTATATGCCTTCTCCGAAGACTCAGGGCTTACAATTTTTTTGGAGCACAACCCAGTGTGCTCAGCAATAGCCTTCATTCCATTGTATATGCCTGCTTATTACTAAGCAGCATTTTTACAAGGTCAGCTAATTGCCCCCAACAATCTTGGGTCCTCAATTTACCTACCCCGAGAGGATGGAAGGCTGAGTCAACCTTGAGCCTGGTGGGATTCGAGCCTACAGCAATTGTAGACAGCTGGATCTTAAGAGCAGACATTTAACAGCCTGAGCCACCAATTTGACAAAACCGAAGTGCTTTTTCCTGTATTTATTAAAAAAAGTTTTGGATCAGAAGGTAGACTGATCTAGCATGCTGTTTGCCATTGAAGTCAATCATATACCTAATAGAAGTCCTAAATTAGGACTTGGTTATTTCTCCTCTCAAGCAATGGTTAAAACCACCTTCACCTACCAGGTTGATCTATAAGGAGGATCTGCTATGTGTGCTCTACAAGTTGTATCTTCTGCTGTCCACATGTTGAGACCAATGTCTGCTGAGCAGATGCTTCCTTCTAAGGAGGGGTAGAGATACATGGACTTTTTACACAAATATGAATCTTAATTGCACAGATTTCCTGTACAGGATTTTGTTTTGCATAGGTTGGTTGTGATCATTGTAGAAGCTCTGATCCTTCTGTATATGACTCATCCATCTGAGCAGGGCTTATGAGTTCTCCACTGTCAGATCAACATATATTGGTTGGGGATGAGAAGAGCTGTATGTCTCTTATTTATTTATTTTAACACCACAGCAGATATTTCTCCTATTCTATTAATTTTGTGGACTATTGTTCCTACTATACACATCTGTGGTCTCATTTTCTTCTAATATAAATATCTTTCTGGTGGGTTATTTTCTCTAATGTATGCATTTTAATACATTTTTGAGTCCTGCTACAAGCATTGGAGGAAAATATGGTAAAATTGAAGTATAAGCCTATTTTGGTTATTGCATATTGCATATTGGTTCAAGGGATGTAAATTAAGTGGCACCACATTAAAATGTAAACCGAATGAATTTCTTTCACATTCTTGCTAATGTAGCAAAACAATTGCTGGAGAAAACACCACTGAAGAATTAATTACGTCTCCATTCAGTATAGAAAAGGGACATACAAAACATTGAAATTATTTGGTACCATTAAGCAAAAGGAAAATATTACTTAACTCACCCACATACACACACACCAAAAAAGATTATTTGAAGTTAGAAATGACATTTCAGGGGATTTTTACTTCTGGTTCTCCACTAAATAAAAGTGTTAGATTATACATATCTGTTAAAAATGAAGCTATGCTTCCAATATTTATGGATCCTGGCTTGATAATGAGATAGCTCTGCGAACAGGAAGGAAAATAGTTCTCTTTTCTTCACCACATAAAACTTTCAGGCCAACAAATACAAGTCAGAGAACCGTCTACCTTGCTTTTTTGACCAATTTTTTTTATTTTTTAACAACAAATATAAACAAACACAAACACAAAACAACAAATAAAACCATCTTTCAATTGTACGGTGTGCCAGTTGGTACATATCTTTTGTGCACAATATCAGTAGTCTTTCCCTTCTACATTTAAATTGTAATTCATATTATGTATATCAACTATGCCTATTATATTATATTGTTATTAACACCTTATCAGACTTTAATTATAAATTCACATCATTTTTTTCAAGCAAATCTCAACTTTACATGACCTAATATGTAATATCATTCATTTCATTATAATCATTTATAGCATATCATTACCTTCTCTTATCATTACTATCATGTTATATTTATATTATAATATATTTTATTTCCCTATTTTCTTATCTAGCCATTGATAAAATAAATCCCAGATTTTATCATATTCTTTGTCTTCTTGATCTCTCATTGCTAATGTCAATGTACTCATTTCTGCACATTCCATTATTTTCTTAAAGAACCGTCTACCTTCCTGAATGGCTTCGCTTGTTTTGGAATTTATCTTCAGCTCTTACAGTATAAATAACTTGCAATAAATTTAGAAACAGTGGGCAGTGTTTTTTTTTTAATAATGAACATTGTTTAAAAGTATATAATGTGTGGAAGGTGAATAATTCATAGGAATGCAGGCCAATTCCAGGGTAGTCCAACTTAACCAACAAAAGTCTGGACTCAGCGACATGATGAGCTTCTCTGGATGTTGAAACAGACATAATTTGGTATAATTTACATTGTGTTTCAAAGCCCAAGTTCACTCAATGCAGGCAGTCCTTGACTTCCCTGGATTCATTTAGTGACTGTTCAAAGTTACAATGGCTGTCAACCGTGAAGCTGACCTGACCAAAGCCATTTTTGATGCTTCAGTGTTGCCACACTGGAGCTGGCGGATAGAGAAAAGAGATAGTTGGGCTTTGTAGCCAAAACAAAATACTTTCTCCTGGGAACCAAGGGCATTCCCACAGGTGGTTGAAGAGAGGAGGGGTGAAATTGCCAGGCAACTGGATGGCACCTTGATTGGACCATGTGACTGACTGATTGGGGAAGGGAGAAAACTTTTATTTTTAATTAGGTGAAAACTGTGGGAACTGTTCTGACCCAGGCTTAGCAGAACCAAGAAGCAGACTGCTTGTCCCGTAAAAAACCCCTCTTTATTTAGTTACTGTGAATTCATGGCATACACACACAGAAAAGTCCCGGCAATAATCCTTCCAAGGGTTAATTGCAAGAACAGACTTTATGAGTCCTTGGATAGTTGCCAGGCCGAGAGCTTCCAGTTGCAAAGCTGTAAATTCAATACCTGGCAAGGAGTCTCTGTGAGGCACGAACTCCGAGAAGCAAATCTTCCAAAAGAAATATGAACTAATTGTCTCCTGCAACCACCACTCCCCTTTTGCTTCTATTTATTCCCTGGGGAGGGGCCATTCAGCGTCCATGTGTGCCTTTCCTTCCAAGTTGGCCCCTGTTCCTTAATTGTTATGCTCTCTTGACAGCTCTGCACATATGCACATTTGGAACAGGCTCCAGCTGTTCTTCTTCCCCACTTATGTCTGATTCCATAGGCAGCTGGGAAATGTCGGACAGCCCTGGCCCTATCTCTGCTTCTGATGCAGAGCATCCATCAGAGCCTTCCCCAGGCTCCAGGACTGGCCCAAGTTCCTCCCCAACCTCCTCACTGTCTGCTGCCAGCTCTGCTGGCAGCTGGCGGGCCACAACAGGAAACTTCAGAGCCGGTTTTCACTAGCCTGTGCCAATATGATATATCCAAATAAACTATTCTTTGAGGAATCTACCTGCCTTAGAGTTATGTTTGCTAAGGGTGTATTACTTGGAACCCTGACAATAGCATTGACTTATGACCACTTTTCACCCTTATGACCATCGTACCATCCCCCAGGGTCACGTCATCAAAATTTGGGTGCTTGGTAAGTAATATGCAATTTTGGACAATTGCACTGTGCCTGGCCATGTGATAACCATTTATTATGGTAATTTATTACCCTCCTCAGCTAGTTTCCAACAAACCAAGTCAATGGGGAAAACTAGATTTGTTTAATGACTGCATGGTTCACTTAACAACTGCAGTGATTCACTTAACCACTGTGGCAAGAAAACTCATAAAAGGGGAGAAAATTCACTTAACAACTGTCTTGCTTAGGAATGACAATTTTGGGCTCGATTGTGGTCAAAAGTCAAGAACTGCCTGTACAGGAAAGAGTGGAACCAGGGATGTTCACTGCAGTTGTACTGTATTTCTTTCTTGAATTTAATAAGAGTTTACAGTCATGGATCAAATATACAGTTGTAGTTTAGTTGTAGTCATTAAAGGCAGTAGGCAGAGTGATGTGGTAGCCTAGAGGTAGAGGTCTTGCCTCACAATCAGAAGTCTGTGAGTTTGATCCTAGGTAGAGGCACATATTTCTCTCTCTGGGCACAATGAGTGTATATCTGCTGGACAAAACTCATTGGAGACAGGAAGTGCATCTGGTCATTAAACATTTTGCTAGCTCCATTCAGTTGCCCAGACCCCATTCCACAAAGGATGATGGGGTCATTAAAAGTTGTTCATGATGAAGATGATGATGATGATGATGATGATGATGATGATGATGATGATGATTAAAGGCAGAAGGTCAAGAAACCACAAGCTTCAGGCACAAAGCCAGCTAGGTGACTTTGGGCTTCCTCTCAAGAAGAATAAAAGGAAAGGTTGAAAAGGTTGCCAATACAACAGCAGGGATTAGTCCAGATAGTGGTATCTGGAATCAGAATTGACATGAAAGTTCAAAAACCAAACTATAGTTGCAGAAGTTCATAGCGCATTTAAAAAAAATACTGTATGTATATATATACATACTTCTCCCAGGAGAACGAAGCTGAAGACACCAGCCTGAAGATGACGGATGAGATTTCGTCGAAACGTTGCCAAGGTATTCTCAACCTTACACGGGACAAGACCCGAATACACCAAGACCTACATATATATATATATATATATATAATGAACCATCGTACCAAAAAGACAAAAAAAATGCTATTTTCAAAGCAATTTTTTTTTGTTCAAGCTAGCTGTGGAAATCACTACTGAAATAATACCATAAGTTTCTAAAATGATGCAGCTGCATTCCTCTGTGGCTTAACATCTATGAATCCAAATGTTTAATTAGATTATAGTGCTATGTACTGTATTGAGCATTGGGTGAAGTAGCTATATACGGGAATCTTTTTCTTCCAAACCTTTTCTCCCCAGATTTATTAATGTATTAATTTTACTAGTACAGTCGAGCATTGGGGTTGTAAATACAGAAATCTCATTAACAGTTGTGGCTAACCTACCGGTGCAGCAATCAAATGTAATGATTGTGAATTTTTTTTAAATTACATTTATATGCCGCCCTTCTCCGAAGACTCAGGGTGGCTTACAAGTTTTTGGGATACAACCCAGTGTGCTCAGCAATAGCCTTCATTCCATTGTATATGCCTGCTTATTATTAAGCGGCATTTTTACAAAGTCAGCTTATTGCCCCCAACAATCTTGGGTCCTCAATTTACCTACCCCGAGAGGATGGAAGGCTGAGTCAACCTTGAGCCTGGTGGAATTCAAGCCTACAGTAATTGTAGGCAGCTGGAACTTAAGCGCAGGCATTTAACAGCCTGAGCCACCAAGGCCCTTATTGGCTGGCAACAAACAAGTAGAAAGGTTTGAAGGATTGTGACTGCTTAGCAAATCACAGCTGGCTTGTCCATAGAGATTCTCAGTCCTCCAGGACATGATTGTCCCTTTTCAACTGGCAACTGGACTTTCTTAGTTTTTCTTTTGAAGACCTTTTGCTTCTTATCCAAGAAGCTTCTTCAGCTCTGACTGGATGGTGGGGAATGGAAGGATTTATATTCCTTGCAGACAGCAGGTCATTTGCATCCTTTTAGAGGGTTGTTGAAGCACTTGGAGGTTTATCTGTGTCCTCAGGGTCACCTGAGTGGTGCTCCTGGTTCCTGTAGTCTGCAATTTTTCCTCTGGAAATCCATTCCTACTCCCACACCATTCAAAGAGTGTTCATTCCAATTTGTATAGCTAAAAGTCTGTAGAGATTCTCAGTCCTCCAGGTCATGAAAGCATCCCAAAGATGCTTTTTCAAGATGCAACTGGACTTTCTGGTTTTTCTTTGAAGAGGTTTCACTTCTCATCCAAGAAGCTTCATCAGTTCTGACTGGATGGTGGGGAATGGAAAGATTTATATGCCTCCAGAAGTTGTGAATCCTCCAACACTGGAAGCTTTTTTTAGAAAAGATTGGACAACCATTTGTCTCAAATGGTATAGGGTGTCACAATATTCATGAACTGGCAGAGACATGGGTAGCAAGGTCAGCCAATGGGAGCTGAATTGGGGGCTGAGTGTCATGCCCCTGGTGGAGAGTGACTCTGAGGAAGAGGAGGAACAGCCAACAGGGAGTGGGAGTGTGGCTCCAGAGGTGGTGGAGGAGGCTGGGGAAGGGCAGAGGCCGGCTGAGCAATCAGAAGAGGATCCAAGCCCATCTCCTATCCATCCCAGGGCACGCAGGGAGGAGAGGATCAGGGAAAAGTGTGGTCTACTCTGGAGGAGAGGGCCATGATCCTCCTCAGGGCTTACAGCTGGGAGCTATGCATATAATGTTGTAACTGTGTATGCAGAATTGCTGGAGTCAAAGTTAGTGTTTCCTTTGAAAGAGGTTTCTATTTGTTGGTGTTCTTCCCAAGGACTTTCCCCGGTTATCTGCTTGGAACATATGATTACTTATCTTGGTTTGCTTCGGAACTCTCGCTGAGATGGTTTGTTCTTGTTTTCCTTTTGCCTCATTATTTACTTTTGGGACTTTAAACTGTGACTAATAAAACAGTTAAGTTGAAGGCATTGCTGGACTTTAATTCATGTTTTGGGTTTGGGGTTATTTTGAGAGACTACAGGTCATCACACTGAGACTGGAAAGAGGCTGGGCATGGCTTAGCTCTGTGTTCTCATCTCTGAAACTGAAACTAATCTGCTCTGAGCTCTGAAGCTGCTTGTGTTTTGCTTGTAACCTTTACCACTTTGGAAGAATCTATTATTGATATTGTAAACTTTACTTTATATATTATTATGTATATAAAGAAGTTAATGAATCCTGCTGAATCAGTCATCTGTGCGTGCTTTCTGGATTTGAATTTCTGCTGCAAACTCTAACATAGGGTTTCCTGCTTGAGCAGGGGGTTGGACTAGAAGACCTCCAAGGTCCCTTCCAACTTTGATATTTTGTTATATTTCCTGTAAGTTGTTAGAAGAGTCTGATTTTTCATTCTCGGGGCATCATCTCAAGTAAACCTCATCATAAGTAACAGCTAATCCCTGCCTTGTTCAACATCTTGTATCAATGCTTTTATTCGGCTTCTGTTGTGATTTCATTGGGTATATTTATATTTGATGACTTTAAAGGTTTTCTTCTCTTATGTTCAAAGCTGACAGACACACTTTGAAATGAGAAGGGCGGCAAATACATTTCATAATAAATAAATAGTAAATCATCGACATCGTGATTCTTCCTCAATGAGGAATTGAAGCCAAAGTTCAAGGGATGGAGCTCCGCAGAAGATATAAATGGGATGGAGTAAATACATCCCAGGATATAAATTCAGTGAATAAATTAGGGCTCTCTTTGTGCCTGCCCACACATGTCTAACTATGATGGATTAATACGCCGCAGCATTGATCCTGATAAGAAATCTCTAGTCATTGTGCCAAACATCTCAATGAAATGGATTTATTACTCATGGTGTATCCAGAATGGAGATATAAACCTTCCCATTAAAAGCAGCATGAAATTTCAATATCTAAGAATGGACTAATTGGCAAATCCTGTCCTCTCTTCTATCACATCCTGCTTGTACCGGTGGAGAGGAATTTGTTTACTTTGAAGCTTCTTATTATCTAGAAGCACCCAAGATGGCATGAAGAAGGAAGCATTTGTGACACCCCAGATGTGAATTTTTCCTGTAATCCTTCAGCGACATTCTAATTACAGTTTGCTTAATAAGCTTACGTAGCAGTGATGAATACTGCTTTGTACCTGGCATTTTGATTACGATACACAAGAAAGACATATCAGCAACTGTGGAAAAAATAGAACGATCATAAAAGAAAGGCGTCGATTAAGTTTCCATTTCCCCACCACAACCTTCCCATCAGAGGTGGTCTTCAGCTGGTTCAGACCAGTTCTGGGGAACTGGTAGCGGAAATTTTGAGTAGCTCAGAGAACCGGCAAATACAACCTCTGACTGGCCCTGCCAACCCCATCTATGCTCTGCCTCCTGAGTCCCAGCTGATCAGCTGGGTCTTCTTTTGTTGCCCTGTACAGGAGAACCCAGCTGGAAAGCAGGTTAGTGGTGTGGGGAGGGAATTGAATTTTGCAGTAACCTTCCCCCAGGAGTGGGGAGGGAGTGGAGATTGTGTATTATCCTTCCCCTGGAGTGGGGAGGGAATGGAGATTTTACAATATCCTTCCCCTGCCATGCCCACCAAGCCATGCCATGCCCATCAAGCCACACCCACAGAACCGGTAGTAAAAGAAATTTGAATCCCACCGTTGCTTCCCATGCACTCAAAAAATGGTGTCATTGGTGTGATTTATCTAATTTCAATCAACATGCTTTGATACCGTTGGGTGAAAGTAATAATATGAGTTGATTCATAGCAGCTGTGAGTGACAAAAACCTACAAGCCACTTGGGGAGGGGAGGGGAAGGCAGAGTTACAAATCCTGGTGTGATTAAGAAGACTTGAGCTCACAGCGTTGCAATTAGACCATGTTGTTTACTTTTTTCCCCCATTAGGTCTATAATTAATCATCTAAGGGCTGATCCATAGGAACACCAAGTGGATTTAACTTCTGTGTGGTTTGTAATACTGACTTTCAACTGCCTCTATGGCTTCATGGTAAGAATACTGATTTGTAGGGTGTTTTCCTCACACTTTCTCTTTCAGCCTAAAATGGGACAGATGTAAAATGAGAAAGAAGTAGCTAATACTGCTAATGTTTATCAGGTATTTGCATCTGCTGTTTTAAAAATCAAATCAGCGAATACTGTGCCTGCTATTTGTATGAATTATCCTCTGATCCAGAAGCATTAGCTCTCTTCAATCTCCATCACATTTTTGTATTGATAGCAATGGCACTTAGACCTATATACTACTTCACAGGGCTTTACAGCCCTTTCTAAGCAGTTTACAGAGTCAGCATATTGACCCCAACAATCTGGGTCCTCATTCTATCGACCTCAGAGGATGGAAGGCTGAGTCAATTTTGAGTTAGTGAGATTCGAACTGCCAAATTGCAGGCAGTCGGCAGGCAGCAGTACTGCATTCTAACCACTGTGCCACCATAGCTCTTAATGATGAATGATGCATAGGTCTCCTGTTTGAACAGAGAGTTGGACTGGAAGACTTATAAGGTCTCTTCCAGCTCCAATCTGATTGATTGCTGAAGCTTCAGACTGTGGGCAAATTTATTCATGTTTTTTCTTCTTCTTCATGTCTCTTGTCACTGTTACATTTTTATAGTCTCTGATAAATGGTAGCAATTCTTGTTTTCCCCATCTCTTTTTCAAACAGGCATCAATGTGCCTTGATGTGGGTCTATATTTGGCTCTTATTATTATTGTTATGGTTGGTCATACAATCAGCCAGATGTTCATTTGGATTTGGCATTTTTATCCATTTCTTGAGTCCTTCCCAAGAACCTAGGATGTTGTTTTTTGATGGTGCTAAAGGTATCATCATAGGATGTAAGCTGTTTGAAATAAAGCTGCCTTTTGCAATTGACTGATGGGGATTTTGTCAATGCTGACAGTATTGAAGTGGTGTTCCAAATGTTTTGGGGTTGCACCCAAGGCCCCTATCACTATTGGTACTATCTTTGCTAGCTTTTGCCACGTTATTATTATTTTAACATAAACAGTTCCAATACTCTTTATTCTGGAAGAGAGAGACTTAGCATTTTGATGAAAGATACCTTAACTAAGAGAGTTATATGTCACTTGGAGGTAAATATCACCACTTCTTGTTAGACGTATTTATCTAAGGAGAACAGAAAACAAGTCAAAGCTAACAATGGACCAACCAATTAGTTCAGAATGAAGTATAAGCATTAGGTTTCTGAAACATTTCCTTCAGATTCGGTTATTTCAATATCATTTAATAAATATAAAACATGCTGAAAGAAAAACCTTCCTATTTGGTGTTCAAAATGCCACATGTTCATTTATACAAGATGTTATGAAGTACCAAGCTTAGAAAGTAAAATTATTTATGGTATCCTTTTGATTGTTTTGATGGTGTTGGTTCAAATGTGTGTGTGTGTGTGTGTGTGTGTACACAATGACACTTGTGTAAAAGAAAAATTGTCATTCCGGGTTTTTCAATGTAGATCATAGCTACTCAGTTCTTAGAAAAGCCAGTGAACCTAGAGACCTTTGGTGGCTAATAGAACCGAAGAGAACTCTGATTCTTCTATGGGTCACTGCTTTTATGCAATCCTCCCTTGAACTTATATTTTCAGGTTCCAGATGAATGCATGTAGTAAAGGTGTGCAAATCCATCTTTTCAGCTTCATTTCTGCACTGCCTCCAGAATGAAATAGGGGGATTGTGACTGTGGTATGTCAGACTGGATTTGGCACTTTTACCCACCTATCAAATCCTTCCCAAAGGACCTGAGGTAGGCAGATATGGATAGTGTTCCATACATCATCACAGAATGCAAGTTGTTGCAATTGGTGATTTTATTAATGGTGATGATGCCCGAGTGGTGTTCCAGTTGTTCTGGGATTATACCCAAGGTGATTGTTACTATTAGCAATAGTAATAACACTTAAGACTTATATACTGATTCACGGTGCCCTATCTAAGTAGTTTACAGAATTGGCATATTTCCCCAACAATCTGGGTCCTCATTTGACTGACCTTGGAAGGATGGAAGGCTGAGTCAAGCTTGAACTGGTCAGGATCGAACTGCTGGCAGTCAGCAGAATTTGCCTGCAGAATTGCATTCTAATCATGGTGCCAATACAGCAGAACAGCACATAGAATATGGAATGGAAAGGAAGGGAAGGGTATATATCTGGGTCAGGTAGCAGGTGCCTGTCTCTTTGAATTCTATTATCTCAGAGCATTTTAACATCTTCATTATTTATTATTATTATTATTATTATTATTATTATTATTATTATTATTATTTAATCTTTAGTGAGATTCACAGCCTTTGGGGCTGGTTGATAGCTCAACAGCTCGAGTCCTAACCAAGGACTTAGGAACTGTTCAGGTAGCATCAGAGGATATAAGCTGTTCCAAGTAGGGTGGTTTTTTGTAAAAATCAGGGTATTTAAGTCTGATAAATTCAGGATTTCCAAATAGCGAGGCAGCCCTTTAGGTATTGCTCCAAGGGCTCCAATCACAATTGGGATAACACACGATTTCTTTTTCCAAAGTCACTCAACTTCAATTTGTAAGTCCTGATACTTTGTGATTTTTTTCTTGCTGCGTGTCTACAATTCATGCATCACCAGGTATTGCAATGTCAATAAACCAAATCCTTTTCTTCTCAATTATTGTTAAGTCAGGCGTGTTGTGGGCCAAATGCCTGTCTGTCTGAATTCTGAAGTCCCACAAGATCTTGACTTTTTCATTCTCCAGAACCTTCTCAACCTGATATTCCCAGTAGTTGCTACTATACTCAAATCCAAACTTTTGGCATAGTTTCCAGTGAATGATTTTAGCAACTTGGTTATGGTGTTCTAAGTAGTCAGTTTGTGAAATTTTGCTGCATCCACTGATTAAATGGTCAACTGTTTCATCTTTCTCATTACAGAGGTGGCATTTGCTGTTGGTGGTGACATGCTGAATCTTTGCCTTCATGCAATTTGTGGCTAAGGCTTGTTCTTGAGCAGCCAAAATAAAGCCTTCAGTTTCTTTTTTCAGTATTCCTGATTTTAGCCAATTCCAAGTAAGATTATTATTATTATTATTATTATTATTATTATTATTATTATTCAAAGTTACTCAGGTGTTTAGACTAGATTTGGCATTTTTCCACCTATTATTCTTTTGATTATTATTTAAAAATTGTGGTAGCTGCCCACTTCCAATAGATTCATTAGATGCTACCTCTATTCTCAGTCATCCAGGTCATGGTTGTCCTAAACATGCTTTCTCAAGAGGCAATGGGACTTTCTTTGTTTTTCCTTGAAGACATTTCTCATCCACGAAAAGAATCAATGGAAGAAGTTTCTTGAATAAGAAGTGAAATGTCTTCAAAGAAAAACAAAGAAAGTCCAGTTGCCTCTTGAAAAAAAGCACTCTTGGGGCATATATGTTACCTCCTTTGCTTTGTCCTCTCTTCCTTTGCATCTCTCTCCCACCTCAATTTCTGGTAGAAATTTCTATTTTCATTCATATTCCAGCATGCAAATGTGGCGTAAGCAATTTATGCAGGAGCACAAGTGATGGAGAAGTTGTTACAAGCCTGACTGAACATAAGCAGACGTTCATTATGAGGGATACTCTATGGAAATGCTGAAAATAAAAATGCACCTCTTCTCACTCACTGTTGTGTTGTACAGAGGGGCCTGTTTTGGGAAACTGAGGAACCTTCCTAGGAATCTTGTGTCATATTTGCAAAATACCTGGAAGATAAAGCCATTTTCAATGCAGACAAAACTACTATTAATAAGACCAGAGGAATAAGATATCCTGAGCCCTAGGTAACTGAATTTGTAAACCTCAAGATCAGGGGTGGGATTCAACTGGTGTAACAACCAGTTCGGTGAGTGTGCACTTTGCGTGCACAAGCAACATTTGCAACTCACTTTCAGATGCAAGCCCTGTGTGTAAAACAGCTGATGCGCAGCAGTTCACTGTCCCGCGCAAAGCAGCTGAGCTGGAAAACCTGGAAATAAAGCACAGACTAGAGCCAGGACAGACAGGTGGGCCCAACAGCTGATCGATGGAGCGAACCAGTTCACCTGAACCGGTAGAATCCCACCCCTGCTCAGGGTGTGGGGAATCTTCTTATTGGGACACATGAAGATTACTACCTCCATACTCAAGCTCCATTCAGGTTTTCTGAACTCAGAAAATTCACCAGATCAAGACATAAAGTGGATAAGCAGACCAATGTGCCTACCATCCCTGTCTTAATGTTCCCTTTTATTTATATCTATTTCATATATTAATAATCATGTTTATACACACACACACACACACACACACATATATATTATCAAATGCATGCTTGACAAAATAAATAAATAAAATTAATAAAGTCTCTGGATACTACCTGTCTCCAAAACTTCATTCAAGTGACATCAGTTTTATTTTTTTCTGAGTGAATGGCTGGGTGGTTTGCATTGTTAAAAACCAAAGTGCATTATTCCTGCATGTGGAACTAAACTGGGGGGCTCACCTGTTACAAAGCCAAAAGCCAGCACTATCGAAGAGTCTCCGTGGTCATGTGGCTGGTTAAACACTGCAGGCACAGGAACACTGTACCTTCCCACCAAAGTGTTCCCTATTTTTCTACTTGCATTTTTTACATGCTTTCAAACTGCTAGGTTGGCAGAAGCTGGGACAAGTAATGGGAGCTCACTCCATTACACAGCTAGGGGTTTGAACTGCCAAACTGCCAACCTTTCTGATCGACAAACTCAGCATCTTAACCACTGAGCCACTGCATCCCTTTCTTAGTAAGTATGCACTTCAACTATTTGAGCTGTGGCAAGTCATTTGATACCAATCAACAATAAGATGTTTGGCACTGCATCTGTTGATTACTTCCAAAAGAAAACAGGCATTCAGTCCAGAAATCTCTGGATCAAATCTCAATTGTTTCTGGTGGTTAATAAATCCCTTTCTGTGAAATGATAAGCCAAGTTCATTAAGAAGAAGAAAATATTTCTGCACTGGATCTAGGAATTACTCCTAGGAAGCCCGGGAATGTTCTTGTTCTAAAAACATTTGTAAACAAGGACAACAGATGTTCTTAACTGCCCTTAGATTTGGATTTCAGTTCTGTTATGTTTGCATGAAGAGTCAGATGCGAAGAGCTTCAGTGAAGAGTTTATTAAGTGACTACAGCTCGAATGGACCCGACTTGGCTGGGCTACAGCTGCTTCTTATAGCCAGCAGCCATAGTTGCCAGCCAATCAGAGTGCAGGGTTTTCCTGCACTATTTAAACCAATCCTATTTGACATTTTACAAGAACAATTCAAACTAAACCAATAACATTCAACCTACATACATAACAAGTTCCACTTAAAGTATAAGCTTTGTAAATTTGGTCAGAAGTATATTCTCCATTCTAAATGAAGAGCCTCCCAAAATGATGGCTTAGATCCAGGAATTTCCGGGAACTTAAAAAGAAATGACACAAAATCCAGGTGACTGTCAGTAAAATACGAAGTCTTCATAAAAATAGAATAGAATAGAATTCTTTATTGGCCAAGTGTGATTGGACACACAAGGAATTTGTCTTGGTGCAAATGCTCTCAGTGTCCATGAAAGAAAAGATACATTCGTCAAGAGTCAGGAATCATCAGGTACAACACTTAATAATAGTCGTAGGTGAAATGAAGTAAGTTTGGAAACAGGTTAGAGGCAGATGGAATATTCTTTCCACTATGATGTTGAGCATAATAACAGTAAGGTTGAAGGTTGAAAAGAAAGCCTACTAAACATAGGAAAATGAAACAGATAAGATAGGTGGATGGGATGAAGGAAGGAAGTTCTAAGAGGAGAAACTATATTTTGTGGTCTGAGAAAGGTTGAGTATTGGTGTCATCAGTGTCATAGTATCATCTGACCAATATAACCTAGATCTTTGGGAATTTCGGGCAAAATGAGAGGGAGAGGGAGGGAGAGGGAAGGAGAGAGAGAAAGAGAGGGAGAGGAAGGGAGAGGGAGAGGGAGGGAGAGGGAGAGAGAGAGAGAGGGAGGGAGACAGAGACAGAGTTTAATAGTTAAATAGTTTTGTGCATTTCATTATTAACTATACCATTCAAGCAATTTTTTTTCTTGCTGGTATTCAAGCTTTGCTCTTTCCTATACAGTAAGGCATGCATAGAGGATAAAAGGCAAAATGAATGGCATTAATATAATTTGACCTCTGTTATCAGAAGCCAACAGAATTAATAATGTTATTAGATCTGTAGGAGGAATGTATTTTTTGTATGAATCATTTCAAGATCACCAAGGAGGTTGGTGTAATTTGTTCGATTAGCTGTGCTTTTGTCTCTGTCTGTCCTCTTACGCATTTAATATTTTTAAAGGGGGAAAAAGTGGGGAGGGGCAAACCCAAACAAAAGATTTTCTGTGCAAGCGGGGACAACTGCTTTGCATTCTTTTTATCTAGCTTTGTTGCCTGCCATGATAGTCCAAGCTTGTAGAAAGAAACGTGTGTGTTCTGAAGACCGTAGGAAGTTAGTGTTCAAAGCTGGCGTTTATATCAGCATCAATAGGAACTGATAATAAAAGACTGTTGACAGTATGAATTGCATTCTGGATTGGGAGAAAGAGAGGTTCAATGCCACAAAAACCTATTTTGCATTTGTCAATGCAAATTTTACAAATAAATAAACATAAATTCCCAATAACTCAGCCCCAAACAGGATTGAAAGGTGTAGTCACACTGTTTGATCACTTAAATAAAGATATAAGACATGGATGCATATTTAATATACTGAATAAAGGAATGCTAATAATCATTGTCTTATATCTGATATTCACATGGGTACTATTTAGTCAAAATCCATATGCTAGCTCTTTATCCAACCTGTGTTTATATTAATCCAGCTTTTTACTTCTGCATCCCATCCCTTGTGTGATCCTATAGATGATAGGATCTTATAGTTCTTGCAGTCCTACCCAATCTTCATTTCCAGTTTATAATCCTACATGATCTGGCTTCTATATTCCCTAGACAATCACCCTGACTGTAATGTTTGGTTCCTGTACTGCTGCACCCATGGAGTTTGTGCAGAGGTGGTATTCAGCAGGTTCTGACCAGTTCTGGAGAACCAGTAGCAGAAATTTTGAGTAGTTTGGAGAACCGGCAAATCCCACCTCTGACTGGCCCTGCCCCCGTCTATTCTCTGTGTCCCATTGAGTCCCAACTGATTCGCTGGGTCTTCTTTTGTTGCCCTGCACAGGAGAATGGAGCTGAAAAGCAGGTTAGTGGGGTGGGGAGGGAATGGGATTTTGCAGTAACCTTCCCCCTGTAGTGGGGAGGGAATAGAGATTTTACAGTATCCTTCCCCTGCCATGTCCACCAAGCCACACCCACCAAGCCACCCCCACAGAACCGGTACTAAAAAATTTTGAATCCCACCACTGAGTTTGTGAAGGTATGAAAGGTCATGGATGAAAAATGAAACATGAAATTCAGTAAGAGTAGTGAAAGACAGAAAGTTTTGTTCTGGAGTATTTCAGCATATGGAGTATATGGAATGAAGACTTCTAATAAAATGGAGATGATTTTCAAACAGCTCTCAAAATAGGATGTGTGTCAAGTTGGTTCCTGTGTAGGCAATTGTGATGACACCCACATTATAAAATACCAGGAAATATGAGAAGGCAACCAAAATGGCGTTCGTTGAATCTTATTGGGAATTATAGAATTGGGTACAAACTATAGTACTTAGTAATCATAGTTCAGAATTTCCCACCTTAAATCTTTTGGAATTCTAATCCACCCCTGGCTAGACCTTGAATTGTGTGGATATGCAATTGGTAGGAATAAGTTAAACTTTAATTTGCAAATTTTATTTGTTTTTACATGTCCCCAGTCTTTGGATAAAGCAGAACAGCAAGGAGCCCTGAATATGTTATGAAGATCGTATTTATGATCCTTCTTTGATTCATTTTGAGAAGACTTCTCTCTATACATTTTAGCCTTCTTTTTTTGGTGAGGAGTGGATCTATGATTCTGGGACACAATGGAGGGAGGTAGACAGATTTTTCTTCCTTTCCATGGTTTTCTAATTGTCTAAATTCACAATTAAAAAAACAAACAAATGGGGAACGATGAAAAGAGAGATATAGAGAGAGGCATGATGAGGATTTGAAAATTATAATTTTAAAAATGGATCAGGTCTTGAATCTGGATCACATATATATCCCCAATTAACAATAATATTTAAAACTCTGGAAGAAATTGGCCTTCTACCCACTTTCTTGGGCTGGTTGCACCTGTCAACCCTTGACTAATGATCTATTATTGTTCTCCACCTGTCATTGAAAGTGCTAAAGGCAGGTCCAATCTAAAGCTGAAATGGGGAGTAAAAATTAGAGTGGAATAGTAAACAGATTGTGAGGGAAGTTGGAGGATGAAGCTTCTGTGCTTGTCACATACAAGTGTTGTGATTGCTACCTTTGGCATGGGTGAAGATGGGCAGCAGATTGAGGCTGAATGTAGAGGTGTGTGTTTCTTGGCATCCTTCCCTCAAAACAATGCTATAGAGCCCTGCACACCAGAACAACTAGACACAAGGGGAGTACTTACAAAGTCTGCACTACTATTACTATTAATCTTCTCATCGCTCCTTATCACCCATCCCCTCCCACTTGTGACTGTATGACTGTAACTTTGTTGCTTGTATCCTAATGATTTTTATTGACTGTTTCCAGGTATGATTTGATTGTTTATTGTACCCTATGACTCTTATTAAGTGTTGTACCTGATGATTCTTGACTCTTGATGAATGTATCTTTTCTTTTATGTACACTGAGAGCATTTCCACCAAGACAAATTCCTTGTGTGTCCAACCACACTTGGCCAATAAAGGAATTCTAATTCTAATTGACTGTGGTTTGAGATTTGAGTTAAACCCATCTGGGGTTATCACTGAGACTGGAATTCCGTGTCAGAATTCAGGCTGACTTGGGAGTACAATTGGATCTTCCCTGGTTGAAGCTCCTTGCTAGAATATGCTATTTTTCTATCGCTCCTCCGCCACCTCATTTCCTGACCTATGAAAGACTACATGGCTAGACACTGTCATAATTTTTATTTTACTTTAAAGCAAACAGACACTAAAATAACGGAGTTGGAAGGAGATATCTAGGTCACTGATTTCAATTCCCTGTTCAGTGTGGGAAATTAAATTAAAGCCTTCTCAACAGATATACTTTGATATAACTTCTGCCCAAATATATTAGAAGTGGGAGGGTAGCATTTAGTACTGTAAAGGGCTTTCTTCTAGGTGAGATCATTTCAGATATTTGAAAAAGTCTGTATCTCCATTTTTCAGAGCTAAAGCCTCCTTTCCTTCCTTTCTTCCTTTCCTTCTTCTCTTTCCTTTTTTTCCTTCCTTCTTCCTTCCTTCCCTTCTCTTCCTTTTCCTCCCTCCCTCCCTTCTTCTCTCCCTCCCCCCTTTTCTTTCCCTTTCCTCCCTCCCTCCCTTCCCTTCTCTTTCCTTTTCCTTTCTTCCTCCTTCCCTTTCTTCCCTTCTCTTCATTTTTCCTCCCTCCCTTCTTCTCTCCCTCTCTCCCCTTCTCTTTCCCTTTCTTCCATCCCTTCTATTCTCTTTCCTTTTCCTTCCTTCCTTCCTTCCATCCATCCATTCAACCATTCCAGCTCTGTTTATTGCCACATAATTATCTTTATTGTGAGGGAACAAAGGCCCATCTATTTGATTGTGATAATCACAATGATTCTACGGCATACAGGAGTTGAATATGAAATTTGGTTTAAAACATGCCCAGAGGGTGGGAAATTGCTTCTTCCTCCCGAGCACATTAAAAACACTATCGTAAAACAGAGAACAGAAGCAGAGAAAGGGGGAGGGATAAGGGGAAACAAAGGTGCATTCACCATGCATTTCAAAGCTAAAAAAAGAAAAGGCATGGAATCAAGTGAAGGAATTCCTCCAGGGTCTAAATTAACGGTTTTGGGGGAAATTAAAAAAAGAAATCAGCCATTTGCAAACGTTTGTTACGTTCTTGTTGAACTTTTACTTATTGCCGTAAGATTGGCTTAGGAGATCTTGAAGCTGGTTTGTGAAATATGTACTTCTAAGAAAAAGTTATCATATGGTATCACCATATAGGCTTTCATGAATTAATTTCTTGTGAAATCACGTTTTATACCCAAATAATTCTTTGTTACATTCATGATAGATGATGGATGGATGGATGGATGGATGGATGGAAGGATAATAGATAGAAAGACAGATAGATAGATAGAAAGAAAGACAAATAATAGATACAATGGTGCAAGATAGATAGATGACAGTGTCATGCCTCTGGTGGAGACTGACTCTGAGGGAGAGAAGGAACAGCTGACAGGGAGTGGAAGTGTGGTTCTGGAGCTTGTGGAAGAGGCTGGGGAAGGGCAGAGGCTGGCTGAGCAGTCAGAGGAAGACTCAGGCCCATCCCTTATCCTTCCTAGGGCACACAGGGAGGAAAGGATAAGGGAGAGACATGGTCTACGTGGGAGGAGAGGGCCTTGATCCTCTTTATGGACTGCAGCTGTGATAACTGAATAAGAGTTTGGATGTGCATACTGGCGTGTTTTATTTTGGTCTGAAGTTATCTTGGTTGGCGTCCTTCCAAAAGACTGCGTCTTGTTATCTCCTTGAATTTGGTAAATACTTCTCCTGTTCCATTGTGGAAATTTCATCATTGTAGATTGTTTGGTTTTTTATTTCACCTCTACCTGCTCATTAAGTTCGGACTGTATTGCTTTCTTTTGAAAACTATTTTTGAGTACGTTTGATCTCCAACTGAGTATTATTGAACAGTGAGGCCATGTTGGAGTCATTAAAGGACATTTATTTATGTTTTGGATTTTGTGACATTTGTGTTACACTATCACAGATAGATGATAGATAATAGATAGATAGATAGATAGATAGATAGATAGATGATAGATAGATAGATAAGATATAAATAAATGGTTGATAGATGACAGCTAATCTCCAGCTAAATGACAGATGATATAGAGAGATAGGTAGGCAGGTAGGTAGATAGATGATAGATAGATGATAGATAGATAGATAGATAGATAGATAGATATATAGATATAGATATAGATATAGATATAGATATAGATATAGATATAGATATAAATAGATGATAGATGTTGGATAGGTAGGTAGGGAGATGTATGAGAAAGAGAATCTTGGAAGTTTTTTATTTTTTTATTTTATTTTATTCATATTTATATCCCGCCCTTCTCCGGAGACTCAGGGTGGCTTACAATTTTTGGAGCACAACCCAATGTGCTCAGCAATAGCCTTCATTCTATTGTATATGCCTGCTTATTACTAAGCGGCATTTTTACAAAGTCAGCTTATTGCCCCCAACAATCTTGGGTCCTCAGTTTACCTACCCTGAGAGGATGGAAGGCTGAGTCAACCTTGAGCCTGGTGGGATTCGAGCCTGCACTAATTGCAGGCAGCTGGAACTAAGTGCTAGGCATTTAACAGCCTGCACCACCAAGGCTCTTTTATACTTAGCAAGGATAGAGGGTATCAGTATCACAGTAAGAGTTATCACTAAACATTGTTTGCTTTTCCCGAACACAATTTGTTTGGAAAATCAAGGTTCACATGCCTTCTTAAGAAGTAAAATGTCATCTCTAGGGGACCTGCTGCAAACCATCTCAAATATTCAAGTGAACAGTACAAAGGCAACAAATAAAAGCATAGGACTAGTTAGAACTTGCTCCAGGATGTAAATCAATAATCACCTTCTAGATGTTGTGAAAATTAGGGACATCCATACAAGCAGAGCTGTGTTGAAGGACTGGAGTCGATAGGAAAAAGAAGAAGAAAACAGCAATACAGAGGAAAAAAATACGATTCAGTTCAGCATTTCAAACAGGACTCAGCACAAGGGCTGAATAATGAAACAAAGCCAATATATTCACCATGCCAGGAAGGTTTCTGTTAGAAAGATGTTGGAATTATTTAAAAAGGTTAGCCTATGAATAAACATGATTCATCAAGGCCTCCTGCACTTGCAACAAGCAATGCTAATGAATAATAAAAGTGTAATGGGGACTGGCAAAGAAATTAATGTTAATCTTATCTAAAGCAGATACAAATTAATATTGGAGCAACATTTTTGTAATCACTTCTGGAGGCAAAAATTCAATTAATGTGACTGAATCAATATTTCAGATCTCGGTCCCTGGAAATTTTCTCTTTCCAGTCATCCTTCCCCCCTCCCCCACCTTCTTTGTGTTTGAAGAAGCTGGTTTGGAGCACAACTATCATGCTACCCCAACAACAACAACTTCAAATCAATACTCAACTTTTGAACAGGGCTTGGATTTTTGCAAGGGGTAAGAAATGGGCTCTGTTTGCCAAATTCCAAACTTTCTAATCTAACTGATCTATAAACCACATGCTCTCTCTTTTCTCCTTATTAGCTAGCTGTCTTATTAGAGCTAAATTCTAAGATTGTTTTGTTTTGCTCTTCTTCCTTCAGTTAACAGTCAGAGGTAAATCTTCTATAGAAGTTTTTCTTATCTCAGACTCAGATTAAATGTAAGTGTGTGTGTGTGTGTGAGAGAGAGAGAGAGAGAGAGATACTTAGTAGTGATCCCCATGGCCTCAATTGTTCTGCAAGGTCCTTGTGCTCTCTGAGCTTAGCTGTTTTCTTGAAAATGTTTCATTATCTGAACTAGGTAACATCATCAATGCTAGAAGGGAGGGGGTATGGAGGAGGAGGAGGAAAAAGAAAAGGAGGAGAAGAAGAATTGTTTTCTTCAGTGTTTTCAATTTACAAAGAAGAGGAGATAATTAAGAAGGTGTTCGAATTGCAGAACCTGGATGGTTCAGTCATGAGGTTGGGATGATTATAACCTTAAGTTTGAGTTTGAATTTGTGTTTATGTTTATGTTTATTTGGACTTATAAGCCACCCTCTCCCCTCAGGGCCATAAAAACAAGCAATACAAAAATTAAAACAATTTTTTTTAATTACATTTATATGCCGCCCTTCTCCGAAGACTCAGGGCTTACAATTTTTGGAGCACAACCCAATGCTCAGCAATAGCCTTCCTTCCATTGTATATGCCTGCTTATTACTAAGCGGCATTTTTACAAAGTCAGCTTATTGCCCCCAACAATCTTGGGTCCTCAGTTTACCTACCCCAAGAGGATGGAAGGCTGAGTCAACCTTGAGCCTGGTGGGATTCGAGCCTACAGTAATTGTAGACAGCTGGATCTTAAGAGCAGGCATTTAACAGCCTGAGCCACCAAAGTTCATTAAAAATATTAAATTGCAGCCAAATAAACATTCCAGATTAAAACCCTGATCCCCTGTCAGTCCAGGCCGGATTGTAAAAATAACCATGTTTTAAGGTCACGACGGAAGGAGCAGAGATCAGGGGCCAGGCACAATTCCAGGAGGAGAAGGAAGGAGGAAGGAGGAAGGAGGAGGAGGAGGAGGAGGAGGAGGAGGAGGAGGAGGAGGAAGAAGAAGAAGAAGAAGAAGAAGAAGAAGAAGAAGAAGAAGAAGAAGAAGAAGAAGAAGAAGAAGAAGAAGAAGAAGAAGAAGAAGAAGACATCTATGGAACCTTTGGTTGTTCTCTGAGCTTGATCGTTTTCTTGCAGATGTTTCATTATCCAAACTAGATAACATCATCAGTGCTGATGATGTTACCCAGTAGGGTCATGAAATGTCAGCAAGGAAACAGCCAAGCTCAGAGAGCCCCAATGACCCCTCATTTCAACCCTGAGCATCATATATTCTCCTTGATCAGTACTCACTTATTTTGTAACTTCCTTCTTTTCCAACCCTTCCCTTCTCCTGGCCTTCCTGCTTTCTTCTCCTGTCTCTTAACGTTCAAATGAACTGGTGTTTAATATGCAAATCATAGGTGAGATGAGATGGGGGGAATCACTATCAGGATCCTACCAAGCAGGGAACAGTGGGGGAAGTGTTTTCATCTCCTATGGCGGGTCTGATGAAAATTGCTCCTTAAATGGGCTTATTTACATTGGGAGGAATTAAAGTGTGAATTCTTAGAGGCAGTGATTTCTCTTGCTCTCTGAAGTACAGAAACCTTGATGTGGTTTTGATAGTAGATCTGAAAATGTCTGGGGCCTTGGAGAAGCCTGACCAAAAGAAAAAGGAAAAAAGATGAAAAATGAGCAAACTTTAGCAAAACAAATAAAACACTTGGTTTTTCTTTTTAATTCATCTCCAACCCAGGGAGGAAAAGTTGACACAAACTTTCTCTCAATGTTTCTTTTCCCTGTTTAGTAAGTTCAGTCAATGGAAGGCAAGTCACAGTTATTGCAGAAAGAGTGTCCCTATTCTTTTGGGGAAGAAAAAAATAAATCAGTTGAAACTAGAAAGGCTTTTAAGAAGAAAAAAAAGATAACCTTTCAGCAAAATAAAAGTACTCTCTATTGTCCCTCCTTTAAGTATATGATTGCAACTTCTCTGTCACAATAGTTGATTGATCCTGGCTGATTCTAGAAAGTACTTAGAAAACTAAATACTAGCTGGAGAATAAGAGGTTGATAGAATAGAATAGATAGAATAGAATTCTTTATTGGCCAAGTGTGATTGGACACACAAGGAATTTGTCTTGGTACAAATGCTCTCAGGGTACATAAAAGAAAAGATTCATTCGTCAAGAGTCAAGAATCATCAGTTACAACCCTTAATAACAGTCATAGGGTACAATAAGAATAGAGTAGAGTAGAGTAGAGTAGAATAGAATAGAATAGAATAGAATAGAATAGAATAGAATAGAATAGAATAGAATTCTTTATTGGCCAAGTATGATTGGTGTACATAGAAGAAAAGATACATTTGTCAAGAGTCAAGAATCATAAAGTACAACACTTAATAAGAGTCATAGGGTACAATAAGCAATTGATGCTTAAAAGGGGAGTGGCCAGTCATTGTGTTGTACTGTATTGTTTCACAAAAGCTACCTAGGCATAACTCACAGTGAAAAAGATATTATTTGATAACCTTTATCTGTAGGTTTCCATTTCACTATATTGATCAAATTTGGAGTGAATATATTTAGGGGAATTTTTATTTTGGCAATAGTTTAGATCTAAGCACTTCCCAAGAACTTAGTACAGGGTGCCAAACTCATGGTGTCACTGCGGTGTCACGTGACATAGTGGGACTTTTCCCTCTTCGCTAAACTGGGTGGAGGTGGGGCCAGCACATGATGCATACGGCCTGCAGGCCATGAGTTTGACACCCCTGACTTAGGATGATACCAAGTTCAAATTAAATCACACTACAACTAACCAGTAAACTACCTTAGCAAATAGACTTGACTAGAATGGAACAGAACAGGATGGAGTAGAATGGAACAGAATGGGAGAAAAGTAGAATAGAACGGAACAGAACAGGAGTAGGGTAGAGTAGAGTAGAGTAGAGTAGAGTAGAGTAGAGTAGAGTAGAACAGAACAGAACAGAATAGGAGTAGGAGAGAACAGAATACAATGTAAAATAAAATCAGCTACTTTCAAAGTAAGGGAGAACAAGCTAGAGGACAAATATCCAGTTTTGGGAACCATATCCTAAATTTTAAGAACAATAATAAGCAATATTTCCACTTTTCCCATTGTTCTAGTCTCACATTTTGTTCTGCTTCATAAGAACAATACTTTTTTTCTGTATTCCATAAATATTTCATTTGGCACCTACCACCATCAATTCTTGTTATTCTTCCTTCCCAATTAAAGTTGTTTTGGGTGGTGAGGAAGACTTAAGTAATGAAATCACATAAGCTTTTCCCATTACTGGTTTGCCACTGAGGCAGATTGTTTTGTTACTTTGTGTAAATCTTTGAACAACATTTGTACCAAATAGGTGCTAAAACCACCACTTGGTAGATTTGAATTGTGTGAAGCAAAGAAGCAGCTTGGTCTGCTCTCTGTCCCCTGATCACAAGCTGGATAGATAACTCCATCCCAGGAAAACAGAACACTTCACCTCACCTTCCCTGCTTCTTAATCAACAAACTATCATACACATCATGAAAAGAACGTTGCACAGCTCTTGTACTGAATGTGAAATATTTAGCTCCCTAAAGATTCAAAGATTTATCTTTGATTGAAACCTTTTCCATCACTGATGCTGCAAATATTCCTCTTCCTTTCAGCTTTCAAAAGAAGAAAAATACATTTCAACGTATTTATTCCTGGCTAAGCACACGTCGCATGATAAAGGGGAGAATGTTAGATAAGACCAATTCTAAGCTTCTATACATTTTTTTTTAAAATAAACATAGCCCAAGGTCAGTGGTGGGTTTCAAAGAGGTTTACCATGGGTTTGGTGGGCGTGGCTTGGTGAGTGCACTTTGTGCGTGCACACACACTTTGCACACGTGTGCGCCAAATGCACACTTTGTGCACACACAGAGGCATCCCTATTCACCTCCTGCCGTCCTGCACTCTCCCTGTCGCTTCAACAGCTGATCTGTTGTGCCGTGCAAAGCATCTGCACTTCAAAAACAGGAAATGAAGGTCAGTATGGGAGCCCGGGCAGGTAGGTGGGCCCCAACTGCAGAGTGTCAGAGAGACTCAGAGCGAACAGATTCTCTTCCAGCTGATCTTCGGTGCTACCGGTATGCCAGAACCAGGCCAAACCAATAGAACAGCACCACTGACCAGGATTCTTGTTGTGTTTTTGTCTTTCTCCTCCACTTTTTCCCATCCTATTTGGTAGACTGAGCAGGCTGAGCTTAGAGAAGAATGACATATTTCAATGGCTGATGATGTTCTTCACCCAGTCATGTCCAACTCTTGGCAATTCTACTATGGGCCAAGTCTCTCCACATCTTCTGACCTTTCAGGACTTTGAGTTCTTTCTCAACACAGGCTAATAAGTCTGTCTGTCTGGATTGACAATAGTTGTCTGCCACATCTATTCATCTCCCCCACTGCCTTTTAACCCCAGAGATAGGGTTGGGCTTTGCTAGCAGTGATGGCAATTCCGTCCCAAGGACCAGCTCATAGATTTCACCTGTTCTCCTCTCCCCTGCCTTCTGTCCATCTGTGTGTCAGGCACTGGACCCAGCTATTCCTCTTCTTCGTCATCAGCCACCTCCAGACCTGGGGGCTGTTGACTCTCCATCTAAGGGCTGATGGGCAGCCCAGGTTCTGCCTCTGCCTCTCTCTCTCTGCCAGCTTCATTCCCTCACTCCCACGCCTCCTCCTCCTCCTCTGATTTGTCTGCTGGAGGGGCAGGTGGTCAACAGGCCACAATATCACTATACCTGTTTTACTTTTGGTTTCCAGCATCTTAAAAAAATCCATAGAAAATTCTGTTGTGGGTTCCAATTACTGCTGGCCATCAAGTAGATTAGGTAACCTTGTGTCAATCAGTACATTATAGCTTATTCATTCTATCTGCGTATTTATTTAGTGTGTTTTATAGCCAAGCAGTTCATAATTAAAATGATTGAAATAATTGAAAAGATGAAATAATAGTCATTTACACCGAAGGCTGTTCAATGCAAGCATCTTTTCTTCATCAGCAATGAACTTTAAAAACATCAGGTTGGGACAGAGTCTCATTTCTGTTTTCATTTAATAGAATCAATATTCGTTTCATTATAATCATCTAAAGAGATGAGAGAAAAATGAAGAAGACGAGAAAGCAAATATAAAAGCAAGCCCTCATCTCGCCACTGTGGGTTTTTGTAAACTAAATAATACTTAAGCAGAACTGATAACGAAGAAACCAGCCATACAATGAATATTGCATAATGCACACAAAGATTTCTGAATAAGCAACACATTTTTAGAGAATTAATATGAACCCTAAGTTGGATTCCCAGATATAGTCTGCCTTTCATTTCTATTTTCCAAATAAAGAATTAGTTGGCTCAGCTATAAACAAATTAAACATTAATAATGCTTGTGGCATATGTGACATGCAGACTTAGCACCATAGGAGCTAAACTTTGCACACTGAACTGCAGAGTTGAAAAGTATCCAAGGTAAGATTATTCATATGTAACAAGACATCGGCCACCGTGAGTTTTGATACCATCCACTTGCTACAGCTTGTGCATGTGGCTGGATCACCCAAGATAACACACACGTTTCTCAACAAGGTAGTAGTTATGCCAATGGCCTCTGATGGAGTCAGGAAAGGAAACCTGACAATATTGTGATTTCCTATGAAAGATTGCGTTGATTCCAGGGATCAAATAATTTCTGTTATTTTCTGTATTATAGAACCTTTTTGTACAAATGTTTAATTACTGTTATATAAAAGGAACTGAGCAATAGCAATAGCACTTAGACTTATATAGTGTTTTGCACTGCTTTAAAGCCCTCTCTAAGTGGTTTACAGAGTCAGCCTATTGCCCCCAACAATCTGGGTCCTCATTTTACCAATGTCAGAAAGGTGGAAGGCTGAGTCAACCTTGAGCTGCTGAGAATCAAACTGCTGGTAATTAGCAGAATTAATTTGCAATACTGCATTCTAACTACTGTGTGACCATGGCTCTAAGAAAGGAAGGAGAAATGGGTTAATGGTAGTCAGTATTACAAGGAACTTTTTACTTTGCAGCTAATATTTTCCTCAAAGCCAAATTATTTCCCTCTGTCATTAATTCTTGTCCTTTCCTTGTTCCTTCCCATTCCCAACCTTGTTCCAGATGAATAAAGAGAGGATCCACATAGGTTTCTGGGAGACCAGGTTTACTACCTTCAAAGGAGGAAAATGTTGGGACTCCTATGACCACCTCTGAACATCTCCTCGCCTTTGGTCTAATGGAACTTAACTGGTGTTCAAAACCCATTCTTTTTCCTTTGGATTTCTGATGCAAATTGTGACTTCTGTTCTTTGGCTCTGAAGTTCCTTCTCTAGTTTCCATTTCATCTCTCTCTTGCTAACCAACCACTTCTTTACATGCAATTCACCCTTCAAACCAAGCATCAGATATCTAAAATCACCATAACAAACTCAAGCTTTTATGAAGTCTAACCATGCCGATTCATTGTTCTTCAAGAGATAAATGATTATTCAGTCCATATTTTATTTTGACAAGTTTCAGCTGTTTTATTTCAATTTTCAAATCAGTATGCAAAAGATATCCACTTATATATTCTCCCTAAAACACAATCTCTTTGCTGCTCCTTGAACAAAGCATCATATAAGGCGTTTTAGCCAAAAAGTGCTTTTCACAGAAATTACAGAGAAAAGAAATATTGCAGTTCACCATTAACTTACACATTCCAAAGAGTACTGAAATGTCTCTAGGCAGTAAAATTCACAGGAAGTATTTTTTAAGACTCTAGATGTAGATTATCTTCCTCAAGGGAAGCCTTCCAGAGGCTATCCTCAATTTTCTAAGTCTACAAGTCTGCAAGAGAGCAAAGAGAATTTTCAGCATTTGGTGACATCCTACTAGTCCTCTGGAGTTCTGATGTCCACATCTGGATGTTCTACAGTTAGTAACTCTTGTGATTTAGTTTGCACAAGGATTTGCATTAGGTCACAATTAAGAATATGCACAAAAGACATGCTGCAATTATTTGTAAGATGTTTATCAGCCAGTGAACTTGGTTAATTAAGGACTTGAAAATATTTGCTTAATTCTCTACATTGAGCTTTAATTAAAGGAATACAACAAAGGACATATCAGTTATTTCCTATGAACAAAATCCCTAAAGTCTACCAGGAGCATGTTTTGCTACAGTGAGCAATGAACTGTCAAGAGGTTGTTGTTGTTGTTTACATTGAACATTATTCCGTTTTACTTGTAAATATTTCCTGAAATGTTCTGAACAGTGGTGGGATTCAATTTCTTTTTACTACCAATTCTCTGGGCATGGCTTGGTGGGCGTGGCAGTGGAAGGATACTGTAAAATCTCCAGTCAGAGGTGGTATTTGCCGGTTCTCCGAATTACTCAAAATTTCCGCTACTGGTTTTCCAGAACTGGTCAGAACCTGCTGAATACCATCTCTGTTTCTGAAATATGGAAAAATAGAAGAGTTATTTTTTTTTCTTAAATTGATAAAAGCATATCATTTGAATGAAGAAGTAGTGCATGATCCAAAGACATGGAAAGACCTGGCCCGTAGAATTGCCAAGAGTCAGAGATGACTGAATGGCTAACACCATCAACCTATCATTTGAAAAACAAACCAAGCAACAAAAAAAAACTGACCTATATAATTTACAGTAAATTTACTCCAGCCCTGTAAAATTGACCCATGTGTTTTGCAGTAGATCAATGCATTTAATAAATGAAATTTAACATTTAAATGAATAAAAATAGATGAAGTCAAGAAACAGGTTTTAAGAGTATTATAGATTTCTAATTAAAAGGACATGTATATTCATTCTGGAGGATTGAACTGGGATGATCTGCATAATTAAGTGTTATCTTGTTACTTCTTATCACCAATGCTAATTTATCAAATAGTAACCTAGGGACAGTAACAGAAAACAGAGTAACAGAATTGGAAGGCATTTTGGAGGTCTTTGTGTCCAGCCACCTGCTCAGGTAGGAAATCTGATACCATTTCAGACAAAAGATTGTCCAATATCTTCTTAAAAACCTGCAGTGATGCAACACCCACAACATCTGAAGGCAAGCTGTTCCACTGATTGATTGTTCCAACTGTCAGGAAATTTCTTCTTAGCTGTAGGTTGGATCTCTCCTTGTTGTCCTGCCCTTCAGGTGCTTTGGAGAATAGTTTGACTCCCTCTTCTTTGTGGCAACCCCCGAGATATTGGAATACTGGTATCATGTCACCCCTAGTCCTTCTTTTCATCAAACTAAACATACCCATTTCTAGCAACCATTCTTTATATGTTTGTTGCTCTTCTCTGCACTCTTTCTAGAGTCTCAACATCTTTTTTGCATCGTGGCAACCAAAACTGGGTACAGTATTCCAAATATGTCCTTAGCAAGGCATTATAAAGTAGTATTAACACTTCATATGATCTTGATTCTATCCCTCTGTTAATGAGCCTAGGTGCTCTCTCTCTCTCTCTCTCTCTCACACACACACACACACACGTATGTAAGTGTGCTTTAGGGAATGTGTTAGTATATATATCTCCGTGAGGAGAAACGAGTGCAGCCAGGAAAGCGTGAGTAGAGAGACAATGAATAAGACACTTGACACGAGGAGTAAACTGAATACAGGAAAAGTTGGTTTTACTATCAGTGAGGATTTAGCAGAGTCCAAAAACAGTCCGAGTCATACACGAAACAAGTCAGTCAGTATCTTAATGCTATTCCAAATATCAATATGTCCTTGTCCTTACCAATCAGCAGGCACAGTTCATAGTTTGTCAAAACAGTAGCAAACTTACATCCAATAGTCGAAGTCAAAACATGGAGAACCATAAACAGTAGGCAATCAACACAGAGATAGAGCAGAGAGCAGGGAGAGCGAACCAGGTTTCTGGCTCCATCTTATGGCCGGTTGCTATAGCCACAGCCAATCACATTCCGGCTACTCTTAAAGTGACATACACTTTCAATCCTGCCTTATATATTACAAACCCAAACATTAGTTATACTAACATAATTTATTGATGTTCCCCAGCAATTCCAAAAAGTTGCTGCAATAAATAAGTCCACCAAACAAATTTAAATCCACCTGGCCAAACTGAAATACAGCCACAAGAGCTCACTTGGCAAAAGAAATTCAGAGTCTCCAAGGCGTGAAATCAAGCAAACAAATACACACAGTCATAAACTAAACACATTGTTCCCAGCAATGCCTCCCTCTGCCTGCCATTCTAAATAGTTTTCCGGTGCAGCCCTTCAAGATGGGTGGGGCCTTCTCCTGAGTAATCTGGCAGATCTCCATTACTCTTGTCTTTTCTCTGCCCTGCCTGCTCTCAGATCCACCACAGATCCTGTCATCATTCCAGCAAACCCCCATTCCAATCAATAACTCCGAGACAGACATATCTCAAAGGTACCTTTATTTGGATAGTAAACTGGCACATCTGTGGAATCCCAAATCTGAAAGTTTTTGGGTTTCCTTGCAATATTAAAAACTACAAATCCATCTCCCCTTGGCCGTCATCATATTACATGGCCCAATCACGATCCGTTCTAAAGTAAGTTTCTTATTTCATTCTGCGCCATACTCAATGACCTTGAACTAACAAAAGAATTTTATTTTACTTAGAGCTACTCAGTTGAATTCTCCTCTCCCATTTTCTCAGGCTTGTGGCAGCATGAGAGCATCAAATCTCAATATGGCTTCCAAAGCTGATACTCCTCCTTCTCTTCACTGAGTGTCCACCCCTGCAAGCTGTCCCCAGCTGAAGCCCCCTGGAAATCTCTTTCAGTGGCTGTTCAAAGTTATTAATTAACCCAGTTCTTGACATTCCATGAATGAGCTTGAGCCAATCTCTGAAGAAGAATCTGAGGAGTTCTCCAAAGGAGACCTTACACTAGGACAGTGATGGTTAATGGAAGAGCCACCACCAAGAGCCTTGGTGGTGCAGGCTGTTAAATGCCTAGCACTTAAGTTCCAGCTGCCTGCAATTACTGCAGGCTCGAATCCCACCAGGCTCAAGGTTGACTCAGCCTTCCATCCTCTCGGGGTAGGTAAACTGAGGACCCAAGATTGTTGGGGGCAATAAGCTGACTTTGTAAAAATGCCACTTAGTAATAAGCAGGCATATACAATGGAATGAAGACTATTGCTGAGATCATTGGGTTGTATCCCAAAAATTGTAAGCCGCCCTGAGTCTTTGGAGAAGGGCGGCATATAAATGTAATTAAAAATATATATTTTGGCATATTTTCATAATTTTTGCAACTGTCCATTTCCAAGACAACAGCTACCATTGTAAATCTCAAGTTCTCATTGTCGACTTCTTTCGCTCTACAGCAGAACAGCATGGGAATCAACAACTAGCCAAAAACAGTCATTATTTTACAGGGCAACTGAAACTGACTCTGATAATCTAGTGCATAGTATCAATTTATTATTTTAGTCTGAAAATAAAATAACCAGCAAAAGAGGAGGAAAAAAGAAACCCTCGAGTTAACCCATCAAAATAATAACAAAAATATTTTTTCTGGTCTCTGGAAATACACACACACACACACACACACACACACACCTCTATCTGAAATTTGTATTGAAGCCAACAATAATTTTTATAAACCCTGGATTTTATGGAGGTTTCAGATCCCTGGAGACCTTTGAGAGGAAGACAAATAACTTCTACCTGTGCCTGCAACTCAAGTGTGGGTTGCTTAGAAACAAGAGTTCTGAAACACAGCAATAATTTAAGTATTCGTATATTGTGGCTGGTTTATTGGCACTTTAAAATAAACAAATGGCAGCATTATTGTGATCGGTTCCTCATAATAATGTGTAGCGTACACAAATGGCTTTGGTTGATTAAAAATATGCATCATGAAAATCATGCAAAACTGACACCCCGATACGGCAATCGACGCTGCACAACTTCTAAGAAAGAGCTAGTGTCAGAGGTGGTTTTCAGCAGATTCTGACCAGTTCTGGAGAACCGGTAGTGGAAATTTTGAGTAGTTCAGAAAACCGGCAAATACCACCTCTAACTGGCCCCGCCCCCATCTATTCTCTGCCTCCCGAGTCCCAGTTGGCTGGTTGGCTGGTTTTCTTTTGTTGCCCTGCACAGGAGAACAGAGCTGGAAAGCAGGTTAGTGGGGTGGGGAGGGAATGGGGATTTTGCAGTATCCTTCCCCTGCCACACCCACCAAGCCATGCCACACGCACCAAGCCACACCCATAGAACTGGTAGCAAAAAAATAATAATAATCCCACCACTGGCTTTCTTGTTTGTTTCTGGAAAAGTAGGGGAGTTGATCCAGCATCTTTGAGATCGGCAATGCAGAGAAGAATTTTTCTCGAAACATTCATATGGCAGGAAGGAAGGGAAGAAAGCTGAACAATATAATAGGTGTAAATTATACATATAGATGACATAGCTGTAGCTATAGGTAGGTATAGATATAGATATTTTAATTCCCCCTCCTTGCCAATCCTCACAGCTATCCTAGTTTCAGGTGGTGGAAGTCAAGATGCACAATATATTATCTTATACATTGTCATAATATTTTCCAGTAGTCTTTTTATTCTGAAGCAATTAATTTCAAGAGTTGTCTATGGAGGTTCTCCATCATCCAGGTTATGGTTGACCCAAAGGTCCTTTTTTAGGAGGCAACTGGACTTCCTGGTTTTGCTTTGAAGATGTTTCACTTTTCATCCAAGAAGCTTCCTCAGCACTTTCTCTCTTGCATGAGAAGTGAAACATCTTCGAAGAAAAACCAGAAACTAAAGTTGCCTCTTGAAAAAACACCTTTGGGACAATTTCAAGAATTAATCAACCTGTTTGCTGACCCATTGAATACAACTCTGCCATATTTCATATTTCATGACCAAGATAGGACATATTATAGTGATAAGCACCGAAGCATCACTTTGATAGCCTCCCAGTTACGATACTCACTCAAAAAGCCATCAAGTTCAATTCTTTATGTATAGATATCTTATATATTGCTTCCTACTGCTTTACAGCACTCTCTAAGCCAGGGGTGTCAAACTTGCAATGACACGTTGTCGTCACACGATGTATCACTATTTTTCCTTCTTCGCTAAACTGGGGGTGGGGGTGGCTGGCGTGCAACACATCTAGCCCACAGGCTGTGTGTTTGACACCCCTGCTCTAAGTGGATTTAAAGAGTCAGCCTATGGCCCCCAACAATCTATGACCTCATTATACCGACCTCGGAAGGATAGAAGGCTGAGTCAACCTTGAGCTGGTCAGGATCAAACTGCTGGCAGTTGGCAGAATTGGCTTGCAATACTGCAATCTATCCACTACACCAGCATGGCTGTTTATTTGCTTACACTCTATGGACAGAATCTTGCCGAACTAAAAGTATAATTTTCCTACCTAGTAGATATATCGTGAGAGATTCTAGAGTATGGCTGCCATATAATAATTAATTAATTCAGGCCTCTTTCTGGAAAATCTCCACATTGCCAAAGTTTCCTCCTCTTCTTCACGTACACATTCCTTTACACCTAGGTTCAGAATTATTATTATTATTTGCATGGAGTTGGAGTAATTTTAAATGTATTGATTTTTTTTCCTGTATTTTTAAAAGGCAGTTCCACATATTTTTTTTTTATTTTCTGAATTAGATAGCTTATTAAAGTTTCAAAACGATGTCAAAGTTCTAAAGTGAAAGTCTGTGTGGAAGTCCTTTTTTTTAGCTGAAGAATAATTTGAAGTCATTCTAATATAAAGTCTCTAACTGAATTGCATGCATGTGTGTGGATGTGTCACACATCAATGGTTGCAATATTTTCATGGCTGATGGAAATTAATAAGATTACTTCTCTGTTTCACACTACTCTGTATTACACCACCAAAGGGGAAAAGAGCATTCTTTTGAAATATCTATCTATCTATCTATCTATCTATCTATCTATCTATCTATCTATCTACCCACCTAGAGGTGATATTCAGCATGTTCTGACCTGTTCTGGAGAACTGGTAGTAGAAATTTTGAGTAGTTAGGAGAACCGGCAAATACCAACTCTGATGGGAGATTTTATAGTATCCTTCCCCTGCCATGCCCACCAAGCCACGCCCACAGAACCAGTAGTAATTTTTTTAAATCCCACCACTCTATCTATCATCCATCCATCCATCCATCCATCCATCCATCCATCCATCCTTCTGTCTATCTATCTATCTATCTATCTATCTATCTATCTATCTATCTATCTATCTATCTATCTATCTATCTACCCACCCAGAGGTGGTATTCAGCATGTTCTGACCTGTTCTGGAGAACTGGTAGCAGAAATTTTGCGTAGTTAGGAGAACCAGCAAATACCAACTCTAATGGGAGATTTTATAGTATCCTTCCTCTGCCACGCCCACCAAGCCACGCCCGCAGAACCAGTAGTAATTTTTTAAAATCCCACCACTCTATCTATCATCTATCTATCTATCTATCTATCTATCTATCTATCTATCTATCTATCTATCTTCTATCTGTCTCTCTATATACACATACATACATAGACAGGATCTCTAAACTTGACTATTTAGCCTGATTAATTGAAGATCCTACACTCTTATTTAGAATGTAACAACATACTAGTCTGTTATAATACTGCAGAACACTTTTAGGATAGGTTTAGGGACCCATTATAATCTTCTAACTCCATATGGCATTTGGCGCTAGTCTAACTTCCAAATAGAACTTTAACTATTTCTGTTGCAGTTTTTGGCTGAGATTTCCAAGGAAGACAGATCTTCAATGAGTTTCCATTAGAGTGAAAACGAACTTCCTATGGGAGACAAATAAGCTGTGTATTAAAGTTCCAGCAGGTGGAAGACCTTGATTGTTCTTATTTGGGCTAAGATGTTCAGCAGGATGAGCTCTGGAAAACCCAGAGAAATAGGCTCAATTGAACAGTCAGAAAGACTGGAAAATGACAATGGGAAACCATTTCTATTCCACAGTCAAGAAAGCCAGGGTGGTTGGGCCCACAGGATGTCCAAAAGCCAAGTGCAGTTTGAAGGCCTTTTTACCATTTCCATGGACTCAGTAGGATCTCCCTGAATCTCCACAGCCCAGGATCTATTTCTATTTCAGGATTCATTCTCCCTCCCTCCCTCCCTCCCTCTTTCTCTTTTTCTCCATCCATCCTCTTTCTCTCTTTCTTTCCATCCTTGATCTTCTCCCTACTTGCTGAATTAGAAAGGGAATCTGAGGCAGTTTAAAATATTGACCTGACTTTGTTGACCTGCTTTGAGTAGCCTTCCTCCTGTCAGGTAGGAGTTTGACAGGGCTTAAATTAAACCCATCACTGGAGATTTTTAAGAAGAGTCTAGACAGTCATGGTCTCCTGCTTGAGCAGGGGGCTGGACTAGAAGATCTTTGAGGTCCCTTCCAGCTCTATTCTATTCTATTCTGTTCTGTTCTGTCCTGTTCTGTTCTGTTCTGTTCTATTCTAAATTTCCTGATACAGCTTCTCCCTCAATTCTCCATCCACCCATCTTTTTGGTGGTCATAGGGATGAATTTATTCTTGTTGTGTTGCTTTGTCATGGTTTATGTTATTGTTATGGTTATTTCCTCCTGTTCTGTTTATGCTCCTTTCATTTTTCTTCCTTTTTAATACTTGTAAGCTGCCTAGAGGGGCCTCTTGGTGAGATAGACAGCAAAATAAATAGTAAACAAATATTCAACCATATTCTTGATCACAGTGGTGGGATTCAATTTTTTTTACTACCAGTTCTGTGGGCGTGGCTTGGTGGACATGGCAGGGGAAGGATACTGCAAAATCTCCAGTCAGAGGTGGGATTTGTCGGTTCCCTGAACTATTCAAAATTTCTGCTACTGGTTCTCCAGAACTGGTCAGAACCTGCTGAGTACCACCTCTGCTTGATCACCCCTCAATGACCCCTGTATGTGCTGGGGAAGACAACTGAGAAATTAATTAATATTTTTAAATAATTTCCTCTGACAGCCCTGGTCTTCTCCATGTTGCTGATGTAATAAGTGTAAATCAGCAGACTTTCCTGTGTGGGGTGGATTATTCTGGAAACTAAAAGCAAATCCCCAATCATCAAGATATGACCTTCCTTGACACAGGTAATTAAGCTATGTGATACTAGCAATTATTATTCAATGAGTCAATGGTAAAAAATATCCAAGCTGTTTCATATCGATACATAGAATAGAATAGAATAGAATAGAATAGAATAGAATAATAGAATAGAATAGAAGAATAGAATAGAATAGAATAGAATAGAATAGAATAGAATAGAATAGAATAGAATAATAGAATAGGGTAGGGTAGGGTAGGGTAGAATAGGAAAGAGAAATGGAAGAGGAAGAGGAAGAGGAAGAGAAGAGAATATTCTTTATTGGCCAAGTGTGATTGGAACACAAGGAATTTGTCTCTGGTGCATGAGCTCTCAGTGAACATACAATCAACAGACTGATAAATTATAAAATACAATCATAAATCATAAGAAACAACCAACAAAGTGCTAGTCATAAGATGCCAATAGGAGTCATTAGTCAAAAGTTATTAGTCAAAATTAGGAGTCAAAAACATTACTTTATGGTTCTGTTAGCACTTTGCATAAACCTCATCTACAAAAACTCAGGTCTAAAGCACAGTTCATGTTTCCTTAGTTTTTAAGGTTAACTTCTTTAAAAAAGAAAAAAGATGGCAACTGCATTCATGTCCTGGAAAACATGACATCGACCAGAGTTTTGCCTACTGTTTTGCCTAATTTTTTTTTTTTTTTCAGAGGATGAAAGTGACAAAGATTCCAAGTTAGTTAGTCTCACGCTGTTAACAAGGCAATGACTGAACAACTGTAAGACATTTGCAACAGGGCCCTGTAATATATCAAAGCCTAAATAATCAAATGAAATGTAATGAATAATTCTCAGATGGTCAGATAATCAAGAACTGAAACTTTCTCTCCAGTCCATTTTCCACTTAAAGTGCTGAGAAAATCTTGAGTTAATGGCCCATTATTCACCTCCCATCATGCCAACTCACAAATCTAGACCATTAATCCTCATTTGTAAGCTTCTGTGTATTGGACTGGACTCTAGGCCCCCCAAAACAGCCCTTACAATAATGTATCTTAGTTTGAAATGCCAATATTACCTGAGTGAAGTTCTAATTTTTGTTCAAATTCAGAGATCTGTCATCTTTCAGATACCCTTGACCAAGTACACAACTTTTGGCTGGCTACCCATGTTTATTCTAAATAGCATTTGTTTGGAGAGGGGGAAAAACCTAGGATAAGCAAGAGGCCATTTTCTTTGGCTTGACAGGAGCCCAACAGCAAAGACAAAAATAAAATATATTGTTTGGATAAGAGAAGAGCAGATAAAACTGGGGGAGTGGAATTAAGCAAGTCATCAGCTTAGAGTTGTTATATACCCACAAGTGCTCCAAGTGCAACCACTCCTGAAATATGTTGAGTCTTATCTGGTGCCAATTTAATGTTGAACTTTAGTTGACTAGATTCCTGTTTATAGGCTTGAATAAATCTTGCAACTAAAATAAATAAAACGTTGCAACTTTATGAATGGTTTGGCTTCTCTGAGCCTGACATCTTTCATGTCTCCTTCATTTATTTCAGGTTTGCTACCCCAGCCCAAGCTAATTGTCTTCGTCCTGAAAGAGAGGGGTCAAATGTAGAAATGTAAGTTACATTGTCATATTAATTAACGTCATTACTATCTAAAAGAAAATTTACATTTCTACATTGCGTAGAAAAATGAATTCAAATGACCCCAATGACTGTCAAACCTTTACTTGATCACATTCTGACAGGCACTTCACCAGTCATCTGGTCAACTGGTATCACCCTATCAAATGTTTAACATACAATAAAAACAGGTTTTCTAATATTCAAGCATATTGGCTTTCTTGTAGTTTTTATTTTAATGTATAGACTTCATTCCGATGTCTTATACTCTGGAGAAGAAAGAAAGAAAGAAAGAAAGAAAGAAAAAGAAAGAAAGAAAGAGAGAGAGAGAGAGAGAGAGAGAAAGAAGGAAAGAAGAAGGAAGAAAAAAGAAGGAAAAGAAAGAAAGAAGAAAAAGAAAGAAAAAAAGGAAGGAAGGAAGAAAAAAGAAAGAAAGAAGAAGGAAAGAAAAGAAGAGGAAAAAGAAAAGAAGAAAGAAAGGAAAGAAAAGGAAAGAAAAAAGAAAAGAAAGGAAGAAGAAGGAAAGAAAGAAAAGAAAAAAAAGAAAGAAAAGGAAAAGAACAAAAAAGGAAGGAAGGAAGGAAGGAAGGAAGGAAGGAAGGAAGGAAGAACCTTGACCTTCGTCTAAGCAATCTCCTTCAGGTACTTCAAAAATGACATGACATAGACATGCAGACAACCTTTCTCAAGTCTAAACAGACTTAGTTTCCACACTCTTGATTTTTCAATCCTCAATATCTAGCCTTATATATATTTCAGTTTCTCCAAAATCTCTCCCTAAAACGTGATGCTCAGAACTGGACAGAGTACTCAATGTGTGTTCCAACCAGTGAAGACTAGAAAGGAACTGCTTCTTCCCATATTTTTGTAACCACAGATCTCTTGGCGCAACCTCAAAGACATTCTCCAGTTTGTCGGATTGCTGGCTCGTTTAATTCCGTTCAATCTCTAAAGTTTCCTGAAATTTCATTTCAGGTACAATTCCGTGACCAGTAAAATATCGCTGACTGGACGTCGGAGCAGTTTGAGCTTCAGTTATCATGCCTTTTATTGACCCTGAATGTAGCTGAGATGGTTGTAGCATTTGAAAGCAACAGGAATTTACTGCTTTATTTGTCATTTCCCAGTCTTCGGTCCAATGCTATGTTATTGGACCTTCTTTCTATTCTACATTCCTTGTAAGATCCCCTCTGAGTTGACAGCTAGAAAATAACACGCCACAGGCAGATTGCTCCAATGTATCACAATAAAATAATAGTTAACAGATGCTACAAAGCTCATGGAAGATATATGTTTTCCTATGACAAAGATAGATGGACCATGATCTGAAGAATGACCACTAGGGTGGGAAGGAGATTGAAGAGCAGCCAAAAATAGATGATGCTCATGAACTACTGAAAGAAAACCTCTCTGGTATAAACAGTCTCCATATTTAATCTACCTGTGCAGTGATTCCCTAAACTTCCTAACCAGAAATTGTCTTTTTTCAGACAATTCAGGAAGACATTAACAGATTAACAGAGTTGGGAAGGGACCTTGTAGGTCATCTAGTCCAACCCCCCAGCCAAGCAGGACACCCTACACCATTTCTGACAAATGGCAGTCCTTGAAAGCCTCCAGTGATGAAGCACTCATAACTTCTGAAGGCAAGAGATTCCATGGTCTCACTGTCAGAAAATTTCTCCTGATTTCTAAATTGAGTCTCTCCTTCATCAATTTCCATCCATTATTCCTTGTCTGACCTTCAGGTGCTTTGGCCTCTGTGGCAGCCCCTCAAATATTGGAAGACTGCTGTCATGTCTCCCCTCCTGGTCCTTCTCTTCCCTAGACTAGCCATGCCCAGTTCCTGCAACTGTTCATCATATGTTTTAGTCTCCAGTCCCCTAATCATCCTGGTTGCTCTTCTCTGCACTTTTTCTAGAGTCTCAACATCTTTTTTATAGTGTGGTGACCAAAACTGGATGCAGTACTCTAGGTGTGATCTTACTAAGGCTTTATAGAGTGGTATTAGTACCTCACCTGATCTTGATTGTATCACTCTGTTAATGTGATTTAGGATTGCATTGGCTTTTTCGGATGCTGCTGCACCCTGCTGGCTCATATTTAACTGGTTGTCCACTAAGACTCCAAGATCCCTCTCACAGTTACTGCTATTAAGCCTGATTTTGCGCAATCTATATGTGTACTTTTGGTTTTTCTTGCCTGACTTTCCTTTTCTCTACACTTGAATTTCATTTTGTTAGATAGGGCTCAGTGTTCAAGTCTGTCAAGATCCATCATGGATTCATCATAGATGAAAAGAACAAGTCCCAATGATCTTAGTGGAATCATCTTTCTGTACTGGGCTGTCTCAGACAAGTAACACAAATGATATCACAATACTTGTTCAGAACAGAAATCTCTATGTTCTTATGGGAACTTTCCACAGGTTGAGTTCTCTGATCAACAGGGAAGCTGCAAAAGGAAAGGGTTAGAGCCTTTTGTCCTAATGTGCTAAATATCTTCAAGTTTCTTTCCAGACAGCCTAAAAATGCACCATTAAAGGAATTATTCTCATATCAAATGACCTAAGTGCCAGAGCTCACTGTAACAGCATTGCCAAAAAGGCATTAAGAGTTGTAAATCTAATCTTACGAAGCTTCTCCTCGTGAAATATCGAATTGCTAACTAGGGCACACAAAACCTTTGCTAGACCAATACTTGAATACAGCTCATCAGTCTGGAATCTGCACTGCATATCTGACATTAATACAATCGAGTGAGTCCAGAAGTATTTCACGAGAAGAGTATTACACTCCTCTGCTGGCAACAGAATACCCTATATCACCAGGCTTGAGATTTTGGGCTTGGACAACCTTGAACTACGCCGCCTACAATTGGACTTAAGCGTGGTACACAAAATTATCTGCTACAATGTCCTACCAGTCAATGACTACTTCAGCTTCAACCACAACAATACAAGAGCACACAACAGATACAAACTCAATGTAAACCGCTTCAAACTTGATTGCAGAAAGTACGACTTCAGCAACAGAGTGGTCAATGGCTGGAACTCACTCCCTGACTCTGTTGTTACATCCTCTAACCCCCACTCCTTTAACCTAAAACTAACCACTATTGACCTCACCCCATTCCTAAGAAGTCTGTAAGGGGCATGCATAAATGCACCATTGTGCCTACCATCCCTGTCCTATTGTCCCCATTTATTCATACCTATTTCCTGTATTTTTACTCATGTTTATTCTTATATCTATTATCATGTAAGTGATTGATAAATAAATAAATAAATAAATTTATGAGTAGTCATAAAATAATGTAACCTCTGTGTGAAACCATTAGGAAATTCTGGACAGGAATGGCAATCAAAACAACAAAGAACATATTCATCGAGTTAAATACCCTATTTGCTTGCTTAAAATGATTTCACTTTTTACATTAAAGGGAGAACAGTGCCAATCTTCCTGCACTTAATTGCAAAGATTTAGATCCATATTTAGACATACTAAACTGTTTGAAGTCAACGGAATTGAGAGTTTCCCACGTCTGAATGAAGTCTACTTATTTTACAAAGCGAAAAGGGAATTAGTGAAAATTAATAATTGCACATGTTCCTTTGACAGTATTTCCTTGCAGAGGGAACAGCATTATTCAAAGCACAGAAAAGGAGTAAGAAACAGAAATTAGGGCATGAGATCAGAGAAACCAAAAGGAATTAGTTCACTCTACTTAGAACAAGGGCTGGCAGAATCTGGGGACAGAGTTAAAAGAAGGATCAGCCTAGAATCTCTACGTAGCCACAAGTGAACTAAATCTAACTTTCTTTGAATTCTGTTGACCCTTATCTAACTCCAGGCAGGTATTAAGAGTTAGTTGGGAAGATTTCTATCCATAGACTGTTTAGCAATAACTCAGTTTAATTAGACTTTCATGGGTTGAACCTGATCTTTGTTGCATTCTACCTTTCTGTCCCTCACAAACTGTCCTTGCTTCTAATCACTTCCCTGCATTGCTTCATATATTGTGTTTTGCTCTTGACCTCTTGACCTCTCTCTATTTCAAGAGCCCATCACCTGCCATCTTAACCCATTCACTTTCCTTGAATCAGTTTGCAATCAATTTGCAAACCGGTATGTCTAGTTTGATGAAAAGAAGACAAGGGGTGATGTGATAGCAGTCTTCCAATATCTCAGGGGCTGCCACAAAGAAGAGGGAGTCAGTTATTCTCCAAAGCACCTGAAGGCAGGACAAGAAGCAAAGGATCTAAACCAATCAAGGAGAGAAGCAACTTAGAACTAAGGAGAAAATTCCTGACAGTTAGAACAATGAATCAGTGGAACAACTTGCCTCCAGAAGTTGTAAATTTTTATTTTATTTATTTTATTTTAATTGGACTTGTATGCCGCCCCCTGTCTGAAAGGACTCGGGAGGCTCACAACTAAAAATAACAACAATAAATACATTAAAAATGAATTAAACATTACAAGCCCACATAAAATCAATTTAAACCCCCTCCCCAAGAGGTCAGTCCAGCCCGGCCTGTTCAAACAGCCAAGTTTTCAGATCGTGGCGGAAAGAGTGGAGATCAGTTCCAACACTGGAAGTTTTAAAGTAGAGATTGGATAACCATTTGTCTACAATGGTACAGGGTTTCCTGTCTAAGTAGGGGGTTGGACTAGAAGACCTCCAAGGTCCCTTCCAACTCTGTTGTTCTATTCTATTCTAATTTGTTTTTCCAATTTGTCTTTATTTATTCTAGCTGTACGACCAAACAATTTATTATTTTCACCATGATCCCTTACCAGTACTAATATTAAAAGCGTAGCATTCATAAGAGTGTATGAAATCTATTGTTCTCCCTTATGAATGCACCCTTACATGAACATATTTGATCAGACTCTTTCCTAATTTTCTAGTAATAGAAATTTGTCTGATGTTTTAATGAGCTGCATTAAAGAGGTAGCCAAGTCTCTAGTGGGCTGGGCAACTAGCAGAGAAGCAAGTCATTCCTCATGAATAAAAAGTAAATATGTGCATTAAACACATTACCTGTCAGAACATGAATTATCACTTCCCTAAGGCAACTCTTAGGCATCTTTTCCCACTCAATAATGCATTTTTCAATAATAAGTAGCTAAACTAAACTGAGCCAATATTGAACAACTAGAAATTCTTCCTTTTAAAATGTGCAATATTGTTAAATCAGTTCCCTCTGCTTTTTTTTGACATTTCATTTTATCTGCCTCATATTCACATTGATTGCATTCTCTGCTCTCCCCCTTTTTTTTTTTTACTGGATCTTGTTTTCAATCTGATTTTCATGAAAATGTTTTAAAAAAGATACTCCAAAGCAGTTGCATCCAGAACATAGTTCGGTAACGTCTTGATGGATGAACACTTTAAAAAATGTGCAATATCAAAACATTTTCCCTTGTTTCTTTGTTTTTAGTGTCAGGGCCACAAAAGTTGATAAAATGATGGATCAGATTATGATAAGTGCTAGCTATAAAAAAATAATAATCAAGGAAATTACTTTCAGCGATATTTAAGCATCCTTTTTGTAGTCTTCCTCCACAAATGGTCACAGACTAACCACCACCAAGAAGTAAAAGTGAAGAATTCAGTTCAAGTATCACCCTCAGAAAAATAACATTTACAATTCTTGACTTGAAAGTCTGTAGAGATTCTCAGTCATCCAGGTCATGGCCCAAAGGTGCTTTTTCCTCCAGAAGTTGTGGTTGCTCAAAGTTTTTAAGAACAGGTTGGACAACCATTTGTCTGATATTGTGTAGAGCACTGATGGGATTCAATTTTTTTTACTATGGGTTCTGTGGCCATGGCTTGGTGGGCATGGCTTGGCAGGGGAAGAATACTGCAAAATCCCCATTCCTTCCCCACCCCACTAACCTGCTTTCCAGCTCCATTCTCCTGTGCAGGGCAAGAAAGGAAGACCCAGATGATCAGCTGGGACTCAATGGGAGGCAGTGAGTAGATGGAGGCGCGGCCAGCCAGAGTTGGTATTTGCCGGTTCTCTGAACTACTCAAAATTTCCGCTACTGGTTCTCCAGAGCTTGCTGAATACCACCTCTGGTGTAGAGTTTCCTGCTTGAGCAGGAGATTGGAGTAGAAGACCTGCAAGGTCCCTTCCAACCCTGTTATTTGGTTATTTTTTGGAGGGGGGTAATCTAGAGCAGGGGTGTCAAACTGCTACCCTTACCCCCATTTTACTGAAGGGGGAAAAAGTCACGATACATCACGTGATAACAGTGTGATGATGTGAGTTTGACACCCCTGGTCTAGAGGCTCCTTATCATTCCTTTCTATCTAGAGCCACAGTGGCACAGTGGTTAGTGTTATGTATGTAGGTTTGAAGTCATTGGTTTAGTTTGAACTGTTCTTGTAAAATGTAAGAAATGATTGTTTTAAAAAGTGCGGGAGAACCCTGCACTCTGATTGGCTGGCAACTGCGGCTGCTGGCTATAAGTAGCAGCCACAGCCCAGCCAAAGTGGGTCCGTTCTGAGCTGTAGTCACTAATAAACTAAGAGCTTGAAGCACTCCGCGTCTGTCTCTTCATGCAAACTTAACACTGGTGACGAAGGTGGGATCTCCCTGAAGAAGAAGGCAACACGGAACAGAAGGAGAGAGAGATGGCTGCGCTGAACACCCCCCCCAGCCCCGTTCGATCCGACGGCAGAAGACTGGGAGTCATATGCAGATCGTTTCCAAATGTATCTGGAGGGAAACGATCTTGCCGACATTTCCGAGAAGCGGAAGAGGGCCGTCTTTCTCACGCACTGCGGTCTGGCAGTTTTCAAGATGGCGAAGGCATTGGCGGGAGCTGCAGATGTGAAGGTAATGGACTGGCCTGATTTAGAAAAACTGTTAAGAGCCCATTACGCGCCACAAGTATCATGCTTCATTAAGAGACATGAGTTTTACCATCGTGATCAAGGGGAAAGTGAAAATGTAAACGACTTCGTGGCAAGTTTAAGAGACATTGGGGGTGCATGCAAATTTAACAATTTAGAAGAGGCCATGCACGATCGATTTGTTCTGGGCCTTAAAGACAAGGTGCTACAGAGCAAGTTATTACTGAAATCTAAGATCACGCTGAAGGAAGCAATAGAAGAGGCCTCTTCAGCAGAAGCCACCAAGTCCTCAGCAGCAGCCATGAAGAAAATCAACAAGACCACAAGCCATCCTGATGTGGAAAAGTCCACAACAACTCATTGTGAGCAAATAGATTCTGAGTCAGACTGTAGTGAGGTGGAGGAAGGAATTTACAGACTCAGAATGGAGCGGAAAAAGAAAGACCTGGGAAGAAAGAGGCAAGATTTCTACTGCAGAGGTTGTGGGGAAGCCACCCCACACTGAATGCAAGTTTTAGACACCATTTGCCTCCGTTGTGATAAAAGAGGACACCTAGCAAGAGTCTGCAAATCATCCAGAACTCCACCCAACAGAAGAAAGTTTGCTACAAGCAAAGACAAAGAATTCAGGCCTAACAATCTCAGTGAGAAAGTGGGGCGCAGCACAGAAGCAAATGGGAAGAATGAAACTCATCAAACAGTAACTATTGGTCATTCATCACCTTTAAGAAGCAGAAAAGTGCATGTCAAGGTACTTATTGAAGGAAGGCCTTGCCAAATGGAAGTGGACTCAGGCTCATACCTATCTATGGTGACATGGGACACGATTCACAGACTTCTTCCCAACATCCAGAAGAAGCACTTCAAGAAGCAAGCATTGACTCTAAAGACTACCAAGGGAACAAGATTCCAGTAGTTGGAACAAGAGAATTCAATGTGAAATTCAAGGGCCACACCAAATGCCTACCACTGACCATCATGGACAAGGACCGCCCAAGTCTGCTGGGCCTTGAGTGGTTCAACCTGTTGGGCATCGAGGTGACTGGCATCAATCACGTGAGCAACACTGAGTGGGAAGAGGCCTTGAAGTCTGAGTTTCCAGAGGTCTTCAGCAATGGATTAGGCAAGTACTTGGGGACCCCCCATCACATTTAACCTAGATCCCAAGGTACAACCAATCCATTTAAAACCCAGAAGGGTCCCATTTGCCTTAAAGGAAAAAATGATGCACAATTAGATAAACTAATAGCCCAAGGGGTTTTAGAGCCCACTGATCACTCCAGGTGGGAGACACCCATATCACATGAGTCAAGGCTGATGGGTCTGTGAGAATCTGTGGAGACTACAAGGGGACATTGAACCATGCACTACAACAGAGCATATATCCAGTTCCAGTGGTGCATCATTTATTACACTCTCTTGGAGGGGGCACAGTTTTTGCCAAGTTGGACCTGGCACAGGCATATCAACAATTAACAGTTGATGATGCCACTGCTGAAGCCCAAACCATTGTGACCCATAGAGGTGCCTTCAAATGCAAAAGATTGCAATTTGGAGTAAGTGTGGCACCAGGCATCTTCAAAAGCCTTATGGAAAGAATGTTACAAGGGTTGCCAGGGGTGGTGCCCTATTTTGATGATGTTTTAATTTCTGCTGAAAATGACACTCAATTACACGAGAGACTCAGGGAAGTCTTAACTAGATTCAAAAAAGCAGGGTTAAAAGTCAAAGAAGAAAAATGCACACTTAGAACAGATAAAGTGGAATTCTTGGGTTACATGATTGATAAACATGGCATCCACCCCACAGAGGCAAGGTTCAGGCAATCAAAGCCCCAGGCCAAAATGCAAAACAGATTTGCAAAATTCTTTTGCAAGCATTCTTGGGACTCATTAACTTCTATCATATGTTTCTACCTCAGAAGGCAACCATTGCAGAACCCCTACATAGGTTGCTGGACAAAAAATCTGCTTGGGTCTGGGGGAGGAAGGAACAAGCTGCATTTAACAATATCAAGAGACTAATCACGCCTGATGCTGGTTGATACAGTTCTCTGAAAACTTTCCTGTTGTTCTGACTTGTGATACCTCCCCTTTTGGAGTGGGGGTGGGGTTTGAGCCACATGCTTCCCAGCGGGAGGGAAGCCCCTATTGCATTTTACTCTCACACTTTGACTAAAGCAGAGAGAAATTACAGCCAACTGGACAAGGAAGCCTTGGCAATTGTTGCAGCTGTCAAGAAATTCCATGAGTATTTATATGGGAGAACATTTACGATTGTCACAGATCACAAACCTCTGTTAGGCATTGTGGCAGGGGACAAACCAACACCCCCCGATCCTGTCACCAAGAATGCTGAGATGGACTGAATTTTGCTGCTTATTCATACAAACTGATCCACAGACCTGGTAAAGACATTGGGCATGCAGACGCTTTGAGTCTCTGCCCACTTCCTTCACACATTGAGGACCCTGTTCCTGAGACTCACACATTTTTTCTAGAAACTGTTGCCAAACTTCCAGTACATGCTGAAATTGCCAGAGAGACTGCCAAAGACACTTTATTGGCTCCTGTCATAGGCTGGATTAAGAAAGGTTGGCCATTTCAAGATCTACCTCAACTCGCCCAACCTTTTAAATCCAGGCAACTGAATTATCTGTATTAAGAGGATGTATTTTGTGGGGTAACAGGGTGGTTATTCCTGCAAAACTACAAAAAGAGGTTTGGAAATGTTACATGAGGGTCATATTCAAATGGCTAGAGGTTATCCTTATGGCATCCACACCACAACTGAAGCTGTCATCAAACAGCTTAAAAAAGGCTTTTGTAACCCATGGGTTACCTGATGTTCTTGTCTCTGACAATGGCCCTCAATTTACATCCAACCTTTTTGAATCATATCTAGCACAACAGGGTATCAGACATGCCTTGACAGCCCCTGGGCATCCTTCAGCTAATGGCCAGGCTGAACGTATGGTACGATTTACCAAGGAAAAACTTCAGCAATTGGGTCCAGGGGATATCACTGAGAAAGTTCAAAAACTTCTCAGTGTTCAGCATATCACTCCCAACCCCTCAACTAATTTAACCCCAGCTGAATTGTTGATGGGTAGGAAACTCAGGTCTCCCCTTGACCACCTCCATCCCGCTTATGCACCCAACGCACCACTAGATTCCACTAGTAAAATTGCACTTCACTGTGGGTGATTCTGTTTATGCTAAGAACCTCATGGGTGAACCATTATGGATTCCTGCTGAGATAACCCAATTCACAGGCCCCAGGTCTTACAGGGTACAAACAGAGGATGGTGTCCTCTGGAGCAGGCACATTGATCAGTTAAGATCCAGATTGCCTCAGAGCATCACTTTTCTCCTCTCTGGTTCCCATACCTACTGCCTCTTCTAGGGGAAGGGGAGGATTATGAGAGTAATCAGCAAGTAAGAGTCAACCCCATGTGTAACGAGCTAACACGACAGGAACCATCCCAAAACCTGTCACAATACCAACAACCATTTTCACAATGGAAGATTGCATATCACTACTTGATTTAGGTGCTGACATTGGGTTGGAGATGGATTGGGAGGACAGACCAGGTTGTAGTAACCAAACAGGTTCTACCATTACTACAAGTCCAAGTAAGGAAATGTCAGCAGACACATTTCCTCTCTCACAAGTGAGAACCTTAAAAACATCTGAACCACGAAGGTCTCAAGATACACTAAGAGCCCACCTATTTAAAAGAATACATTAGATAGGTTGGGGTTTGAGTATGGACTGAACCTAGTAGGGAGGGGTGTTATGTATGTAGGTTTGAAGTCATTGGTTTAGTTTGAACTGACCTTGTAAAATGTTGGAAATGATGGTTTAAAAGTGCGGGAAAACCCTGCACTCTGATTGGTGGCAACTGCGGGCTGCTGGCTATAAGTAGCAGCTGCAGCCAAGCAAAATTAGGTCCGTTCTGAGCTGTAGTCACTAATAAACTAAGAGCTTGAAGCACTCTGCGTGTCTCTTCATGCAAAATTAACAGTTAGAATGCAGTACTGCAGGGTACTTCTGCTGACTGCCTGCAATTTGAGAAATCGCATCTCCACCAGGCTCAAGGTGGACTCAGCCTTCCATCCATCTGAGGTCAGTAAGTGAGGACCCCAGATTGTTGGGGGCAAGAGGCTGATTTGTAAACCACTTAGAGAAGGCTGTAAAAGCAGTGAAGCAGCATAGAAGTCTAAGGCTATTGCTATCTGCTAAGTTGTCCTAATCACTAATAATGACCTATTAGCTTACCTTTGATTGTAACAAGTTGAATTGATTTTTTTTAATTCACATTTATATGCGCCCTTCTCCGGAGACTCAGGGCAGCTTACAATTTTGGGATACAACCCAATGCGCTCAGCAATAGCCTTCATTCCATTGTATATGCCTGCTTATTACTAAGCGCATTTTTACAAAGTCAGCTTATTGCCCCAACTATCTTGGGTCCTCACTTACGTACCCACAGAGAACAGAAGGCTGAGTCAACCTTGAGCCTGGTGGGATTCGAGCCTGCACTAATAGCAGGCAGCTGGAGCTAAGTGCTAGGTGCTAAGTGCTAGGTGTTTAACAGCCTGCACCACCAAGGCATGACATGAGAGTGTAAAACTGGAATGAATCAAGCAATCCAGACCATTTCTGATAGATTCTCAAGTAAAAAATGAAGGAAAGCAGAGGAACTATGGTTTGGGTTCCTGAAGAAGGAAAACATCAGAAGGCTGAAAAAACTCCATTACTCTCTCGTGCCAAAGTTGCTAACGTGCTGCTTCTCTAGAAATAAAGCCTCTCTAATTTTTTTCCACCATTTTGAAACATGGAGCAAGCCTGTCTTGGAATTATTCATTTGCAATTGAGAGGATAATGAAGTTGTTAGGCTGTGACTTACAGGGTGACTGTGTTAAATTGCAAACATTAATATAAAGTATATGGGTTGGAAGTTGAATGAGCAAGAACATGTTGGCTAATGAGGTTGATAAATGAGCCACTGTACTATAACTTACTGGAATTCAGCTGGCACGCCTTAAAAAAATATTTTTTAACAGTTAACATCCTTAAAATAAAATGACAAAAGCTGAAATACCATCAGAAGAGAAATCACCATTTCCTGGGGTTTAATCCAGATGGTAACTTGATATTTACATTTACACTAGGTTGGATTCAAATTTAATTACATTTTGAACGGGAAATTGGGTGCATTATCATTTCAAAACCTGAAAGGGTAAAAAAAAGTATAAATCCATCTGCAAACCAAGAATTCCATCTAACTTCTCAACTTTAGGGAGTTAAGATGTGAATTAACCAGCTGTATGGGAAGGGTAAATATACTGATTTAAATAATTTTACATATAAACGTCTTTCATCCTCACTGGAGTGTTTTCAGTTATTATAAACTGATTTCCAATGTTTTTGCTTTTGGGCTTTGAAATATAGATAGTAAATAGGAAAATGGGAAAATAATGTTTATTGAAAAACTGAACATATTTCTAACAAAATACCTTCTTCAAAATAGCAGTCACCTAGCCAACATTGCTTGCATCTTACAAATAGGATTGACTTTTGAGTAAACAGGGCAGGATTGTACTGCAAGTATATAAAATTTAGCAAAGATGGTCTCCTTTTTGTCATATTTTGATAATTGCCTCCTGGCAGAAAAGCTGTTAGTCAGATCCACTCAAGTGATAACAGTAAACATAGTTTGGATTACTCTGAATTATTCCTCCTTATTTTCTCTGCCCCAAAGGGTTTTTTTAAAGTAATAGTTTTACTGGTTCTATTCTTCTCTGTTGATTTATATTTCTGAATACCAAGCTTATTAAATTAGAACAACAGGCCCAGAATACTAACAATAGTTTGGGAGGGAGAATTGCTAAAAAAAAAAAGTACTCTCTAAAATTGGCATTATGAAATATGTGTTATCATACCTCCTGAGAGCAGATAATAACAACGATGAAAATCTTTTTGTGTTGCAGGGCAGAGCTTTAATGAAACCAGCAAGTTCTCCGAAACAGAAATGCTATTTTGTGGTTGTTCAACATGACTTATGACAGTTTTAGATCTTGATGATAGTTGGACAAAGCTTGGGGGAGAGGCTTCTTCTTACTGTGTCCCCATCTATTTTTCAGTATCAAATGAAAACCACAATGGGTCTGATTTAAGCTGAACGATGCTCAATTGTAAGCCTCAAAGGGTCAAATGCTCATGATAACACGCATGAAGTGGAAGGCTCTTTAAAACAAATCTGAAGGACTAGATAACAGGAGCTACCACCCCAGTAGTTTCATAGTTGCTAGATTGGTTTATTCATCTTGTAAGATAGCTAGCATTAGAAGCAAAGACTTTCTGGCTGACAGTTAATTCCACCAAGGAGGGAAAATCAATGAGGAATGTGGATCTCCACCAAATGTTGCTTGGTTGCATCCAAGACACGGAAACTAAATAGCTGATTAGAATCCACGCACTGTTCTTGAAATTTTCCAGCAGCTTTTTCTACAGCTTGCTATGTTCACAGGCCACACAACCTCTCTATAGCTTGCTGTGTTCACAGGCCACACAACATCCAGAGCCTACTCTGGCCTACCTACCACACAGTGGAAACGCAACATCGATTTAGGATTTGTGCATGTGTGTGTCTGTGTGAGTGAAAAATCAATTCTCGGTTTTACAGGATCAAAAACCTCAGATAGCAAAAAGCAACTCGGACTTAGCTATATAATGATAATCATTGTATATGGATTCCCATGCTATTCTCTAAAGAATTGCACAGCAAAGAAAGAAAAACACTCTATTGATTTACTAGGAATAAACCTCACCTGCTCTGATTCTGACTGTGATGCTAGTATTGGTAGGTAGAATAATATTGATCAGAAACAAGGACTGTCTTTTAGCTATAAATAAGGTGCGGTGTTCCATTTTTTCGGTGCTTAGTATCTGTCGCTGTACATGAAATGCTGAAACGGAGTGTCAGTGTGGTGAAGTAGTTAAAATGTTGGTCTAGGGCCAAGTGTTTTTAAATGTATTTACTAGTTTATGCAACTCTGGGCAACTTAATTTTTCTCCTTCAGAGCAACAGCTCTTTCAGTTGGGTTGGGATGAGAAAGAACTGACTAACCCCAAATCATCCAGCTGACTTCCACACATATAGGGGGGAAAGACTCATGGTCTCCCAAATTCTAATCTAATACTATCACCACTACACAGAATTGCCACTCATAAAATTTTGGTTCAAGTCTATCTTCAGCCATAGAATGCTTATCCCAACTTGATTCACAGGATTGTGGAGGAATAGGCAGGTAAGCTACTCTTCTGGCAAAAGGATCTCTCTCTCTGCTCTCTCTCTCTCTCTCAGCAGAATTCAGTCAGCAATTCCATTCTTAACCACTGCATCACCATGGTATAAGAATGTATATTAAAAATGTTCTATTATCTCCTATGAATATGATAACGATAAGTAGCTACCCATATTTTGATTGCAACATGGGAAAACATCCAAAAAGAGCTTCTTTCACCTAATAATACCATGCTGGTTTGGTACGGACAATGGGCTTAACCAAAGTATAGAATGATACCAGCTTTTCTGTTCTCCTATAGCACACTATACCCAACAAATATGAAGACACATGTAATACTTGACCAACATTGGTGATTAAGGGTAGCAAGTGGTATAACAGCATTATATAGGTATTTAACTGACCTGTGAGTTTCCTTCATGTGAAGGAGAGCAGAAAGGCAAAACATTAAGAAATAGCAGGAGGAGTCTAGAAGGTATCAACAGCATCCACACTATGACTGCATTTGAAAATCATTTAAAATTGTGTGCTAGGATCTGAGTTCATTGACCTACATGGTGATCCTTGACTTACATTTTTGCCCTGTAGTGATTAATCTGCAATGAAGTTCATTGACCTACATGCTTAACCTGTAAAGATGATCTACAACCTCAGTGATGTTCATTAACCTGTGTGGTGACACATGTATTTGGTTTTAATGACATCACTGAAAGAAAAAAAAAGAGAGAACAATTTCACCCACCAAACACCAGCCCCAGACAGAAGGTAAAACATGGAAGGGTCATTTAGAAGATGAGATTAGAAGAAGAGATACAAATGAAGAGATTTGATTCAGTTCTCTTTATTTTTAGGACATCTCTAGAACTCTAGATGATTTTATAATGTGATCATGGCAGGAAGGAGGAGGAGGAGGGAGAGAGAGATAATAGCTCATTTGTTAAATAATGTACATGTTCACCAGGAGGAGGAGGAGGAGGAATAGTAGTATTAGTATTAGTATTAGTAGAAGAAAGAAGAGGAAGAAGAAGAAGAAGAAGAAGAAGAAGAAGAAGAAGAAGAAGAAGAAGAAAGAAGAGAAGAAGAAGAAGAAGAAGAAGAAGAAGAA
>CM019153.1:49527400-49570858 GCA_009733165.1 Naja naja | reverse complement strand
TGTTATGTATGTAGGTTTGAAGTCATTGGTTTAGTTTGAACTGTTCTTGTAAAATGTTGGAAATGATTGGTTTTAAAAGTGGAAAACCCTGCACTCTGATTGGCTGGCAACTGCGGCTGCTGGCTATAAGTAGCAGCCACAGCCCAGCCAAAGTGGGTCCGTTCTGAGCTGTAGTCACTAATAAACTAAGAGCTTGAAGCACTCCGGTCTGTCTCTTCATGCAAACTTAACACTGGTGACGAAGGTGGGATTCCCTGAAGAAGAAGCAACACGGAACAGAAGGAGAGAGAGATGGCTGCACTGAACACCCCCAGCCCCGTTCGATCCGACGGCAGAAGACTGGGAGTCATATGCAGATCGTTTCCAAATGTATCTGGAGGGAAACGATCTTGCCGACATTTCCGAGAAGGAAGAGGGCGGTCTTTCACACTGCGGTCCGGCAGTTTTCAAGATGGCGAAGGCATTGGCGGGAGCTGCAGACGGAAGGTAATGGACTGGCCTGATAGAAAACTGTTAAGAGCCCATTACATGCCACAAGTATTCGTGCCTCATTAAGAGACATAGAGTTTACCGTCGATCAAGGGAAAGCGAAAATGTAAATGACTTCGTGGCAAGTTTAAGAGACATTGGGGTGCAATTTAACAATTTAGAAGAGGCCATGCACGATCGATTTGTTCTGGGCCTTAAAGACAAGGTGCTACAAGTTATTACTGAAACCTAAGATCACACTGAAGGAAGCAATAGAAGAGGCCTCTTCAGCAGAAGCTACCAAGTCCTCAGCAGCAGCCATGAAGAAAATCAACAAGGCCACAAGCCATCCTGATGTGGAAAAGTCCACAACAACTCATTGTGAGCAAATAGATTCTGAGTCAGACTGTAGTGAGGTGGAGGAAGGAATTTACAGACTCAGAATGGAGCGGAAAAGAAAGACCTGGGAAGAAAGAGGCAAGATTTCTACTGCAGAGGTTGTGGGGAAGCCACCCCGCACTGAATGCAAGTTTTTTAGACACCATTTGCTGTGATAAAAGAGGACACCTAGCAAGAGTCTGCAAATCATCCAGAACTCCACCCAACAGAAGAAAGTTTGCTACAAGCAAAGAAAGAATTCAGGCCCAACAATCTCAGTGAGAAAATGGGGCAGCACAGAAGCAAATGGGAAGAATGAAACTCATCAAACAGTAACTATTGGTCATTCATCACCTTTAAGAAGCAGAAAAGTGCATGTCAAGGTACTTATTGAAGGAAGGCCTTGCCAAATGGAAGTGGACTCAGGCTCATACCTATCTATGGTGTCATGGGACACTATTCACAGACTTCTTCCCAACATCCAGAAGAAGCACTTCAAGAAGCAAGCATTGACTCTTAAAGACTACCAAGGGAACAAGATTCCAGTAGTTGGAACAAGAGAATTCAACGTGAAATTCAAGGGCCACACCAAATGCCTACCACTGACCATCGTGGACAAGGACCCCAAGTCTGCTGGGCCTTGAGTGGTTCAACCCGTTGGGCATCGAGGTGACTGGCATCAATCACGTGAGCAACACTGAGTGGGAAGAGGCCTTGAAGTCTGAGTTTCCAGAGGTCTTCAGCAATGGATTAGGCAAGTACTGGGGACCCCCATCACATTTAACCTAGATCCCAAGGTACAACCAATCCGTTTAAAACCCAGAAGGGTCCCATTTGCCTTAAAGGAAAAAATTGATGCACAATTAGATAAACTAATAGCCCAAGGGTTTTAGAGCCCACTGATCACTCCAGGTGGGAGACACCCATAGTCACACCAGTCAAGGCTGATGGGTCTGTGAGAATCTGTGGAGACTACAAGGGGACATTGAACCATGCGCTACAACAGAGCATATCCAGTTCCAGTAGTGCATCATTTATTACACTCTCTTGGAGGGGGCACAGTTTTTGCCAAGTTGGACCTGGCACAGGCATATCAACAATTAACAGTTGATGATGCCACTGCTGAAGCCCAAACCATTGTGACCCATAGAGGTGCCTTCAAATGCAAAAGATTGCAATTTGGAGTAAGCGTGGCACCAGGCATCTTCCAAAGCCTTATGGAAAGAATGTTACAAGGGTTGCCAGGGGTGGTGCCCTATTTTGATGATGTTTTAATTTCTGCTGAAAATGACACTCAATTACACGAGACTCAGGGAAGTCTTAACTAGATTCAAAAAGCAGGGTTAAAAGTCAAAGAAGAAAAATGCACACTTAGAACAGATAAAGTGGAATTCTTGGGTTACATGATTGATAAACATGGCATCCACCCCACAGAGGCAAAGGTTCAGGCAATCAAAGAAGCCCCCAGGCCAAAATGCAAAACAGATTTGCAAGCATTCTTGGGACTCATTAACTTCTATCATATGTTTCTACCTCAGAAGGCAACCATTGCAGAACCCCTACATAGGTTGCTGGACAAAAATCTGCTTGGGTCTGGGGGAGGAAGGAACAAGCTGCATTTAACAATATCAAGAGACTAATCACGTCTGATGCTGTGCTGATACAGTTCTCTGAAAACTTTCCTGTTGTTCTGACTTGATGCCTCCCTTTTGGAGTGGGGGTGGGGTTTGAGCCACATGCTTCCCAGGGAGGAAGCCCTATTGCATTTTACTCTCACACTTTGACTAAAGCAGAGAGAAATTACAGCCAACTGGACAAGGAAGCCTTGGCAATTGTTGCAGCTGTCAAGAAATTCCATGAGTATTATATGGGAGAACATTTACTATTGTCACAGATCACAAACCTCTGTTAGGCATTGTGGCAGGGGACAAACCAACACCCACGATCCTGTCACCAAGAATGCTGAGATGGACTGAATTTCTTGCTGCTTATTCATACAAACTGATCCACAGACCTGGTAAAGACATTGGGCATGCAGATGCTTTGAGTCGCTGCCCACTTCCTTCACACATTGAGGACCCTGTTCCTGAGACTCACACCTTTTTTCTAGAAACTGTTGCCAAACTTCCAGTACATGCTGCTGAAATTGCCAGAGAGACTGCCAAAGACACTTTATTGGCTCCTGTCATAGGCTGGATTAAGAAAGGTTGGCCATTTCAAGATCTACCCGCCCAACCTTTTAAATCCAGGCAAACTGAATTATCTGTATTAAGAGGATGTATTTTGTGGGGTAACAGGGTGGTTATTCCTGCAAAACTACAAAAAGAGGTTTTGGAAATGTTACATGAGGGTCATATTCCAAATGGCTAGAGGTTATCCTTATGGCATCCACCACAACTGAAGCTGTCATCAAACAGCTTAAAAGCAACCCATGGGTTACCTGATGTTCTTGTCTCTGACAATGGCCCTCAATTTACATCCAACCTTTTTGAATCATATCTAGCACAACAGGGTATCAGACATGCCCTGACAGCCCCTGGGCATCCTTCAGCTAATGGCCAGGCTGAACGATGGTACGATTTACCAAGGAAAAACTTCAGCAATTGGGTCCAGGGGATATCACTGAGAAAGTTCAAAAACTTCTCAGTGTTCAGCATATCACTCCCAACCCCTCAACTAATTTAACCCCAGCTGAATTGTTGATGGGTAGGAAACTCAGGTCTCCCCTTGACCACCTCCATCCCCACGCACCCAAGCACCACTAGATTCCACTAGTAAAATTGCACTTTCACTGTGGGTGATTCTGTTTATGCTAAGAACCTCATGGGTGAACCATTATGGATTCCTGCTGAGATAACCCAATTCACAGGCCCCAGGTCTTACAGGGTACAAACGGAGGATGGTGTCCTCTGGAGCAGGCACATTGATCAGTTAAGATCCAGATTGCCTCAGGAGCATCGCTTTTCTCCTCTCTGGTTCCCATACCTACTGCCTCTTCTAGGGGAAGGGAGGATTATGAGAGTAATCAGCAAGTAAGAGTCAACCCCATGTGTAACGAGCTAACACGACAGGAACCATCCCAAAACCTGTCACAATACCAACAACCATTTTCACAAACTGGAAGATTCACTACTGATTTAGGTGCTGACATTGGGTTGGAGATGGATTGGGAGGAGAGACCAGGTTGTAGTAACCAAACAGGTTCTACCATTACTACAAGTCCAAGTAAGGAAATGTCAGCAGACACATTTCCTCTCTCACAAGGTGAGAACCTTAAAACATCTGAACCACGAAGGTCTCAACATACACCTAAGAGCCCCACCTATTTAAAAGAATACATTAGATAGGTTGGGGTTTGAGTATGGACTGAACCTAGTGGGGAGGGGTGTTATGTATGTAGGTTTGAAGTCATTGGTTTAGTTTGAACTGACCTTGTAAAATGTTGGAAATGATTGGTTTAAAAAGTGCGGGAAAACCCTGCACTCTGATTGGCTGGCAACTGCGGCTGCTGGCTATAAGTAGCAGCTGCAGCCAAGCAAATTAGGTCCGTTCTGAGCTGTAGTCACTAATAAACTAAGAGCTTGAAGCACTCTGCGTCTGTCTCTTCATGCAAACTTAACAGTTAGAATGCAGTACTGCAGGGTACTTCTGCTGACTGCCTGCAATTTGAGAAATCGAATCTCACCAGGCTCAAGGTTGACTCAGCCTTCCATCCATCTGAGGTCAGTAATGTGAGGACCCAGATTGTTGGGGGCAAGAGGCTGATTCTGTAAACCACTTAGAGAAGGCTGTAAAAGCACTGTGAAGCAGCATAGAAGTCTAAGTGCTATTGCTATCTGCTAAGTTGTCCTAATCACTAATAATGACCTATTAGCTTACCTTTGATTGTAACAAGTTGAATTGATTTTTTTTTAATTCACATTTATATGCCGCCCTTCTCCGGAGACTCAGGGCAGCTTACAATTTTTGGGATACAACCCAATGCGCTCAGCAATAGCCTTCATTCCATTGTATATGCCTGCTTATTACTAAGCGGCATTTTTACAAAGTCAGCTTATTGCCCCCAACTATCTTGGGTCCTCACTTTACGTACCCCGAGAGAACAGAAGGCTGAGTCAACCTTGAGCCTGGTGGGATTCGAGCCTGCACTAATAGCAGGCAGCTGGAGCTAAGTGCTAGGTGCTAAGTGCTAGGTGTTTAACAGCCTGCACCACCAAGGCATGACATGAGAGAGTGTAAAACTGGAATGAATCAAGCAATCAGATTTCCCTGGGCTTTCTCAGACCATTTCTGATAGATTCTCAAGTAAAAAATGAAGAAGGAAAGCAGAGGAACTATGGTTTGGGTTCCTGAAGAAGGAAAACATCAGAAGGCTGAAAAAACTCCATTACTCTCTCGTGCCAAAATTGCTAACGTGCTGCTTCTCTAGAAATAAAGCCTCTCTAATTTTTTTCCACCATTTTTGAAACATGGAGCAAGCCTGTCTTGGAATTATTCATTTGCAATTGAGAGGATAATGAAGTTGTTAGGCTGTGACTTACAGGGTGACTGTGTTAAATTGCAAACATTAATATAAAGTATATGGGTTGGAAGTTGAATGAGCAAGAACATGTTGGCTAATGAGGTTGATAAATGAGCCACTGTACTATAACTTACTGGAATTCAGCTGGCACGCTTTCCCGAAAAAAATATTTTTTAACAGTTAACATCCTTAAAATAAAATGACAAAAGCTGAAATACCATCGTGAAGAGAAATCACCATTTCCTGGGGTTTAATCCAGATGGTAACTTGATATTTACATTTACACTAGGTTGGATTCAAATTTAATTACATTTTGAACGGGGAAATTGGGTGCATTATCATTTCAAAACCTGAAAGGGTAAAAAAAAAAGTATAAATCCATCTGCAAACCAAGAATTCCATCTAACTTCTCAACTTTAGGGGAGTTAAGATGTGAATTAACCAGCTGTATGGGAAGGGTAAATATATGGCTGATTTAAATAATTTTACATATAAACGTCTTTCATCCTCACTGGAGTGTTTTCAGTTATTATAAACTGATTTCCAATGTTTTTGCTTTTGGGCTTTGAAATATAGATAGTAAATAGGAAAATGGGAAAATAATGTTTATTGAAAAACTGAACATATTTCTAACAAAATACCTTCTTCAAAATAGCAGTCACCTAGCCAACATTGCTTGCATCTTACAAATAGGATTGACTTTTGAGTAAACAGGGGCAGGATTGTACTGCAAGTATATAAAATTTAGCAAAGATGGTCTCCTTTTTTGTCATATTTTGATAATTGCCTCCTGGCAGAAAAGCTGTTAGTCAGATCCACTCAAGTGATAACAGTAAACATAGTTTTGTATTACTCTGAATTATTCCTCCTTATTTTCTCTCTCTGCCCCAAAGGGTTTTTTTTAAAGTAATAGTTTTACTGGTTCTATTCTTCTCTGTTGATTTATATTTCTGAATACCAAGCTTATTAAATTAGAAGGGAAACAAAGCACAACAGGCCCAGAATACTAACAATAGTTTGGGAGGGAGAATTGCTAAAAAAAAAAAGTACTCTCTAAAATTGGCATTATGAAATATGTGTTATCATACCTCCTAAGTGAGAGCAGAGATAACAACGATGAAAAATCTTTTTGTGTTGCAGGGCGCAGAGCTTTAATGAAACCAGCAAGTTCTCCGGAAACAGAAATGCTATTTTGTGGTTGTTCAACATGACTTATGACAGTTTTAGATCTTGATGATAGTTGGACAAAGCTTGGGGGGAGAGAGCTGGTCTTCTTACTGTGTTGCCCCATCTATTTTTCAGTATCAAATGAAAACCACAATGGGTCTGATTTAAGCTGAACGATGCTCAATTGTAAGCCTCAAAGGGTCAAATGCTCATGATAACACGCATGAAGTGGAAGGCTCTTTAAAACAAATCTGAAGGACTAGATAACAGGAGCTACCACCCCAGTACTTTCATAGTTGCTAGATTGGTTTATTCATCTTGTAAGATAGCTAGCATTAGAAGCAAAGACTTTCTGGCTGACAGTTAATTCCACCAAGGAGGGAAAATCAATGAGGAATGTGGATCTCCACCAAATGTTGCTTGGTTGCATCCAAGACACGGAAACTAAATAGCTGATTAGAATCCACGTACTGTTCTTGAAATTTTCCAGCAGCTTCTTTCTACAGCTTGCTATGTTCACAGGCCACACAACCTCTCTATAGCTTGCTGTGTTCACAGGCCACACAACATCCAGAGCCTACCTACTCTGGCCTACCTACCACACAGTGGAAACGCAACATCGATTTAGGATTTGTGCATGTGTGTGTCTGTGTGAGTGAAAAAAAAATCAATTCTCGGTTTTACAGGATCAAAAACCTCAGATAGCAAAAAGCAACTCGGACTTAGCTATATAATGATAATCATTGTTATATGGATTCCCATGCTATTCTCTAAAGAATTGCACAGCAAAGAAAGAAAAAACACTCTATTGATTTACTAGGAATAAACCTCACCTGCTCTGATTCTGACTGTGATGCTAGTATTGGTAGGTAGAATAATATTGATCAGAAACAAGGACTGTCTTTTAGCTATAAATAAGGTGCGGTGTTCCATTTTTTTCGATGCTTAGTATCTGTCGCTGTACATGAAATGCTGAAAACGGAGTGTCAGTGTGGTGAAGTAGTTAAAATGTTGGTCTAGGGCCAAGTGTTTTTAAATGTATTTACTAGTTTATCTCTTGTCTTTAGTTTATGCAACTCTGGGCAACTTAATGTTTCTCTCCTTCAGAGCAACAGCTCTTTCAGTTGGGTTGGGATGAGAAAGAACTGACTAACCCCAAATCATCCAGCTGACTTCCACACATATAGGGGGGAAAGACTCATGGTCTCCCAAATTCTAATCTAATACTATCACCACTACACAGAATTGCCACTCATAAATTTTTGGTTCAAGTCTATCTTCAGCCATAGAATGCTTATCCCAACTTGACTCACAGGATTGTTATGGAGGAATAGGCAGTAAGTAAGCTTACTCTTCTGGCAAAAGGATCTCTCTCTCTCTCTCTCTCTCTCTCCTCTCTCCTCTCTCTCTCTCTCTCTCTCTCACTGCTGGCAGTCAGCAGTCAGCAGAATTAGCCTGCAATTCTGTATTCTAACCACTGCATCACCATGGTATAAGAATGTATATTAAAAATGTTCTATTATCTCCTATGAATATGATAACGTATATCAAGTAGCTACCCATATTTTGATTGCAACATGGGAAAACATCCAAAAAAAGAGCTTCTTTCACCCTAATACCACGTTGGTTTGGTACGGACAATGGGCTTAACCAAAGTATAGAATGATACCAGCTTTTCTGTTCTCCTATAGCACACTATACCCAACAAATATGAAGACACATGTAATACTTGACCAACATTGGTGATTAAGGGTAGCAAGTGGTATAACAGCATTATATAGGTATTTAACTGACCTGTGAGTTTCCTTCATGTGAAGGAGAGAGCAGAAAGGCAAAACATTAAGAAATAGCAGGAGGAGTCTAGAAGGTATCAAGAGCATCCACACTACGACTGCATTTGGAAATCATTTAAAATTGTGTGCTAGGATCTGAGTTCATTGACCTACATGGTGATCCTTGACTTACATTTTTGCCCTGTAGTGATTAATCTGCAATGAAGTTCATTGACCTACATGCTTAACCTGTAAAGATGATCTACAACCTCAGTGATGTTCATTAACCTGTGTGGTGACACATGTATTTGGTTTTGTTATGACATCACTGAAAGAAAAAAAAAGAGAGAACAATTTCACCCACCAAACACCAGCCCCAGACAGAAGGTAAAACATGGAAGGGTCATTTAGAAGATGAGATTAGAAGAAGAGATACAAATGAAGAGATTTGATTCAGTTCTCTTTTATTTTTTAGGACATCTCTAGAACTCTAGATGATTTTATAATGTGATCATGGTGCAGGAAGGAGGGAGGGAGGGGAGAGAGAGATAATAGCTCATTTGTTAAATAATGTACATGTTCACCAGGAGGAGGAGGAGGAGGAATAGTAGTATTAGTAGAAGAAGAAGAAGAAGAAGAAGAAGAAGAAGAAGAAGAAGAAGAAGAAGAAGAAGAAGAAGAAGAAGAAGAAGAAGAAGAAGAAGAAGAAGAAGATTTCCCCTGGAGTTAACAATGGTCATATTGAAACTCATAGCTCTTCAGTTGATTAAAGTATGGTGGGTGAAATATGTAGTTGATATCGCAATGGACCCTGCCATTCAAACATCATCTCCATTTAATTCTGACCAATAGACTACCCAGACCTCTCAATCAACAGAAAAGGGAAATTAGTTATGTAAGTTGTAGATGGTAGAGGTGTCTTTCTTTCCTGCTAGGCCTCCTATAAGCCAGCAGGCTAACAAGTCCTCATTGGGCTGTTAGTAAAACTTTAATTTACAAGTGAGAGATTACATAGTGAGTACTATAAGCCCTAAAAAGCATTGGCTTTTGAGTTAGCCCCATTGACTGGTAGCTCTTGGAATCTTCCTTTCTAATATTGATTTATCTTTTTGAATTAGGGTCTTAATGTGTCCAATGAAATTTATTGGACACAATAGTAGACTCCTGCAGAGGAACACCAAATAGAATACTCTTGCTCCTTAATTAGAATGGTCAGCATTTTCTAATGTTTTTAATTTATTCATTCCTTCATTTATCAAATTTGTGCAGCTGCCTATCTCACCAAAAGTGATTCCAGTTGGCATGTTACTAAGTGATGCAACAAAATATCTGCAAGAAAAATGCCAAGAGTATATAGCCTGGTGCTACTCAGAGTGTCATCAAAGCTCCCAACAATTTTAAATCATCTTCTAAACACTCAACCTTGAAGCAATGATTTCATTCCAGGAAGTCACAACAACAGCAGTTTAATCAGCAGTGTGCTCCACAGGTTGACCTGAAAGTAAGGCCATAAGTATACAAGGCTTGTGCTAACTTTAACTGAACAGGAAAGAGTTATACCATCACAGAATTATGTTTTGGTCACTACACTATAAAAAAAGATGTTGAGACTCTAGAAAAAGTTCAGAGAAAAGCAACCAGGATGATTCGGGGACTGGAGGCTAAAACATACATTGAACAGTTGCAGGAACTGGACATTGTTAGTTTAGGAAAGAGAAGGACCAGATATGATAGCAATATTTGAAGGGCTGCCACAGAGAGGAAGGGGTCAAGCTATTATCCTAAGCACCTGAAGGCCAGACAAGGAATAATGGATGGAAACTGAACAAGGAGAGATTCAACCTGGAAATAAGGAGAAACTTTCTGACAGGGAGAACAATCAATCAATGGAACAGCTTATCCTCAGAAGTTGTGGGAGCTTCATCACTTGAGACTTTCAAGAAAAGTTTGGACTGCCATTTGTCAGAAATGGTGTAGGGTCTCCTGCTTGAGCAAGGGGTTGGACTAGATGACCAACAAGGTCCCTTCCAACTCTGTTAATTTGTTCATCTGTTAATAACTTTGAATTTAGCTCAGTGTAAATTGCATCAATTATCTACAGGATATATTCCTCTATTCATCCTGACATAAAGTTTATTGATTCTGTTCCTACCCATGATGATAACACAGGTTTTTTTTCTCCATCGATGCCCCCAAAGTTGAAAAAGTTAGTTTGAAGAAACTCCTGCTTTACTTAGAAAGCTGCAAAATCTTTCTGGAACAGTCCAATATGATTGTTTTATTCAACTGAATTTAATGCACATCTTACTCTTTTCATGCATAGTGGCTGCTATCACCGAAAGGAACAATTTATGAAGACAGATGTAGAAACAAGCATAGAGTGCCTGGTTTTATTTTTGCAGTGGAGGTTGGCTCTCATTTTATCATGATACACAGGGCAGGAACTAACAACTCTTCCCACATGTTAAGTGGCATCCAAGGTTAATGTCTTTCACTAATATGTCTACAACATACTGTCAGACATATTCAGACTTGTCCCAGTAGGGGAGAAAAATGGAAATGTAGAGAGGGCACCAGAATTAATAGCTGCTTCAAGCTTCAGGGGGAAATGAAATGAAGCTTCAGTTTCATTGTCCTTCATTTCTTTAACTTCCAATAGGAAGAAACATCCAAATAGCCCTTTTATGGTATATGCTATTATATTGAAGCTATTTTGAAAAAGAAGAAATGCAATTACTATTTATTAAGTTGCAGTGATTTTTTTTTGGTACACTACAAAACCTGACTTTGAACTTGCCATTTTATAACTCTGGTCTTCTGGGCTGTGACGGGCAATCTATGTTTGACTCTTATTTCAATAGAAAATATAGTCTGATTATACAATAATATATTAATCAGTCGGGCTTCATTAATATTGCTTCACCCTAACGAGGATCTGGATAACCTAATCTGGATCCAGAAAATACACAGATCCAGGTTTGGATGGTATTGGGGTGGAAGAATAGCAGAAAATCCCAAGGTTGTAGGCCCAAATATCAAATAGAATAATAAAATCCTCTAAATTAAAAAAAAAAGAATTGAAATAAAGAATAACTGAGCACCTGGAACAGCACAACAACAGAACAAGATTGCTTGCATTGAATCTTGGAGCAAAGAAAAAGCTAGCACAAGTATTTAAAGCTGTCAATACTGTAATATCAAATATAACCACCAGCTTACTGCAAAAAACAAAACAAATAAGATGATGTAAACTGTAGTGAAGCTTCGGATTAAACAGGTTTCTGAGCAAATAAGATAATAGGTAGATAAAAATGTCCAACCCAATCTAAATATCTGAATGACAGTGTAACCAACCACAATTAAAAAAAAAAAACCTGAAGTACCAAATCACTTTCATGCTGTTGCCAAAAAAAAGCACATGATTTATGAGATCACTAAAAGCTGACTCAGATTTTTTTTTAATTGAAGTTTATTATCATCAGCTCAAATGATGTGGTGGCCTAGTGGTAAAGATCCTTGCCTCCCATTTGGAAAGTTGAGAGTTCAATCCTTGGTAGCAGAAGATGTTTCTCCATCAGGGCACAAAGAGAAAGTATCTGCTGCGAACTCCATATAGGCATCAGGAAGGGCATCCAGCCAGTAAACGCTCAGTCTATCCAATCACCACAACTCTACTCATAATTAAGGAATTACAGTAATGAAAACAGGATGTTTTTATTCAATTCACAAAGTATCTAACCCGTGGTGGGATTTAAATTTTTTTACTACCGGTTCTGTGGGCGTGACTTGGTGAGCATGGCATGGTTTGATGGGCGTGGCTTGGTGGGCATGGTTTGGTGGGCATGGTGGGGAAGACTACTGCAAAATCCCTATTCCCTCCCCACTCCACTCACCTGCTTTCCAGCTCCGTTCTCCTGTGCAGAGCAACAAAAGAACAGCCAGCCGATCGGATGGGACTCGGGAGGCAGAGAATAGATGGGGGTGGGGCCATCAGAGATGGTATTTGCTGGTTCTCCGAACTACTCAAAATTTCACTACTGGTTCTCCAGAACTGGTCAGAACCTCCTGAATACCACATCTGTATCTAACTATCAATTTTTAGGTGATGCTTATTGCTTGTTGTAGTCCTCTCTGACCTGGAAGAAAGGACAGAGTTTTTGGAACCAGTGATAGCTCAGAACATCAGGTGATCCCACCCTTATAGGTAATAAATCAATCCTGAGCTACAAATATTCCCCTTTATAGGCAAATGATTGACTGCTATCTCCTACTCTCAACAAACTCAGAGATAAATGGGACCTTAAAAGCAAAAGGTTTACTTAACATTGCTCCCCCTTTGCCTTTCCAATTAAGCAATTAAAGAAGGCTGTCTAAGAATCTGATGAAAGCTTTTCAGAACTTTGACACCCCTATTTCTGTTAGTTGAAAATTCCTTAAAAGAATCTCTGGTTACAACACAGACACCCTATTTGTTGTAATATTCTAATAATACAGTAGGCTATGACCTCATTAAATTTGGGGATCAATATTAATGGATTTTTAGAAGAACTTGTATGAGTCACATTGAGAGCCTTAAAAAGAAAGTTGAATATGAACTCTGCAGTAAATTTTCTGTTTCCTGTTCTTACTCCCTGGCAAAACACCCATTAAGTATATATTTAAAGCAGAAGGCTGGAAAATGTTAAATAATAAAAGGCAAGGAAATGTAACATGAAACCACATCTGTCCCCAAGAAGCCAGCTTTGTAACTTTCTCTCTTAAATAATGAGAACATGTGTGGCATGCGACTTCATTGGTGTCAGCTGGAAAGTCAGTTTCCAATTTCATCTCCGCCATCAGGAATTCACTTTTCTGTTCTCGTCTGAGATAGAGGGAAAATAATTGCAATGGGAGTTCTATAAAAACATTGTAATACAGAACTTTGTTGGAGCTGAAAGTTGAGTTCAGACGTGGACATTTCCACAAGCTGCTCACCTGTCCTGAAAAATCCAGCAAAGTATATATTTTGTTTTGCTCTGAATTAACAATCTCAGACTGTTTGTAGCTAAACTGGTGAGATTTATGTGGAGTCTCTTCCCATGGGTCAGATTGGTTTGACTGTATTATAATTGATTTGACTGTATTCCATCAAGTCAATATTGACTGTTATAGATTGTTATGGGCCACCCTGATAGAGAAAAATCAGAGAGTGATGAAGAAACTCAACATGGTGGAGTCCTTGGTACCCTCTGAGTTTGGTTGTTTATTGAAAACATTTCATTACCTAACTAGATAACATCTTCAGAGCTGGAACTGAAGAAAACCATCCAGCTCAGAGAGCATCAGAGTCCACAGTTCGACCCTGAGCTACAAATAATTCTCTTCTGTTGGTATACACATAAAAATGCCATGCCTTGAGACCAATGGTGGGATTCATTTTTTTTTTACTATCGGTTCTGTGGGTGTGACTTGGTGGGAGTGGCATGGCTTGGTGGGCATGGGAAAGATACTGTAAAATCCCCATTGCCTCCCCACTCCTGGGGGAAGGTTATTACAAAATCCAATTCCCTCCCCACCCCACTAACTTGCTTTCCAGCTCTGTTCTCCTGTGCAGGCCACCAAAGAAGACCCAGATGATCAGCTGGGACTTGGAAGGCAGAGAATGAATGGGGCAGGGCCAGTCAGAGGTGGGATTTGCCGGTTCTCTAACAGAAATAGGGATGTCAAAGTTCTGACAGCTTTCATCAGATTCTTAGACAGCCTTCTTTAATTGTTTAACTGGGAATGCAAATGGGGAACAATGTTAAGTACTACTCAAAAATATCATGACCTTTTTCCCTTCATGGAGCTGGGGTGGGTGTGGCTTGCATGTGATGCATCTGGACTGCAGGCTGCCAGTTTAACACCCCTGCCCTACATCAATCAAAAAACAGTGCTAATATTTGTTGTTTCTCCATCTGGTGTACCTGGAAGGGCAGATCTGAAAGCTATAATTATCCAAAGTCATGACGGACAACAAAGAGCCATATCTAAGGCCAATCAAATAAAATTCATTCCAGCTGTTTGCTTTCCATTTTCTTATTTCAGTTCTTTACTTTCTTTGATTTCATATTCCTTTCTATTTTTGCGCTCAGCGTAATAGCAATAGCACTTAGACTTATATACTGCTTCACAGTGCTTTACAGCCTCTCTAAGTTGTTTACAGAGTCAGCATATTGACCCAAACCAGGGTGTCAAACTGGTGGCCCACTGGCTGGATGCATCATGCACAGGACATGCCCACCCCAGCTCCATGAAGAGGAAAAACATTGTGATATGTCAAGTGATGGCAACGTGACACAGCAAGCTTGACACTTGTGCCCCAAACAAGCTCAGTCCTCATTTTACTATCAGAAGGAAGGATGGAAGGCTGAGTCAACCTTGAGCTGGTGAGACTCAAACTGTCGAACTGCTGGCAGTCAGCAGAATTATCCTGCAGTACTGCATTCTAACCACTGTGCCACCACCAATAATGTTGATGTCACAGAAAAGGAATATGGGTCTGGGTGGATGTGGCCAGGTGGTCACAGTTGACTGGGTGGGCGTGTCCAGGGTGAGCATGGCCAGCTTGATATCCCTCATGTTGAGGGGCACCTGTGGTGATCTGGGTGGGGCTAGGGCATAGGGGCCAGTCCTTTGCTATTTCCAGGACAGCTCTGTGGGCCAGATCTAACCACATCATGGGCGAGATCCGGCCCGCGGGCCTTGAGTTTGACACCCCTGTACTATAGCTACCATTTCTGGGTTGTAAATATCTGTATGACCACTAGGTACAGAGGTGGCATTCAGCAGGTTCTGACCAGTTCTGGAGAAGCGGTAGCGGAAATTTTGAGAACCGGCAAATACCACCTCTGACTGGAGATTTTACAGTATCCTTCCCCTGCGACGCCCACCAAGCCATGCCCACAGAACCAGTAGTAAAATTTTTGAATCCCACCACTAACTAGATAGCAGCAAAGAGTTATTGATCTACATCTGATTGTTGTTCTCTAGTAGACATCTGAGCTTTTGCAATCTAAGCATGACGGCTTAATTTTCCCCAGTTTTAAACTTGTTATATCTTCAGTTCAGAAAAGAGATGTAGTTATACTGTTCATTGATGAAGACCATTACTTCATAGAAGACAGAGAGCGTCTCTGAAGTTATCCATTGATAGTTTAAGCAGCAGTACCGATATAACAATAAATCCATCACTGGATGTGTTATGCCACATACAGTGTGCATATTTATGACATGTATGTTACTGTTTGTTGGTATGGGATGGTTATCTATGTGTGCATGTTGCTGGTGCTTTTCTCCAAAGTACCTTGTATAAATTGTTCAAAAAAATCAGGCAGCCATGATCCTGGTTGTGTCATTTAGATGAAAAGAAACAAACACAGCCCCCAATTAAATACAGGCACGTGAAGTAAATAAGAGTATTAAAATAAACTAGCATAATAAGTATTAATTTGGACAGCAAAATATGTTCCGTATACAAGAGGCACATCATGTAAATGATACTCAAAGCCTACTACTTTGCAGATAATTGTTGGAAATAAAATGGGCGGCAATATATGGCTTCATGTTAAATTTACAAACATTGGCAGTGAAAACATGGTCTTAAAAAATAACTAGTATAAATGCCATAGGTTTATTTAACAATTGATTGAGAGGTCGCTATGATCTCTGCTAAAATAATGGATGCACAATTGATAAAAGTATTTGGAAATCTCCCTGATAACTAATTTCTGATGACAGGCTACTAAACAACAATAAATCAATTCTCATAAACTCAAATACTCAAAAGATCCGGAGCGTGATTTAATGGTAGCCAGGATTTTTCATAAACAAGAAACAAATATTCTGGTTGAACAGATTTAAAGTTGATTCATTTTCTCGCGGTAAGCTATGGAATTTTAGCTAGAGCTACATCTATGATGTCTTGTCAGTTTTTGTTTATGTGATTCTCTTGCCATATCTGAACACTGCAAACTGTAGATCAGAATTAATATATTTCTTTGAGTAGAATAATTGAGTTGAGGTTTGGGTGGCTTGCTGAAGCCTGTCTCATGAAATCAGGAGCGAAGGGGAGTATAAATCAGAGATAAGCCTGTTTATATAAGCTTTTGGATATGTAAATAGAAAATGCACTGTGTTTTTAGAGCTATGAATGAAATGGCTTATCCTTGCAACATATCTCAACCTCTTGATTTAGTGATAGGAAGAGCTGCATGCATACAGATGCATATCTTTGATATTCTTCACTAACATTTATGTTCTGCGGCTATCAAATGTTTTACAGTATGGAAAACAGTAGGCTAAGACTAAGGAAGTCATACCCTGAGGACAAGATCAGGACAGAAACAGTGATATGGGTAGAAGAAATAATATTGAGATCTTCATATGTCTCATACTACTGCTTCTCTTACCCTCTATGATAAAAAAAACCCTCCCTTTTATTATTTTTAATGACCCTGGAATCCCTTAATTCAAGGTAGAGTTGGGAGAACTGGGTGGAGCTAAGATAAGCCTTGACAAAGATAATGCACACTTTGCTTCCAGTAAGGTGCTGTGTGCAAATGCCCTTCTTATATCCTGTTCTTCCAGCTGCAACTAACGAAGGGGATCAGGGCCCTTTTCTCTCCCGTAAGCCACATTGCTCCCTTTTCTGTTCCTCCCTGTGTGCCTGAGGATGAAGAGGGGTTGGCCCTGGGTATTCCTCTGAATGTCCAGCTGGACTGTGCCCTTCCCCAGTTTCTTCCACAGCCACCGGAGCCACACTCCCACCCCTGTCATCTGTTCGATCTCCCCCTCAGAATCAGATTCCAACAGGGGCATGACACAAAGTCAATGGGGGAAGCCAGATTCACTTAACAACCAGGTGACTACCTTAACAACTGCTGTGATCCACTTAACAACTGTAGCAGGAAAGGTTGTAAAATGAGGCAATGTACATCTCACCTAACAACAGAAATGTTGGGGTCAATTGTGGTGGTAAGCCACCTGTATGTACAATTTTTAACAAACTGAAAGAGCTACTTTAACAGAAGGCTCTTTCCGGACCCTGCTTTACATTAGGGCAACTGATTTCCACATAATTTTCATGCACTTGCCATTGATGTACCATTTGAAATGCAGAGATCCTGTACTGACCCAAACCTTGATCCAAAGAAACCAACACCAGACAGAGGTAACAGCAAAACCTTTTAATGATTCTTTACGAATTCCGTTCCTTCATGGTTACAAGGCTGTTTCAAACTGATGGTCTCTGATAAGAACAAGCCTTGCCAAGGTTGTTCAAGGCTGCCAAGAACACTAGATAAAGTTGCCAAGAAATATTTCGAACACAAAGAGTCTCCAAACACCAACCAAGATAATCAGAACGTCCACAAGGCTTGAGTACAAAAACTTCTTTGCTTCCTGCAAAGAACTCCGGTTTCTCAGCTGGCTTTTATCCCTTAAGGGGCCATTACCTTGCAGCCTTACTCCTGAGTCGCCTGTGCTGCTGCAGCTGCTCTTTCCTTCGAGCAGTCCTGTGCACATGCGCATTGGGCACAGGTTCTTTGGGGGCCTTTGCATCTCTGCTGCCAGCCCCCACAATCTCCGAAGGCAGCACTCCACTCCCTGATGGTCCTGGCCCCATCCCTGCATCACATGCAGGCCCCTCATCTGAGTCCTCACTTTCCGAGACCTCAGCCGTCCACACCTGCTGCCGGCGAACCACAACAGATCCGGGATGGGGACAGAATGTTGTCTGTGTGCCTCAGGATACTGACAGATTTATTAAGGTCCTTGAAATAAGCTGCAGAGATGTGTGTCTGCATGGCTGAAAGCCTCTGCATTTTTTTTCCTCCCATCCAGTGACAATTAAGATGAAGGCGGGCTCAGGAAGCAACTTAATAAAAATGGGGACTCTGAATAAAATATGGGAAGCAGGGAGGAAAATGTATTAATTCCTTTTAGATGACAGCATAGCTCACAATTATGAGATGATGTAAACTGTAGTGAAGCTTTGGATTAAACAGGTTTCTGAGCAAATAAGATTATGGCCACATGTAGCATCGTCTTCTACAAGAAACAATATCTTAATAATCTCCTCAAGAGACCCTGCTAAATTAACTTAGCATCCCTGTTTATCGTGAAACACGCAGTCATGGAAAGACAGAAGGAGATTGGTATCTATTTACTACAGCTGGGAGTGATTTCCAGTAAGTCATCAAGAGTTCTTGAAACCCAACAATTGAGAACATTCTCTTCCTTTCCCCTCCATTTAACCAGTTGAGGTGGAAAAAAAAACCTTGCATTTTTCTATGACAAATTCCTAAAAAATATAGTTTGGATACCAACAACCGTACAAGCATAGGGCTAGAAGGGATCTTGAAGAACTTCTTGTCCAATCCCCTGCTCCATATGATAGAATAACAGTTGGAAGGGACCTTGGAGCAGACGTGGTATTTAGCAGGTTCTGACCTGTTCTGGAGAACCAGTAGCAGAAATTTTGAGTAGTTCGGAGAACCGGCAAATCCCACCTCTGACTGGCCCCACCCCCATCTCTTCTCTGCCTCCCGAGTCCCAGCTGATCGGCTGGGTCTTCTTTTGTTGCCCTGTACAGGAGACTGGAGCTGGAAAGCAGGTTAGTGGGGTGGACTGGGAATGGAGATTTTACAGTATCCTTCCCCTGCCACGCCCTCCAAGCCACGCCCACAGAACCGGTAGTAAAAAAAAATTGAATCCCACCACTGTCTCGGAAGTCTTCTAGTCTAACCCTCTGCTAAAGCAGGTGATCCTACACCATTCTGGACGATTGGTTGTCAAATCTCCTCTTAAAAACTTTCAGTGTTGGAGCATTCACAACTTCTGGAGGCAAGTCGTTCCACTGATTAATTGTTCTCACTGTCAGGAAGTTTCTCCTTAGTTCTAGGTTGCTTCTCTCCTGGATTAGTTTCCACCCAGTGCTTCTTGTCCTGCCTTCAGGTACCCTGGAGAATAGCTTGACTCCCTCTTCTTTGGGGCAGCCCCTCAAATATTGGAAGACTGCTAGCATGTCACTCCTACTCCGTCTCTTTGTTAATTTCCTGGAGAAAGTGGGAAGGGGTTTCTGTTAAGTCTGCATGAAGAGTCAGACGCGAAGAGTTCCAGCAAAGAGTTTATTCAGTGACTACAGCTCGAATGGACCCGAGTTGGCTGGGCTACGGCTGCCTCTTATAGCCTGCAGCCGTGGTTGCCAGCCAATGGGAGTGCAGGGTTTCTTCCCGCACTATTTAAACCAATACCATTTGACATTTTACAAGAACAGTTCAAATAAACCAATAACATTCAAACCTACATACATAACAGTTTCCAAAATGGTATTTTTTGACCCAATTAGATTATGTGTCACATTATAGCCAGGTAATGTCAAATCACCATAAGGACATCTGACAGAGTTAATGGCTAACTGAATTAAACTGTGTTGTGCAACATTAAACATTATAACATTAAAACATGCCTCAGCAACATATACACGTGCCTCTTTCTACTTGATTCCGGTGACTACATCCTGACTCCAGACTAAAATCTACCTGCCGCTGCTCTTAAGTTATTTGGTTATTTTTATTTTAATACACTAAGTGTGGAAGTTCTTGAAAATGTAGTGAACAGGTTTGGCTCTGCAAATGAGTGTGAAAGCTTTTTGGTGTGAGCTTCGCTCAGCTTGTGTTTCACAAGCCCATCCGTCTTCAGGCCTCTTTCTGACTGAGCAAAGGAGATTAAAAAAAAGCAGGTCAAGAAAGTTGAGATCGTGTAAATAACATTGCGTGTGAGCGTATTACCATTCTGTGACAGGTAATATAAGGGTGTATACAAGTGTGAATCAGAGCAAATCTGACCTTATCCCCATTCGATGGACTCATTTCTTATGCTCTTTTGCCAAAGTTGCTATCAATTCTGTGAAGCTTAAAGGGAATGTATAGGGATTGTACTTAGTTATAATATGCTGGGTTTGGATGTGGTATCCTAGAGCCCTTAAGGAAGGAGAAGGAGGGAAAGAAAAGGAGGAAGGGAGGAGAAGGGAGGGAGAAGACCTGATGAAGATAATATTGCAGTAGGTGAGAAAGGAGGAAGGAGACATTCAAGTAAGTGTTATCTGTGTATCCACCTTACAAGAACAAAGTTAGTACTGACTAATATATTTTTATCACTCTAGAGAAGAACTCTAAGAAGAGAAGGAAAAGGAGAAGGAAGGAAGGAAGGAAGGAAGGAAGGAAGGAAGGAAGGAAGGAAGGAAGGAAGGAGGGAAGGAAGGAGGGAGGGAAAGAGGGAAGGAAAGATTGAAGGAAGGAAGGAGGAAGAGAAGGAAGGAAGGAAGCAGGAGAGAAGGAGAAAGAAGGAAGGAAGACTTGATGAAGATAATATTGCAATGGGAGAGAAAAGAGGAAAATGACATTTATGCAAATGCTGTCTGTGTTTCCACTTTACAAGAAGGAAGTTAGTACTGACACTTTCCCCCTCTATCCAGTACATTTTTATTATTCTAGAGAAGCATGCTAAAAATGAGATTCACTGAACAAAACTGAACTGCTTTGTTTATCTGGTGGGCTGGATTGGCAGCATACAATCCTTTGTATGCATGTTAACCAAAGGATGATCCACTGATCTGAAGCTTCTCTAAAGAAGAAGACCCCTCTGTAATAGTTGCCCTTTTTAATGCCCCATTTATGAGTTAGCAAGAATCCAGATTTATCACACTAATATCTTAGAAGTAGAGAGAGGCTGGGCAAATATCCCCCCAAAGCAGAAAGAAATGAGATCAGGGAGGGTCCCCATTTCACCAAGAGCAGGAAAAAGATCTCCGTGTTAGGATTCCTTTGCATTTGGTAAATTGTGGATATATCACGTAAGATCCTCAGCAAAACTGGAAGAAAAAAAAAAGCAGAGGTAGAGTGTATTGATAGTAAAAGTTAGCTTAGGAGTCTCCCCTGGCTGTAGTCATTTGAAGAGGAATGAAAAATAATGCTTGTCATGACAGAAGCAGAAAGGGGAATAGAGATTATAAATAATAGCGATAAACAATAGCTTTAAAAAAAAGATACGGAGCTATCGAAGGACTACCATTCTTCCTGATAACTACTAGCAGGTGGATAACTGGACCTGGGGAATATTTAGATCAGCCCAATGAATCTGCTTTTCACTTCCTAAATGTTCTCCCTACATTTTTTTTTTTTTGCTTGTTTGGGATTTAAAAAAAAAAACCTCTTTGGGGATAACTTCCAGGACCTAAAGGAGCAATTGCTTGCTGAGTACTATGGCCATCTATCACTCAGAGTTTAGTGAGTAGTGACAGACAAGACACTTTCCCCACCCAGTATTGGGATGCTCCACTTGTCACCAGTCCTTGAAGGTTGTCAGTTTTCATCAATAGCCCCTGACAACTTGGAAGGGGAGAAAAATGAGTCCCCTGAAGGGAGCAGAGGGCACAGTATTTCAAGAGAGATCTTGGAAGACTGATTACGTCTTGTCCTTGACACCCTACAAGCCAAGGGCTAGATACAAAAAAGCATTTGGGATGTAATGGAGCCTACAAATCACCACTTGCCTGGAGTTATACTCAGATGGCAAGAAGATAGTTTGCTTGACTTTAGTTCAGGTTTTATTAGACGTTATAAACTTCTGACTCTTCTAATAGGCATTGTCATTGACTGGTGTCTGACAGCATTGTCCAAATGGATAGATAGATGATAGATAGATAGATAGATAGATAGATAGATAGATAGATAGATATAGACAGATAGATAGACAGACAGACAGACAGACAGACAGACAGATAGATGTGTGTGTGTGTGTATGTGTATGCGTATGCGTATGTATATGTATACATATACATATATGTATATGTATATGTATATAAAAGAAGGGTTGGTGCTCTATTGAAGCTACAAATCAAACTGATCACTCAGAATAGAGCTGGAAGGGACCTTGAAGGTCTTCTAGTCTAATCCTCCTTCTCAAGCACAAGACCCTATACCATTTCAGAAGAGCTGATGGGAACACATGAGAAGGAACAAAACAGAATAACAGAGCTGCAAGGGAAAAGAATGGAATGGAATGGAACAGAACGGAATAGAACAGAACAGAGCAGAATAGAATAGAATGTTGGAATGAAGAATGGAGTGGAGTGGAGTGGAATAGAATAGAATAGAATAGAATAGAATAAATAGAATAGAATAGAATAGAATAGAATAGAATAGAAAGAATAGAATAGAATAGAATAGAATAGAATAGAATAGAATAGAATAGAATAGAATAGAATAGAACAGAACAGAACATATGGAAGGGAAGGGAGAATAGAATGGAATGGAATAAGGAATGGAATAAGGAATAGAATAGAATAGAATAGAATAGAATAGAATAGAATGAAATTAGGAAAGAAAGAACAGAATAGAGTGGAGTGGAGTGGAGTGGAGTGGAGTGGAGTGGAATGGAATGGAATGGAATGGAATAGAATAGAATAGAATAGAATAGAATAGAATAGAATAGAATAACCTTATTGTCACTTTGAATGTGCATTAATTGGCATACATTAAAATGAAATTTCATGGCATACAGCTTTCAAAGGGTCACCAATATACACTACATTAACATGACAAGATAAATAAATAAATAAATGCAAAATTTTGTATATACCCACCTATATTATACGACACAGAGAAACAACACAGTCTAGTTCGGACGTATGCATGTCCATGGCAAGAAAAACGAATATTGTCAGTTTACCAGACCAATGGCACGAGAAACAAAGCTGTTAGAGAATCTGGTAGTTTTGCTATTGACACTTCGAAACCTCCTCCCAGAGGGGAGTAACGGAAACAGACCATGAAGTGGGCATGTGGGGTCTCTAACAATGTTTCGAGCTCTGAGCACATAGTGCTTATAATTAGTATCCTGGCTAACAGGGACCTTAGAGGTCTTCAAGTCCAGCCCCCTGTTCATGCACAAGACCCATATCTTTCCAGACAAGTGGCAGTCCAGTCTCTTCTTACAAGCCCCCAGTGATGGAGCACCCATAACTTTTGGAGGCAAGCCTTTCCACTCATTAATGAGTAGTAAGTAGTGTTTAATTTATTTTTAATGTATTTATTGTTGTTATTTTTAGTTGTGAGCTGCCCCGAGTCCTTTCAGAGAGGGGGCGGCATACAAGTCCAGCTATTAAAATTAATGGTTCTCACTGTTTGGAAATTTCTCCTTAGTTCTACAGGTAGGTTGCTTCTCTCCTTGATTAATTTCTACCCATTGTTCTTTTTTTCTTGCAGGATTAAAGGGCCCCGATTAAGTGACTCTGAAACAAGACAATAGATATCATTCCTGCCCTATTTTGGCCCCACTTTAGGAAAATTGTCGGACTGCAAAACGAACTGCGGAATACTTTGCCATAAAACAGAAACAACATGTTCTGGCATTCACACCGTAACTGAGAAAAAGAAATCATGGTGACGTTCATGACTTCTTACTTGGAATGTAATTAAGTTTTGTAGCAACCAATTTAAAATAATATTATGACAGAAAGAAGATCTTGATAGAAATACAGATCTCAAGCTAGTGATAAACTTCAGCTTTGTTGCATGATATAACATTCATTTCTTAAATTTCATTGCTTTGTTACATATGTTCCAATTTCAAACAAACTTGCTCGAGTTGCCGTATCAAAAGCAGAGCTTAGAAAGATGGAATGTTTCAGATAATAGTCACATCGTAAGTACCCAAAGGTAAGATTTAAAGAGCTTAGGCAACTGAGGCAGAAGACATGGTTTTCTGTGTATACTGGAGGATTTCAAGAAGATATTGAACAACCATTTGTCTGAAATGGTTGAGCAGGGGGGTGGACTACAAGACCTTCAAGGTACCTTCCAACTCTCTTGTTCTATTAGTATATCCTTTTGGAATGAGACCTACTAAACTCATAAAATTTAAAACAAATATATATATTTGAAACCCCCCTTGTGCGTGTAGAAATGGCTTTATGTCAATCTATGCCTCCCGTGGGCATAAGGCATGTCATTGGTTGCTTTCCTGCATTAGTTATAGACTTAATTAATTAATGCTCTTGCTAGATCTTATATTTGAAGCTGATTTTAGCTGTGTTATTGTAATGTAGGTACTGATGAGTCAATACGAAATGTTTGCATCTACCTCTGTTCGTCTTATGACTGTATTGTTTAAATTGTTAAAAGGGACTAACTGATGTGTGTGTGTGTGTGTGTGTGTGTGTGCGTGTGTGTGTGTGTGTGTGTGTGCATACTTGGGCTGCATTCATTATGCAGCATTCATCTAGAGGAGCCTTCTGCAATTTGCATCATTTGGCATGATAGCAATGCCACTTAGACTTATATACTGCTTCACAGTGCTTTACAGCCCTCTCTAAGTGGTTTACATAGTCAGCATCTTGGGTGACCCAACAATCTGGGTCCTCATTTTTTCTAACCTTGGAAGGATGGAAGGCTGAGTCAACCTTGAACTGGTCTGGATCGAACTGCTAACAGCCGGCAGACAGCAGAATTAGCCTGCAATATGGCATTCTAACCACCGTGCCATTCTGGCTCTTTTGACATCATGACCCAATCAATGATTACCTATATCTACCTAGCTACACACACAGAAACACACTTGCTACTTCAAATTATACACCATTGTGGTGTATGCTAGGTTTTAGTAGATGAGAACAGTGTCTTTTTGTGATTTTCTAAAATCTTTTCTCCATTTCTCTTTTTTTTTTAAACAAGTCAAGAAATTTCCTCCAAAATAAAATAAAAAAGGTCTTGATTTGTTTTAACCCACCTGCTACTTATTGGAATATATCGAAGCTGCCATATCTCAGGTCAAACCATTTGCCCATCTCCATGACTGTTATATACTGGCACTAAGGTTTCAAGCAGATGGTGAGGGCAGGAATTAAGTGGAGCCCTTTCACATTTAAGCATATGGCAAATTGCAGCACTAGAGTCTCTTTGTGGAAGGTGAAAAAAAGAAGTTAATATATTTGGTATTTATCCTTCACCTGGCAATAATTTAAAACAAATAACCAAGAATATGTAAAGAGGGGAAGAGAGGCTTTCTTATTTTTTTCTTATAGAAATAAGAAGCATAAGAATGCTAGACAGCTGGGCATGCAGAAAAATCAGCCATCAACAGGCACATAGAGATAAACAACATCTACACACCTTTTAAACAGACAATACATAAACAAAAAGGAAAACCAAAAAAAATCCCCAAACACATCCTCACTTCACCTCATCTGCTCAAGGAGGAGGAGTTAAATACAGTTAACACTAAGATTAATATCTCAAAGATGTAATTATTAATAAAATTATTAATAAAATCCTATAAAACAATTTAAAATTAAATTGGAGTAAAATGCAATAATTTGATGGATAGATTGATAAAACAAGATAAAATTATATACCTAAAAACTTCTCCTTACCTTAAAAAAACAATAACCTATTTGTCAAGATTGTGAACCACTGGAATACAGTTCCTCGCAAAAGTTCAAAAGCTTCTCTAAGATAAAAAAGCAGATTAATAAAAGCTGATCCCCCACCTTTGAGCCTTCTGCAAGATAAGCTAAAGTTACAGTGAAATTTCCTTGGACAAAAGCCATCCTTTCTGGATTTATAGAAGCTAATTTCTTTTTCAATACCAGGTAAGAGACTCCAGATCATTCAGCAGAACAAAGACTTGGAGATTGTTTTTGCCTTTTGTTTTGGTCCACATCTGTTATATGATTAGCAACGGACAAAAGAAAATCAATATCCTGTAGAACCTTTCGGGAGAGCTTGCTGTGTTTTATTAAATGGCGGGAAAGTTCCTAGCGTGGTGGCCATTATCTCTTAGAAGCTCGAAGTAGTTGCCAAATTCAACTGAACCTTGTCTTTATTTCTTCCTTTGTGTGGATTCATAAGTTCAGGTGGACTTCAGGGGCATTTCCTCCCAAAAAACCACCTTGTAACAATAGCCATGCTTCACCTAAATAAAGTCACTTTATTTTGCCCTCATCTTCCTTAGTTTTCAAATCCACAAATCATCCACTCATTGTTTTTTTTTTCTTCTGTTAGCAAAAAGTCCATGTAAGACTTCCAAACTTTTCAAGAAGGCTTTTTTGGTGTTTGTTCTCTGATCAGACAGTTTAGTTTTGCCATTTCTGCAAACTCTGAAAAATTTAACAATCCATTCCTTCCTGGTGGCCATTTAATTATTCTTCCATCACAAGACCTACTGACCCATGAACAGTGGTGGGATTCCAAATCTTTTTCTACCGGTTCTATGAGAGCACACATGTGCCTAATACATGCTTTGCATGCGCGTGCAGCACGCAAAGACCACCCTCTGTGTCAGCGGTGGTGAGCTGTTCTTTAGCTCTGCTGAGGCATGGCAATGCGCTCTGCCATGTGAATCAGCTGAGCTAAAAAACAAGGGAATATAGGGCAGGAAAGGGTGGGGGCAGGAAAGGGTGGGGGCAGGAGGGCGGGGCCAACCAGAGATGGTATTTGCTGATTCTCCGAACTACTCAAAATTTCTACTACCGGTATGCCAGAACAGGTCCGAACCAGCTGAATACTACCTCTGCCCATGAAGTCCTTATAAACAGAAGAACACAGATACTGACATCCCCTAAACTCGGCTGAAGATGTTACTTAGCCTAATAAAGAAACATCTGGAAACCAACCCACAAGCTTGGAGAACAAACTTTCACCCTTATCTTCCAACATTGTCCCCAAAAGTACTTTTTTGCAGTGGATTTTCTTGGTGGATTTTTTAAAATATTTCACTTCTCATCCAATCTTGACCTGGATGTTTGAGAATCTCCATAGACTTCCATCAATGTACATATAATAGTTGCTGGAGGTGATCAGAATTCCCCAAAACAGGATAAGACAATTTTCTCTCACCAGCAATGCTTATTGTGGAAATTGCTCTCTTGCCTTCTTTAGATGTTTACTGCCTTTTTTTTTGTTGTCTTCTGTAGATTCATTTTAATCCCTGTGTGAGAGTTTAGTTTAGTTTAGTTTCCTTTTGTCATTGCACCTTGTACAATGCACCTTGTACAATGAAATTAAATACCATCTTCAGTGTACATTATGACTATGAAAATAAACACAAACACACATCCTTCACATTCTATACATTGAATTGAAAATCCCCGAGACTGCACCAACACTGCACTATACAGCATAATTCAAAAGAGCTACTGCCCTGGGATAGAAGCTGTTTTTCAGCCTATTTGTCCTTGTTTTTATTATTCTGTACCATCTGCCAGATGGTAATAGTTCAGAAAAAGGGTTCCCAGGATGAGATGGATCTTTGAGAATGTTTTGAACTTTCTTAAAGCAGCAGGAGCTATAAAGCTCTTCCAAAGAGCGGAGAGGGCAACCCATGATCTTCTGGGCAATGACATTAACCAGGGGTGGGATGCAAATATTTTTACTACTGGTTCTGTGGGCATAGCTAGGTGGGAGTGGCTAGGTGGGAGTGACCATGTGATTGGGTGGGCGTGGCTTCTTTTTTTGCACATGCACTCCTGTGCTCCAGTTTTTTGCTTCCTGGGCCTCAGGGAAGCCTCCTGGGAGCCCGTTCTTGCTCCCAGGAGGCAAAAAATGGATCATGAAGTGGCCACACAGCACCCTCCCCTGTATGCCCCTTTTTGCCTCCTGGGCCTCAGGGAAGCCTCTTGGGAGAAGCAGTTAGACAGCGAGGGAGATCCTGGCACAGCTGATCATTGGAACAGCTGATCATTGGGAAGAAAAAAAATACCGGTTCAGCCAAAATGGTAGCTGGTTTTTTACTACTTGTTCGGCCGAACAGTAGCATTTTTTTACTGTTCACCTGAACAATAGCATTTTACTGGTTCACCCAAACTGGGCTGAACTGGTAGAATACCACCACTGATGTTAACCCTCTGGAGCACTGTCCTATCTACCACTATGCAATTGGTAAACCATACACAGGTGCAGTTAGTAAGAGAGCCAAATAGGATGGCAGGATTTCTTCATAATCCATGGTAAGAACAAGAAAGCTGAACTGCCCATATGGTTTACAAAGCAGTGCCTTTGCATTTTAAGCAGACATCTGTTCGGACATTACACATTTCCCTGATCTCAGAATTTGGACTAAGCTGCTAACATGGCAGTCTGCCATTTCTCCTTCCTCCGGTGGGTCTATCAGTTTCTACAGAATTTAAACTTGCATGAGGAACAGAGTGCCTCTCATTGTAAAGTAATTGCTCTAATCCTGCACTGTGTCTTCGAAGGAATTGAGAGACAGCTCCTTATTTACTTTGCCTACTGCGTTGCATTATGGCACAAAGCTTTAATCACTAGCCTTGGGCAACACAGCTCTGAACGTGCCACACCGTGTAGGTCTTGCTGTCATGTAGCCAAACACTAGAGCTGACCAGATGACTTCATGGTAGAGGAAGAAGATAAACCACATTTGCCAATTCAACTCCCCCCCAACAGGCCTAGCATAGCAATGATAATGCATAAACGTTCAATTCCCAATCAAGAAATGGGAAATGGGAAATCTGTCTCTCTGTCTGTCTACCTACCTGCCTATCTCTGTCTCTCTCTTTTATATAGAATCATTCAGTTGTTTAGTATAAGGGACAAATGTTCCATCCATGTATTATCTATTTATTACCTTATCCATCCATTAATTCATCCATATATTATATGTCTGTCTTTCTATCTATCTATTTGTCTATTTGTCTGCCTCTCTATCTCTATCTATCTATCTATCTATCTATCTATCTATCTATCTACCTACCTACCTACCTGTTGTGGCCCCGCCTCCTGAGCCTGTGCTGACAGAGGAAGAGGACCTGGATGATGAAGAGGAGGAACGGGCAATGCCTTTCTCCCCAGGACCTTCCTCCCTGGCAATGCCTCCCTCCCCAGAACCTTCCTCTCCAGGACCTTCCTCCCTGACAATGCCTTCCTCCCCAGGACCTTCCTCCCTAGCAATGCCTCAGGTTTCTTCAGAAAGCCAAGAGGAACAGCCTGAGAGACGCATATCGGTACCGCCACTGCTGGGAGTGAGGAGGAGGATTCCTGGCTTGATCCCAGGCACGCCGGAGGAGAAACGTCAGCAGCAACGTAGGAGTGGGAGGGCCAGAGATTGAGCTGGACCACACCCCACAAGGTATAAAAGTGGGTGTGCCTACGTTGCAAACTCCGTGCGTGACAAAGTTCAACCATCCAAAATTCTGTTTGTGACTGAACTGTATCTGGAGCTCTTTTGTCGTGGACTTTGGGAATAAAAAACCCCTTCTGGCTCAGTGAGTAATCTGATACCTGACAGATCTGAACTTGGCAGTCAGAGCGTGTGTGATTGCCAAGAGTCTTATCAGCTGCAGCAAATTGGCTTTTGGAGACAGGCCAGCGTGACTCTCTGTGCGGGTGTTGGTGCCAAGCTTCCTTACCTTCTGGAGAAGGGAAGGGGAGACAGAACACCTACCTACCTACCTACCTACCTACCTCTATCTATCTATCTATCTATCTATCTATCTATCTATCTATATCTATCTATCTACCTATCTATCTATCTACCTATCTTTATTTATCTATTCATCCAACCATCCATCCATGTTATCTACTTATTATCTTATCCATCCATGAATACATCCATCTTAGTATATGTCTGTCTATCTGTCTATACCTCTCTCTCTCTCTCTCTCATCTTTTATTTATCTATTCAACCACCCATCCATCCACATTATCTATTTATTATCTTATCCATCCATCAATACATCCATCTAGTATAAGTCTGTCCGTCTGTCTGTCTGTCTGTCTCTCTCTCTCTTTCTCTCTCTTTCTCTCTCTTTCTCTCTTTCTCTCCATGTCTAACAATCTCATCTCATCTGTTTAGCTTAAACTCACTGCATATACTAAACAGTTTTAATTTGACCTTAATAAAATAGAAACCAATGCACATTTCTCTGAGGGGGTGGGTGGGTTGAATGCTTCAACTGCAATGCAATGAAATCATTTCATAATGGACTGGTCATGGAAGTACTGAAATCTCTCCTTTTTCTTTATTTCTCATTTGGTATTTGCCATTGAGAGAAATCCCATGAGTGCTTGAGACCTAAGCAAAGACTAGCAACTGATAAAGTTAGAGAGGCACCTGGATTCTGTTATTATGGATGATGTATTGTAGTGCATTACTTCTGACTCTGCAAACAGAAAGTGGGAAACACATCAGAAAAACAATCTTTATGACATCTTGCTGCAGATCTTTATGTTATATCGGCCGAGAAGTTCAATCAATTAAATTCTATGCTTGCCATTACATGATTGCAGCCTGTTTCATCACCACAGAGTTTACTAGCCTTGTTTGGGTATTCTACCCAAAAATCAAGATAAAGAGTATGCCAGAATAGAAAGGAACAAAACCTTGGTATTTCAGAAAAAGGATGGCTCAGTCAAAACCCAAGATAAGTGGGATACAGATATTGGTAAAACAAACAGAAAATATGCTTTATATACTGTGAAAAACTTATAGAACAAGGCATATTTAAATACTGTTGGGAAACTGCCAGCTAGGCTGGAAGGATCAAGTGTGGACTTAGCTTAGAATCCTTGAATAGTTGCAAGAGGCACATGGTTAATCTCCTCCAAGATCCATGAACCTTATCTGGTCATTCCCAGAAGACAAGCAGTTGAATGAGATTCTTGTAACTTAGGTAGAGAACAATAAAGCTGCTTACTTTAGATATTTACAAGTGACTGCAATTTGTGCCTGACAAATATGCACTCACAAACACATGTTTATGGGGGGGAAAACCCTAAACTTCACTTAGTACTTTAAATATATGTAACAAATTATTAGTAACCAATTTAGCATTTATCGCATCGCTTTTATTGATACCCTGCATTGCTGGTGGGTTTGTTGTTGTTATTTTAAGCAAAAAGAAGCAGTCTTTACTAGTTTTTATCCCAGCAGGGATTGCAAATATACTGTTTTTCACAGAGCTGGAAGCAATATAAACCAAGGTCCTTCAGGTGGCAGATGGGACTGAGAAAGAAAGAAAGAAAGAAAAAACAAGTAGAAAATAGAAGCCATTGAGATGGTTGTAAACAAATAGGAAAGCTACTTTGTTCAGGCTTACTGAAAGCACCATTATCAGACAAAAATATGCACTTTGAAAAAGTCTAGGGAAATATATTCAGATAATGCATAACATAATATAACTATCCTTGATTCTTCTTCAAGAGATCATCTTGTATAAGAGGTTTTTTTTTTCCTTTTTTCTTTCTTAGATTTGGTAGGATTATTTAGTTGGTTGTTTGTCTGGGGGAGGGAAGGAGAGGTTTGTGAGAGATAGGGACATAACTTTCAAGAACATCCATATAAGACATTTTTCAGCTTTTCTTCATGTCTGCGTTTTCCTCCACATTTCCTGCACATTTATTTTCCAAGTACTGTGTAAGTATCTTCCATGTCAGGTCTAAGGCCCTTTGTTGTTGTTAGTTGCAAAGTCATGTCCTACCCATTGCGACCCCATGGACAACGTCAGTGGTGAGATTCAATTTTTTTTACTACTGGTTCTGTGGGCATGGCTTGGTGGGCTTGGCATGACTTGGTGGGGGTGTCTTGGTGGGCATGGCAGGGGAAGGATACTGCAAAATCCCCATTCCTTCCCTTCCCACCCCACTAACCTGCTTTCCAGCTCCATTCTCCTGTGCAGGGCAACCAAAGAAGACCCAGCCAATCAGCTGGGACTCAATGGGAGGCAGAGAAGAGATGGGGGCTGGGCCAGTCAGAGGTGGTATTAGCCGGTTCTCCAAACTACTCAAAATTTCCACTACTGATTCTCCAGAACTGGCCAGAACCTGCTGAATACCACCTCTTGACAACGTTCCTCCAGGCCTTCCTGTCCTCTACCATCTTCTGGAGTCCATTTAAGCTCATGCCTACTGCTTCAGTGACTCCATCCACCACCTCATTCTCTGTCGTCCCATTCTTCCTATGGAGAATAGATCTTTACAGCATCAGACTTTCCTTTCACCACTAGATGCATCCACAGCTGAGCGTCCTTTTGGCTTTGGCCCAGTCGCTTCACTCTTTCTGGTGCTACTAGTACTAACAAGGTTGACTCAGCCTTCCATCCTCTCGGGGTAGGTAAATTGAGGACCCAAGATTGTTGGGGGCAATTAGCTGTAAAATGCCGCTTAGTAATAAGCAGGCATATACAATGGAAGGAAGGCTATTGCTGAGCACACTGGGTTGTATCCCAAAAAATTGTAAGCCGCCCTGAGTCTTCAGAGAAGGGCGGCATATAAATGTAATTTAAAAAAAAAACCTCTGCTAGTACTAGTAGCAGCACATTCAACACCTTCTGTCAGCTTTGGAAACCATATTCCACTCTGCCCCATAGCCTGAGAATTTGGGAGGAGGGTGATTTCAATTTTTTTAAAAAAATTACATTTATATGCCCTTCTCCAAGACTCAGGGCGGCTTACAATTTTTGGGATACAACCCAGTGTGCTCAGCAATAGCCTTCATTCCATTGTATATGCCTGCTTATTACTAAGCGGCATTTTTACAAAGTCAGCTTATTGCCCCCAACAATCTTGGGTCCTCAATTTACCTACCCCGAGAGGATGGAAGGCTGAGTCAACCTTGAGTAGTTTTGAGTAGTTCTAAGTAGACAAAGTAAAATTCTTTTCTTAGTTCAAGGTTATGAAGTGTGGCACAGCAGAGAAAACGGATCTTACAGCGAGACAGATCATGATTGGTCCATGTGAGGTGATGATGGGAGAAGAGGGATGGATTGTAGTTTGGGACATTGTGGGAAGTCCAGGAAACTTTAGTTTCAAGATTTCGCAGATGTGCCAGGTGCTATTCTAACAAAGGTACTTTTCAAATTATGCTTGTCTCAGAGTTACTGATTGCAATGGAGGTTCACTGGAACACTGACACCTTCCAACCCTCAGGTTGGGGCTTGTCTTCCAACATCATATATTTTTGCCTTTTGGTACTGTCCATGGGGTTTTCATGGCAAAGGTACCGGAGTGGGTTGCAATTTCCTTCTCCAGTGGATCACGTTTTGTCAGGGCTCTCTGCTATGACCTGTCCATCTTGGATGGCCCTGCACAGCATAGCTCATAGCTTCATTGAGCTATGCAAGCCCCTTTGCCACAACAAGGTAGTAATCCATGAAGGGGCTATGACCCTTATAAATTTTTAAAAACCAAAACTGGATGCCGTACTCCCAGGTGTGGCCTTACAGAGGATTTCTAAAGAGAGATGGAAAAAAAAAGAAGTGATATGAGATCTGAAAAAAAAAACACAGAGAGCCAAGATCAGAGGATGCAACAGTTGATGCTCTGAAAATCCAGCCTTCCATTATGTGAAATGGAAGAAAATGAACTGAACATGAAATACATTGAAACTGAAGCTGCAGCAAATAAAAGTCCCAGCTTCTTATGGACTCACTCCTTAATTTTACTGGAGAACTGTTTATTGCACTTTGATGGGCTCTAAATGAAACCACTATATTACAGTTGAAATGTACTCATAATAAGATGAGAGAATAAAAGGTTGAAGCTGCATTGAGTGGTGATTATCTGGTTAAAATAATCATTCTTCTCTTGACAATAAAAGACAGAGTTCTGGTAAAACGTTATCCGCTTTGTTTGTAGTCTGATCGTTGTTTCATGGCATATAAAATCTTCACAGGTTACCTGGTAAGGTTTGGAAAGCTAGGAACATGTATTGCATGTTTTCAATCCAGTGGTAAAATGAGGGCTACATTAGATGGGTGATGGGGTGCCTAGAGATTGTGAGTTCAATCCCAGGTAGGGGCAGATATTTCTCTCTCTGGGCACAATGAGAATATAACTACTGAACAAAACTCCACCCTGGCAACAGGAAGGGCATCCAGCCAGTAAACACTCAGCTCCATTCAGTTGCTTAGACTCTCCCTGCAAGGGATCATGCAGTTGTTAAAAGAAGATGATGATTAGGGCTCTATTAGATGAGATCAGAAGTGACAGTTGCCATCTAACTCTTAATTTTAAAACCAATTTGGTGGCTCCTCCTTCACAATATCATCTGAAGAACTTTAAGGAGGCCAAACTGGATTGACCAAAACCATCAGGATTTCTCTTAACTCTAAAACCTTTCTGTTTCTCAGTAACACCCCCACACCCTTTCATCCAAAGCAGACAGCAAGCTGCAAAATACAATTTTGGATCAAGTAAAAAACAATCCTCTTTTTTTTCTTCTGCATCTTGTAACATCTTATATTTAACTCCAACACAAATTCAGGTATATCCTCCTGCAAGATCTTTAAATGGTGCATCGCTTGTCAAAACATGTATTATGTGAAATGAAAACACCATTTGAGGAGATACAGTATTCATTTTTATCATAGAAATTCTTCCCAGCAATGACAGTTGTAACTTCTTTAATCTCAGCATTTGTTTAAAATTTCATTCCATGTCTTAACACAGTTACTTTGAAATAACATATAGCTCATATTAGTCATAGTGATATCCTGATATTTTACCTTCTCAATCTTAAAACATGTTTTATTCATTAATTCTCTTTGATGTTCTGTTTTCGTATTTTTGTTAACATCTTTGTCTTCTGTTTATTAATCCTGAAACCTGCCAATGCACCAAATTATTTTACTTTCACTATTTCACTATTTCAATTTGCCTTAAAGGATCTTCAGAACCAATGCTATATGCAAAAGCTCTTAACTTATATGTTTCTTTTTAAATCTTTACCTCCATAATCCTCTCATCTTATCTTATATGTCTATTAAGTATTTCAAGAAACCAAACAAACAAAAGAGGAAAGGGTGGGCATCACTGTCTTGTTCCTTTATTTTTCTCACAAGGTCTTGCTAGAGCTTTGTTAACCATTATTTGCATTTTTGGTGATGTATAAATCAGTCTTACCCATTTTATAAAGCTCTCTTCAAAATTCACCTCTTCCAAAACTGAGGTGTAATGTAGTCTAGATTCTGTCTCAAGACAGAAACTTCTCTTAAGGTGGAAACATTTATTCAGCTTATACTTCCATTTGAATTTAGATATTTTTTTTATTTATTTATTTCCTTTTTACAACCCTGTAATCCCTTAATTCAAGGAAGAGTCGGGGTGATTGGGTGGAGCTGAGCATTTACTGGCTGGAGGCCTTTCTGATGTCACTTGGAGTTTGCATCAGTTATTTTTTTCTTTGCGCCTGGGATAGAAACATCAGCTGTTACATAGGATTAAACTTGCAACCTGTTAGAAATTCTGCTTATATAAAGCACCACACAGAGCAAACAAGGAGTACAGTCACCATGTGCTTTACTGCTCAACTATTTAAATGTAACAGGAAACAGGAAATTCTGTTCAGAACAAAAGTCCATAGAGTAACAGATAACAGATAATCAGAGTTGGAAGGGACCAACCCCGCACCCAAGCGTATATGGAAGTATGTACCTTAGAGTCAAACTTGTAAATACTGCCATCTAATGGCTAAAGTTGTTGCACAGAAATACATTCCAACAACGAATTCCAGCACAACCTTCCAAGTAGTAGGAGGAGGAGGGAGTCTTCACCACTAGCCCCGCCCCCCAGCAAGCGGTTTATAACAATCACACCACATTATATTATCTTATCTACAGAAACCTTTGGTTATTTATAACTCCCACACAGGAAAAAAAATGTTCTGGAATGCTTTCATTCACTATTTATACATTTCTATCCTCTCACTAGCAATTTTTCAATTGAAGCATACATTTTTTTTTAGGAATGATACTCTCCCTTGATATATGCATTGTAATGTGCATTTCCTTAATTGTTGCAAATAATATTTCCAAAAATGCAAGTTCAGTATTCTTATATTATTAAGTTTTTTAAAAAACAGTGATCTGAATGCCTCACTCATTTTAGGTTTATTCATCTCTTTTATCAATGTGGACATGACAGAGGTTAGTTTAAATGTTTACAGATACTTCTGAAAATGCCCTGAGAACAAAACTACATTTGCAAGTTAATATCAAGTCAATAAATGTGTATTTATTTTCATGGTCTCCAAGTAAATGCAAGCGTGATGTCTGTTCTGTTCTAAGAGATTATTTTAGTACTGCATAAAAAATTGTATTATACCACTTGCCTCAGGGCTTCCCAAACTGCAAATAATATTATAATAGTGTGATTTTCCAAACTGCAAACAATATTCTACTAGCAGAATATTATGACTTTCCTATTACAGTATCTGTATTATATAATATTACAATTATTTTATCTTTTCATCCTTGAATTTAATTAGGATACACTGTTGGTCTATGTGTCCATCTGTTGTCTCACATACTTAGCAAACATATTATCCCTCTTCCTTTCACTAGCCTCTCTTTTAAAATAGGAAGCACAATTTGAAAGTCACTGACAAAGAGACATCCTACCAAATTATAAGGGGAGGGGGATGTCAGACATTATTAGCAGGATTCTTGGGGATTTCAATAAGGTGGATTGTTAGTTGAAAGAATTATTTAGGTCAGGGCTGTCAATTTATTATTATTATTATTATTATTATTATTATTATTATTATTATTAATTTGTCAAAAGCTTACAATATAACAGAAACAAGAATAAACATAAGTTTAAATACAAGAAATAGGAACTGATAATTGGGGACAATAGGACAGGGATGGTAGGCACGAATGTGCGCTTATGCACACCCCTTACAGACCTCTTAGGAATGGGGTGAGGTCAATAGAGGTGAGTTTGAGGGTAAAGGAGTGGGGGTTTGAGCAGGTGACAACAGAATCAGGTAGTGAGTTCCAGACACTGACCACTCTATTGCTGAAATCATACTTACTGCAATTGAGCTTGGAGTGGTTTAAATTAATGTTATATCTGTTGTGTGCTCTTGTGTTGTTGCTGTTAAAGCTGAAATATTCATTAACTGGTAAGATGTTGTAACATATGATTTTATGTACTATGCTTAAGTCCAACCTTAGTCGGCATAGTTCAAGGTTGTTTAAGCCTAGAATCTCAAGTCTGGTGCTGTAGGGTATTCTGTTGCAAACAGAGGAATGTAGTACTCTTCTGGTAAAATACTTGTGGACTCGCTCAATTGTATCTATGTCTGATATACAGTGTGGATTCCAAACAGCGGAGCTGAATTCAAGTATTGGTCTAGCAAACGTTTTGAATGCCCTAGTTTGCAAAACAGTATTACCAGAGGATCGTAAAATTAAATTTGCAACTCTTAAAGCCTTTTTGGCAATACTGTTGCAGTGAGCTTTGGCACTTAGATCATTTGATATGAGAACTCCGAGGTCCTTGTCAAAGTGAGGGTCATCAACAAGGTCATATCCGCCTAGCTTGTATTTGGTAAATTCACAGCCTGTGGGCCAGAGGCGTCATGTGCTGGCCACACCCATGCCTGGTTTAGCAAAGGGGATAAAAGTCACGATGCATCATGTGATGATGCCATGACAATGTGAGTTTGACACCCCTGTTTAAGGGCCTAGAGACATAAACATATGAAGAATGGCTGCAGAATTTGGGTTTGGCCAGTCTAGAGAAAAGAAGGACTAGGGGAGACAAGATAGCAGTATATGAAGGGCTGCAACAAAGAAGAGGGGGTCAAGCTATTCTCCAAAGCACCAGAAGGCAAGACAGGAAACAACGGATGGAAACTACTCAAGGAGAGAAGCAACCTGGAATTAAGGAGAGACTTCCTAATAATGAGAACAATTAACTATTGGAAAAGCCAGTGGTGAAATGCTACCGGTTTGAGCCGGTGCAGCTGAACTGGTAGTAAAGAAAGCTCTGATGATCAGCTGAGAGGAGAAAGAAAAGTTGGCCCTCTCACCAGTCTCTACACTTTTCTGTTCTTTATTCTCTCAACTGATTGTCATGGCAGAGCCTCAGCTGGTGCTTGGAAAGCTGCATGCACACACGCAAAGTGCGCGATCACCGAACCAGTAGTGGTAGAATCCCACCACTGGGAAAAGCTTGCCTTCAGAAGTTGTGGGTGCTTCATTACTGGAGGATTTTAAGAAAAGACTGGACAACCACCTATCTGAAATGGTATAAGGTCTCCTGCTTGAGCAGGGGGTTGGACTAGAAGACCTCCAAAGTCCCTTCCAGCTCTTCTGATTGATTAATATCACATGTACAATGCAACTGATGAAGTATGGATGTCATCAATGTCATGGTAGCTTTCTTTTTCCAGTATTGATGGAAAGCGTCTTCCTTTTTCACTTCCTGAAAAATCCCAACCAAACCTTCATAGCTACATTTTTCAATTCATAAGGTATGTGCCAAGGCTCCAACAAATCCACCTTCATTCAAATCAAAAGTCTCTAGCCGCATCTCAGAGAAAAGTAAATTGGTTTATTAGAAGTTGCCATGTTGGTGTGTGGCTCGGTGCAGCAGATACTAAATCACATCATATATTTCCCCCTTGACCCTGGTCTTTCCCCCACCCCCTGGATGTGACTTCTCCAATGGGACACATCAGTCTCCAAGAGTCATCCATCATGCTCTCCAATAACCTTCTTATGCTCCGACAACTTTAGGCTGCCAATTTGATTATCTAGGCATTTCAAGAATGCCTTGTTTCCCCCCCACTCCCTTTTTCTGGCAGCTAAAAAGACCAAAGGAGTATCTTTTTAGTTGATAGTTTGTCTTGAATTGATACCAACCTGAATACTGGCCCCACCTCTCACACCAAACAAATGATCTATCAAAAGAAAGTGAAATAAAATTGTCCCATAAAAGACAAGATGATCTCCTAGTAGAGGGGGAAAATATGATGTGTAATTTTAAATAATGCAATGGCTCTAGTATAGTTAAAAATGATTGTAATTATGATTTCTTTACTGGTAAAAGTGTACTTCTTACACTTTGGAGACCAGAGATACCGTTTAAGTCTGTTACAGTTTTAAAAAAATCAAAGTAATCTTTGATTGAGCTTGGCTCCTTGTAATTTCATAAACATCTCTGTGTAGTTTGCTTGACAGTGGTATATTATTTCTTCCTTTTAGTGGTTTTCTAATTTTTATTTATTTAGTTATTTTTCTTACTTAATTTGTTTGCTTCCCATCTCAGCCCAAGGTGACTCTATCCACATATTGAGCAATTTTTCAAAGTTTCTGAGATGAAGTCATCCAATCATACTCAAGTTCTACTTAAAATAAGCTGTCTCTGTTTTATCCCCGCTCTACATTATTAAAAACGAAAACCCATGTTGTGAGTCCAGTACATTGTTTAAATCACTGAACAATGAAAATAAAAGAGGAATTGCATGGGGATAATAATATTTTACAAGGCTGATGGCACAATTCCTGTATAAATAAAAGAATGAATGGCTGTAAAAAAAGCTAAAACAAAAGGAAACATTGAACTAGCACACGTTCAAAGAAGAGGGTGGGATTATGCAATTCAGTGATGCTTTCTTTTTATAAACAAACCAAGGGACTACTAGGATCAAAAACCTCTAAGCTTTTATGCTCCAGAGCATTACAAATTCATTCATTAACTCACTTCTAAGCATGGAAGTGGTAAGTTATAATTAATTTTAGTCTAATTTCCATCCCATAGAGTCAGAAATTATATTTTACATTCCAGTATGTTATTTTTTAGTTTCACAACATACCTTCAGTTTTTTTTCTTCATTTTCTTATATTCTTGATTCCTAGGTATTGTGTTTTTTTATATTCTCACCAGGAAGCCTATCTTTCCAAGTTTTAAGTCAATTCCAAAAGGATTGGTAGGAGTAAAAATCACTTAGCTAAATGTGCTGATCTCAAACAAGTTTAGATGGAAGACCATCAATAATTCTAGGAGAGGAGGAGGAACAGGAGAAGGAGGAGGGAGGGAGAAGAGGAGGAGGAGAAGAGGAAGAAGAAGAAGAAGAAGAAGAAGAAGAAGAAGAAGAAGAAGAAGAAGAAGAAGAAGAAGAAGAAGAAGAAGAAGAAGAAGAAGAAGAAGAAGATAATAACCTGGAGAAGAAGAAGAAGAAGAAGAAGAAGAAGAAGAAGAAGAAGAAGAAGAAATAATAAGAAAGAATAAAGAAAAGAAGAAGAAGAAGAAGAAGAAGAAGAAGAAGAAGAAGAAGAAGAAGAAGAAGAAGAAAAATAATAAAATAAAAGAAAAAGCCAAAGAAGAAATAAATATTGAAGAATGACAATAACCTGGAGGAGAAGAAGGGAAGAAGAATAAAAAGAAATAGCCGAAGAAGAAGAAGAAGAAGAAGAAATAATAGAAGAAGAAGAAGAAGAAGAATGATAATAATCCTGGAAAAGTATAGGATAGCAAAGAAGAATAAAGAAGAATAGCTGGAGAAGGAGAAGGCCATTGAAGAAGAAGAAGAAAAAAGAAGAATGAAGAAGAAAAGAAGAAGAAGAAGAAGAAGAATGATAATAACCTGAGGAGCAGAAAGAGAAGAAGAAGAAAAGAAGAAGAAGAAGAAGAAAGAAGAAGAAGAAGAAGAAGAAAAGAAGAAAAGAGGAAGAAGAATGATAATAAACTGGAGAGAAAGAGAGAAGAAGAAGAAAAGAAGAAGAAGAAGAAGAAGAAGAAGAAGAAAAGAAGAAAGAAGAAGAAGAAGAAGAAGAAGAAGGAGAATAATAATAATAATAATAATAATAATAATAATCCTGGAGGAGAAGGAGAAGGAGAAAGAGAAGGAGAAGGAAAAGGAGAAGAAGAGTGGAACCATCCTTTTACAGTTACAGGGGAAATGTAAAATGTGCCTGGAGAGTCACTGAATGTCCAGGGTTTGTTCACCCCAACATTTGAACTCATACAGGAGCCATTCCAGTGGCATAAGGAGGTAGATTAATTCCTTCACACTGAAATATTATCCCAATTCCATCTAATTTGCAAGGAGGCATGAACCAGAAGAACAGAGTAAAAACCAGCAAAGTCATGTCATGCTGATTCTAAGTGAAGCTTACATTAGTTACTTGTTCTTATAAGGATTATAAAATTGCTTTTTAAAAAAAAAAATGAAAGCAAGGACTCGAGAAATTACGACCCTGTGCATTTCCCGCTGCTGCCATGAAAATTACAGCCCACACGCCTCCCTTGTTCTTCTTCTGGTCAGTTAATGTTTTCAAATGTAGCAATAAATAGGGGACTATTCTATCGTTAAGTCATAATGTGACAAGAGACCCTGGCATCTCATCAGATGCACCTGTGAAGATGCTTGCATATAAAGGATGCTTGTTTGATTCAGCCTGGTAACAATTGCCAGCTCTTTTTTTCTGAGAAGGTATAAACCTTGCCTCTTTCTGTTTCGAGACCACACACAGAAAGCCGGTTCTTTTAATATACCTTAAAAGATGTTAATGTATAAAAGTACATAAAGTAGAGGTGCCACCTCCTGGATGAGTTTGTGATGAAACGGAATTAATCCCTGCCCCGTGGCTCCTTCATGTAATAACTCAAGTATCACTGGGGAAGACAAATGTCTTCCTTTCCTTGTTGAGTTCCCTCCAAGTATCCAAAGTTTTGTGGCTTTCAAAATGCACAGTGTGCAGAGCTGAGCAAAAGTCTGGTTGGTGTCTTTTGCAGGGGTAGAATACAAATGTTTTACTACTGGTTCTGTGGGTGTGGCTAGGTGGGAGTGGCTAGATGGGTGTGGTCATGTGACTGGGTGGGTGTGGCTTCTTCTTCTTCTTCTTCTTCTTCTTCTTCTCCTCCTCCTCCTCCTCCTCCTCCTCCTCCTCCTCCTCCTCCTCCTCCTCCTCCTCCTCCTTCTTCTTCTTCTTCTTCTTCTTCTTCTTCTTCTTCTTCTTCTTTTCAGCACCCTCTCCGCGCTCCATTTTTTGGCTTTCTGGGCTTCAGGGAAGCTTTCTGGGAGTTTTGCCCAGCAGGCTTCCCAGGCCCAGGAGCCCCAAAATGGAACATGGAGGGCACAGAACCACATCCTCCTGCATCCCTTTTTGCCTCCTGGGCCTTAGCTGAACCCTCCTGGGCAAAGCAGTAAGACAGCGAGGGGATCCTGGCACAGCTGATTGTCAGAACAGCTGATCATTGGGAGGGAAAAAAGGAAATACCTTAAGGCATTACTGGGCAGTAGAGAATGCAGTTAGCAATGTTGGGCATGTGTGCAATGTTGCACATGCTTGATAAGAAGACTGGGCAGGTAGGGAAGGGCAGGCAGAGAGGGCAGGGCCAGCCAGGGACCGACGATTTGCCAGTTCTCCAAACTGGGCAGAATCATAACATCCAATTCTATAGAACCGGTACAAACTGGTAGAATCCCACCCCTGGTCTTTTGTTTGATGGAGTAAAATATTGGTAGCAATGCACTTGACTCTCCGCCTTAACTTGGAAGAGAAAAAAAAGGGCAATATAGCTCTTGCTTGTTCTCCTCAGATGCCTCCTTAATTATTTTCCAGACTCCAAGGGTCAGTTTGATATAGTGGTTAAGGCACCAAGCTGGACCCTAAAAACCAGGCTGTGAGTTCTAGTACATCCTTAGCATAAACCATCTGGTGACCTTTGGGCCAGTCTCTCTTAGCTCTAAGGAGCAAGCAATGACAAATCACTTCCAAAATCTTACTGAGAAAACTGCAGAGACATATCCAGAAGTCAACAATGCCTCAAGTTCATATTCCAGTTAAAAGAAACATCTGCACAGGGTTGCCGAAGTCCAGAATTGTGACAGACAGTCTAGATTTGATGAGGAGTTTCTGAATGAAGCTTTCTATTTCTTGCTTGTGTTATCTGCAGCAACAAACTTTTAAGTCCTTCTGACGATGATTTTTTTTTTTCTCTCAGTCCACACACCAAGGATACAAGCCATGTAGGAACACCTGTCTTGATGGCACTTCTTAGAGTCCAAACATCAGAATCAACTTTCAGAGAGTTGTATGAATAAGTCTTCAATCAGCCTGATGTGATTGTGTTCACTAAATTCCCAGTGCAGAAGATATTTCAAGAGTGGATGGTAGGCTCCATAAATAATTCAGCAGCAACAGGCTACTCAAAAAAAAAAGAAGAAGGAGCCACACAGAATACACACAAGCGGTCTGCCCCACCTCCAATCCAGAAAAGCAATGCTAAAATACAACCAGGAAACAATTCTCAGAACTGGAATTTTTCCAAAAGGTTGCTGACTGATGGTGTGATATGACAAGAGAGAGAACATTAAAATTGA